>CM076140.1:13916500-14585000 GCA_038025085.1 Tetragonia tetragonoides | reverse complement strand
AAGTAGGTTAGTCTTAGACTTTGTGGTGCAAGTAATTGATGAACTAATGGTTATATGTTACAATCCATCTCCTGTGAGGCCGCCTCAACTTGAGGCCTCCTAGTGACACAACCAAACAACTTAAACACACGCTCCTTTACCAGCTCAATTAAACAATAAAAAAACAGAAACCCAAATGCTTTCTCTCTCCTCGCGCTCTCTCTCTCTCCTCACATTTTCTCTCTCCCCGTATCTGTATCCTCCCATTTTCTCTCTCTCCTCCCGCTGTCTCTCTCTCCTCGCGCTCTAGCTCTCTCTCTCCTTGCGTTGTCTCTCTTACTCTCTCATGGCGAAGAAAAATTCGAAGCAATTACAGGTATGTATTTTATTTGAGTTAAGGAGTGATTTTGTTGATTGTGATTCCATAATCATTTGAATTCGAATTTACCAATAAAATCAGGAACAAATTGTGATACATGGCTTAACTCTTGCTACTTTATGCTAGTTTTAGATTTAGAGTTTTACTATTGAATTCATTGTTATCTCCACTATTGATTGTACATTGAGATTTATTTCAACATGTTAGGGTTTCAATTTCTAGTGAATTAATTTTTTTAGATTCTGCAATTTTGCTTGTTTGAGTCGAATTTTCAAAGTTTTGATTATAAGTATCCGTTTATATCTTAGAGGTATCACATTGTTACCTACACGTATCATATTTCCTCTCAGAAGTATCAGCTTTTTTGCTTGTAAGTATCAATTTGTTACATGGTTAAGATAACATGAAAATACTCAATTCAATTATTTTCCGAATGGTGAAGTACTAGTATCATGCTATTAGGTAGCAAATTATGAGTGTTATTGTGATGATTCGTTCTTATTATCTAAAAAATAGACAATTATTTGGATTTATAAGTTAGGAGTATCAATTTCTAGGTTTAGGGTATTAGATTTTAGGTTAAAAGCATTGTTAGGTTAAAATTGTTAGAATATATCTTACAAGTATCAATTTCTGACACAAATGATATTTGATTAAATTTTTATTATTTGTCGATCTTTAAAAATAGACAAAAATACATCCACGAAAATCACCTATTAGAGTCCTTGTATTGGTTTTCATTATTGATGTATTGGTTTTTGTGTTTATTGTATTAGATTTTATGTGCTGAATCACTTTACATTGTATCAATTTTCATATACGCAATATCTGTTTTTATTATGTGAGGTATTAATTTTTGTGTGTGGTGTTAATTTGTTATATGTACTATATGCTTTTTTCTATAGGTTGTACCATTTTTATTTTTATTCTAACAATTTGTATGTGTAGTATTACTTTTTATATGTGTAGTATGAAATTTCTTGTATATTGTATTAGTTATTATGAGTGGAAACTTTTTAGATGTGTTGTGTAAGTTTTCATGTATGTTGTATCTTTTTCCATGTGTCGTACTAGTTTTCAAAATAAGTATGGTATCAGCTTTTATGTATCTTGTATGAGTTATTGTATGTGCACAGTTTTGAAAGTTGGTGTTTGATTTCTTGTTGGTTTCTATTAAAGTGAAGATTCAGAGCTTGCATGAACTCAGGGGGACTTGCAAAAGAGGCTAGGAATAACAACAGGTATATGCATTTTGATCCAGCACAAAGAAGAGAAGAAAGGGGACAAATATAAGGCAGATTACAACTTCTATTTTAGGGACTATGGTCACCTTGCAGTGCATAGACCGTACTTAACTTACGAGAACTCGTATTCGGCTATGACCGGCGGCTCGGGAATTATTGAGGGAGCCCATGGACAAGTGAAGTTGCATCAGATTGTGTACCTATTCAAGGTTTTCTACACATTCCATTATTTGAAGGGATCAGACATTATGGTGATTTGCGTAAAGAGCTTCTTGGTAAGCCTGTGGAGCCTAGGCCTGATGTTGAGCCTTCACCTGCTGCTAAGGCTACTCTCCTTGAGGGTGTTTGTCAGTAACTCAAAACAACAAACAAATGTTTTAGTTTTATCATATACATAGAATTTCATCAAGTAGCATTTAGTATTAAGTTTGTTCCCACTTGTATCACATACTGCATCTCATGTATGCATTTATTATTTTTAAAATTATGAGTGGATGTGGCAGTGTCGCCCTGGATTTGGTTAGAAGATTTCCGTTAGTTTTGTGAGAAAGTTGCTATTTAAGCAGGTTTTTGAAAAGTCGATAACTTGGGATGTCTATATTCAAAGGAAACTCTGCTGGATTTTCGACTCGAGATTCATTTGTTTGAGACTCTCACATCATAATATTGAAAACGTGATACATAGGATTGAAAAACTACTTTGAAGTCTAAAAGTGATATATAGGATTGGAAAACGGATACTTATAAGTTTACAACTGATAGTTGAATTTTTTTCATTTTAAAGAAAGAGTGGTGCATAATATTTAAAAAACATGAGTAGGATTGAGAAACTAATACTAGATCTAAAAGTGGTACTTTCATTTCTATTCGTTTTAATAATAAATTAATACATAATAGACAAAATATGATGCGTAGGATCGAGAACCTACTACATGGAGTCCAAAACTGATACTTTGATTGAATGGATACTAGTTGATGAAAGTGATACTAATACATGAAAGTCCAAAACTAATATAGAGTATCCATTCTATTTGTATCACAATAATGACTTCCGATATCAATATTATTTCACCAGGTATCACATTTATTTATTTTCTTATCAATTGTTATGTGTCTAAATATTGGATCCGGCCAACACAGAGTGTCTGATTTTTATAGGAAAATCAGTAGTAAATTTAAAACCCGTCAACCATTTAATCCACCAGAAAGCAAATAGCAATTAGCATTTTATTTCAAACCCCCAAAAGCTAAATCGTTCACCAAATGAAATATCGAAACAATCCCAAATCAGTTGTCTAAATAAAATGTTAATCCTCATCAATAACAAGACAAAAGAAACTAAATCAATTCGCCTACCCAGTAGAAAACTAGAACTGAAACAAATGGGAAGGATTGATTTGCTTTAACATCCGTGGTTAATTTATCAATTGTCCACAATAAATTAAATTGGCTTTGATTGAGAAACAAGGGAACAGAAGAGAGAATGGAAGAATAGAAGAAGCAAAAGTATAGCTGAAATGCAATGGAAGACATTTATATCATTAGTAATGATGAGGAGAGAGAGTGACGTGATGAAGAAAGAGGGTGAGGAGAGAGAATGTTTGACTGATGCAGAAAGATGGTGAGGAGAGAGAAGAAACGGGGTGGGGAGAGCGACAGTTGAAACAAACAATAAGAATAAAAAAGGATGCTGACGTCACTACACGCGACCGCAGCTTGAGGCGGCCGCAAACGAGATTTTGCGTATATGTTATATCTGATAAATGTACATGGATATTGGAATAAAGAGTACATTCCTTTTATTCCTAAATAACTGTGTCCATAAAATTGCATGATTTTAGATGCGCGGCGTACAGTCACATGCTTCCTAGTTTCGATCGACTCTTTCTTATGCAAACCTTTTTTTTAACTTTCCTTCTGATTTGCATGCTGCTAGATTGCCTTGAAACTATGGCATTTTTAATTTATTCCGTTCCGAAACTGTTGAGATCTATAACCAGATGATAATACTTGTGTGATGATTTCAGTTGGATTTCTGATTATTTTGCATCGATCGATAACCAAGGCTAATTGACTGAAGCTGCTGTAGATGATGATCTTAGGAAAATGTCAGAACAAGAACAAGGGAAGAAGAAGAGGTAATGTCAATATTATTGTTTTTTCCAGGACTAATGAAAGAGAAATTGAAGAAACTTTAATGGTGGAAATAATTTAACTGGGATTTTATAGAGTATGTTCAAAACTGTGTTGGTTTAAGTAAAGTCATTTGATGTTATTTTGGTCTGTAACATACACTAGGTTGATTAATATTACTTTGGCTATGTTTATAGCTTGAGTGTGCAACTTGAGATCATGAAAAGAAAAGAAATTGCAACCCATAAGACAGAAGTGAAGGCTGCTAAAAAGTTTAAAATTTCATGGGCTGCTCAACAAAGTGCAAGCACCACTTTGCCACAACCTCAAGGGGAGACTGCCAAGAAGTTGAAAGTAGAGTCACCTGCTAAAAGAATTGCAACCAATGAGGAACAAGGGAAAACAACTAAGAAGTTGAAAGTAGAGTCGTCGCCTGCCAAAATAAGTGGAAGCAGTAAGTCAAATGGGAAGAGGTCTAGAGGGACGGAGGAGCTAGTGTCGGAGAGAGTTGTAGAGGAAGTACTGAAGGCGCTTCAGACAGCTGTTAAGAGACATGGGAAGGTAAAGGTAGAGTGTAAGGAAATAAAAGTGGAAGTGATTGATGTGGAAAGTGATGAAGAAAGAGAGGGAAAAAGTCATGAGGCATCTGATAATAATGAAGATTATTCTGTTTCTGATGACAATGAAGTAAGCTCTTACAAGCCTGAAGAAAAAGTCGAGACTAGTGAGGGTGAGACTTCAGTGCCAGATTTTGCTGGTGGTGGAAAGAAGAGAAATGATAAAAAGATTGGAAGAGAAACAAAAATTGATACAACATTGGGCAAAAAGGAGAAGGTAAAGAATTTTTATTTATCTACATCAGTCATTATGATTTTTGTTCTATAATGGTTTGGTAATAAGATTTAAGTTGTGCAGGTAAATCTAAATTGCCGTTTAGAAAACTTTGTTAAAGTTTGCAGACAATTGTCGAAGAGGAAACAGAAGATTGTAGAACATATGGGATTTGGTAGCCTAGTGACATCAATGAGAGTTTGTACGATTGATAGGAGGCTTTGTATGTGGCTGTATGATCATTTTGATGTGAATGAAATGGCATTGAAGTTCACGTCAAGGCAAATTGTCGGAAAAGGATGTGGTGATCATGTTATTAAGATTACCCCAAAAGATGTGTCTCGTGTTCTTGGAATCCCGTTGGAGGGTAAACCTGTCCCGGGAAGAGTTCCTTTGAATGAAGAAACTGAGATTATGGTCAGGAAGATTAAAGCAGCTTACGATTTTAACAAAGGATTGTCTGTTCTGACAATTCAGAAAAAAGTGTTGGATGAGAAGGTGTCTGATGAAGAGTTTCGGACCACTTTCTTGCTATTCACTCTAGGGACTTTGTTGTGCACAACACAAAGTCCTACAATTTCTCCAGATTTAATAGCAGCTGCAACTGTTGGTGAAGATAGTGCTGAATATGCTTGAGCTGATTTTGTATTCCACTGGTTTATCGAGAGGGTAAATAGATATAAGGACGATAAGGCTAAAGAAAGGTGCAGGGGGTTGTGCATTGTTTCTAATGGTAAGTGAGTTGCATAGAACAGTTGGTAGTGTTCTGTTTGTGGTGGATGAAAATGTAACATTATTCACATACAGCTATCGGTAATTTACTATTATGCAGATTTTTTACTTGGATCGTTTGGAGTACCCGAACAAAAGGCGTGCAGTGAATTGGCATATTAAACCGAGGATTGCAGCATGGTCTGAGAGTGAAGTGAATGAAGCAATTGCGATGGACAGGAACAATGAGAAAGAAAACGAGTTTGGCAATTTGAAGGTATGATTAATAGACTACAGTTCAAAGTTATCTATGTTTTGAGCATTGTTGACTTCATGTATGGTCATTAACTGCCTGATTCACTGCATGCATGATGGTTCAATCCAAATATACTGACCACATTCAAAAATTGCAAATGTAGTAGTGAAGCTTCGGTATGTTATTGTCAGACTGTTTCAGTTTCTGTTTTGATTAGAATGTTTGTTTAGTGTGTTTCGTCTCTAATGGTAATAGAAAAAAGTAATAACGCTGCTAATGATCTTCTTTTGGTAAGATGTTTCTTTCTTCCTTAGGAGTGTCATAAATTTGATTTGTAGTTCGTATCACACTTGCACTGGCTTAATTGAAACTCTTATTATTGATTCTGTGTTATATTGTGAAACGACATCAATATGATAAGGTGGATTCACATGCAGCTGTATGATGTTTCCTATGGTGGTGAACACCCTTTGGAGCCAGTTCGCGTAATGTGTACCCCTCGACTGATTGATTATATAGCAGATATAGTTAATTGTTTAAGGAAGGTTTTGAATGAGGAACTGAGAGGTGTATTCGGTTTGTCGAGCAATCAAAATGGAATAGAAGTTGCTGGAGGATCAGTTGTGAACGAAGGTGGAGAGTTGTCAACATATAGGGAAAAGAGAGATAGCATAGGTTAGTGATCACATTCTTACATGTTTTCCTATCTCATACTTCAAAATCTGAAAATTTCCAAGCATATGCATTGGATTTTAGACTATTCTCTGTATATGCCAACTTATTTATTCATTCATTTCCTTATAGTTGATAAAACAGAGACTTCCTTCGACATAGTACTGTTGAATTCGATTAAAAAGACGAAGGGGTGCTTAATGAAACTAAGAGGGTGCTGGCTCTATTGTGAAGAGAATTTTGGACATTATGTTGTTTTGGATTGCTCCAGCTTAATTGGTTTTGTGTTGCCTTTAGTTGCTACTTGAGCTGTTAAACTGTCAAGTTGCTCTTTAGTTTCTTCTCTTCATGACCTTGTCAAGGAAAAACATCACTAGAATGTCATAATATATATACATCTATATGATGATACAGTTACTGTTACCATAATACCTCTGATCACGAAACTTGATCCTTTATGACTGTGTATGTGTCCGCGTTTATCTCCCTACCTAGTTGCAGGGAATCGGAAGCTTAGAGATGAATCTTGTGCTTCTTAAGCTTAACTGGCTGCATACGTACACAATGAACAAAATGTTGTCACACATCTGCCACCGTCCCTTGAAACCATGAAGAAAGTGTTTCACATAGGCAAAGCAACACCACATAAGCAATGTTACTGTAACAACTGAAAATCTTCGCGGATCATCATAGGGTATTTATTCACAATTTATGAGTACATATAGACATAGTTGTGCAAAATATTGTTATTTGTAAAGCAACTTCATACTGTGCAGTCATTCAAAGCTTGTAAATGAAGAAACCACACTGGGGAAATAGACAGTAGGACAGAAAATCAGAAGATACTCCAAGTCCCCCAAGAGCATAAAATGCAAGTCTGATTGAAGGGATGGAACAAGCTGGAAAGAAAAGTAAAAAGCCTTTGCAGCTTCTCTTTTTTGTTTTTTCTTCCTTTTAAATAGATAGGGAAAACTTGAATTATGAGAAACCAGGTGAAACAAAGAAAAGAGACGAAATAAGTCTCAATTACAGCAGAAGGATTATTAGTCCAAGATTCTGACAAGCTATGAGCCACATGCACAATCTGACCCCTAAGTGTAACCACTATGGGAGGTAATCATACCTATTATGCATGACCTTCTTTTCAAATACCTTTTTTTTCTTTTTTTTGTCAAATATTACTATTATTACTGCTACTTTCAATCCCATCAACATTGCATCAGTTCCAGTGTTACCAGCCTTTAAAATAAATTTTACTCCATCTGTCCCAAAAATATGGCTAAAATTGCATTGAAACCATACACAAACATTAAATATATATATATATATATATATATATATATATATATATATATATATATATATATATATATATATATATATATATATATATATAAACAGTAAATCTAAGTAAATAGTGATATACACTCTAAAAAAAAGTAAATAGTGATAGACAAATCAATAAATATATACTTATTTATTTGCTTGTGTTATTTTATATTTCAAAGTATCACTATCTCTTTTCTATAATATATGTGACCGGCCTCTTTCTACTTGTGCGCTTAAATAGTACTCCTACTACTGTATTCGCTCGGTCACCTTACTTCACCATCTGGGTTTGAGGAGAGAGAGAGGGAAAAACAAAAACAAGCCAGCCAGAATGGTGAGATTTCCATTCCCCAAGATTATTTATGAATCATAATAAGGTCCAATTAGTATGCATATATAGTATAGCCAATTGTATGATGAAAAGGTGTGTGCTTGTAGGAAAATCCTTAATTGTTGACCCTGTAGAGATAAAATGAGCATTATGTTTAATACATTCTTTACTTTAGGTGTTTAGCATGTACCAATTTTCTTAAACCATTAATCCATAGATATTCATATGTTAGTAATAGATAATATAAGTTCTTACCTTGATATACAGGTGAAAGTTTGTCAAATTTGTGGAGACAAAGGCATAGATGAAGCTCTGATTTACTGCACAAAGTGTTGCGTGGCTGAGCACATGTAAGCTGAACTTTTCATCTTCATGTGTTGAAATGAGAATGTGGTGAACAATATAGTGGCAAGAAAAACAAAATTTCATTTGGCTTAGGAATTGTCTCAAAATTGTGACGCTAGATATTTTTCTTTCCAGATACTGTCAAGGTCTATCACCAGATGATATCTGTGATGATTTCAGTTGGATTTGTGACATTTGTGCTTCAGTTGATCATTTGAGTGACCTGCACAAATCTGCTACTAATGAGCCTATGACCATGTCAGAACAAGTGCCTCCAAGTGTAACACTTGTTGTTCCGAAACAGAGGTACATGTTTTACGCCGCCATGGCTTGGAATTTGCTCCATTACCGCCTTAATTCATTACCCTCATTCCAAGCATGCCTTAAGGTTTAAAGTTGCTCATTATGCATTAGAATGTCGAGTTCACGTGGTACAGTCGGGAATCATCCTGAAGAAGGTAACACGCGCACCTATTATAAACCAAGTAGGACTCATGCACTACAAGGAGATAGTAGCAAGAAGAAGGTGAGTAAAATTTAAACTTATTGAAATGAATAAGGTTTAGCAAGTGAATTTACAGATTTACTCGTACGGAGTATTTAGATTTAAGAGCATGGTGGGTTTATATTTGTCTGAGTTCTAATTTATTAATGAACTTTAGCCATTGCTGCTTAGGGTGATTTCTTTCTACATACATGTAAATGTTAACTGTGGTTTATATCGATGAGATGGTATTTGTATGATGTAGGGAAAGACGGGTAGAAGGCGTCTCGAAGAAGATGTTTGCACTAACAGTAAGGGTGGCAAGCGAAAGAGACTGGAAGCAAAATGTGACAATAGCAGTAAAGACGGAAAGGTGAAAATTGCTGAAGCCAACTTTGTATTCTTGGATTTGGATATATCATACATAGATATAGTTAATTTGTTGAGGAATTTTAATTAGTCACCCTCTATAACAAAATGGTGGAGTATTTCAGAATGAAAACTGAGTGCAGATCACGTCAGAGAGCATATTACTAGGTCCTAGTTGAGTAGTTGTTACTTGTTTTGCAGCTCCTCATATAATCACATCTTGGTTTTTTACTCGATTTTGTCAGGGCTGATGTTGTTCTCTTGTTCCCTGAATTGAATGGATTTGTGTCCTTACAGGATGCAGGAACTGAAAGTGTTGTTAGATTGCATCAACAAAAGTATGGAAAGGTGATCCATGTTCTTGCTTGCTAGTTGCTACATATAAGTATCATGTGCTATACTGCTACTATGCATGTTAGTGGATCGAGAGGACAGATTAGACACATGACTGACACAGTGAACTTGTTTTGATGCAGCAACCGAACATGAATTGTCGGGTTGAGACCTTGACTCGGATTGTTGCTTCCTTTGACTCTAGGAAATGAGCTATTGTGGAGAAGATGGGTTTTAAAGGCCTCCTCCAGATAAAGTTGAATGTCTTACCGCGACTGTTGTGCTATTGGCTGATGACGCGGTTTAACCCTGATGTACGAGCACTAACACCCCGACCAAACACAGTATACTACTTGTCTCCGAAACATGTGTGTTGGGTGTTGGGAACACCCTTGAATGGAAGGGAAGTCCCAGTAAAACCTGATTCTAAGATGAAGGAGCAGATTGAGGATATTAAGCAAAGATATGGTTGGTATAGAGGTGGACTATCGATGGAGGAGGTAGTGAAAAAGGTCAATGAGCCATTGAGTGACAAAGATGGAGTTGAGAGGGAGGTAGAGGAAAATTTGTTTAAGGAAGCTTTCTTAATTATGGTTGTTGGGGAAAAACTACGGTATTTACACACAATCGCAGCAGCTGATAATTGGAAATATAAAGTGCAAGGACCCAAAAACAACACAGTCAATTTTACGTGGAAAACTCCTCTCAATTAGGGGAAAAACCACGGTGCGGATCTCCACGCACTAAAATATAATCCACTATGATAATCAAGAGTACAAAGGCAACAATCACAAGATCAAACAACAAGTAGACTATCTATCTTTGGTACTGGTACAAAATTGACAAACCCTAGATCAATTTGGTACTTCCACAAACCCAACGATACAACCACAAATACCTGTCGATGACCGATCCAAAGTACTCGATTATCTTCACGCGAACAAGCCGAATCAACCGTGAGTTGGACAAACCTTTTGGAGAACACCTTTGTTCCTCTTACTCTCTGTTTGTTTCTCTCTCACTGGCTCTCTTCTCTTGTTTTCGGCAGTCTTGTTTCGACACTGACCAAAAACCAAAAACGCCAGGCCTTTTTGTTTCCCCACCTTTCAGCTTCTGGTGGAAGCTTCTTCACACCAATACTAGGCCACAAATGAGCTTACTTGTGGGCCTAATACACTAATCAAGGTAATAGCCCACAACTAGGGCAACAACACAAACTCACGCAGGTTTGTTTTCTTTCTTTTTCTGTTTTTGTTTTTCTTTTCTTTTTTGTTTTATTTTATTTCTTTACAAACTTAAATAAAATAAAACACAACTTAATATAGTATTTGGTATTTGGGGCGTTACCTCAACAAATCCTCCCTCGACCCAAATCACCAAATACCTCCACCTTGTCCGAGAAACGGACCTTCTTCTTGGCCTTGCTCCTCCCTACGCAATAACCCTCAACATAGCACAAGTTGTTCTCCGCCTTCCTTCCTTGCACAATCAAAGTAGAACCACGATACACTTTGCACCACCTTCCCGTACCAATGTATCTACACCCTTGCGATGTCAACTCACCCAATGATATCACGTTGACACGAGCATCGGGTACATACCTCACATTGTGGAAGGTTCTAGTCGCACCACCATGGAGCTCAATTCGGATGCTTCCCATCCCTTTGGCCTTCAACTTACCACTCCCTATGTTGATGTCACCATACTCTCCATCTTGGCACAAAGTATCAAACATACTTTGGCCTCTACAAATGTGAATCGAAGCGCCGGAGTCCAACACCTAACTCTCTTGGCTTTCCTTCCCCTCATTGTTACTAGCCAAGAACAACTCCTTATTACCATCACAAGACATAATTATATTAGAGGAACCGCTATCATCATCAATTTTGGTCTTGCCCATCTTCTCTTGCAGCTGCTTGAAACTCTTCAAATCATCTCTCATCTTTGGGCAATGACTCTGAATATGACCCTTCTCACCACAATAGTAACACTCTATGTTACTAAAGTCTCTCGCGCGTGACTTCGATCTACTTCTCGGGCCACCTCCTCTTCTCTCATGATTCCTCCCTCTCTCAGACACCTCCGCAGCTAGTACTCTATCTCCTCCATCACTTGAAGAGATACCATCAACCTGCAACATCATCCGATCATTCTCTCTCAACACTGTCATTGCTTCATCTAGTGTAATCTCTGTCCTCCCTACAAGTAATGTTTGCACAATTGGCCTGTAGGACTTAGGTAATGAAGCTAACAATAACAATGCCTCCTCTTGATCGAAGATCTTCTCATCTGCATTTCTCAACTGACATACTAGCTGGTTAAAGTTATTAATGTGGTCCCGCAACACTCTACATTGCTCCATCTTTAGCTGGTACAACTCATATCTCAAACAAAGCTTGTTAGTCAGTGACTTTGATGCATATACACTCTAGAGCTTATCCAACAACTTCTTTGGATCTGTCTCAGTCAAGTAATTATACTTGATCTCCGGAGCCATAGCTAATCTAATAGTACTGACAACTTTCTTCTTCTTCGATGTCCATTGGGCATCGGTCACCCCACTAGGCTTTGTCTCATCTAAAGCCTCATCTAAATTTTGTTGAACCAACAAATCCTCAACCGTACTCTTCCACACAGTAAAATTAATTTTACCATCAAACAAAGGAATCTCAAATTTGGGTACACTACCAGACATCTTACTTGCACAAAATAATTCCTCCCTTCAACAAATACAGTAATTTTCCCACCACACAGATCCTATAACCAAAAGCTCTGATACCACTTGTTGGGGAAAAACTACGGTATTTACACACAATCGCAGCAGCAGATAATTGGAAATATAAAGTGCAAGAACCCAAAAACAACACAGTCAATTTTACGTGGAAAACCCCTCTCAATTAGGGGAAAAACCACGGTGCGGATCTCCACACACTAAAATATAATCCACTATGATAATCAAGAGTACAAAGGCAGCAATCACAAGATCAAACAACAAGTAGACTATCTATCTTTGGTACTGGTACAAAATTGACAAACCCTAGATCAATTTGGTACTTCCACAAACCCAACGATACAACCACAAATACCTGTCGATGACCGATCCAAAGTACTCGATTATCTTCACCCGAACAAGCCGAATCAACCATGAGTTGGACAAACATTTTGGAGAACACCTCTGTTCCTCTCACTCTCTGTTTGTTTCTCTCTCACTAGCTCTCTTCTCTTGTTTTCGGCAGTCTTGTTTCGACACTGACCAAAAACCAAAAATGCCAGGCCTTTTTGTTTCCCCACCTTTCAGCTTCTGGTGGAAGCTTCTTCACACCAATACTAGGCCACAAATCAGCTTACTTGTGGGCCTAATACACTAATCAAGGTAATAGCCCACAACTTGGGCAACAACACAAACTCACGCAGGTTTGTTTTCTTTGTTTTTCTGTTTTTGTTTTTCTTTTCTTTTTTGTTTTATTTTATTTCTTTACAAACTTAAATAAAATAAAACACAACTTAATATAGTATTTGGTATTTGGGGCGTTACCTCAACAATGGCATTGGGCATGATTCTATGTCCAACAACGTCGACAAGCTTGTGTAACTCACTGCTTCCTGCGGTCACAGTGGCAAGCAAAGCGAAGAAGTATGATTGGTCGCGCTTTGTGTTGGACAAGTTGGTTCAACGTGGGAAGATATTCAAGAAAAAATTCGACGAAAACAATTATGTCGGAGGTTGTGGTGGTTGCTTGCTATTCTTAGCGGTGAGAGTATTTGTTTACTTGAACATCTATCATTATTTGCTTTGTTCGTTCTTCTTCTTCTTCTGCCATTACAGTAATAGTTGGAAAACTTGTTAGGTTCTTTGTTATGATAGATATACTATTTGGATCGTTTGAGGATTCCTCCGGTTAAATGGAACTTGATGCCTCGTGTTATGGCATGGAAACCACAAGATTGGTTAAAAAGGCCGATCAGTTTCCCAACGGAGACTACGGAGCTGCTGCGGTTAGTGATTGCACCATGGTTGCTAGCTATGAAGCACGGACACCTTAGATAGGTGCCGTGTCACGTGTCCGAAACTCGGACAGGACACGACACTGACACCGACACCAGGACACGACACCTATTAGGCTTTTTTTCACCCTTGAATGGCGCTTCCCCGTGTCTGTGTTGTGTCGGTGTCAGTGTCCATATTTGTGTCAGTGCAACCTAGGTTGCTAGCATAGCAATTTTATTATCCTTGTAGCTGTTGTATACATATTTATGATTGTTTTTGTTAACAAAATAGATGGTGGATGCTACTTATGGGAATCATCATCCCATGGAAGGAAGGGATAAGAGTCCACGCCGTTCTAAGGATGAGGATGAAATGAGCAGTAACTCAGAGGACAGCTCATCTTCAGTGATGCAATTGCCAAAGCCTCCAAGGCAATGATGGAGAAAGAAGAATGTGGATGCAACTGAGGAGATTGACCATGCAACTAACTAGCTAGGATGAAAAGTGTTTGTTCCAATTGTGTTCGATCTGAAGCGTTTTGTATGCATGAACACGCAAATTCGGGGTGATAGATTGTGTGTGAATATGGTGTGAATGATCTTCACTTGGACATTTTAGGGAAGTTTGTAAGGCCATGATTATGCTATGTCAATTAACAGCTATGACTATGAATTTAGTACTCCCTCCGTCCCACTAAAACTTTGTGGTATGCTTTTTGTACAGGTTTTAAGAAACAAAACATTGGGCATGCTTCACCCCATATGACCCTCGGTTTATGAGGAGGGAGAGTTACTGCGGGGCAAAAGTCATTTTAATCCCAAAAACCTTACACTTAAGGAAGTGACAACATTTTAGTAGGACGGACAAAAAAAGGAATACGACAATTTAAATGGTACGCCAAAGGAAAAAAAAAGGAAAAGAAAATATATTACAAGAACTCCTACTCCAGAAAAGAGGACCTGATTGCTATTGCTGTTCCTTTTTGAGGATCTCTCAAGTTAGAAGATATATATGGATAAAATAAAAGTGTATTTATACATAGAAGACACAGCGATATCATTGTGTACGGTTACAAATTAGTTACTACAAGTTGGCTAAGCAGCAAAATATTCCTAAAAGGTGTAAATTATTACGGTGCATGTATAGATATACATCCCCAGAATTGAATTATGTTCGTCCATGAGCTAACAAGGAAGCGTCTAGCTACTACCTTGGTACGTTCCTTGACACGATCCAGTTCCTCACTCTGTTCCTTCAGATGCTCAAGTTCTCCTGACATTGACTTAAGTTCCTGTTGTAGCTTAGAGAGATTAGCTCTCTTCAATTTAAGCTTTTGTTCAGTAGATTCAGCATCCTTCTCGCCTTGATTCAATTTTCTCTTCAGAGCAGGGTACTCAGCTATCTGAGCGACAATCTTCTCGAGGTACTCACTGATAGAGAATCAAAATCTCTTCAATTATAGTAGGATACTAATGTTCTGTAAATCTTTTGTACTTGTATATAAGTCATTGACATCAATACAATTAACTCAAGCTTTCAGAGCTCAACTCTCGTTTAATATGGTATCAAAGCTTAAACAGATCCATTTTTTTTTTTCTCTCTGTCACTAAACAATCATGGGTGAGCTTCATATTCCCAATACAGAAGACCCATCCAAACCTTTTGTCCTTGTCTCTCTATCCCACATTCACAGACCAACGCCCACTACCTACATCTCATGGGCATCTCAACTCAAACCTACCCTCACTGGCTATGATCTTAACAAATTTCTTGATGGTTCTTATCCTGCTCCTCCAAAAACCATTGTCACAAATGGCCGCCCTGCCTCAAATCCAGCCTACACAACCTGGTATCGCCAAGATCAACTTCTTCTTGGAGCCCTTGCTGGTACCCTTTCTCATTCCATTGTCCCTCTCATCTCTCAGTCCACTACATCATGTGAAGCATGGGAAACTCTCACCAAAACCTATGCTAACCCCTCAAAAGGCCATATAAAGCAGATCAAAGATCACCTTCGAAACATCACAAAGGGCAATCGATCTGTTTCTGAATACATGCAGGATATCAAAACCTGTACAGATCAACTAGCCTCTCTTGGCCGTCCTCTTGATTCTGACGACATCATAGACAAAGTTTTAGATCAAATTGATGATCCTGATTTTGATGTCATTGTCAATGCCCTTCAAACTCGTGAAACACCCATTAGTTTCGATGAGTTACATGAGAAATTGCTTAATAGGGAACTCACCATTAAACACAAAAAAAATGCCTCCCCTACTTTCCCTGCTACTGTAAACTACATGGCAAAACAAACAAATCGGAATTTCAACTCTCGCTCTAGCCACAATAATGCAGCTATCCTACCTACACCTACATCTGCCCCTCGTCCACCAAACACCAACTTCAAGGGAAAGTGTCAATGGTGTCGTACACAGGATCATTATGTCTCTCAATGCCCTATATTTAAGAGTCAATTTCTCAATGCACTCCCACCCTCATCAAACAACCATACTACCACTCATACACGCCCATCCTCATCTCGGTTCCCTTCGCAAGGGTACAATCAGAACACTCCCCGTGCATATGCTGCTACAACAGAAATTGCTCTTCAAGGATGGCTCCTTGACAGTGGCGCAACACATCATGTCACAAATGATCTGGACAATCTTGCTCTCCACTCCCCCTATGATGGCACCGAAGAGCTCATAATCGGTGATGGATCGGGACTATCCATCTCCAATACTGGTTCTACATCTCTACTCTCCTCTAACTCAAAGTTTTCTCTTCATAATATTTTACATGTCCCATCTGCCTCACGCGATATTATTTCCATATCAAAATTTTGTTATGATAACAAAGTATTTATCTTGTTCTTTCCTCATTCTTATCTTGTGAAGGACCTTCGCACGGGGGCAACCCTCCTTCACGGACCAACTAAAAATGGGATCTACGAGTGGAAACCTTCCAACCCTGCAGCACACTCAGCCACTCTCTCCTCCACCGTCACCTGGCACCATCGTCTAGGACATCCATCTCAAGCCATACTTCACCATCTTAGCAATACTTTTCAATTATCTATTCCTACCTCTAGTTCATTTCATTGTAATTCCTGCAACTGCAATAAAAGTCATAAGTTACCTTTTTCTCATAACACTATTATTTCAAATGGACCTATGGATGTGATCTATAGTGACGTATGGACATCTCCCATTCTCTCCCATGATGGTTATAAGTACTATATAATATTTGTTGACCACTTCTCCAAATATATATGGTTCTATCCTCTTAAACACAAAAATAATGCCAAACAAATATTCACTGACTTCAAACTCAAAGTGGAAAATTTTTTCCAACGAGCCATCATATCCATCTATAGTGATAATGGGGGTGAATACATTGGTTTAGCATCATTATTAGCATCTCATGGCATAACTCATCTTACTACCCCTCCTCATACACCCGAACTCAATGGTTATTTGGAATGCCGACATCGACACATTGTCGAAATCAGCCTCTCTTTACTGTCCCACTCGTCTATGCCTTTAAAATATTGGCCCTTTGCATTTGCAACTGCTTGTTATCTTATCAACCGAATGCCCACTCCCACACTCCAACTTGCTTCCCATTACCTCAAATTACATGGTCATTCTCCCAACTACCTTAAACTTCGCAGTTTTGGATCACTCTGTTATCCTTGGCTACGACCTTATACAAACCACAAACTTGAACCACGTTCCATGCCCTGTGTCTTTGTAGGCTATTCTCCCATTCAAAGCGCCTACTACTGTCTTGACCTCACTACCCACAAAATCTATGTTTCTA
Source organism: Tetragonia tetragonoides (assembly GCA_038025085.1). Taxonomy (NCBI): domain Eukaryota; kingdom Viridiplantae; phylum Streptophyta; class Magnoliopsida; order Caryophyllales; family Aizoaceae; genus Tetragonia; species Tetragonia tetragonoides. The sequence goes on along the minus strand of CM076140.1, from coordinate 14,567,794 downwards.
GACATGTCAAATTTATTGAACATCATTTCCCATTTATAGACAAATCTAACTCCACCCATACTACTACCCCACCTACGTTAGACGAGTGGTGCAATGTCTTTGTCCCCATCATATTGCCTTCTCCAGTAACTACTACCAATGATCAACCTCCCACTCACACTCCACTCACTGCCACTCCTGCTCCAACATCTCCAGCACCACATATGTCTCCATCCCAACCCACTAATACTACTTCTTCCACCACCACAACAACTACTCCTCCCACCCCTGCTATTCCTACACGCCCAGTTACGGGATTACAAAATAACATACGTAAGCCTATTTCCAAACTTAATCTTCATGCTTCTCTTCAACCTGCCTCCACTGAACCTACAACCATTACTCAAGCACTAAAAAATCCCCTGTGGAGAAATGCAATGCAACTTGAGTATGATGCGCTTATTCGTAATCATACTTGGGATCTTGTCCCTTCCTTGCCTCACCACAACCTCATTGGGTGCAAATGGATTTTTCGCACCAAGTACAAATCAGATGGGTCCATTGAGCGTTATAAGGCACGCTTAGTGGCCAAAGGATTTTATCAACGCCCTGGTCTTGACTACACCGAAACCTTTAGTCCCGTTGTTAAGCCTGCCACAGTGCGTACTATCCTATCTCTTGCTCTCACCTCCGGTTGGTCCCTTCGCCAATTGGATATTAACAATGCCTTCCTTCAAGGTACTCTTCAAGAAGATGTCTACATGGCTCAACCTCCCGGGTTTATTGATCAATCCAAACCCTCCCATGTCTGCAAATTACGTCAAGCCATTTATGGTCTCAAACAAGCCCCTAGGGCGTTGTACAACGAGCTCAAATCATATCTCCTTTCCCTTGGTTTCCGCAACTCTGTGTCAGACTCCTCTCTCTTTATCCTGCATCACAACCACAAAGTCATCTATCTCCTAGCCTACGTGGACGACATTATCGTCACTGGCTCCAACACCAATATTCTCAATAACTTCATCACAAAATTCTCCTCCAGATTCTCCCTTAAAGATCTTGGCTCCCTCTCTTACTTCCTAGGTGTTGAAGTTGTCCCTCACTCAAGTGGTATTTTCTTAAACCAGCAAAAATATATCCAAGACATTCTCACCAAAGCCAACATGTCCTCAGCAAATCCCGTCCCTACGCCCATGGCTGCTCATCCACCACTCTCACGTCATACAGGAACTCCCCTTGCCAATCCTACAGAATACCGAGCTCTCGTAGGCCAATTACAATACTTATCTCTCACGAGATTGGATATCTCCTTTGCTGTCAACCCATTGTCTCAATACATGCACAAACCCACTAATGAACATTGGGCTGCTCTCAAAAGATTATTGCGCTATCTTGCTGGTACTCTCACTCATGGGTTGCTGCTCCATCGTGACAACCGCTCCACACTTCATGCCTTCACCGATGCCGACTGGGCGGGTCATAAAGACGACTACATCTCCACTACAGGGTACATCGTGTACTTGGGACGTAATCCTATCTCTTGGAGCTCCCGCAAGCAACGAACTTTAGCACGCTCCTCGACTGAAGACGAATATCGAGCCGTCGCTGCCACAACAGCCGAGGTGTTATGGATTACAAACTTGCTCTGAGAACTTGGTCACAAATCCAACATTATGCCTGTTATCTACTGTGATAACATGGGGGCAACATATGTTGCAGCCAATCCCAAGTTTCACTCAAAAATGAAGCATCTTGGGCTTGATTATCATTTTGTTCGTGAAAATGTTCAAAGTCATGCTCTGCGTGTGTCTTACATATCAGGAAATGATCAACTTGCTGATGCTCTTACCAAGCCCCTAGCTCGCTCACGCTTCAACGAACTCATGTCCAAGATTGGCCTCACTACTAGATCGTCCATCTTGAGGGGGCATGATAGAGAATCAAAATCTCTTCAATTATAGTAGGATATTATTCTGTATATCTCTTGTTATTTGTTACCTTCCTTCTCTCCTTAAATCTCTCTCCTTGACTAGGTTGTAGCTGTAATTACGGGATACTAATGTTCTGTAAATCTTTTGTACTTGTATATAAGTCATTGACATCAATACAATTAACTCAAGCTTTCAGAGCTCAACTCTCGTTTAATACTGACATCGGTTGACAAGCAATTTCACATCAACCCCCAAAGCTTCACCAAGTTTCAGAGTGTTTCTAAGGTTGTTCAGGTGGTGGCGCTGTAGACCTCTAATGCCAACTGATTCAATATCCTGCATAGCTTTGCAGATGTTCTCTAGCAGAAGCTCGGGCACCATTGAGCAACCCTGGGCTATATCTCCATACTTTTTAAGTATTTTCTCAAGAATGGGTGCCAAGTCAGCTTTGATCTTGTATTGGCCTATCTGTTTGTTAACCCCATCTGAACTAGTGTCATGGTAATCACCTGTCATTTTAAGAATGGAGGCAGTCATGTCACTCATTTCTTCTGTATCTTTTCCCTTGTTTAGCTCTGACAGTGGGGAAGTTGTTGAAGAAGAGTTGCATTCGCATGTTTCTTCCGCAAGATCAAGCACAAGAGTCGTACAATTGCTATTCTCTGAATGAGTTGAATCGAGTCGATTTGGACCTGAAAAATCCAGAAGACACCCAACAAAGGGAAACAACAAATAAAGGTCATCAGCAATTTGTATGATGCAAGTAACATTGGGCATGAAAATATTATCGAGATGATCCTTTGACGTACCATCCCTTGATGATGCTTCATTGACTCCTAGAACCTCATCCTCTATATTACTGCCACGATTGCGGACCAAGCTGTTAATGGCAACGCTGGTACTTTCTTTATTGGAGCATGGATTAACTTCCTTGTCGGTTGCAGGATTGGGCTCTGTTACCTCCGATTCTTCTTCATTATCAATCAAAGGGGTCGAACATGGGTCCTTCTGAGGGCTTGTCTGTGTTCTTTGTGATAAAGGTTCCAGCAATTGAGCTGAACGTAAAGCCAAAAACGAACCCAACAACAGGGATAAACAACAATAATGAAGATCTTGAACAATATACCAAAGAAAACTTTGTGAGAGAATAATATCAAAGATAAATTGGCTAAAATCCCCTAGACTTTTGAACATTTTGGCCTGAACACCCAAATACTTTGAATTTTGGCAAGTACTCCCTAGAAAAATTAAAAAGCCATGTTAATTCCCCAAACTTGATTTTCCGGCCACTTTATAAATTTTTCATCCCATTTTGTCCTCAAGCGTTTTGCAAAAGATACTTTTTTTCCATACGAAATAAAAAGTTACCACATAAAAAGAAAAGCAATGGGTATTACAATGTGGTAACTTTTCATTTCGTCTTGAAAAAATGTATCTTTTGCAAAACGCATGAGGGCAAAACGGGATCAAAAATATATAAAGTAGTCAGAAAACCAAGTTTGGGGGGATTAACACGGCTTTTTAATTTTTCTAGAGGGTACTTGCCAAAGTTCAAAATATTTGGGTGTTCTGGCCAAAATGTTCAAAAGTCTAGGGGGTTTTGGCCAATTTGTCCTAATATCAATATGAAGCTTGAACGTACCATCCACTTTCGATGCTTCGTTTACTCTTGGAACCTTAAACTCATGATCATCAAGCAAGCTGTTTGAGATGATGCTGGCAGGTTCGCCGTTAGAACATGCATTGATTTCTTCATGGGATGCACTGTTCAGCTCCACCAACTCTGATTCCTCCACTTGATAGTCAAGCAAACGGGTTGAGCATGTATTATTGAAAGGATTTGTAACTGGAGACCCATTTCTCATCTGTGTTTGTTGCTTAGGCATTTGAGGAAGCAACACAGAAAGTGGCTCAGGCTGGTCTTTCCTAGGAACTGGTTCCTTTATACCTAAAAACACATAAGAGAAAAAGGCATATAATATCACTGCTATGGGGTTATTGCTAAGGTCTTAGCAGATTAGGATGGGCGAAAACATGGTTGGAGGCATCCTCTTTTTCTTGGCAGATCTGCTACCTCTTATTCTGAAAGAAACTTGTAGGTGGAAAACAATCACGTCAAGTGATGCTTTCACCTGAAAAAAGGTAAGGGTGAAAAAGGAGGTTTTTCACAATTTTTTGTCAAATGGTGGTTCAAACTTCAAACTATAATTTAAATTTCCTAAAACTCAAGTTTCTTAAATTGTGTTATTTGACTGCAAGAATCCTTTGTTTTTTTTTACTGGAATCAGCGATGTTTGAGGAGATACCATTACCTATTGATGCTTCATCTAGTCCTCTGACTTGATTTTCTACATGACCATTAAAAGCATCAACCATATTGCTGGAACATATGCACAAAGTTTGAACATATGCACAAAGTTGTTCCATAGCTTCCTCCTGTGTGATACTGTTAGCATGTTGATTGGGACAAGATACATCAAGCATCATATAAGTTTCCCAATCGCACTGCTCTCTCTCAACTCTTTTTTCGATGATGGTGTTATGTGCAACTTCTCCATTGTCAACCATCTTTCTGAGAGTAGGTGCCACTTTAGGCTCCACCTCACATGGATCGACTTGTGTGACAATCTTATGTGAAGAGGTCTCACCGACATTGGTTTCCATGTTAGGAATAGGGCTTCCAATGCTAGGAAAGTGCAGAGCATCACCTCCACTCATGGCACCATGATCAGGCATGATTTATCTAGATGGATTTGTGAGCACCACTAGGCTGTTCGTGACTGCTTCTGTAGACTCCATCAGAAAAGAAGCAGTTCCCTCTAGATCTTCATGGTACACTGAGCAAAAAAATAGAGACACAACTATATTGATAAGTCTAGGTAAACTGAGCAAGAAAGTAATTGATTTTCCATATATAAGACCTTAAAATTCGGGCCACAGTAGCAAACTTACCCTGATCCTTTGACATATCCTTTACTTTGCAAGCTCTTTCTTTGACAAGATTGTGACAATTATCAACCACACTGTCAAACCGGACATTGCTCTCTGCTTCACCTCTGATGATGACAGCAAGTTCCTTCCTTTTTTCTGTATGATTTACTTCATCAGTAACAGTTTTCGGATCCTTGACCTCTACGGCAAACTGTTCTGGAAAACTAACATCAACATCTATGTTTGAGCTGGTTCTTAGTGTATCAGGCTTTTGTTGTGACATAGCAGCTTTCTCGGCAGTGGTTACACAACAATTCCTATAATTTCCTGGTTAACACCACGAATATTCAGATATTGAACCATGTAAAGCTTAAGATGGAAATGAGAGATAGAAGAATGGTTATGATGGATAAGTAGATCTGTGCACCTTGAGTGTCAGTTATGGATGGAAGATCCCAGGTGGTGACTTTGCCAAGATCAGCACCCTTACACAGATTGTGTGTAACCCTACGTCTTTTACTCCTGGCTCTCTTGGAGACGGGGCTTAACAGTGGTATGTGGTTGCACTTCAAAATAGACAACACTTTCTTTTTCTTTTTACGCTTTGTCCCTTGCTTAGATCCAGAACGTTTTGTAAAAGAAAATTTTAACCGTATGTGGTTGCTCTTCAAAATAGACAGCACTTTCTTTGTCTTTTTACGCTTTGTCCCTTGCTTGGATGCGGAACCGGTTATAAAGAAAAAATTACGTCCATGTTGTCTTAAAAGTGAAAAACGAAATCTAGGGAAAACAATAAACATTCTTCAATGTAGATCAAGCAGAGGAACCACAAACTAGATATTTAGCTTTGCCAACATGCAAATAACATCTCAACTAAACATGATAAATTGAACATGTGGTTAGTCCATTAAAGAAGATTTGGGGCATTTGTCGAAGGAACAAAAGATTTTCAGACGAGGAGCAAGATGGTCCTAGTTTCTCCGGCGGTGCACAAGCACAATAATGAAGAGCAGGCATAATGCGAAACGGAGTAAGAAGAAGGAGAGCCAAGAGCTTGTCAGACTCACTATCACAATAATGAAGTGTCAGAATGTCAGATCGTCCAAATCCAGAAAGGGTTGGAATCTGAATGGAGAACTATAAGCAACTATGCTAGATTCTACTTTGAACCACAAACTCAAAAATGCAATGCGGAAGAATCATTTCACCCAAATTCGTCATCTCCTTCCACAACAGGACAGATGAGATGGAGCAGAATGTGCATGGAGTGCATACTAGAAGCTTAAGTAGTACAGTATTAAGTTATCAAGTAGACGTCCATTTGGGAAACCTTTTACATTCACAAGCTTGGCATTGCGGATTATGAAATGGATTCTATTACATTTGAAGTGAAGGGGAGGAACCCCATGGGTAAAATTCGGGTTGATGGTATCAAATTAGAAATGGTTAGTTGGATTTGGCTGTTTGTTGCTATGTCCTTAATGCAAACAAAACCAGCACCATCCGTTTTCTGTTTTGAATAGATTTATAGTTTATAAATGGATTTGGGGCAAAACATGGCCGTGGCACTAATAAAATAGCTTTGGTCTCATTCCAGTAAGGTTTGATCCTATACTTGGTAGCAATTTAGTTGTATGTATCAATCTCACAAGGAAACCAGATATGGGATTCACGAGAGCTGAACTACAATCCCTTCTAGTTTGGGATGGGCTTACAGGACTAGATTATAAGTACTGGAGTCGCATTTGGACCGAGTAAATTGGAAGTCTGACAGAAAAATATGATGGTTGATGAGGATACTGAGCTCAAAGCAAAGATTAATTATGCTAGAGTTTTGCTTCAAGTAACCATTGGATCAAAGTTCTCGAATGTTCACTTTTGAAATGAGAGACGGAAGCTTGTTGAGTAAAGTGTCTCTTCTGAATGGGAAACCTACTGTAAAGAATGATACTTTGTACAACAATAACCAACCATTACCAACTCCTCAAATTTTGCCTCACCTAAGACGGAGTATCAACATGTTTCACAAATATGAAACTTGAGAGAGTTCCACCAGATTTGTTTTTCATTATTTACTATTCATCACCTTTTTGTGTTCTATTCACAAAAAAGCTTTTTTTTCTCCTCGACGGATGATTATGCTCCGAGTTCAATATAAAGAAGCCATGAGTTGTAGTTCTTGTAAATCTTAGTAGTGAAACAACAAGAAATATATGAAGCAACTCTGCAAAGAAAGTAAATGATACGCATATAAGTCACGAAAGATAAGGTACCATTTTTTCCTGAAGGGGTCGGATATCTGAGGCTAGGATTCTTTCCGCAGCCCTTTACTATTAAGCCTCTGCTAATCCTATTTCTGTATGAGTTTGGCTTATTGGGCATAGAGGCCTGATTTTCTCTGGATTCTATTGCCTTAAACCTGCCCCAAAGGTAGTACTTCCCTTGAATTCCTGCAATAACTAAAGTCATCAACTAACATAAAAGGAGAACATACCATAACCAAAATTTTTGGTTGGCAATGGAAGTAGAAATATAAGAACAGTAAGGGAGCTTCAGAAGAGAAAAAGATGTAGGGTACTCTGTAGTTTGAGAGGAAGCAGCTCAAGAGAAGCGAAAACCATTAGCTGTAGATTGCCCATGTCAGATCTCATGGCTAGATCATTACATATCATGTACTCCACCAGGTTGTCGTAATCTCCCTCACTCCTGTCACAATATGCAAATAAGAAAACAGATTTTCCGCCCCTTGTTTTTCGAACTCTGAAGTAAAAAGTAACAATGGTAATGTTGGATGAATCGGCAGTTCAGCACCTTGAAAATTGTGGGAAGATGTAAAGCCCAACAGTGTGATCAGCAGCGCCCAATTCACTAAAATTCTTAGGCTAAATATCCTTCCTCTTCTCCATTCTAAACATAAGAGAGGGTCGCATCAATCTAACCACTTTGACAATTTCCGTGTACGAAATCCTCGGCATAAAGATTTCCAGCCCATCTAAATATCCATAATAACTCCCCAAGATATCACAAACTCCCCTGTCAACAATGCAACATAACCATTGTAGATGTTACATTTTTAACATTAAACAAAATCTGCTCCATATGAAATGTTGTATGAGAGCCACAAGAAGCCTTAAACATATACCTCCATATTGGACCGACCACTGGTGCTGCACATGCAGGTGATACATGTTCCGACGATGTTGAATCATTGCCAGCACAGTTGGTCATTGTACCCGGGTTATCCCCATACAATACCATTTTCGCCTGTTGTTCACTTATTGATGATGCACAAGAGTCACAAATCCAACTGAAATCATCACAAAAAACTTGTGGTGATAGTTCCAGGCAATATCTGAAAGCAAAAACATAACGTCACAATTTTCAGGCAACCTAACAGAAAAAAAATACACAGATAAAAAAGAAAAGAGTTTCTGTACAATAAAAAGTAGAAACAACAAAGCCATAATTATGGATGAACAATCCAACTTACATGTGCTCTACTGTTTCCCAACACTGTACAGTAAATCAGTGCATTATAGACGCCTTTGTCTCCGCAGGTTTGACAAATTTTCACCTATTGGAAAAGAAGCTAGATTATCAAACATATACATGTTGTTGCTTCTAAAATCAGTAAATGTAAGGCAAAGAATCAATTGCAAACATTACAAAACCTTAACCTTGCCATTTTGGTGAGGTGACTTTGAAATTATTTTTGGCACATGGATTACTAGTTTACTACACCAATCAATACTTCCTAGTGTAAATTATTACATGACAAATGAATGTAGTATAACTATAAGTAGCAAAACTATGTCATGAGGCGGCCTCATACAGCAACAAAACTTCACAATGAGCAAAGTAGTGACAGCACAGCAACACCAAGCCACCTAGGCCATTAGAAGAATTAACTATCAGCAGAACAACAGAATCAATAGTTCAGATATTAATGTCCTTAGAATCTTAGTATTGTATATCCAAACTGGCCAAACATGCTCTTAGCCCTAATTGGTTTCTAAGGAACTAGGAAGTGGAGGGGGGATGTAAGAGGGAGAAATCAGCATTATAAACTAGGCCAACCACCATGAGCATGTAACCGAAATGTACAAACAAATTATTTAACAACCTAAAACACACAGAACTCCAAATTTATTTATTTTCTTTGATAATTCACAGAACTCCAGACATTTATAACCCGAAAAATCCTTTTTTCTCTTCTTCTTCTACTTTTTTTTTCTGCTCTTTTTTCCTGAATAATTGACACAAATAAGCATGAAGCAAGGAGTTATAGGTTATTGTTTGTCTTATGCAACTATAAATAGGGAGTAGTTTCAAGGAATATTCTACAACAACTTTTGGAAACAGAAACATGAGAAACAAAATTTCTTGTAACTTGCCTATGGAAAACTGAAGGCTTACTGCCTTCAGTACTGTGAATTTATTTATTTCTTAGAACTACACAGTACTGTATTTGTTTACACAAAAAACGGGTATGGGGCGATTTGAAGGTGAGGCACATCTTATAAGCATAATGTCATGATGACGTCATGCTTGATTATAGAGGTGACTTCACCTTGAGGCCACCCATCGGGCGAATCGGGTCGGGTTTGGGTCGGGTCGTTTCGGTTTCGGGTCATATCGGGTTCGAGTTTTTCGAATTACAATGATATGCGGGTGAGGTTGGGTTGAATCGGATTGTATCGGGTCAATACTTATGTCGGGTTACAGGTCATCTTGGGTCGGGTTAGTTCGAATCTCGGTTAAATCAGGTTCAATTTAGTTCGGGTTTGGAATATATCAGGTCAAGTTTAATTCAAGTTTCATAGCAATAGGTTAAAAATACTATGGAAAGTTCAATTTTATGCAAAAATATTCATAATAACAATGATTTCATATATATATCTAGTAAAAAAATTCATAATTTTGCGATATTATGTCGTTATGTGTTGGATATATTTAGGTTTTGGGTAGATTCATTTCGGGTTTGGGTAGATTCATTTCCGGTTTATTTTGGTGTCGGATTGCTTTGGGTCGGGTATTTTTGGGTTCGGGTCTATTCGTATAACGGGTGTACTCGGGTTTCGGGTTGACCTGGATCGGATCGGGTCAGTTCCGGATAATGATAATTGACACGTTATCGGGTATCAGAAGGGTCCGAAATCGGACGGTTCGGATCGGCTATCTCGGATCGGGTCGGATTTTGCCAGCTCTAGGCTGTACTAGCTTTAAGAAAATAGAATGAATTTCTTTTGCAATGTTACCTTCTCAAAAAATCCACTTCAATTCAGTACCATCTGGAGCAATTAGGGCAAATTCCAAATCAAACCTTTTTTTTTAATCATAAAAATTTACTAAAGACCTAACGGATGCTTAGAGAACAGCAGTAAACAAATAACGATGCCCAATTGATGAACAAGAGCTAGAAAATTATTTGCAACACGCATGAAAAACTACAAGTTCTAGGGGGAAAAAAAGCCACATTTCAAGTGACATAGTAGCAAATAAAACAATGTACTTTAGTATACACGTTGAGATTGATTGAAGGCTTAAGAATTACATTGATAGATACATCTATTTATATACAAACTATGAAAGAAAGAGTATCTATAAAGAAGGCAACTAAACTAATCTAGTGTTATGATCAAGGAGCAGATATTATTCTAGTGCTATGATCAAGGAGCAGATATTATTCTAGTGCTATGATCAAGGGAGAGAATAACTGAAAATAATGAAGGAATATATACAAGATTGATACTCTGATTATTCTCTAATACGCCCCCGCAAGTTGGACGTTCGGTAGGAGAGTCCAATCTTGGAAGTAAGTCGGTAGAATTGATCACGTGAGAGTAGTTTGGTAAGCACATCCGCAAGCTGATCATTATCGTTGATGTGTTGAACTCGAATATTGCCAGCTTGGACTAATTCCCGAACAAAGTGGAAAGCTAGTGCCAAATGCTTCATACGAGAGTGAAACACGGGATTAGCTGCATAGTGAGTAGCACCAAGGTTGTCACAGTATATTGATGGGACGGAAGTAGGACGAACTCCTATCTCCGTAAGGAGAGAATGGAGCCATACTACCTTAGCCGTAGTAGTGGCCACGGCACGGAACTCTGCTTTGGTGGAGGAACGGGCTAAGGCCCGTTGCTTCTTGGAGCTCCAAGAAATGGCATTGCAACCTAAGAAAATAACATACCCTGTAGTGGAAATGTAATCATCTTTGTCACCTGCCCAATCAGCATCTGTAAAAGCATGAAGAGTGAGAGGTGAGTTGCGATAAATTTGGAGACCATAATGAGATGTGCCTTGGAGATAACAAAGGAGACGTTTAAGAGCAACCCAATGAGTATCACGAGGACAATGCATGAATTGGGATAGTTTGTTGACGGAAAAGGCAATGTCGGAGCGGGTGAGAGAGAGGTATTGGAGACTACCTACAATGGCACGGTAGTCACTTGGATTGGGTATAGGTTGGCCGTCATGGAGGGTAAGTGGCGGATGGGAGACCATGGGTGTGGTCATAGCTTTGGCAAGATGCATGTTATGACAGGTGAGGAGGTCATGAATGTATTTGGTTTGATTCAGGTGGAGACCAAGGGAGTTGGGTACTACCTCAATACCAAGGAAGTATGATAGGGAACCTAAGTCCTTGAGAGAGAATCGGTGAGATAGGGTAGTAATAAAGGAGTTGATGAATGTGGTCGAAGGTCCAGTGATGATTATATCATCAACATAGACAAGGAGATACATAAGGTTGTTGTTGTGAGAATAGATGAATAGAGAAGGGTCGGCAACTGAATTTCGGAAACCAAATTGGGTAAGGTAGGTTTTAAGTTCTGTGTACCAGGCACGGGGAGCTTGTTTAAGACCATAAATAGCCTTAAAGAGACTACAAATGTAGGATGGTTGGGCGGGATCCTTAAAACCGGGGGGTTGAGACATAAATACGGTTTCAGAAAGATTGCCTTGTAGAAAGGCATTGTTAATGTCAAGTTGCCGGAGAGACAAGTTGGATGTGACAGCAAGGGATAGCATTAGGCGAACGGTGGTTGGTTGCGGAAGTGGGTGAGGTGGCTGGCGTGGGAGATGGAGGGGTAGTGGGTGATTCAGGAGTAGTTGGTGCAGTGGGTAGAATAACAAAAGTGGGTGTTGGGAGATTGGGTGTGGTTTCGGTGGTGGGTGACAGTGATGGGGTTGGAACAGGGGTCGGGTTTGATGGTAGGAGGAGAAGTGACGAGCGAGACATGGGAGGGGTGCACCACTCGTCGTTGGTGGATGACGGGGTCGTGGTGTTGGTAGACGAGGTTAGTGCGGGATAGGGAAAATTGTGCTCGACAAATCGAACGTGGCGAGACACATAGACATGATGTGTGACGGGATCAAGGCAATAATATGCACTTTGGGTTGATGAATAACCAATAAAAACACAAGGTGTTGAGCGATTTTGTAGTTTGTGGTTGGTGTAGGGGGCGGGGCCATGGATAATATAGGCATCCAAAGCAACGCAATTTGGTGTAGTTGGGTTGTCGGTTGAAAAGTTTGGTGAATGGTGATATATGATTGAGAGTTGGAGTGGGCATACGATTTATAAGGTATGTAGCGGTGGTAAAAGCATGAGTCCAAAATTTTAATGGGAGTTTAGCATATGAGAGAAGGGAAAAGCCGGTTTCAACGATGTGACGGTGACGCCGTTCGGAATAGCCATTGTGTTCCGGGGTGTGAGGGGGTGTTGTAAGATGGGTGATACCATTATCAAGGAGGTGAGGGGTGAGTTTTACATATTCGCCACCATTGTCGGAATATAGATGGAGGATTGGTTTGTTGAAGTATTTTTCCACTAAGGCCCGGAAACGGGTGAAGGTGGAATATGTGTCGGATTTTTGTTTTAGATGGTAAAACCACATGTATTTTGTGAAGTGGTCCACAAAGATAACATAATACTTGTAATTATCGTGGGCATATAGTGGGAATATCCAAACATCACTGAATATAATATCAAGAGGAGCAGTAGAACTAATGGTGGATTGGGAAAATGGGATTTTACTGCTTTTATTAATTAAGCAGGAATTGCAGAAAGTGGAATTATCAAATTTTGAAATAGAAAGTGAGAGTGGTATTTGGAGTTGACGGAGAATGGGTGGTGATGGATGCCCCAATTTGTGGTGCCATTCATGATAGTTGGTGGTTGTGCTTGTGAAAAGGCGAGGAGATGGCGGGGTCCAGTCATAGATGCCACCTCTAGGTTGACCATGAAGGAGAGTGTGGTCGGTTTGGAGTTCCTTCACAGTGAAGAAGGAACATAAGAAAGCAACACAAATATCATTATCTTCACATAGTTGAGAGACAGAAATAATATTACGAGAGACAGAGGGTACATATAAGACGTTGAGAAAGTGCAAGGGTCTAGAGGAAGTAGGGAGAGAGAAAGAGCCAATGTGAGAGATGGGGAGTGCAGATCCATCACCAATTATGAGTTTATCGGTTCCATCATATGGGGCATGAAGAGAAAGGTTGGCTAGGTCGTTGGTGACTCGCCCCACTATCAAGGAGCCACGTTGGGTTTGGTGAGGTTTGAGTGGTTTGTGCGACGTGGGCGCGAGGGGAATAATAGGTTGGGTTGGGTGCTCGGTTTGAGTGAGGTGGGGGTGGGACAGAGATGTACGGAAATAGTTTTGAAATTCGGAACATTGGGAGAGTACGCGGCCTTGGGTACGACACCACTGACATTTGCCGAGGAAGGGTTTTGGGTGGGTGTTGGATTGGTGGGGTTGATTTTTATAGGTGAGTTCGTAATTTGTGAGTTTTTGGTTGAGTAAGGTATGGAGTCCGAATTTGACAGCCATGGTAGGTAAGGTTTGAAAGTTGGATCAGTGATGCTCTGATACCATATAAACGTTGAGATTGATTGAAGGCTTAAAAATTACATTAATAGATACATCTATTTATATACAAACTATGGAAGAAAGAGTATCTATAAAGAAGGCAAATAAACTAATCTAGTGCTATGATCAAGGAGCAGATATTATTCTAGTACTATAATCTATTATTCTAGTGCTATGATCAAGGGAGAGAATAACTGAAAATAATGAAGGAATATATACAAGATTGATACTCTGATTATTCTCTAATATTTAGCAACAAGCAAAATTACTTCATGAAACAAAATCAAGAGGGATAAAACTTCTAAGGATGAGGTTGATCAAAACCTTAGAATTCAGTAAACGGAGTATTTAATGTAAAAGACTGGAGAAACTTACCATATTTGGGTTCTAGCTTTGTTTCTCCTCAAAGCCAGATGACTTTTCTGAAGGGGACATAGAGAGAGAAAAGGTGGCATGGAGGAAAATTTGAAGTTGGATAGGTAGAACAGAGTTATTACAGAAGTTTTACTCTGCGAACTCTCTTATCAAAGCGACATTAGCGTGTTGTAGCATCCAAAAACAAAACCATTTGCACATTGTCTTTTTCCACCAAGCAAAAAAAAAATATTATTCCTTTTATTTTATTTTTTTGTTAATATATTAACATGATGTTGTTTAGGGAGTGAGTAGAAAAGAACGCACACCCCCCCTGCAGGGTGGGTTAAGGTGAATGTTGACGCGGGTTTCTTGCAGGGTGGAGGAGTGGGATTGGGTGCAGTCCTACGCGACGACAAGGGAAAAATCATCCGCACAGCGATTAAACAAGATGCTGCAGAGGTGGAGATTGAACTGGCCGAGGCACAGGCTGTCCTTTTTGGTCTGCAAATGGCTCTTCAAGCTGGCTGTTCATTTATTTTGGTGGAGAGTGACTGCCTAGCCATAGTACAACTACTGCAGAAACAACAACACCCTATATCCCATGTGGGGTTTTGTTTGGATAGTATTTATAGAGTAGCTTCTTTGTTGATGGAATAAAATGGTGTCATATCAGGAGAGATGGAAACAAGGTGGCACATGAGCTCGCTCATTTGTACCCAATCTCATTCTCGACTAGAGTTTGGGTAGATGGCAATTCGGATGTAGTGATGGATGTAATCTCGTCTGACTTTTGTAACGCTACTTTGTTTAGTATCTTATACATCCGTCCTCTTTTCAAAAAAAAATAAAAGGAAGAAAAGAACGCACACCCAGTATCGGAATTGGAATCGATTCGAAACTCGTGGTTCATGAATTAGAATCGGTCCAACTTATTCCAATCCCAATTCCCAAAAACAAGAACCGGTTCGAAACTATTGGTTCGGGAACTGGAATCGGTCTAACAAATTCCATTTTAATTCCCAAAAAAGGAACCGTATCAACCCATTTCAATTCCAATTTCAGACTTTTGGAAATCGGAACCGGTTAAATAAACAATTCTAGCTACCCGAAACTAATCGATATCCAGAACCGAAACCGGTTAAATAAACAATTCTAGCTACCCGAAACTAATCGATATCCAGAACCGGAACCATAATTTTCATTTCAAAATTCAAGTAATTCAAAATTTTTCCTCAATATTATAGCCAGTGAGTAACAAAAATGCAAAAATAAGTATGTTTTTTTCTTAAAAAAATGAGCAAAACAAAAGGAGCCCCTTTGTAAATTATCATTAATGTTTGGATTGTAATGTGTTTTTTTAAGTGTTGTATTTTTGGAATTTATATTTGATATTTCTTAATGTTATATTATTGCTGTTTTTCCTTATTAAATATAGAAAAATATTTCACAAAAAAGATTAGTGGATCTAATTTCAATTTCAGGTACCCAGTGTATGTGTATCCAATTCCAATTCGTAAGAATTAGAAATCAGTGCAACTGCAATGCCAACTTCAATTACTAAGAATTACGAACCAGTGGATCCAATTTCAATTTCTGGGTAGTCTCATACTTGGTGGTTATCCGATTGCGCTCACCCCTAGACTATTGCAACAACTCGTAACTCCTTAATGCAACATTTAACCAATAGGTCTTGTATGGGGTGAACCTATTTCATAATGCGTGAAAATGGCGAAGGAGAGAGAAAAAATGGGAAGGGAGAAATGTGAGAGTCATTATCCCATGTCCGCCCTATACAAATTTTTATTACTAACCATACTTTCCAAAATACTTTTTTATTTGAAATGAAACTTCCTTTCCTCTAATTCTTTTTCCTCCCGAATCTCTATCTTTTGCATATTCATCATTGTAAAGACCTAAACTAAAAATCACCACCTTGAATCATACCTTTAATCGATATTGATATATTTAACGCAAATAAGTATGATATACGGTTAACAATTTTTTATTTTTTTTTTTTTTGGAAAGTAAATTAGGTATTTTATTCCAAAAATAAGATGTTACAAATGTAGCACAATAATACTCTGAAACTCATACAACTCAACCTCACTGGTATTTTGCATAATAACAACCGCAGTTTTTAAAGCATTCCAGTTAATACACAACATACCTTCTAGGAAGGGCTTTTGTGTATTAAATGGACGTACCTACTGCCCGAAGTTATCTGCTTAACATATAATCCAGTGGCAAAAAACAAACAGGGCCTTACACATCTACACAACAACACTCAACTAGCAAAAGTAATTAAGCTCAGAATAAAAAAGATCCTGCATCTTCTTGTCTTTTGTAGCTGCTACTCTTGCATGCAAACAGTTTATCAGCTGCTTCATCACATTGTTTGGGGTAGAAGCACCTCCCTGAAATATTCTCTTGTTGCGTTCCTGCCATGTGTGGTATACAACAGATGATACACAGGCACACATGACTCTTCTCCTCTTCTGTCTCCCTTTGTACATCAGACAAGTCCCACTGTAAAGGTGTAAGGTGTAGCCAGCTAAACACCTTAGTCCAAATCTATGACACAAACTCACATTCAAAAAACATATGCTGGAAGCTTTCTTCATTTTTCATGCATAAACAGCAAATACTTGGACCTTGCAGTCCTATTTTGTGCAGGTTCTTCCACATTGGCAGCCTCTCTTTAACACACAACCAAAGAATGAATCTCCACTTGGGGAGAGCTAGTTTATTCCAGACCAAGTTGGCCCAGGGGCTCTTCTGTATATCAGGCATAAGACTCTTGTATGCTGCACTCATCTTAGGGCAGGTCATAACAAATTGGTGCAGATCCGTTCTCTCATCAAATAACTTTTGAATGATCCATGAAGCTTGCATAGGCTTGTTCATTGTCCAAAAATCTCTATTCTTGACATAATAAGCATTGATCCATCTAATCCAGAGTTTTTCCTGCTTGTGCTGTATGTCCCAGAGGAGCTTCCCAAGGAATGCTTTATTCCAGGCTTTAAAATTGAAAATCCCTAGCCCTCCCTTAGCAGCTGGAATGCAGAGGTCATCCCAAGCCACTAGGGCTCTTTTACTAGCTTCAACAGACCCTGTCTATAGGTACCTTCTGCATAGTTGCTCAATGTTGTGCATAACAGCCATCGGGATATGGAAAAATTGGCTCCAAAAATTCTGCATAGAAAATAATACAGCCTTTATAAGCTGCAGTCTGCCTGCATATGTGAGGAACTTTGAGGTCCAAGATTGGATCCTTTCAGTGATCCTCTGTACCAAGGGATCATAGTGAGAGATGTATAGTCTTTTGGAGGTCAGTGAGACTCCCAAATATCTAAAAGGTAATCCCCCCTCCTGCATATTCATTCTTTCAAGAATTTCTTCTTTCTCACTCAAAGGCACTCCACCAAAATAGATTTCCGATTTGCTTTCATTTGCTTGTAATCCCGAGCAGGCAGAGAATAGCTTAAATTGCTCAAACATAAGTCGCACAGAAGTTGTGTCCCCTTTAGAGAACATGAGAAGATCATCTGCAAAGATACAGTGAACTAAAGCAAACTTTTTGCAACGGGGATGATAGTGGAACCCAGGTTCTTGCTACAGGCTTCTTAAGCATCTTGAGAGATAGTCCATTGCTATGACAAATAGGTAAGGGGATAGTGGATCCCCCTGCCTCAGTCCTCTCTTAGCTGGAAAAGGATCCATAGGGGAGCCATTGAACATAATAGAATAGCTAACGGTGAAAATGCACATCTTAATCCAACTCACAAACTTCACAGGGAAATAGAGCTCAGTAAGAACATGCTCTAGAAAAACACATTCTACAGAGTCGTAGGCCTTCCTGAGGTCAATTTTCATAGTACACCTAGGGGATATGCCTTTTCTCCCATAATGCTTGATAATTTCATGTGCAAGAATTATATTATCACCAATGAACCTCTCTTTTATGAAAGCTGACTGTTCAAGATGAATAATATCATGCAAAACAGTGCTAATTCTGTTTGCAAGGGTTTTAGCCAGAATCTCCTATAATACATTGCAACATGTTATTGGACGATAATCACTCACAAAGGTAGGGTTGGGGTTTTTAGGGACAAGAGTTACTGAAGTGCAGTTGAGAGATTTCAGCATATTACCTGAGTGAAGGATGCTAGTAATAGCTTGTACAATCTCTGTGCCAACAATGTCCCATGAGCTTTTATAGAATGCAGAAGTAAACACATTAGGCCCTGGAGCCTTGTCCTCCTCAATCTCCCAGAGAGCTTTCTTTATTTCCTGGACTGTAAAGTCCTCACACAAGGATATTTGTTGTGCAACTGTGAGGTGAGGCCCTGTTTTCATCACATCAGGGTTGATGGCAGGGAGCTCTGCAGTGCTAGAGCCCTTCATCTTCATAAAGAAATTCTGGAATTCTTCCCTTACTTTTTCAGGTTCACTGATCTTCTCATTTCCTGCTGTATAAATAGAGGAAATGCTGTTTATGGCTCTCCTATTTTTAACACAAGCATGGAAGAACCTTGTATTATCATCTCCTGCCTTTATCCAATTTAGCCTGGATTTTTGCTGTAGTATCAGTTCTTCAGTTTCTCTCAGTTGCAGTGGACCAGTCATGGCCTCCTACTCTTTCTCAATCAACTCTTGGTTGAATTTATCATGAGCTAGTTGCTCCTGGTTGAGTACCAGCAGCTCCTGTGCTTTTTTTATTCTGCTATCAAGGCTAGGACAGTATAATTCAGAATTCTTAATAGTCAGCTTCACATTTTTATGTTTTTGCATCACACAAAATATTTTAGAGCCCTGACCAGTGTAATCCCATCCTCTCTGAATGATCTCAGTATATCTGGAGTGAGAGGTCCAGACATTGAAGAAATTGAATGGTTTCCTTCCCTGAGCAGGTTCAGGGGCTAGAGTAATACTAGCTGGTGAGTGATCAGAAACATAAGGGGCTAAAAAATCAGCTTCAATGCTTGGATATGTAGAAATCCACTCGAAGTTGCCAAGAACCCTATCAATCTTGCTATATACTCTGCCCTGATCCTTGTGCCTATTGTTCCATGTGAAATCCATACCCTTTGCTCTAATATCTGCAAGATTTAACTGATAACACAGATTTTGCAGTTTCCCTGTGCCTGAGTATTGCTCTCCACACTGAACCCTTTCAGAAACATTTAGTGTAGTATTAAAATCACCACCTATTAGCCAAGGTTCAGTGATTGAATTCCCTAAGTCTTCAATATTCTGCCAGCAAGTTCTTCTCAAAGCTAAATCATTTCTTGCATAAACAATGGTGAGAAGGAAAGTTATCCCATTGTTACAGCTAAGTCTCAAATGAGTGAATTGGTCTGAACCATCTAGCTTATGTACAGTCAGCTGAGTAGGGTCCCAAGAAATCCAAATCCTGCCATTGGGAGCTTCTACATGATTGCAGAAGTGCATCCAAGAGGTAGATACCCTACTAGCAACACGATCAAATCTATTTATTTTAACTCTAGTCTCCAGCAGTGCACAAAAACTCACCTTATTTTGCCTCAAATACTTTGTAATATCCCTGAGCTTAGAGGGCTTATTCATCCCTCTCACGTTCCAGATGAATAACTTCATTGGGAATTGGTGATGTCTGGAGGTAACCCCCATTTTGCTCCCCTATAATAGTATCACATCCCTTATCTCTTCCAAAGTGAGTATTCCCCTCTACATCTGGTATCATATCAGTGTTTTCAGAGTCTTGTAACATATCAAAAGAGTTATGAAGTGGGATAGAGCTACCCCTCTGTGTTTGAAAATATTCCCATCTCCTCTCCTCTACACATAGCCTGTTATCTTGTGTTTCCAGAGAGGGTATAATATCATTCACAGTGCCTGAACTCTGTGGTATATCAGTGCATGAACTCTGTGGTATATCAGGGCCAGGTGACATTTGTGCAGTATTGGCTCCAGCATTGGTCTGCCTGGGTTGCCATTGAGTCACTAGTTTTCTTCTTCTTCTCCTTCTAGCAGGAAGTTGTTGATCACTCTGTGAGTTATGGTTTGTGGGGTAGCACTTGTCATCAGTGTGTCCAAACTTCCTGCATTTTTGGCAAAAAGCTGGTTTCCACTCATAGATAACCTTCTGAGATATCATACTACCTTCATCATCCTCAAACCAGACCTCCTCCTTGTATGGGACAGTAATGTCTACCTCAATTAGTAACCTAGCATATGATACCCTTTCAAGATCTGCTGTAAATTTATCAACATACAGGGGTTTACCCACGCAACTACCAAGTCTACTAAGAGAATCCATAGACCAACATGTTAAAGGCAGCTTGGGGAACTAAATCCATAGAGGTATTGATCTATAGGTGCTAGGGTCCATCACAAAATCAGCATATCATTCACAAAGAATGAAAGGATTTGCATTGAATGCATAGGGTCCTCTATTCATCACAACGCACATATCTTCCATAGAATCAAATTTGAAAATAAAGTAGCCATCCTCATGCAAATAACATTTTGGAATTGCAACAAATTTCCAATGGGATGCAACATAATTTCCAATTTGACTGAAGTAAGGAGCATCTCCAAGAACAAAGCCAATTAAAGAAGTTTCCCATTTCTTGCTGGCTAATTCTATCTCAGATTTCAGTAATTTCGCAACTCTTTTGCCCTCTTTTAGCACAGGTGGAATATATTTCACCTTCAAAGAGTCATTAGCTACTCTATTAGATGAAATTCTATCAGAATTTTCAGATTCAGGGTTAGGGTTTACCAGCGGGGTCACTGCAGCACCAGGACGTCGATTCTCCACGGAATCGTCAAATCCAGAGAGACCACGGGATAGAGAGCTAAAAGCCCCCAAATTTGGTGGGCTCAAATCAGTGTCCTCCTCCTCCTCAAAGCACTCTTGTATCTCAGGTAACGCAATAGATGGACCCAGAAAATCACGCAATGGAACAGTTTGTTGTCTCGAAGCTTTTGTTTTCCCCATCAATGGCCACTTCACAGGGTAGCGTTCTCAGCTTATCCTACGTGGCGAGAGCAGTTTCTAGTATACGGTTAACAATTAGATTTAAAAAAAATTAAACTTTTCTTTTCACTCAATAAAAAAAAACTAACTTTTCTTTTATTAATTATCTTCAGACCAGGGTGGTAGTTGAGTGGTCGCAAGGGGATGGCGGCATGTGGATGACTATTAGAGTGTGAGTGCCTGGATGTACTGTGAACATATGAAATTAGACGTGCACCAAAAAAAACATATGAAATTAGAGGCTACATTGCATACTTAGGCTTTATTCTCCGCACTTTATTTTTAGTTCAATTCAGTTCAATCCAATTCATTTTAAGTTACTTTTAGTTTGTAGATGACATAAATCATTCCTTTTGATCAGATAAAGAAATTTTTAGATTACATGCTCATAACAAAAATATTGTTCATAATAGTATCAATATGGGTTCATATTCGCACTGAGCACGTTAGTTTTTTCCAAATCATTTTCCAAAATAAAACTATTTCGCAAAACACTTTCCATAATAGATTGAGTTTGAAAATAATTTCTACCCGTATGTCAACCTCATACGAAGTGGGACATCACCACAAAATTTTGGATATTCCCAAGTGTATACCACAAAGGGAGGAGCACGTGGCACACTTGCGTGTCCTACACTTTTCACCCACGAGTCATAACATATGGTCTCATACTTGTTGTCTCGCATATTACTATCACTTTCAATTCAAGTTAATTAGTTCACTTTTGATAAGTTCAATTAAGAAGAACACAATTTTATGCCAACTAATAAGGAAGTGGAGCACACTTTTGTGTGTAAAAACACAAGTCATCATTGGATATGGCATGTTTTACCCACACTAGTTATTGCAGCCAGTTTATGTTGAAACTTATCAGTTGAACAATGTTTTATTCTAATATATATTATCATGATGATATACATAGTTGGAAAAATTCAGCGCATATATATATATATATATATATTATATAAGGGTTTTGATGAGTTATTAAGGACTAAAAATTTAACATAAAAAATCAGTTTAATTTATTTCAGTACAAATCATTTCAGTTTTCTATATCTAGATGAAGACAAATGCCTTCATAGGATGTGAAATTTTTTTATATAAAAAAAGAAAATAATATTTCAAAAGAAAATAATTTAACTTCGTTTTATATCGGATTTTTTTTGTAGCACCTCTTGTATGAAACCAACTCACTTTAAAATGGGGTCACTATTTAGATAAGGGTCTTTTATCATGAACAATGACCCTTGTTTCTCTGGAAAAATGTTTGTTGCCTCACCGAAAGTTACGAAAAAGCCATGTTATACGAGTTTTTGTGTCTTTTTAAAGTTAGAAGTTAAGTCATGTTCTCTTCTCCTTTGTATTTGTACTGAGCTTATATGCACAAAAATGAACTGAACTAAAATTTACCAAACTGAACCAAAATTTATTGAAGTGAATTCATTTTACTGAATCTGCAATAAATAGTAATGTTATACTTCATTTTACCAAACTGAACCGAACTCTAGTGAAAGAAACTTCTCTTTACCGAACTGAACCGAACTCTAGTGAACTGAACTTCTTAGTAAACTGAATTGAACATGGCCTTACTATAAATAAAGAAGCAATAATAGGAATTTTTGAAGACCTAAAAGCCAATAAGGCAAAGTACAAATTCCAAAACAAACCAAAGTACCACAAGACATAGAAAACAACTGTAACTTTGACAGAAGATGATACACCTTGATTTTGAATTCGATCGCAAGCCTTGGCTGATTTATTTATGGCGGCCAAAATAAATCATATCATACCATATTACCATCAACAAGGAAGAATAATATCGTACCTATAGTCTACACCCCTACTACAATTACAATACTACTCACAATTCACAAACAGTGCAATTTTGGGTTTTGTTTTTTTTTTTTTTGGGTTTTTTTGGTTCTTCACTCTCTCACCGCCCAATTTCCACCGCCTTTCACCTTCAATTTCTACCAACACCAGGTAAGTTTATTTCCTATCTTTGTTACTAGTTGAAATCATCACAGCAATAACAGAAAAAGAAAAATAATGATTCCAATTTAGTTGATTAATGAGTTGTTTTCTTGGGGTTTTTTTTTATTTAAATTTTTCTTGGGTGGGTTTAAATTGATGTTGTTTATGGGTTTTGTTAACTGTTAATTTTCATGGGACTTACAAATTATTTGTTGGGCAGGGGAATTTTAAGGGAGATATTGAAAGAACAGGGCAAGAGTAAGGAAAGGCAGCAATAATGGCAGAACAATCAGAGGGACCCCAGGTTTTTATGCGTTATTTTAAGTTCTTGTTTGTTCATTATTCTAATTTCTAAGAATTAGATATGATTATGGTGGAAATTGAGCTAGTATCTTGTATTCAATTTATTTGGGCCCTGTTTCATTGGATGAGTTGATCTGTTTGGCAAATTTTATGTTATTTGGAAATTGTTTGTGCAGAAATGTACTTTTTTGGGTGGAAGAAAGAAATTTTTATCCCTAGTGCAGTTGACATTGCCACCTTGTTAGATTCTTTATGTTGAATGTTCAATTATTGTGTATTTTTCAACCAAACACAGCAGAATTCATAAAATTACTTGTTATTTCGAATTCATTTATCGTATACTATACTATGGAGGATGTTGATCTGAGCAGCCCTAGTTTCAAGTCAGAGAGGATGTTCTTTTGCAAGGTTTCTGGTAGGGACTTTTGTTTCATTTGGCAATGGGTTTGCAAAAAATCTTACAATGCCCTAGAAGAAAAACCAATTGAAAAAAAAAGGGGGTAAACATGAAGATAGGAGTTTGTGGTTTTTCTTAGAATGTACTAAACTGGTTTGCTGTAGCTGTAGGCTGAATCAGAGGGAAAACTTGTACTTTGTTATACTTCCTTGTCAGTGTCAAGCTCATTAACATGAATTATTATCTTAATCCTCTTGGTATATACTAAAAACACACGGGGAGTATAAAATATGATAGTTGATGTATGTTGCATTGATCCATGAGTTCCATAGGGCTTAGCATTGATGTAACTTTTTACTTCTGTTCTGGACTTGGTTGCCATAGGTCAGGTCAGCATGCATGTAAGAAACGAGCAAAAATATTAAAAAAAAAAATGGAAGAAAGAATAAAAGATAGAATGTTAAGTTCTGCGGTTCTTGCTGAAGCATTAGCATGGGTATGTACGCACAAGGCCATTCTTTTAAATAAGCTGTTTCCGAGCTTTATCTGCTTTCTAGTGATGTTTTCATTTGGCTTCATTAGGTGCATGGGACTCAGCAAGTGTTTGATAAAAGAGTTTACTGTTATTGATAGGTTGAAGTTTGTGATGTTTGTGGGGATAGAGGCTTCTCATATCTTCTGGTTTATTGCTCAGAATGCTGCGATACTGCTGTTCACCAGTAAGTTCACTTTGATCCTTTGTAGATCATCATGTATGATTTTAGTAATGAAAAATTGTAACAACTGAAGGGCTGGCAGTTCTATTCTAAACCTCTTTTTTGAAGCAAAGTTCTATTCTAACTCTTACCACTAAAGAGATTAAATCTTAGAATCTTTGTTGAAACCTTCCATGTTAAATCTAGATGGTCCACAAAAAAATGTCTAAATGCTGCTAGATGGTTATGCAACATTTAAAAAAAGGTGTGTGTGGGGGGGCGTGGGGGAGGGGGACAAGTTAAGTTGAGTAATGTTCTTTCAGAAGTAGATCAATTATTTAGAAATTGGCTCAAGTAATATTCTTTGGCTTATTCTTTCACCTTTGTAATTGTCATATTTTTCCAGATATTGTTTGGATATACCACCAAGCAGCATTGATGATAGCTTTACCTGGGTTTGCGAGTACTGTCCTGCGTCAAAGTCTGTTGGTAGCTCTACCAGTGGAGAAACTTATACGGAGCGTGCAGGAGCCCCGAAAGAAGTCGAGTTTAACATGACAGCTGTTAGTTTCTCGTATCTTAAGAGTAAGTGATGCACTAATTTTATTTCAAGATTGGTAGTATATTAGACTAGTTTGTAGTGAACTTAATCTTGCTTTACCGCATTAACAGGTTTTACTCACAAGGGGAAGAGAAAGAAAAAAAAAAGAGTTCCATTTACTCGGAATTCTGAAATAGTCGTTGCGCTGGAAGCTGATTGTCAGAGAATGAAGAGGGAAAGACTTGCAGATCAATCCTTATCAAATGGCAAAGTTAATACGTGCAATTACGACAATACTAATGTGTCAGCTAACGGTAGGGGCTTCACTGTGTTATCTATTTGCTCGTCAAATCTTTTTATGTTTTTCAGTAATAAATATATTTGTATTCTTCCTTCCTCTCCTCTGTATTTGTAAGAGATCAGTATTAAACATGGTACTTAGATTAGCAGTTTTGCCTGTATTTATAGTTCAAGCTGAAGCTGTAACAAGATAGAGTGGATTTAACACTGAGGTCACTGGACCTGTAGATACTATTATGTCAACTAGGGAGGAAGATAAAAGGCAACTTGAATCTGTTACTATTAAAGAACCCAATGCAGTTGATGTTGCTGGCAGTGCAAGCAGTACCGTAGATGACCATGAGATGGACTGTTGCCAAGGCTATATGGAAGCTTTTGGCCGTAGTGTAGGTGAAACGTCAGATGATCAAGGTATGCTTGGTTGATTCATGATTTAAGCTCCAACAATGTGAGAATCTTTGTGTATATGTTTTGGTGTCAAAGATTTATTTCTCTTTTTTGGCTTTTCTCTATTACTAGATAAATTGCAGATAGGTCTTGCTGATGACCAGCCACCACCAATTTGCATTTTGCTGCCATTAGAACATGAGGGAAGCACAGAACAATCAGAAACAAGCTATGCATGCCAAATTGCTGAACTGTCTCACTGGACTGCCTCCAGATCCATGAGTCATGTTTTAGATTGCAGGGAAGAATCCGAAGCACCTGTTTCTTCTTTGATGGAACATCCTGAGGAAATCAGCCGGGGGCTAGTTCTACTGGTGACTCCATCAGGGGAAATCATCATCGACAACTGCACAGATCTTTGTAATGATCTACATCCGCATAGCTTGGCAACCCCTATTTACCTGACAAGTAGCTCCAATGATGTCAATTTGGATAGTATAGTCAAGGAAATGGGCTCATACGATGCAAAACCTGAAGATACTGCAGTGGTAGATGATCCCCGTCTAGCAAACGATGAGGAAGTTGATGCAGATCATCCTGATGAACTTGCTAGAATCACTAAAATTGAAAAACACATTGAGATATTATTAGATGGTACAAATGATACTTGTGAGTTGTGACCAAAATATGTAGAATTGTAAAGTTCAACAACCAAATGAAGCATCAAAAGCTGATGGTGTGTTGATGGGTTGTTAATTGAAATTTTGACTCAGAATTTACTTCTATTACTTGGATTTCCCTCTTATAATGCTTTTTTATGTGTGTTTTTTTCCTTTCTTTGTTATCTCTTTGGTTTTCAGTTCTAAATCAAGGAGCTTGTATGGAAGACCCGTCTCTTCTGATTCAAATTCCCAAAGAATCAAGAGCTCCCACCACTTCTTCC
The DNA here is from genome assembly GCA_038025085.1 of Tetragonia tetragonoides. NCBI lineage: Eukaryota > Viridiplantae > Streptophyta > Magnoliopsida > Caryophyllales > Aizoaceae > Tetragonia > Tetragonia tetragonoides. The sequence continues at coordinate 14,541,156 of CM076140.1, read as the reverse complement.
TCTGTCAGGCCTCGACATTCAAACGTAGATGCCCCAGGCGCTACTATAAGTGGAACAAGTGAAATGAGCATTCCTGTCTCTGTTCTCAAAATGGCTGGTGAGTTTCAGGAGACTAGTTCAGATGCAGCTGCCACGCAGGTTGGCAGGTACAAAATCAAATCTGATTTAGCTCCTATTCTCAGAAATGTATTGGACAAGTACGGAGATATCTTTTGTGATTGTAAGATGAAACAGCCAGAGCCTTTCATAGTGAAGTTTTGTGAGGTCATTCAGGAACTTCAAGAGGTCCCTTTTAAGTGTCTGCAACACCACCATGTGGATTATATCAGGGATATTGTGAAACTGGCCAACGCTTTAGGGGTTGAAGTAAAATGGCTGAGCAATCATGGTGATTGCCTCGAAGAAATCGTTCATCAGATTAGTCGGTACCCTGGTCTGAAGCAAGAATTTGCTGAAAAGATCAAATATATTCAGTCCAGGGAAGAATTGCTGAGTCTGAAGAGAGAGAATCTTGCTCATCTGCAATAAGAGATTGTACAATTAGAAGGAGAGCTTGAATCATCAAAGGAACATACCAAAAAACTTGAAAGTGTGATGCAAAATATTAGATCGATTTGTAGACGTTTTTGTGGTAGGTCATTGGTTGATGGGCTCTTGTAGAACTCCTGCTAAACATGTATATAGATCAATAGGATGATTGAAATGGGTTTGTAAGAATCATTTCCAGCCTGCCTTCAATTTCACATTGCTTGGGCTAGTGTCAATATATGATGAGTTGGTGCAACTTGGTCTTTTTTGGGAGATAGCAAAGAAGTATCTTAACTTTGTTGGAAATTAGACTTGAATCATGGTCATTGTTGTTGACAAGTAGGGGTGCGCCACTGTGCTACCCACCCAGATAGTGATGGATCTAGCAATTTTTAACACACGTGTCCATCTACATTTGAGTCATTATTGTCTCTTATTTACGGTGTCCACTAATAGATTTTATGAGAATTTAGACCTAGATTTTGACAAAATGCAAAGGAACTTTTTTTACCAACCGGTGTCCATGGCCACCGGTGTCGTTGAAGTAGATCCGCCCCTGCACCCAGACCCCAAGTTCGTGTTACCTGCCCTTATTTCATAAGCTTTTCACTTTTTAAGTTTGGTTTCATTCAAAAATTTAATTGATATTCTGTGTCAAAATTCACCTAATCATATGTTATGGTGGGAGAGTACTATTAAAAGAAACTAAATTTATGGAGCTAGTGCTAGAGGTGTAGGAGCTTCAACCCTAAAACCCTAAACCCTTGTTTCCGATAGCAACGTCTTAGTCGAGGTTTGGTGATGATAAGTCATACTCGTTGACTTGTGTATAATTGCGTGACTACTAAGTAGAAGCATTACCACACCATTCTGTTAGCTATGCTATTTGTATGCAAGATAATACATACAAATATATAACATAAATAATACACACGCACATACACATACACATACATCATGGGAGGGGCGATTACCTCATTCCCCTAAATTCCGACCCTTTTTCTTTTCTTTTTCCAAAAAGGCAAGAATAGAGACTATTCTAAGTTGTCCTTCAACAATGAAGAAAGTTTTGACGTTTCTAAAAAGAACGATGACATGACTGCGGCTGGTTTCTGCATTAGAGGTCATAAGGGTGAAGTCATGAAGGTGGGTGCCAAACTGCTGGGCCAAGTGGTTCGAACTCTATCCTAATAGTTAAAGCTATTGAGCTTCATGAAGGAGTGAAGATGGCTGACAAGGGTTTCAACAATTTAACCAATGAAGGGGAGAACTTAGCCGTTATCAAAGCGATTAGGAATGAGTGGCAAATTTCTTGCGAGATTGAGAGCATCATCTTTGATACGAAGAAGGATTTGCATTTCTTCGAGAGGTTTGAAGTGCTTCATTGCTTCCGTGAAGTCAACAATGCTGCGGATTTTATGGGCAGTTCAGGCTATCTTTCTCCTCATTTGTAGGCTTGGTCAACTTGTTTTGATTCGTCTCTTAATAATTTTGTGTTAAGAGACATTTTAGGATAAAACATATGGTTTCCTTGCCTTTTCAAAATAAAATAAAACATTTACAACCAATAAGATATCAACTAAAAAAGGATTATGCTCCCTCTGAGCGCCCCCATGACCAAGCACTGTGCCTTCATCGATGAGTTAGTCACAAGATGTGTGACGCGACCACCAGAAACCGCCAAACCCGAAATTTTTTGTAGACGACCCTCGTTGATACCCTTATAATCTGTCATTTGCTATTGGACTATATACTTCGGGCGCCAGATCAACTAAAACAAGAAGTAAAAGAGATACAAAAAAATGTTGGGGAATTCTAGTTGGTTACCCTGTATTTATGACTTTTCCCAATGGTAGTCAATATTTTTTTGAATCCTGATCAGTAGATAGGCAACCTTTCTTTTCAGAGCTACCGCCCCAATAAAAAAAATATTCTTGTGATAGGCCCGGTTCCTGGGCAAAAATTTATGGTTTCTATTGGTGTAAATCCGATTTAAGATGAGAAAAATTTCCCATTGGTAGCGAACGTTATCCATTAAGCGGGGAATCTTATTTTTAGAGCAAATAAATTATGCTCCCATTCTTTAAAGAACGGACTATTATTACTTAATATTTAATATGGTGAAGGCATAGTCTTCTTTTTTTTTCTCTCAAAAAAAACTCATTGGCGCCGAGCGTGAGGGAATGCTAAACGTTTGGTTTCAAAAAGGGCTTCTTTCGGAGTTAAACTTCCATTTGTCCAAATTTCGAGAAAAAGTATCTCTTGTTTTTATGTCAAAAGTTTATTCAATGACCATTACAAGTGATTTTTGTTAAATTTGCTACCATAATGATAACGTGGCATTTGTATAATGATTTTCCTTATTTTAATACGTAAATAGGGGAAGATGAAAATGGAAAGACCTTTGTTTTGTATGTTTAAGTGTAGTTTCAGGTTTATAAAGGTAACCATGTAAGCGACAAGTTTGAGCATTTATGAGGGAGAAATATTAGCCAAAATGAAGAAATATTTGTTTAAGAAGAAAGATAAAACGAAAAATCATGCTACAATACCATTATGGGGTGAATTGAACAACAATAACCATGATTGTTTAGAAAGCGAACAAACATTGAGAACAAACATAGGGATACCAATTGATATCGGAAAAACATCAGTCACCATCTGGAAAATTCTGAACCATCTTCCTCCATCTTCCTCTCTCCTTCTTATAGTGCTCTTGCCTCTTGGGTGAGAGCAAGCTTCGAACCTAAATCTTTAGAAGGTTTGAACTTGAACAAAGCTAAAAAACCCACACAAAGACCCACTTAGCTTAGGTTAAGGATCCAGATCCTGAAGATGAGACTTTAGTCAGGAGAAAAATTTCTTCAACTCCTCTTTGTACCTTCAAGGCACGCTTAAACGTCAACATCACCGAAAAACTGTCAAAGCTCAACCACCAATGAAAGCCCCAATCAAGGCAAAAACGTGATGCCGAAAGCCCCAAAGCAAACCTAGAATCCATTACATTTTCAAAAGCATCTCCAACCAAATAGAGAAACTTAAAAAAGGGCAAAGGAAGGTGAAGATTGTCTGAATAAACAACGGATGCAAAAAGGCCTTCAGTAGAGCAAATCTGAAAGTAAAAATGCTTAGAATGGTGGAAAATGAGCTTGAAGAAAGGTAAGGGGAAGAGGAAGGCGGCAACAAACTAAGATTTTCTCCCTCTCCTTGTGAAGGAGAGAGCGCCTAAGAATTTTTTGTTTTTTTGTAGCCGGGGGCATTTTTCCCTATAATTACTAGTATAGTATTTTTCAGCGAGCCAATACCCAAAAAATAATTAAATATCATGTAATGAATGAGATAAATTCTTGCAAGATTCATGATATCCATTAAATTCGAAAGTAGTAATGTCTTACTTGGATGACCCACATAGACAATTTTGTGATTTGATCAAAGCTATTCACTTATGTTTGAGTATAAATAGAAAGGACAAATTTACTACAAAAACACCTGTGATATTTTTTAGCACTACAAAAAAAGAGTCCAATAGTGACGGATTTTTTGTGACGTGTGGACCAACTGTAACAAATATTGCGACGTGTTAACCCGTCACTAAATGTTATGACAGCTTTAGGCGTCACAATTCATTATGAGCTCATGAAAAAAAATTGAAAAATCGAAAATCAAAATTTGGGCTTCCAATCTGAGCGCTCACTCATGTTTTCTTCGGCCCATTAGGGTTTTCTACTCCTACAACCAAAGCCGCCTCTCAATCTCTGTCCTTCCACTACCAGATATTTATCCTCTCCTCCTTTCAGTACCAAGTCTTTCTCCTCTCCTCTTTTTCTCCTTTTTCTCCACAATCTCCAGCGACAATTTCCAGTGTCACACTCTCTCTTATCTCGTTCAAGAAGCCTCTCTCTCTCTCCTATTTCGCACAACCATTCTCAAGAAGCGCGGAGTTATGTTCCTCCATCAAGGTATGATATAATGCTCCCTCTCTGCGTCTTTTAGATCTTCTCATTCCCTTTTAGCCCCATCCCTCTTCTTCTTGAATCAACCTGGCCCGTCTCACTTTTTCTCTCATCAATCTTACTCTGTCTTTTCGATTGGTTGCATGTCTTTTTCTTAGAATTTTCAGAAATAATGGATTGAGGTTTGTGGAATTTGGGGGTTGTATGAAGCGGCGGAATCGATGACTGTTTAAAAGGTGGTGGCATCAATGTTTGGAACGAAGAGAGGATTCAACATTGCTCCAAATCGCTTCCCTTTTGCACTTAATTTGCTTTGCAGATCTACAAATGTCACATTGTTCCCTTGAACACAAATACAAGAGGAGATTGTCGTTCAATTGATTGAGTGGAATTTGCACTTAATTTGCTTTGATTTGGTCAATTTCGATATTTAGGTTTTTATTTCACTAATTTTGGTGGGATTTGTAAGTTGAGATTCACTTTAGCAATATTACTAGTACTCTAGATCTTGTATTGTAGTTTGCAGTTTGGTACCCAATTAAAACTATTGGGCTAATGCAATGTAATTTTTTAACCATATATCATCAAATTAATGGAAATACTCATTGTTCTTTTAAATTCGTGTATATATATATATATATATATATATATATATATATATATATATATATATATATATATATATATATATATATATATATATATATATATATATATATATATATATATATATATATATATGCGCTAATGCATTGTCATTGTTACAGACTATGCTGCAAAAAAATAAAGCTAACATTTTATTGTGAAATGTAAAAATAAATTATTATTATAACAAAATTGTATGATTGACCGTAAAAGCAGACTGTGACGTTTGCATATTGCAGCAAAGAAAATAGTGACGTCCTTAATTGTCAGAGTAATTGTGACGAGTTTATATGTCTCAATATATAGTGACGTGTTAAGCCGTCACAATATTTTTACTGACACGCGTAATTGTGACACTTGCTCCAGCCGTCACTAAATTATTTTGTGACGTTTGTAAAACTCACAAAAAGCCAAAGTAATCGTCACTACTGACCTATTTTGTTGTAGTGATAGGTATGACAAGGGAGATATTCTCACCATATATGCACCCAATATATGCGTAGGAACATTCAGTCTTGTGTAATACCGCCATCATAACACAATAAAAAAATAACACTTTTTTATTAAAATGCGATATTTTTTTACTCAAATAAGTAACATCTTTTTTTTCGATGGCCAAAAGTTTTTAAAATAGAATTGCATTTTTAGTCCAAAAGTAATACTTTTTGTTTAAAATGTAATGTCATCCCATGATAAATTGTCTTATATGAGTTTTTGCAATACATTAATTTCATGGCAATTAGAGTATCCATTAAACAACAAAAAAAAAGGAAAAAAGTGTATATTACAACTACTCGTGCAATGAAAGTGCGTATAACTAGTACCAATAAAAGAAAGTGAGCCTTTATTGGCCAATCATACTGAACAACATCCAACATCAGACTCTTCTTTTATTATTATTTTCAAATATATATAGAAGAATTACTTAATTGACTTTTCCGTACTAAACAAACGTGACACATAAATTGTTAGAATTAATCCAATGAAATAAATAAATATTTAAATCAAAAATTGCATGCTTTAAATGGATTGGAATCGGGCAAGATTTAGTTTTTTCTTCTTCTGGAAATGAATCAGGCAAGATTTATGAAAAAAATATTAAATTACACATATGTTACCGATTTCAGTTTCTAGTCCAATAAACAACCAATCAATTGCATTCCATAAACAAGGTAATCTGGCAAATGTGAACATATCTCGCACATTCATGCATGAAGCATGAAAAAATAATAATTCATAGAAAGCAGTTACTTATCTTTGACTATAATTGAATCAGCAACAACCTATAATGAAAATCACTTTGGACTTATTATTATTATTTTTTATATTTTATTCAAGTACTTATTGATGGGGGATCTTTTACTTTTGAAACCATTTATATTTTTATTTGATAAAAATTAAAGATTCAATGCAAATTTGCGAGTATAAGAAAAAACTAATCTCTATGCATATATGGTTGTGGAAAAAAATGGTTATAGGTACAATACACCTAAAATATAAAATGGTTTATAAAATTCTAACTCACTTATATTTGTATTCCATTAAGGTGTAGAATAATAATATTATGTAGGTTTAAAAATCTGGTGCTTTTATGTAACATTTATCAAATAAATTATTTATAGAAATAACCCTTGTAAAGGTTTAAAAATAATAATAAAAATTATGTCCAAAAATGAGATATTAAGACTAGGTCACTATCAAATATAAATAGTGTTGCCATTTAGTTTTGTTTTTGTAGAGTCTTGCACATTTCTCTCTTTTCTCGTAAATGTATTACTTCTCCCTCTACATTTTTGAGTCATTTTTGCCTAACCTTTGTGTCACTTCCGTTGGCTTTTATACTAGGTTTAAATAGCTTATCATTGACGTTCTAAGCAGCCTTACCAAACCTTAAGACTACTTCAGGTACGTGTTTCATATTGCAACAAAAAGTCTTCAACATATGAAGTATCTTGATGTAAGAAATATTACAAAGTTATATTGGTTGCAACTTTATTAACAAACACGTAGAATTGAAGTCCTCATACTTCATTTATAAAATAATTGTCAAGTTCAACTGTCCATAGATCTAGCAAATATTCACACATATTTTCATGAAATTTCTACTAGAGTTGTAAACTTGTATGTCATATTCAAAATGAATTCAAATTTTGAAACTCAACTTTTTTAAGATAGAGATAAACAAAGTAGTCATTGTTTAAATTCGAATTAGATACCTTAATCCAAAATTTTGAATACCGAATTTGAAAATCTTAGATCTAATATTCAGATATTCGACATCCATTCCTCCCCGGATTTCTATACAATATATTTTGGATATCGAAATTCAAATATTCTAGACTTTTGCCAATTTTGAAAATGATGAACTAAAAAATAAGTTTTCGGATCGGATCTTCCGATCGAATAGTCGAATCCATAACAAATTATCATTCTTGCTAGAGGAAAATATTAGTTAGCAGCCTTTTGTCATTATCATACTTGCTAGAGGAAAATATTAGTTGATGTTGTGGCATGAATTAGCACGGGGAAGGATTACATGATGCAAGATTCGTTTTCTATTATGTAAGTAGACTTTATAGGGAGGAAATCAACTCTTTTATAATTGTGATTTCAACTTTGTTACTTATTTCTTGCACGCTTTCAATCATAAACAACACAATTTGCAAACACATATTCTTGAGTAACAAATAATATGTTTAGATAAGGAAAAATAGAATTTGATATGGATCAATTTGTTAGAGGTATATTAGCACTAAAACTATATTTTATTGTTAAACTTTAGATTGAATGTAACTTTGTTTACACAATTCAAATATTCTCAAATTTTATACTATTAGATTTAGTTCGAAAAGAATTTTACATATATATATATATATATATATATATATATATATATATATATATATATATATATATATATATTTCTCTTTATAAATTTGTGATAAAATAAATATTAATATATCAAGAATCATATAATATAGAGATTTGCCACCAACTGTGCAAATGCTCAAATATTAATTAAATATAATTAGAGAATACTTAACTCTCCTTTACTCTTCTCAAAAATAAAAAAAATAAAAAAATCTCTACTCCTAACAAGTTGGAATACGTAATTCCATTGATACCATCATACATATATTTTTATCCGTACTGTCCTAGATTCATTTTTCTTTGTTAATTTTAAATTTTTTTTTGAGGAGAATTTTTTAATTTTTTTTTTTGGAAAGGATAGAAAATGTTTTGATTGAGAGTAAAAAGAAGTTTTTTTAAGGGATTTTTTTTATTGAAGTTACCCATTAAAAAAAAACAAAAAAACTAGGCAACTTTGGTGAATTGGTCATTTCAAGGGCCTTTGGGCCACACTCCACTCCTCTCATATATCGGGCCAAAGAACTCGATAATATTTTTTTTTTGCTTCAAGGACGCATGTAATAACCCGTAAACTATAGTTGGACAAACCAATCTATCTTTGATGGGTTGACGAGCTCAAGCAGAAGAGGAAACCCTCCCTGCAAAGAAAAGTAGAGGAGTTTTTATTCTCCCTACACGAATGAGGATTTGAACCCCTAACCTAAACCTGATAAAAAAAACCCAGCCTGCGGGCCTGGCCCAAACCCGCCCTATTTGGGACGAGTTTGGGATGAAGGTAAAACCCGAAAACCCGGCCCGAATGACCTGGAATTTTATTTATTTTGAATTTTTTAATATTTTTTTTTTAATTTGCATGCTGTAATTTTAATTTAAACCTTTTTCAAAATTATATAATTTTGCAAATCTGTTGTTATGGTTGCGTAGATCTCGAAAAGTTATATAGATTCAAAAAAAAAAAAAAATCAACTCAAATGTATAACGGGATCAAAAATTATGCTTAAATATAGAAAATTACGATATCGCGTTTTGGTTCGAAAAACCCGTTATCCCGCCCAAAATCCGATAGGACCGGATATAGACATAAATTTTTGGCCCGAAAACTAACAATCCGACCGAATAACCAGCTCTACAGCCTGTCCGTTGGATTATAAGGGTGAAGCTCTTACCCCAATTTAAATTAATCATCAAGATGTCCCCCGAAGAAAAAGCAAAAAAGAAAAAGAAAAAGAAAAAGAAAAAAAATGTCATAATAACAATTTGCCGGGAAAATTGGGGTTGACAGGAAACTTGAATTTCTTTGCTACAAATTCCCAAAACCCAAATGGAAGAACCTCAATTTTCATTTATTAGAATTCCGATTTCCATCCATTCTCTCTCTTAAACTTCACATATTTGCACAGATTATCGACCAATTCATCGGTTTCAATTACGAAGGCTTAGCCTTTGAAACCAAAACCCTAGCAGAGAATAACAATCGTCAGTTTCTCAGAAATTAGGGTTTTTGTTTTCGCTTTTTAGGGTTCGGGGGGAAAAATTAAGCCTCAATTGAAGGTCAATATGGTTGCGCAAGGTCTTGATATTTTCAATCAAGATAATGGGTTCCTTAATCGAAAGAAAAGATTGAATAGTAGTATAAAACTATGGAAGAAATTTGGTGTATCATGTGGAATATACTTTCAATTTCTGGGTAATATGATTGATATAGAAGGTTTTTTAGTTGATTGATGGTGTAAATTGTGGGACTTTAGAGCTTTGAAGAGAAAAGGGATGAAATGATGTCTTGATTTGTTTTCGAGGTCATGAGTTTGGTGGTTCAGTCACTAATGACAACTTTTTTAGTTCTCTTTTTTTTGGAAAGGATAGAAAATGTTTTGATTGAGAGTAAAAAGAAGTTTTTTTAAGGGATTTTTTTTTATTGAAGTTACCCATTAAAAAAAAAAACAAAAAAACTAGGCAACTTTGGTGAATTGGTCATTTCAAGGGCCTTTGGGCCACACTCCACTCCTCTCATATATCGGGCCAAAGAACTCGATAATCTTTTTTTTTTTTTTTTTTTTTTTTTTTTTTTTTGCTTTAAGGACGCATGCAATAACCCGTAAACTATAGTTGGACAAACCAATCTATCTTTGATGGGTTGACGAGCTCAAGCAGAAGAGGAAACCCTCCCTGCAAAGAAAAGTAGAGGAGTTTTTATTCTCCCTACACGAATGAGGATTTGAACCCCTAACCTAAACCTGATAAAAAAAACCCAGCCTGCGGGCCTGGCCCAAACCCGCCCTATTTGGGACGAGTTTGGGATGAAGGTAAAACCCGAAAACCCGGCCCGAATGACCTGGAATTTTATTTATTTTGAATTTTTTAATATTTTTTTTAATTTGCATGCTGTAATTTTAATTTAAACCTTTTTCAAAATTATATAATTTTGCAAATCTGTTGTTATGGTTGCGTAGATCTCGAAAAGTTATATAGATTAAAAAAAAAAAAATCAACTCAAATATATAACGGGATCAAAAATTATGCTTACATATAGAAAATTACGATATCGCGTTTTGATTCGAAAAACCCGTTATCCTGCCCAAAATCCGATAGGACCGGATATAGACATAAATTTTTGGCCCGAAATCTAACAATCCGACCGAATAATCAGCTCTACAACCTGTCCGTTGGATTATAAGGGTGAAGCTCTTACCCCAATTTAAATTAATCATCAAGATGTCTCCTGAAGAAAAAGCAAAAAAGAAAAAGAAAAAGAAAAAGAAAAAAAATGTCATAATAACAATTTGCCGGGAAAATTGGGGTTGACAGGAAACTTGAATTTCTTTGCTACAAATTCCCAAAACCCAAATGGAAGAACCTCAATTTTCATTTATTAGGATTCCGATTTCCATCCATTCTCTCTCTTAAACTTTACATATTTGCACAGATTATCGACCAATTCATCGGTTTCAATTACGAAGGCTTAGCCTTTGAAACCAAAACCCTAGCAGAGAATAACAATCGTCAGTTTCTCAGAAATTAGGGTTTTTGTTTTCGCTTTTTAGGGTTCGGGGGGAAAAATTAAGCCTCAATTGAAGGTCAATATGGTTGCGCAAGGTCTTGATATTTTCAATCAAGATAATGGGTTCCTCAATCGAAAGAAAAGATTGAATAGTAGTATAAAACTATGGAAGAAATTTGGTGTATCATGTGGAATATACTTTCAATTTCTGGGTAATATGATTGATATAGAAGGTTTTTTAGTTGATTGATGGTGTAAATTGTGGGACTTTAGAGCTTTGAAGAGAAAAGGGATGAAATGATGTCTTGATTTGTTTTCGAGGTCATGAGTTTGGTGGTTTAGTCACTAATGGCAACTTTTTTAGTTCTCAGTCTTCACTGCAATGTTGAGGATTTTCCTTGTTTGTTCATTTTCTTTCATAAGGTATGATTTTTGTATAGTGGCTTCATTTTAGTATACTTTTTATTAGTACATGTGATTGTGAAGCATTTGATTGGCTGAGTTCTGGGCTTGTGATTTTAGGAATGAGAATGTTTGGGTCATTTTTCCCTTGTATCATACAATGCATGGTCAAATAATCACCCATAAATCTTGCATATGTCTGAGTTTGTTGATTGATTCTGACCAGCTCAAATGGCTAATTGTGTTTCGAGGAATGAACAAGAAAGATTTTGTAGAACATCCATGTGAGAAAGAGAAGACGGGATTATTCTTTATATGAAAATGGGAGTTTTTAGGAAAGTTTAGGCAATGGAAGTAATGTCATTTTAGGGTTTCCTGATACCATATGGTTTTTTTCGGTACTTGATGTTACTATGGTGTAACTGGTGGAATTCGGCAGAGTTAAACTCTAGAGGGTAGTTTAGCTGCCCCTTTCGGATTCGTACACTTTCTTGTAAAGGAGTGAATTGTTTGATTGGTATAAGCAATTGAATGATTTGATGTGTCATCTGAGTTAATCTCTTATGTCTTCCAGTTTATGGATGCTTATCTGTTGTATTCTTATCTTTACATGTCATGCCATTACCTTCTTCTGTTTGAGTTCTCGTCTGGTTCAGTTATTTATCTGTCATCATCATGCTTATTTGATTGAGCCAAATATTTTACTACCTATGGATGTGCTGATTGTTTTATTCGATATGTTCTTCAGCTGAGCAAAGAGGGAAGCTCCTTGTCTCAAGAGGGGATCTCAGTTGATCATAATGGGTGATACACATGCTGCTTGTGGAAAGATGGGGCGTAATAAGGGTAATGTACCTGAGTGGATACTGGCACTGAAACCTGTTCACAATCTGCCTCCCGATACTGGATCAAGTACTAATGGCGCACCAACATGGGCCAGAGAGAGACTTGAGTCTTCAACCAGTAAAGAAGTATACAAGGCTAATGCTTCTGGTCCTACTAAGGAGGTATCTGTAATTTTGTATGGTGTTGAATGTGTGAGGTTAAAGACAAAAAGTGTTGAATGTATCTAATTTGGTTGTAATTACATTATTCGTTTTTGGCTTTTAGGTCTTTTCTAAACACTTTTTTTTTAAAATTTGTTAATAATCTATCTGTCTGTTAAATGGATTTTTTAGCATATTGATATTCTATGCAACAAATTGAGTGCTGGATGAAGAGTTCCAGTACTTGAAAGCTTGGTCTATATCTGCCAGTCAGTATGAATTTTGATGGAGGCCCCTGAGATGGGTCCATTCCACTAGTTGTGACGAGGAATACTAGTTCTCTTTCTATTGAAAAACTTTAAGTTTCTCTTAATGGTTGTATAGACAAGTACATCTATTTGATAACGTTTCAATATATTAACTAATTTACCTGATAGATGGTTTTGCAAATGTCTGATAAGTTGATAAGCATGTCTGGTGAACTTGGTATGAGAGATTGATAATATTTACCTTTTATTCTATTGTGGAATTTACATCGATTCCATTGGAGGTGTAAGATATCTCTTTAAATATTGTCTGATGGTTCTGCGCATTTATGCTCTCCCCTAATAGGCAAGTGCTTGTGAGAATTTAGGATTTAGATTGAATATAACAAGGAAGGTAGGCTGAGATTGATCAGTATCACTGTAAAGTACTCTGACCACGAATCATCATTCATGAGATATTTCTATGCAAAGCTCACATGCCTATAGCCGTCCTTGTCTAGGATGATGGGTTTTATAGAAAATTGATAGGTAAGGGTTCCCGAAGAGGAGTATATATAAACTGTAATAACTCGATGTTAAGTACTCTTAATTACGTAATTATATGATTTAGACATATTGAAGTGTGTCAAAGCTAATCCCTGAGAACTGACCCTTTTGTTGCCTATGCCTAATTGCTCACCTGATTTGCTTGCTCTCTATGCTTTCTCTCCTCATCTCTTTGCATCTTATCTCTCTCGATTCCCTCACTCATCCCTTCTTGGATTTTTTTTATTTTTTATTTCTCAAGTTTGGGGGTTCAATGTTCTGTGCATCTAGCCTTGTGTGTCATGTGTTGAAATGGGATACTGATTGTTGCTTTATTTACCACGCGTACAGCTAGTCAGCTACTCTTACATTATGATATATTGCTTTCATTTCGTGCAGAGAACTATATTGTCTGTGTTGGATGAGGTGAATGAAAGTATACGCCAGCATTCTCAGAAGGAAAATAGGAACAAACATGTTTTTAGTGTACCTGACATCACTTTGAAACTATCTCGGATTGTGCTGCATCGGATGGCCTTTCTAGTGGATTGTTTCTGCAAGGAGTATCGTAAGAGATATCCAGATGAAGCAGTCTTTCTAGAAGAGGTGTTTGACTATTCGGACTTTCGGACTATTGACTGCAAATTGGCTGTTGGTGCTTATGGGGGCTCACCTGATGATTTTCTACTTGATATACAGGAGGTAGATCCTCTGTTTACCTGTTAGTTGTTACAATGGTTGTTACCTCTTCCAAAATGGCATGTTTTCCCTGCAATAAAGTGTAGTCAAACTTGAATGCTACCAGTTCAGTGCTTTAAGTTCATATTTTTGTTAAAAAATTATTTTGAAAGCTAGGGGATTACTTTCTTGATTTGGATAAGATATCACTGTGTTCATGAACCTGTTATCCTCCTTAATTTGCTGATGTGGACAGGATTGACTGTGTAAGCAGGTGCATTAAGTATTTCTGACTTAAGTTGGTTGCTTTCGGTTTGTACATGGTGCTAGTTTGAGTCAGCTTGAAAGCTGTATTGCAACGCATGCCGTCCTCCCTCAATCCTTTGGGAGGGAGGTTAAAACAAAAAGTTGGTAAAAGGCAGGCATCAGTTTGTACTTTGTAGAATCCCTTCCGGGGTGCCACTAGACTAGTCTTCAGAAATCAGATGCTTTGACAACCCTGAAACATGTCCCCTCCCTCCTTTCGTTGCAAGGGAGGTGGTAAAAAGTAAAAACTTAAAAGTTGGTCAAAGCCAGGCATCACATTGAAGAAACCCTTGTGTGCCATTAAACTAGTCTCCATATATCAGATGCTTTGACAACCTTGAAGCTTATTCATGACCCGCCATAAGAATCTAAATCTTCATTCCATCCAGATATCAGATGTTTTCTGGAAGAGAGAAGAATGAGTGAGTTTCGGGGTGGGTGGGCTAGGCTGGTGCGTCTCCCTCCCCTATCTCAACATTGGTTTAGGCTTAATATACATGTCTTTATTATAGGCTTTTGGATTCGTAGATTTAACCAACCGTTGGTTCTAATGGGAACCTTCCCCATATACATACATATGTAGATGTTTACATGCATACGTATACATCTGCAAGTAGTGTGTGCATGAATGTACGTTTTGCAAAACAACAATTGCAAGTTTTCTCTATATCATCAAATCTTTGTAATGGGGATATCTCTAGACGCTCCTATTTGCCATAAACATGACTTAATTGACTAGCATTTTCAAAACAGTAAATGTGCTACTGCTCTATAATCAGCTGCACCATTGTAATGTAACAATTCGTACCCTTCCTATTCCCACTTTATGATAACATTAGGAAGTTAACATTTATCATAGTCGAACATAGCATCCTTCAGAGTTGTTGCTCAATTTTACATGAAGGAATTACTTCTGTTTTTAGATAACAGGGGTATCTGGGCTTTGCCCGATTGATCCCATGGGCCCTGAAGTTCACGATCAGGATAATCTCCAGTGACCCTGAGACCTGAGGTCTTACCAGCAGAGCTACCCACTCAGGCTGCATGAGGAATTACTGTGTAAGCTAGTTTCCTTACATTTTACACAAAGTGCACTTACCGTACTAGGTCTCAATCTTTAAGGAAGTTAGTAGTGTTCAGCTCTATTTGACAAGGTAGAAAAGCTAGATTATAGCTTAGTGACTCGGTCAAACTCCTGGTGTTTGAACAAGAACGATAAATTATAGGTTAATGTAGGTATATTTTGGAAATGTAAATAAAGTAGCTTCCAGGAGGCCTATCTATAATTTATTATGTACTTACCCTTCATTTTTATGCAAATGACAACTTGCCTTTGAAACCCAAAAGCCTTTAGCTTGTACACCTCATTTGTGCTCACACCCATATATGTAAGACTTTAGGGGGAATACTTTGATCCCAGATTAGTAACTGACTTGGGATTCAAAGCATAAAAAGTGCAAAATACTATATATGAGGGTGATAATTTGAATCAAATTTAGTAAACAAAATAAAATAAAAAGTTCATTTTAATTTAGTTAGAATTTCAGATTAGTTTTACATGTTCTTTTAAGTCACTTATCTAAAAAAACATGTTCTTTTAAGTCATCTAACAAATTTTAGCTAAATTGTATTGACTACCAATTAACCATCTACTTCTAAATGAATCAACTTGTTAATAAGCTCTATTGGCCGATACATATAGGTTTTCGAGCTAACCAATACGCAACATGCTGGTACATAATGGCTGTTAGATATGGCTGATACGACGGATATAGAGCCGATGCTACTGTAATAGCTGCTGCGATCGCGACCGTGATTTCATTCCCTTCTTCTAGCTAACCTCAAACAATTTCCAGCTAGTAGAAAGGCTAACAACTAGCTTTATAGCTACTTGTGTGAAACATAGTCTTATTCTGGTCTATCCCTTAATGTCATTCAAATGAAGGCTGATGGTTGCCTGTCACCCTAGTAATGTGACTCGTAATGTACAATTAAGTTCAATTCCTCAATATTGAATCCTTTTCTTTGGCCTTAAATAAGAGAGTTGAATTAATTAGCTGTATGATGCTTTTGATGAGGAAGTGCTCTTGGAGATCTTTGTATGAGAAACAATCTGAATTTTCTCATTAATAAAGTTCTCCATAATTATCAATTAAGTAAAATCCCAAACATTTTTAAATGGCCATACTTACTCTGAATGACTGTCCCTTGAAGTGTTGTACTCAAGTGTTAAGCACCAGAATCAATTACCCACTAGCAAGATTTTCTTAGAACCACATGCCCAAGATGAACCTAATCCTCTCCCTTGCCTTAGGTGTACAAACTAGATTTTGATGATTTTTGCCCCTTCATGGCCATCAGTAGGGGATCCTCCTTTCTTCTGGCCACATAGCAAGGAGTTTCAATAAAGAGAGGAAGTTTACGGGATACTAGACATGCAAGAGCATCTTTTCCATCCTAACCTCTTGGAGACACTAAAACCAATTGCGGTTAGAAAGCAACCGTCTAGGGCCTTGCCATTTAAAAGCACACTTAACAGGTAAGAAACCAAATATGGTTGTGAAAATATCTAAGAAAAGGCTACATTCCTCAAACTAGGATCCTCTCAATAATTCCGACTAGAGTACATATGGAGATGTTAACCGGAAAATTTAGAGAGAAGTGCATAAAGCTGAATGTTTTTTTTTTAAAGATAAAGATATTAATCAATGTCAAATGTACAACAGGAGAGGACTGGGCATCCTCTCCAAAGAGACACTTACAAATTGGACCTATTTCTTTGGAGCTCAGGGATAGTGTAACCCTTAAAAGCCTTAAGAAAGTTAGGTTTAAAAACCACACCTCGTGGATCCTTCTTCCTTTTATCACCAGCCATGTTGTCAGTCACTAGCACAGTAACGCTACGTTTAGAATTTGTTTGTCATTACCACAGATTGTGCCAAGGTGAAGTTGTGTCCAAGTATTCATAATTGTATTGGTTATTTAAAAATGAAATAATCTTATGGGAAAAATGTTCGAACTAATTTGGAATAACATTTTAGCTCAATTGATCTTTTTCTTACCGCTTATGTAAGGTATCCAAAAATTAAAATGGTAATTGCCCTTTTTGTCATTTTTACACCTGTTAGTCGATCCAATAGTTAGGTTCTCAGTACTTCTTATAGTTCTGCCATTCGATAAGCAATCACATCTAACTGTTAGGGAAACTACTGGAAATAGGTAGATTTTATAAATAGAATCTAAGATTGTTATTAATATTTTTGTAACTCCTTGTTCTTGTTACTCCATTATGCTTTCGCTATGAGTGATATGCAATCCATTGGGGCAATTTGTAAATGCTTTATGTGGAGGATACCTTATCCTCTCAAATGCTGCACATTTGATTCTTATCAATATAGTTTTTCTTTATCTAAAATAATTTTATCATTATTATTGGTTCTTTCAGTGGCCCTGAGGGGTTAGCTCAACTGGCAAGACTTCTGAGATTTATTCTAGAGGTCCCAGGTTGGAGTCCCCTTAGGGCCACTGGAGGTTTTCCTTGTCGTTAACTTCAGGGCCCATGAGATTAGTCAAGCAAAGCTTGGATGCCCATGCTATCTAAAAAAGAAAAGTTATTGATTCTTTTAGTAAATCATTTGTTTCTAGTTTTATCTTTGCATATACATTGTGTGTTCTTGGATTCTAGCATGATGTTATGGTGTGTGCTTGACTCAGTGGGAGCAAATGATGAATTAGCAGCTATAGCCTTCTCATGAGGGTAAGGGAAGGTAACCGTGAGCTTTTGTGAGTTGAGGGTAGTGCAACATACCTGTAAGGTAATTTAGTTACAGGTCGGCAAAAGTGCATACTAAGGCATGAGTGTTCATGTGGACTCTGTATGTGGATAGGGTCGATGCCAATGATCTAAGCCAAAGGAGACGGCAGCTCATGTTTCGGGTGTGATGTGGCGTGAAATCTATGGATTAGACTGTTTGGTGTGGTTGAGGAATTGTGGGCGTGGACAGCTAGTGTCAAGGAGTTTCTACAGATGCACTTGGTGGGTTACAGGAGAGGATAGGAAATTAAGTTATTGTGGCATAGTGCCTTGTTGGCAGTTTTGTGTTTCATTTGTCTGAAGCAGAGGACAAGGATCTGTAATAGGGTTTCTGTCTCTATTGAGATGCTTTGGGATAGAGTTGCATAAATGTTTTATGGCCTAGGGCTGCAAGCACTCTTAGGAGTACAATTTCTGAGGTCCAGTAAAACTAGGCTAACTTGTCAATTGTAGAGGATGATTTATGCTCTCCTGCTGTATAGTTTGCACTTACTAATATGTGTAATTTTTATTTTTCGAAAGTTTATTTTAACTCTCAGGGGGTAGCTCCGCTGGTAAGACCTCTGAGATGTATTCCAGAGGTCCCAGGTTCGAGTCCCCTCAGGGTCACTGGAGGTTTTCCTGGTCGTTAACTTCAGGGCCCATGGGATTAGTCAAGCAAAGCTTGGACAACCATGTTATCTTAAAAGAAAAAAGTTTGTTTTGTACCATCAGGGTTTCATTTTCTTCTTTTGTGTAAACTTGAAGTTTCTCGTTTCGATTTCTTCTTTTCTTTGTTATTACCAGTTTTTAGTGGTGGATGATATGATTGTAACTTTGCGTGAGGACATGTCCTCCCTTTCTGTTTAAGAACATTTTTAATACAAATTTCTTTTATTAAAAAAAAAGCTTTGATCAACATTTACTTATTGATGTGATCGAACTCTTAAATCATTCCTGATCCAGTTTAAACATTGAACTCGAACTTTGTGCTAGCTCTGTATCTGCTCAATTTATAAAAAGAGATGGACCTATTCGAGAAAAGCTTGAGTGTAGGTAATTGTGAACAAGCCAAGCTTGAGGAAATGGCCAAAAGGTTACCCAACTTAAGTTGTGCTCAAGCCCTTTTGGATTGAATGGGCTCAAGCTGAGCTGCCATCTATCAGCTCGGCTTGGCTTGATACCCTGGGAATTCTTTTTGAATTCCAAATGTGGTATAACTATTTGTGCACTCATAGTTTTAAATTATTAGTCTGGTACTGATTATGCTGGAATCACAAAACATGCATCTTGTAATGAGTAGTGACACCTTAAATTTCTTTCATATTTTCTTTTACTAAGGAAACCCTATCATTGAGTCCATAGAATCTGTGAACATATCATTAAAGATAAAATGCAGTGAACATGTTGTACTCGTAATTTAATTTGTCTGACCTTGAGTATGATAACCGTTTGATTCCTTTTTAGGGAGTACGAGGCTTAGAGCTTGTTTTGATGAGTGCTGAAATAGTATTAACGAACACCAGTGAAGGCTCAGACTCCATCTAGACTCTCATAACTAGCAGTTCCAAAGAAAAAACATATAACAGGAAATATTCTAGAGAATCCATAACTGTGACATTCAGAATAGATTAGAATGCAATCAATGCATCTCCTTCGGTGATAATACACTTCTACCGCCTAATGCTCTTGAACTTGCCTATTTCCTCTAGTTCAGAAAAACCACTCTTTGTCGGTAGGATAAAATTTGATACTGGGGAACTTGAATGGCTAACAAATAAATTTACGGTGGTCTTCTATTGATGTGCTAGTTTCCGATGAGGGTCAATTTGCTGAAATATGTACTGCTTTAGAGTTCCTGCACTTGTGGCTTGTGGGTTTTGGGAGGAGGTAGGGGAAACATATGCTTTGGCAGAATGCTATCTTAGAACGAGGGGATTTTTTCTGGGATCAATTTGTCTCCTGATTTGTTTGGGAAAGGTTCATTTACTTAGCTTTTTTTATGGTCTTTAGCAGCAGGGGGCTTTAGGAGCTATTGTATTTCAGAGGTTCAAAGACATTGAGCTGCCGTGTAATTAACTTTTACTGCATAGGACTCCTTGTCCTCTTTTTTCGTACTTCTGAAATCTTATGATTATAGCTTTCCTTTATCTAAAGTACGTGGCTCTATCTATCTGTGTCATCTGTGAATGTTTCAGGCTGTAATATGTTCTTGTGCTTGCATTGTCAAAGGTTGACTATTTTCCAGTTCTTTCTGTCACTGTTGCTCTTGTCTGTGAGCTTTCCCTACTAAGGATAGTCGTTTTTTCTGTAACTTTGATGCACGGACACTCTCCAGAGGGTTGCATGTCTGTTTCTCGCACGTGTGGACAACGCACGCTTGCTCTGTTTCATTGGATGTTCGAAGGTTTTTGGCATGAAAAATTGCCTTTGCACGTCCCTTGTTTCTGCAAATATAGTTTTCTTACGGTGGAATGTTTGTGTTGTTTGTATACTCTCTCTACTTTCTTATTTCCTTACGATGCCCACAGTTTTTCAGTTTGTCTCTTGCAAAAATCGCTGTGACCGGACAGTATTTAGCTTTCTTGTGGGCTTGATCTGGCTGGGAACTTTAGTGGTATCTCCCTTTACAGAAATTTGGTAGGATTGGGCTAACCTGTAATCTATTTTTTTGCTGAATAGTCCTTGTCCTCTTACATAGTAACTTTGCAAATCAATGTATTTTATTTATCTAAAAAGGTAATTCCAAGTTTGTCTGGGCTAGATTATTTGCACGGTGAAACTTATTAACATCCTTGTATACATTTTTGTTGAAATAGATTTACAAACCTCATTTTTTCCTTTATTTAAGTTCTTATATAGGTCATGCATGCTCCCTCTAGCAGTATCTAATACCATTTGATATTTAAGCACCCGAGTTGTAGCTGGTTGAAAGTTTTGAATCATTGAAAGACGTGAAAACTGAGTCTCCAATGTTTTAAAATTCTGGGTGCATAATGGGGCATTAAATGTGCAAATTATCCAATGTTAGGCTAGTCAAATTAGGCATCCTAGAGAGAGTTACACAGGGGTGTAGAGTAGTGTTTTTGCTGTCCACCGGGTCACTGACATCTTAAAAATGACTAAAAACCCGATTTATATGATTCTTTTGTTCACTAACTGTGTTTACTTTATGGCAGCTATGGAATGATATACAGACTGCTCATGCGAAGCAACCAAATGTTGTTGAGTTCATTAATACGTTATCCGAGCATTTCCAGTCAACTTTCGAGGAAGAGGTTCTGAAAATTTATATCTCATACTTTTCTTACAGCCTTATAGGAGAGAGAGATGTTGTGTGAGCACTGAGTACGTGCTACTGGCTCATTTTTATTCAGTTTACTAGGAACTCATATGTTGCTGTCTTATCTTGGACTTTTTGATCCAGGTGCTTGCGCCTGTCCGAAAACTAAAAGAGTATTCAGAATCAAACATTGCAAGTGAAGAAACTGAGAGGGAAGTAGGAAATATCCTCATTTCAACAAGTGAGAAGCTTAACGTTCCATGGAATTCTGGTCTGTGTAAAGTGTGCAACATTGACAAGGATGATGATCTTGTTCTCTTGTGTGATGTCTGTGATGGAGAGTATCATACTTACTGTCTAGAAAACCCCCTTGGGAAAGTTCCTGAAGGCAACTGGTATTGTCCCTTGTGTGTTTCCTCTTACAGCCCCGCTTTGACTCTCTCTCAACTCCAAGGAACATGCCAAAGTGAAAAGTATCAAGAAGGTCAATATGAAAAACAGGGATGTATAGGTGCTGAAGTGGGAGGCGAAGAAGATCCAGAAACGTCTGAAGATGAGGTACGAGTTGCCTCCCTCTTAACCATAATGCATGGTAGATATTGAGTGAGTCGACTTAAACACCAACTGAAACCAAACTGTTTTGGCTCGGCTTAAATTGTTAAATACTGGAACTGTTTTGGGGTGGGAAAATGATAACCGAAAATTTTGGGGTTGGTATTGTGTTTGGTTTCAAGAAATCCGATGCGACCGAGCTAACCTGAAGTCTTGTTCCATATATCCAAGCTCTTAATATAACTCTATTTTATTAGTCTAGCCAATTTCAAATAAAAGCTGTGTTTTTTTCCCCCTCAAAACTAAATATTTTATATTACTTTCCTTGTAGAAATAACTTTATACATTTCTAATTACTTACATACTTTCTGTCTATCTATTAATTTTCTAGTCTGCATTTGTTTCTTTGTTTTTTTGCTTAGGAAATAACATCAACCGAAAGAGGCAAAGAGCCAATCCTAATGTGCCCATCCTTTTTAGGCTGATTTGGGCATTTATTTTTGTGTTTGGTTTATGTTAATTGGGCTGGTTTCAGATTTACATATAACCATTAATCATGCATGCTTGTGCCGTTGTTCTCTATCTGCCCTGTCTTTTTCTGTCTTTTTTTTTCTTCTTTGTAGTCTTTTTTAACTGCCAAGACTAACCTAAAGCTTAAAACTTACTATTAGGTCTATGACTAGATTATTAGGAGTCATATGTTCGTGAGCGAATTGTTTCTTTTATGAGTTTTATGATACTAAAATACCCTAAACTACTTACAATAGTAGGCCGGATGTCTTGAATGGATAGTTTTTTCTTCCTGTATTATTTGCTTTTATGCGCAAGGGATATTGCTGGGTTACGTTGTGTATGGGACCTATGGGCCTAATACACCCTGGTTTTGGTCGTTCTTATCATAGGAGTTGTCTACCTTGTCTTACATTTTAGGCTTTTGTGGGGGTCAGACCTCAGTTGCTGGAGATTTAATGAGTCCGTATGAGAAGCTGGTTAGATGTAGGATCAGTTCTAGTTTGTCGGATTTTTAAGCTTTCATTGAAGATTGTGATCTCTTTTACCCTTTGTTGTCCAAAGGTCAATTTACTTGGTTTGGTCCTCATGGAAGTTCAGTTTCATCTTGTATCGACACTATGTATTTTTTTAATAGGTAACATGGGTATCCAGGCTTAAATTGACAAATCCTATGGGCCCTGAAGTTAACGACTAGGAAAACCTCCAATGACCCTGAGGGGACTCGAACTTGGACCTCTGGAACAGATCTCAGAGGAAGTCCAGAATGCGATAATAGCTCCCTGAATTTGATTTAGGAGGTCCTCTTCTGGATTGTCTTTGTCCTTTGGCTCTCGAGTCTAACAAAGTCCATTGTGGTCAAACTCCTTCTAGATTTGAAAATATGTGGCTTACGTGTATTGGTTTTGAGGATCTCATTTGGCAGTGGGGGTGATGTCCTGTTCCAAGATGGGCTGATGCTGCTTTCGTGAAGAAATTAAGGTTTGTCAAAGGGCAAGTTACATGAGTGAAATTGTAAGGTGTTCAGTGACTTGAGGGTTAATCGGACGAGGTCTAGAGCTCTGTTCTATGGATGGCTTGCATCCAGAGGGAGCTCTTTCTGATAAACGATTAGTTTCTAAAATTTCATAGATGCTGGTTTGAATGAGCTGGTGAAAGATGTTATAAGATCTGGAGGGATGGGTTTAGTTTCTAATCATGCTTGACTTTGAGAAGGCCTATGATAGGGTGTACTGGAGTTTCTTTGATAAAGTGATGATGCAGAATGAGTTTTCTACTAGATGGCGAGGGTGGATTTTTGAGTTGTTTTAATTCTGCTTATTTCTTTGCGATGGGTAATAGCTGGCCTTGGAGTTGGTTTGGTGTCTCTAGGGGTGTTACGCATAATTACCCGGTGTACCCTTCTCTCATCTTGACTGTTGCTTGTCGTTTGGTGACTGAAATTTCTTACAATTTACAGAAAATAAAAAAGATGAGGAAGAGGTAAAGCGCTTTATTTGGGATATGGAGTTAGTTAGTTTTTATTTGGGAGTGGACTGTGAGTTACTTTCTAATCTAGAAGTGCTATGCTATGTTTCTCCGATTCGCCTAAATGGCACCGTGTGGCGGGTCGATCCATCCGATGGGCGCACAACACCACATACATGTTGACATAGGTTCGGGGGATACGGCCCTCGGACACCGTCCTTCTCCCATTAACAACCATGGCTTTTTGATTTCAGATCTAGGGTTTCCATTGGAAATCCACAGATCTACAAGTCGCAGCATTAAACGTCGAAGATGAAGAGAGAAACCAAAGGGCTTTTGGATGACTGGGAGAGGCGAATTAAACTGTAAGCTGGCTGCCTGGCTGCTTGCCGGTCGTAGATGTCCGGTCACCGGATCCCGCCAATTGTTGCAGAGAGGATGAGAGAAAGAAGAACGCATCACCAGAACCCAAGTTCTTAATTTTTTTTTATATTTTTTTCTGTGAGCACTTAGCTAATCATTCAGAGCGTCGAATATCAGAAACGATACAATGCCAAAATTTGTTGGGAACATCAGACTTCCTACATAACATAACTTCAGGAACTAGAATTTAAATTCTATGAGCTAGTGCATTAGCTGCCTAGTTCCCTTCCCTAGAAGAGGACCGTTGCGAGAAATTATTGTTCAAAGACGTGTATAGAAGACCCTAGAAAATCTACAATGGCAATCACAGTGGCAGAGGGAGTAATCTTTCGTATTAGGATCAGAGGGCTTGCAAAGTTTTCTCCTCAAATTTCTGCTCTTTACCTCAACAGTGCCAAAAATAATGAGCGCTTATAATCGGCTGTCCTCTCACTGATCATTTGTCATAGTTTCATTGCGATTTATGACAGTGTTGGGTCCTGTCCAGAAAGGCAAAAAACTGGAGGTTATGTTGTGTAAGGGTTTTGTGGGGAACTGGGGATTCAGATATGCACACGGCTGGGGTGGGGCGGGGGGTTGGGGAGAGGTTTAAAGTCCTCTAGAGGTCTGTGATGCTTTCTAGTGTTTGGTACGTGTGATTGACTTATTGGAGTGCAACTGGGGAGGCTCAACAGTCTGGCATTGTCCTCTGGGGATTGCTTTGGAGTAAGGTAATTTATTTGGTATTTTTTCTAGTTCTAACAGTATATTACAGGGTGCATGTCAG
Source organism: Tetragonia tetragonoides (assembly GCA_038025085.1). Classification (NCBI taxonomy): domain Eukaryota; kingdom Viridiplantae; phylum Streptophyta; class Magnoliopsida; order Caryophyllales; family Aizoaceae; genus Tetragonia; species Tetragonia tetragonoides. The sequence goes on along the minus strand of CM076140.1, from coordinate 14,516,204 downwards.
GCATCCAACGGGGTTGGAAGGCTTTGTAATCTTACGCAGTTGTTCAGCGGCATCTTGTCGGTTCGGTAACTACTTATTTTTGTTTGGTTGTTAGGTTTTTTTATCCTCCTTATATCACCTGATTTGCCTTGTTGGTCTTCTTGATTTTGGTAAGACATCTGAGAAGTATTCCAGAGGTCACAGGTTCGAGTCCCCTCCAGGCCACTGGAGGTTTTCCTGGTCGTTAACTTCAGGGCCCATGGGATTAGTCAAGCAACGCTTGGACACCCATGTTATCTAAAAAAAAAAAAAGGATTTTTTATCCTCCTTATATTTACTCCTTACAGTATCTTTCTATTGCTGAAGAATTCTCTTTATTTTTAGATAAAGAGAACGTTTTATTAATAGTATGAGAAACAGAATTACATCCTAAGAGGACAAGGAGTCATCAAAAGGAGGCTATTTACAAATCAGCCTAATGAAACATAACTTGTGTAGCTACCTAATGAAGCATAACCTGTGAACAGGATAGCTACGAAAACACCCAACAGCTTAAGCCCACACAGCAGCAGTATAGTTGATTAAATATTTCCTTAAGTCGGCGAAAGCCTGGATACCCATGTTATCTTAAATTTAGAATGTCAGGTTTTAGCAAAAGCAAAGATAATTTCATCTGAACTGTGGACAAGATGTTGTTATTTATTTAAAGCTCTGTAGAAGCAATTGACAGGATGTACAAGGCTCTGAATTGACGATATGATCGTTTAGTCTTGTGTGAGACCAACTCAGAGAAAAATGGGGTCATCATCAAGAATTGTAAGGGTCACTACTATGAGAGGTGAACCTTGTTCCATTAAAAAGTGACCATTGTCTTACTAAAAGTTACAATAAGACCGTCTTAAACAAGTGTTTTTGGGTCTTTTTTTAATGAAATTATTAAAATGTTATAATTTCAAATAAGATACAAGATCATCATGGATCATGTCCACAAATGGGAAAACGTCGTGGTTCAATTATTGAAAGTAAATGCAGTTTTTATGGTATATGTATGCATGCAATGTGCATGTACCATAGGCTGTCCATACTAATTTTCTGATTTCCTTCTTTTTTTGTATTTAGCTGTTATTTATTTAAAGCTCTGTAGAAGCAATTGACAGGATGTACAAGGCTCTGAATTGATACAATAGTGTACAAAATCCTTCCTGAGTTTGTTCAACTAAATCCTTTGTTCCCTTGATTTTTTTTACCTTTGATATTCCCATGGGGTTCTCTGATGGCTCTGACTGTGAACCGGTAACCTTGCTATCCTTTCTGCCAATTAGTCTTTAGAGTAAAATCAGTAAATGATATTGCTGAATTTTGTTTTTCAGTCATTCTTTTGTGTAATTTTTGAGATTGAGACTCCTTGAACACACAAAAATGTGATTGGAGTTCCTTCATTGAATCTTTACGTGCTTTTAGAATCTTGAATATATTACAGAAGGTTTTATACAGGGATTTTGGGAAGCCAAACTATGAATTTTTATTACTATATATCTCCCTGTTTGCAGTGCTGTTTGCTAGCTTTTGCTGTGATTGTATGATTAGTTCGGTTCCAGATCTTAGCCTTTTATAGATAGGTTTTTGGATCTCGTGACTTCATATTTTGTATTCTGTAAATCTGCTTGTGTCAAAATTTCATATCAATATTGAGAAAAGAAAGTATCTAAGTTTCTCTGAAATTAGGTTCTGGTAGCTTTTCATAGATCAACCAATGTTGTAACTTGTAAGGTCTGCAAAATATTGAACATTTTGGTTGTTAATCTATGTTGGCAGACTAGATGTGAGATATGAGTTTAACCTTAAATTACAGGTATAATTAGCTACGGAGTAAGTAACATATCTGTTTTATTTTGTCTTTTTTTTTTCTTTTCAAATTGGTGCGCAAAAAGATTGCTTAGCTTTATTACTTGCATTGTTCGGATATTCTACTGTGACGTTGGTCTACTTTGTGTTAAAACATAATCGGCATCTATTGGCATTAGTTTAATTTTTATGTTTGATTCATTTAATTTTCAGATGAGAAACAAACTTGGGATACTGATATTAGTTTCAACTCTCTTTTCTTTTTGGGGCTGAAATCCTTGAAAAATAAGTTTCCTTTTCCTGCTTTTTCTTTATAAAACGCTCTCCCTTGTTTCCTCTTTTCAATTGTGAATAAAAAAATAAATTCAACAGGGATCCTCAAGAAAAACTTCATTGAGGTTTGGTTGTAGATCTTTAGAATTTTTGTAGCTTTCAAATTCTGGCATTGTTGTCATTCAGGTCTTCTTATCTAAAAACAGATAAATGTATGATATGTATCAAGTGTGTAGCTGATAATGGCATAGTGGGGTGGGAGGTCGAGATAAATGTGAGAATTTCTCTGTGGCCGGGGTGGGGCAAGCATGTCTGTTAGGAGTGTTTAGAGTCAAGTGGGTTTTGCTCGCTTGAGTTGAGTGTTTCTAGAGTTTATTCAGTTGCTACCTAACTTGGTTTATACTCTATATAACGGTGTATAGTCAAATGGGCTTCTGTGATGTTGTATGCTATTATGTTAAAAGTGGTAGAGCCAGTTCAGTTGAGATGATGATGGTTTAGGAACCAATTGTCTCCTGAGCTGTTTCAATGATTGGTTTTGCTATCTGATGATCAGCTGATCAGATGGCAAATAATGATTATAGCTTATGTTAAGCCAGATGCAGCTTTGTACGGGCTGTATGATGAGAATCATGATGAGAAAGTAGCGGGGTTGTTCTGTAAACCTGGGAATTAGAGGTTCAATATTTCAAACCTTGCTGAATTGTGGTATTTAGGCATGTCTATATCTCCTTCAAAACTCTCTCAAACTGGCCTATGTGGAGAAAATTAGCTATGTACAAATGCAACCACGGGGACAGAAATTTCTTTCATGCCAAACTTGCTGCTTTGGATGGATTCGCTCTTATTCTATGTGAGGGAACTTTGAGGGAGATGAGTTAGGCATTAGCCGAAAAGGGGTAGGCAGGGAGGCTAATTTGTATTTTTCTCTGTAGCTAAACTTCTGCCTGTTTTCAGGGTTCTTGTGGCCTTAGTATCTGGAGTTAATACAACTACTCTTTTATTTATATAAAAAAAGTAATCTTGGAGCACTTGAATAACTAAGCTTAGCAGATGGCTGAGTGTGATCCTCTCAATGTTTCTCTGTAACTTAACTTCTGGCTATATTTACCTATCTCTGCTTCCTTACATGAAAATGGAAGTATACCAAACATTGCCCTAACTCCTTGTGGTTTTTCAGGTAATTTATTCTAAGTAGTGAATTCTGATTAGGTTCTTGTTCACCCTGATGTACTGTTATTTCGTTATTGCGCTATAATTCTTCTGATCATTGATTATTTTCTGATACAGTTTACTGTTATGCTTTCTTGCAGAATCAGAATATTGTATGTCCAATATGTGGAGACAAAGGCTTTCCTGAGGCTGTACTTAGCTGCTGTAAATGTGAAACCTCCATTGTGCATCGGTGAGTTATACTTGCATGTCATGTATACTCGTTTGCAGCAATGGGCAGTAGGCCACATTGTTGTTGATACCATTTTTACATGGTTTGCGTCCTTGTGTTTATGGGCTACTCAGAAATTGCAAAAATGAATTTCGCAACAGGTATTTTTAACTTGAAGATGTTCTTATAAACATTCAGGCCCTTCATCTGGGTTTGATGTCCCAACCAGACTACATAATATTGATCTCCATATAAGATTTGAATACTTGGATTCTTGGTCACACTGACATTATTAGTTAGATGGTATGAGTTCATCAGATGGTTCCCAATCACGCTACTAGTATTGCTTAAGGCTCCCTTTTGCATGCCTGAACCCCAAGTTAATAATTTTTGTAATACCAGCAAAATTGTTCATCAGGAAGCATCGGGAGATGGAGATATAATTCATACTGTAGGCTGTGTGAATTGTTTCATGTAGAAGTCTTCTCGGTGGTGTTTGAATACTTAAATGTTGGCAATATTCTGGGAGCAAGTAGTATTCACTTCCTCTAGTTTCCATTTTACATGGGTTGCTTATGTTTGGCGCTAATTCCCTTTTACACATTCCTTTTCCACTCAGATATTGCATACTTGAAGAATCACAAGTTTTTGCTAATGTTATATGGGCATGTGAAGATTGCGTCCCATCGGTTATACAGCAACGTTTGTTACCAACAACTGTTGCAGCAGCTAGTGATATTGCTGACCCTGAAAAACCTCAAGAAGAATGCTGTTCAAATAACCAAAATGAAGGAAGGAAATTTGAACATGGGAAGAGCTTCAGGAGGGCAAAAGGGAAGGGCAAAATGAAGGCAACAGGAAGCAAAACTGGAGCTGTTGCTGCCCGTAAGAAGGGTCGTTCTCGGGTCCTCGTGCAGCCAATCCCACATCCTATCTGGAAGTAAGAATTTCATTTTCCCTTGTATGTCGTAAGAATTTCTAATTTATTTTGCATTTCTGTGTTGGAATTGCGTTAATGTGTTTGGTTTGGTATTTATACCTGGTAACTGCGATCTCTCTCTCTCTCTCTCTGCTCTGCTCGCCGGCAACGGTAAAAAACACACCCACCCCCCCCCTCTCTCTCCCTCTCTCTCTCTCTCTCTCTCCCGTTCTCCCCTTCCCCACCTCCCCCTCCCCGTCCCTCTAACTTCCTCTCTCTCTCTCCTCTCTCTCTCTCTCCACTTCCACCACCACCACCACCACCACCACCAGCAAAACACCCCCCCGCCGATCTACCCCCTGAGCTAGCGCACGCGCGCTCCCTACCCCTACCCCCTCTCTCTCTCTCTCTCCTTCCTCCCTCTCTCTCTCTTTCTCTCTCTCTCTCTCCTGCTCCCCCCCCCACCCACACCACCACCTCCCCCAAGGTCGGTGATCGCCGACCGACCTACAAAGGCCGGCGACCGCCGACCCTTTAGGGGTGAGTGGACCTCTGACCACTTCGTCGGAGGCTCCAAGCGTCCTGCGGCGAAATCCCACCGCCGTGGACAAAAAAAAAAAAAAAAAATATATATATATATATTTTGTGGGATACACCAGCTTGAGCATTACTAATTGCCAGTTGGGAGGTCGGTGTAGCATCTCATCGCCAGTCGGGAAGCCGCAGACCCCGGGCCGCCGGCAATCAGCGCGCCGCCACCCGCGGGAGACAGGTAGTAGCGCCGTGGTAAGTACCGGCGCACCTCCACCAGACCCGAGGTCCCTAGCGTGCGTTGTTGTCCTCTCACCTGTGCTTGGATTCTTGACCTTTACGTTATTATTTAGTACTATTGTTGTGTTGGTTCTGACTCTAGCACGTGAAGTTTGCTGTGTGGTACCGTTTGCTGGAAAATATTTGTGTGTGCTACCTTTATTTTAAGTGGAACCTAGTAACGTTTCGGTTAGCTGCTGTGTTGGTTTTGTTGGTACCTCTAGATTATTTATTATTATTATTATTATTATTATTATTATTATTACTAGTATTACTATTATTAGTAATTCTATCGTTACTACTGTTACTAGTATTATTATTTTTATAATTGAAGTCGTAGTATTATTTAACTAATATACGGTTAGTTATTACAGTACCATGGCTTTTCTAGTTACTATTTGGAGAGTAACTGCTTGATTATGGCTTCGGTCGGTGTGGCGTCTTTGACTCCTAGTGGTAGAGTTAGGGCCAGTCCGCTGGTGAGATCGGGGTCCCGTAGGGGGAGAGTTGAGGCAAGTAGGTTGCGGTTTGGCACATGGAATGTAGGGACACTCACGGGTAGAACCCTAGAGTTAGTGGAGGTTTTAGAAAAATATAAGGTTAATATCGTGTGCGTCCAGGAAACGAGGTGGTCAGGCGCCAAGGCAAAAGAGATCAACGGATTCAAACTTTGGTATTCAGGGTGTAAGAGTCAACGGAATGGGGTCGGGATCTTAGTTGATAAGGAGCTTAAACAACATGTTGTAGAGGTTAAGAGAACCAATGATAGAATTATGTCTATCAAGGTGGTGGTGAAGGAGGAGACCTTTAATGTCATTTGTGCTTATGCACCGCAAGCAGGGTTGGATATACAACTTAGGCGTCGCTTCTGGGAGGAGTTAGATGAGGTTATCCAGGAGGTTCCCCCTGTTGAGAAACTCCTTGTAGGAGGAGACTTCAATGGACACATAGGGGCCACGTCGGATGGGTATTCTGGGGCTCGTGGAGGTTTCGGGTATGGAGTTAGGAACGAAGGTGGCACGGCGATCTTAGATTTTTCGACTGCGTATGATCTAATGGTAACTAACTCCTTCTACAACAAAAGAGAGGAGCACCTAGTGACTTTTAAAAACAGCACCGCTAAGACCCAAATCGATTACATTCTTGTTAGGCGTGGCGACCGAGGTGTGTGCATGGATTGCAAGGTCCTACCAGGTGCGTGTGTGTCGACCCAACATAGGATGGTCGTCTTGGACCTTAAGATGAAGGGGTGGAAGAGGAAGAGAAGTATACACAATGGCACCAAAATCAAGTGGTGGAAGCTTAGAGGCCGGCGACCGCCGACCCTTTAGGGGTGAGTGGACCTCTGACCACTTCGTCGGAGGCTCCAAGCGTCCTGCGGCGAAATCCCACCGCCGTGGACAAAAAAAAAAAAAAATATATATATATATATATTTTGTGGGATACACCAGCTTGAGCATTACTAATTGCCAGTTGGGAGGTCGGTGTAGCATCTCATCGCCAGTCGGGAAGCCGCAGACCCCGGGCCGCCGGCAATCAGCGCGCCGCCACCCGCGGGAGACAGGTAGTAGCGCCGTGGTAAGTACCGGCGCACCTCCACCAGACCCGAGGTCCCTAGCGTGCGTTGTTGTCCTCTCACCTGTGCTTGGATTCTTGACCTTTACGTTATTATTTAGTACTATTGTTGTGTTGGTTCTGACTCTAGCACGTGAAGTTTGCTGTGTGGTACCGTTTGCTGGAAAATATTTGTGTGTGCTACCTTTATTTTAAGTGGAACCTAGTAACGTTTCGGTTAGCTGCTGTGTTGGTTTTGTTGGTACCTCTAGATTATTTATTATTATTATTATTATTATTATTATTATTATTACTAGTATTACTATTATTAGTAATTCTATCGTTACTACTGTTACTAGTATTATTATTTTTATAATTGAAGTCGTAGTATTATTTAACTAATATACGGTTAGTTATTACAGTACCATGGCTTTTCTAGTTACTATTTGGAGAGTAACTGCTTGATTATGGCTTCGGTCGGTGTGGCGTCTTTGACTCCTAGTGGTAGAGTTAGGGCCAGTCCGCTGGTGAGATCGGGGTCCCGTAGGGGGAGAGTTGAGGCAAGTAGGTTGCGGTTTGGCACATGGAATGTAGGGACACTCACGGGTAGAACCCTAGAGTTAGTGGAGGTTTTAGAAAAATATAAGGTTAATATCGTGTGCGTCCAGGAAACGAGGTGGTCAGGCGCCAAGGCAAAAGAGATCAACGGATTCAAACTTTGGTATTCAGGGTGTAAGAGTCAACGGAATGGGGTCGGGATCTTAGTTGATAAGGAGCTTAAACAACATGTTGTAGAGGTTAAGAGAACCAATGATAGAATTATGTCTATCAAGGTGGTGGTGAAGGAGGAGACCTTTAATGTCATTTGTGCTTATGCACCGCAAGCAGGGTTGGATATACAACTTAGGCGTCGCTTCTGGGAGGAGTTAGATGAGGTTATCCAGCAGGTTCCCCCTGGTGAGAAACTCCTTGTAGGAGGAGACTTCAATGGACACATAGGGGCCACGTCGGATGGGTATTCTGGGGCTCGTGGAGGTTTCGGGTATGGAGTTAGGAACGAAGGTGGCACGGCGATCTTAGATTTTTCGACTGCGTATGATCTAATGGTAACTAACTCCTTCTACAACAAAAGAGAGGAGCACCTAGTGACTTTTAAAAACAGCACCGCTAAGACCCAAATCGATTACATTCTTGTTAGGCGTGGCGACCGAGGTGTGTGCATGGATTGCAAGGTCCTACCAGGTGCGTGTGTGTCGACCCAACATAGGATGGTCGTCTTGGACCTTAAGATGAAGGGGTGGAAGAGGAAGAGAAGTATACACAATGGCACCAAAATCAAGTGGTGGAAGCTTAGAGGAATCGGGGGGAGTCAATTTCGGGCAAAGGTTGAGTCGGATAGCATCTGGAGAAGAGAAGGTAACGCGAGTCAAATGTGGACAGTGGTGGCGGACCTCATAAGGAATGCGGCGAAGGAGACTTTAGGAGTTGCAAGAGGGATAGGAAGTAGCAAGAAGGAATCCTGGTGGTGGAGTGAGGACATTCAAAACAGGGTGAAGGCTAAGAAGGTTGCCTTTAAAGCCCTAATGGATAGTACTATAGATGAGGAAAGGGTGGAGAAGCGGGAAGTATACAGAGCGGCAAAAAAGGAGGCGAAGAAATCAGTAGCAGAAGCCAAAAGTAAAGCATATGAGAGCTTGTACCAAAAACTGGCAACTAAGGAGGGAGAACAGGACGTGTACAGGTTGGCGAGGGCTAGGGAGAGGAAGACCAGGGACCTGGATCAAGTTCGTTGCATAAAGGATGAGGCGGGAAGAGTTCTTGTGGACGACGCGAACATCAAGAGGAGGTGGCATGGGTACTTCAATGAGCTCTTTAACAACGTTGGAGATGTAGCCATTTCGTTGGGAGACCTCACCACATCCGAGCAACACCGCAACTACAGCTTTTGTCGTCGCGTTTCGAAGGAAGAAATCAAAGGGGCCATGCGGACAATGAAGAGTGGGAAGGCAGTAGGACCAGATGACATACCCATAGAGGTATGGAAGAGTTTGGGGGAAGAAGGTCTATTGTGGTTAGTAAGGCTTTTCAACGAGATCCTCAAATCTGCAAGGATGCCGGAGGAGTGGCGACTCAGCACATTGATTCCGCTACACAAGAACAAAGGAGATATCCAAAGCTGCAACAACTATAGAGGCATTAAGCTACTCAGTCACACCATGAAGCTATGGGAGAGAGTGATTGAGAAGAGACTAAGGAAGAGTACGCTAATATCGGAGAACCAATTCGGTTTCATGCCAGGGAGGTCTACAACGGAAGCGATTCATCTGATTAGACGTTCTATGGAGTATTACAGAGAGAGACAGAGGGACTTGCACATGGTTTTCATTGATTTGGAGAAGGCGTATGACAGGGTACCCAGAGAAGTCTTGTGGAGGTGCTTAGAAGCCAAAGGGGTTCCAGTCGCCTATATCCGAGTGATCAAGGATATGTATGAAGGAGTGAGGACTAAGGTCAGGACTACAGGAGGGGAAACTGAGCAATTTTCTATAGATATTGGGTTACATCAAGGGTCAGCGTTGAGTCCACTTTTATTCGCAACCGTTATGGATGAGCTCACTAAGACTATCCAGGGGGATGTGCCTTGGTGTATGTTGTTTGCCGACGACATTGTCCTGGTAGACGAGACTAGAGAAGGTGTTAACGCCAAATTGGAACTTTGGCGGGATACACTAGAGTCAAAGGGATTCAAGCTAAGTAGGACAAAGACCGAGTACTTGGAAGGCAAATTCACAAGAGATGGGGTTGCCTCAGATATGGAGATTAAGATTGGTACGGAGGTGGTACCGAAGAAGGATTGTTTCAAATATCTCGGTTCAATCATACAGGGCAACGGCGAGATTGACGACGACGTGACGCATCGTATCAGAACAGGGTGGCTAAGGTGGAGGAGTGCAACGGGAGTTCTGTGTGACAGAAAAATCCCACTAAAACTTAAAGGCAAATTTTATTGTACAGCCATCAGGCCAGCTATGCTATATGGGGCGGAGTGTTGGCCGGTGAGGCAGGTGCATGTGCAGAAGATGCGGGTGACCGAGATGAGGATGCTTCGTTGGATGTGCAACTCTACAAGACGAGATAGAATTAGGAACGAAGTGTTGAGAGGCAAGGTGGGAGTGACCGATATCGACAACAAGATGCGAGAAACAAGGCTTAGGTGGCTTGGGCATGTGAGGAGGAGACATCGTGATGCACCGGTGAGAAGGTGTGAGAGAATTACACTTAGAGACTGTAAACGGAGAAGAGGACGCCCAAAGAAGACTTGGGGAGAGGTAATCAGGCAGGATTTGACCCGTCTAGATCTTACCGAGGACTTAGTCCTAGATAGGAGAGTATGGCGGAGCAGGATCCGTGTAGAGGATCCGCGTTAGATTAGGGATGTGCATTGGCTAGTACTAGAGGTGGATTCATTGTGTTTATAGCATGTAGCGTCCCCTTTATTTATGCTGTTCAGTAAGTAGAATCTTGTGCTAGTATGTCTACTGATTTACTTCCCTTGCCCTTTTGGTTATCCTTTACGGGTTTTTTTTTTTTTTTTTTATTTATTATTATTTTTTTTATTTGGTCTTTCGGAAACAGTCTCTCTTCTAGGCAACTAGTTAGGGGTAAGACTGCGTACATCTGGACCTCCCCAGACCCCGCCCTAGGCGGGACACTTACTGAGCTGTTGTTGTATATACAGATGAGATTCGTTCTTACGCTCTCTTGACTTTCTGATCATATTATCATATCTGGTGGTTGATAATTTTCACACTTGTCAGTATTGAACAATTTACCTGAAAAAACCGTTTTGAAAATGAAAAAAAAAAAGTTTTCGTGGGTCTTTCGGAAACAGTCTCTCTTCTAGGCGACTAGTTAGGGGTAAGACTGCGTACATCTGGACCTCCCCAGACCCCGCCCTAGGCGGGATACTTACTGGGTTGTTGTTGTTGTTGTTGTTTGGTTTGGTATTTCATTGTTCTTGCTTTGAGCCAACTCTGATGTAAATTTGCTCGAGCAACTATTCAGAAGGGGAAGGGACTTTGTTAGCTTACTTCTTGTCGGGTAGATACTTAGATCGTACAGTACTATATTTGTATGACCGCAACTGTGCAAATATTCAACTCACAGAATGAGTCAATGACCATTCATATTACTCCATTAGTAATTGCATGTCTTGTCCTTTTTATGTCAAGATTCATTGTTGAGGTGATAATAATAACAATAACAGAAAGGATTCCTATTTGACTGTTTCCTCTCAGTGCATGCGGAAGACGATTTTACTGGATAGTGGGTAAAGTAGGTTTTCTGGGTGGATATTTAAATGGAACATCCTATATGTCCAGTTTCGGTTATGAGGTTAAGGCATGCTTTAGTTTTGGTTTTTTGCATGTTTGCTATTAAAAACAAGCCAGAAAAAGTGACATGACGAGTTTGGTAGAAAATTCTTTCATCCAGAAAAGGTTCATGAATCAGTCTGCTTGTTGCCTTGTGAAAGTAAAAAAGTTCTTCTATCTTGGTCAGTAAGAGACATTCACTGCACTCGTCATTGATTGAAGAGGTTGTTTCTGGTCAAAACAATTTATGAAGTTTTTTTTGGGGCAACAGAAAATACTTTGCGGTCATTAAAATCAACTTTGATCATCATTTTATTGGTATATATTAGTACTTCCACAGTATTTACCACATTACTACTTGGTAGCCAGCAAAGTTTGGAAGGTTAAGAATTAAGATGTATAGATTTTGCTATTGATAATATGGTTTGTTTTTTTATTTTGTTTGTTATTGGAACATAATGTTTGACTAATTTTATTTTCGTTGACCTAATAACTAAAAACATGTGAATGATGTTCTTGGAAGTTAATGTTTAAGAGACCTAAATATATCAACGTCTTAGATTATTAAAAGTCTAGTTAAAAGAAAATTTGCTTATGTATCTATGGTTTCTTTTGAAGCAATGATATCTGGTTTCCTTCGAACCAGACTGGTACGACAACCGTACTATACAGCATTTTCAAGCATGATTGCTAGCAGTCGCTCAACAATTTTTTGTTTTGATTTTGTCTTAATATTGTATGTCATGACATGGCAACTCTTATTTTACACATATTTTTGTGGTTGGAGTGTAACCTGAACAATTTATTCCTCCTGACAGGGGAAGTCTGAGTATGGGTATAACCAACTCCATTGCCCAAGTCCAAGGTGCTGTGATGCATTTGTCTAACCAAGCATCAGCAAAGACTGGCGAGGAATTATTGCCATTACCGACTTCCCTTCCCGTGGATGTTCTTCCTAGGACAGCTATTTGGCCTTCTAAGTTCCTTAGGACAGAGCCAAGTCCTAGGGATATTGCCATTTACTTGCTTCCTGAAGAGGAAGGAATGTACGTACCAGTATGACTATGGATACTTGTTAATTTTATATGATGTTTGGATTTATGTATACTAATAGCTGTTGTGATCGTAATATATTTGTGTGCTGTAGAGATGGAGCTGCATTTGAAGCGTTCATGAACCACATGATTGTCAATGACTTGGCTATCAGAAGTGTGGTCGAAAATGGTGAACTGCTGATATTCACCTGCACTCGGCTTGCTCTAGAGTTTTGGAGTAAGTTAAGCTAAACTTCTGCTCAATAACTGCCGATAAGTGTGATATCAACATATCGTATTACTTAGGCTCTGTTCTGTTCTCCTTAGCTTAATTTAACTTCAGTTTAGTTCATGTGGAACTTATTACTCAAAAAAAATATTATTCCCAAAATTATTTTATGATGATATTTATGTGAATCGAATATTTCAAAGTATACTTTCAAATGACTCCATTACTGAATATGTTTAGATGAGTTTTGAATGATAAGTTAGAAAAATCAATTAGATTTAGTTTAGTTCGATTAACTTTTTACAGATGAAAGAACGGGTAGTATGAATTTAATGACTTTAACACGATTTTTATAGGCCGCTGTTAGTGTCAGGCCTAAAAATACTATAGCCAGGCCACTAATATAACTAGTTGACAATCTAACCCTTCTTTGTAAAAAATGGGCAGCATGAACTATTCTCTTTTCATAATATAGGTTTGTATACACTTACCTTATTTACATATTGAGTATTTAAGCATTTAGTCATAATGATACTCACACCAAAATCTTACCAAAATTACATAAAGCATTTTCGTTCACACAAAATATTCAAGAAATAAAGTGTTTATATACATCTATTTAATTTATTACACAGGATATCCCATAAAACAATTGGAAACCATTTCATGTACATTTATAAATAAATAAATAAAAAATAAATAAAAGTTGAGCATGTTGATCGGCAACCGTATACATGAACCAACTAATTTGTTAAATCCTCTAAGATCATTTTGATACATATTGAGTGAGCTCCCATCTCATAACTTTTGGACTAGTTAATTTCTCCTTTCCTTTTATTTATTTATTTATTAGAATGTCTTTTTTCCCTAAGTATGTAACTCATGACTTCCTTATTATGAATGATTCTTCTTCCACTTTGATAGATGTACCATTGTCCATATATTTGGTATGATGACTTTGATCCTGTATCATAGATGCAGGCATGTACAAATTCAGAGTTGACTACTCTAATTGCTAACATAGGTTTGTTTAGCAATATCTTGCTAAAAAAGAGTATGTACGTGAATAATTGAGGAAAATAATAATCTGATTCTTATGAATGCCAAATTGCTAAATTGTTAGAAGTAAAGAATCATTGATTATAGTGTCTTTTTATAAATTTGTTGGTAAATAAGGCATTTAAAAATAAAGGAGAAAGAATATGTGATTTGCCTTATTAATATGAAGGACTATATTGTCAACTCACATAATTAATAACCTGACATTAGTATTTTTTGACCTGTCAATAACAGCAGCCTTCTTATATTGTAAAAGAGATTCCAAGTAACAAAAATTATGAGGAGACACAAATATTGATTGTGGACAAGTAGCTGTTATTAACACAAACTTCCAATTTTGAGCTTGACAGAAAATTAGAAATTACTGTTCTCCAAGCACGGACTAGTCAAGACAGCTTTGAGTTCTAAGCCATGATTTTTTAATTAATGAAATTTACGTCCTAATTTTAAAGCAAGTTTTAGAAAAAAATGACATCTTTTTTTCGTTTGAAAAGAACTTGATGGCTTTTTTGTGCTCACTTACATATTAATAATCTGTGTACCAGAATTCCAAGGGAAGCGTTACTTATGGGGCATTTTTCGCGGGAAAGAAAATAATGGCAAATAATGGCCGTCATCAGCTAGTTGCATGAGCTATGAATAAATGGTTAACATTGGTAAGTCATGCTAACCAAATCCTATTGCTAGTCAATAATCACTGATAATTAACTCGTTATTTTTCGAAAATTGTATACATCGATTTATGTAACCAACTATCCATACATCTGTGACAATTACTCGTTGAAAATACATACTGCCTCCGTCCCATATTTATGTTAGCAGCGGAAGGGAGCACACTGATTCATTTCCTCTTAGTTAAAAGATAAATGGAAGAGAGTTTTGTGAATTTTGAAATGTATAATCATTTAGAGACTTCTACTCACCTAATATGTATTGCAATAAATTGATATATACTTTTCTACAAATGCACAGGTCAATCAATGGACTCCAACGCATAAGGTGGATCTATGAAATCAAGAGAACCATATAGTGGGCCCGATCCTGGTCGTGCAATCAGTGGCTATTCATTTTTGATGGAGCCCAAAACATTTTAATATGTGGTGGTGCTCTTTTTCTGCATTTCATGCCCCAATTTATGCTGTTTTTTTTTTTTTTTTTTTTTTTTTTTTTTTTTTTTTTTTTAGGTTAGCTTGGCACAACTATTTTGTTAGCTGAAGAATTAGAACAGAGTAAAAGGAATTGTTAGAAAATAGTTGAAAGTTGCTATGAAATAGTAATAAATTCGCTGTTTGTGAGTTGAAGTTTAAAACTTGTACATGTAGATTTTGAAAACTTGTTGTAGCAAGCTGAAAGTTGAAAATAATATGAGATACTATTTGGTAACTAAGAGTTGAAATACTAGTTGAAAGCTGATTGAAAAGTGATGGCTATGATCCCAGCTTCTTTGGGTTAATTATGGTTAGATCACTCCTAGTTATGGGTATATTTGGCACAACTAGTTATTTCGCTAGCTGAAAAGTCATAATATGGTAAGAAATCAGCAGAAAATTGCTATATTTTTTATGTAGTGGCCGGTAACAAATTAGTTGTTTTGCTAGCTGAAATTGAAAGCTTGCATGGGTATCATTTAGATTTTAAAAAGTTAAAAATAATTTGATAAACTATCTGGTAACGGAGGATGAAATTAGTAACTAAAAAATGAAAGCGGTAGCTTTAATAAGCGTATGCAAAATTCAATCACCAACTCCAATCTATACGTCAATGCTTTCATTATTGAGCTAGCTAGTTAGCTACTCTATGATTCTCCGTATTCCACTAATTCCCAATTCAGGAACAACTATGCATCCATGCCTCTGTATCGGTATATCCATTTCAATAAGATTAACCTAGTTGATCAGTTTAATACTACAACTTATATGAGTTTGGGCCTTGGAGTAGAAAATGATACGGTGGGAAAAATATATGATAGAGAATAGATCAAAAAGGAATAAGGACCACTATAATATATGAAACAACCCGAACCTATGAAAATTTACAAAAACTTGTGTGTATTTAGTTCATGGTGGATCAATAGTTTAAATGTTACCCCATACTTTATCTGGAGCCACCCCTCTAATAGTGGAGTCACTCTCTGACCCTACAACTCTAATAGTGGAGCCACCCTATACTTCACCTGGAGCCACCCCTCTAATAGTGAAATTACCCCCTACTTCACCTGTAACCACCCCTCAAATATACTTGGTCTACGGTGGACTAAGTTCACACAAAACTAGCTGCTCACCGTATATGTCAAATCCCATCCCAATCTTATAATCATGAAAATGATTAAAATTGATGTAGGCCCCACGTATATGACGGAGTGATAAAGTGCGAGTTTATAAGGGTAACAATAAGGATTATTAATAAAAAATCTCGGATTCGATTCTTAGTTGGTGGGTGTCACATTTCGCAGCTAACCTCGTCCATGAGAGTCAAAACGAGATTTATAGAGGTGTCCAGAAAAAGTGTAATTTATTTATTTTTTTTATTAAAAAATGGTACTAGTAATAATCAACGTGCTGTTACGTACGCAACCACTCCCTTGGAAACTTTCGATTAAACAATAATGATATAATCTTAAAGGAGTAAACGTAGGATAAAGCAAGTAAATGGGTATTTAATTAGAAATTTATTTACTTTTGGGACAAAAGGTAGATTAGCATGTCTCATCTAACAAAGACAAAGGCAGTCGCTAGGAAGAAACCCTTAGCGGATTTTATCTCTTTGTTAATAATGAGTATTAAATAACGCTAAGAAGAGAGGGCCCACAGGCAAGATCCATGATTTTGTCAATAAGTGAAACCTTCTTGTATCTTGTAACTGGTCCTTAGAGGCTTAAACCATAAAAGTGGAGTTTTGCCTCTTGATTTGATTGAAAAAATTATTAGATATACGATCATGGTGTTTTAATTTGCTTATTTGTTTTCTTCTTAGTACGGAGTATTTGTCTTTCTATTTTGGAGTTATGTTGTGATTAGGGTTTCACTATTTGGCTAGTACATGAATTGTACAAAAGCGGTTGGTGCAAAGCCACTATCTAGCTAGTTGGTTTTGTTTTAGTGGGAGTTTAATTTTCTCACTCTTTTATTTTGTGAGAATCGATCATTTGTGCCACATTGGGAGGTTTATGAAATTTTCTATGGTTTGTATATGTCAATGATTTGTAAATTATAAGGGATTAGTTGGACCGGAAAGGAGTCTATCCATCTGTGTGCACCACTGTAAGTATTGTTTGTCCAGCTCGTGATATGTGCACGTATATATAAAGTGACTTTATTATGCGGTAGCATGAGCTTGTTATTGCTTCAAGACTATGTAAATGAGTCAACTTTACACAAAAGTTTAAACGAAATAAATCATGTAAGGCCTGGACCGCGTCCGAAGCAAGCCCGTTTTTTATCAGATCTACTTGCAAAGCATAGATATTTATACACTATATAGGGGGGGGGACCCTCCATGTCTCTAAACGAAAGCCCTACCCTCCATCTCTCTTTGTGAATCATTTTAGGGCTACCATCGGTGGTTATTCCCTCTATTATTGTTTCCTTTCCTTCGATATGTATGGAGTTTTTTTTGTTTTTTTTTTTTTTTGTTTTGTTAATTAGATTTTTCAATTAGGTTATTGTAGATTCTTCTTAGGCGAGAGTTTGTTGAGTTTTCTGCGTTTGACATATCATTTAAATCTCGTGTTGGTCACTTTGAGGTAGTGTATCGGTTGAAATCTTGACCAACTTGCAAGCAAAGATACATAAATGTATTGCATCCTCTGCGATGATGAACAACCTGATTGAGATGGAACATGCATTGACATCTCTTTGGAGGATGTAATAATACTAACCATTTTCTATAAAAAAAAAAAAAAAATTGTACTTGTAAATGAGCTTTTTTTCCTTAGTAAAAACAACCTTGTGAAATGTGATGAATAATGAAGCAAGGCTTGTGCAACTTTAGAGTACATTTGTTGTATTTTATACTAAAGCATTTGATCCCTTTCATAAGGTGACTTTCTTTTTTCTCAATTGATCAACATAATATGTAGCAGTGTAGGCCAGGATTAACTTGGGGTTTTCCCATGCATTTGCGTTTGACATGTAGCCTTTTTCAGAAATAAGATTTAGGATTGAGTGCATGTTTGACCTAGTTTCTAACAATGGTTAAATCATGATCTCAAGAGTTGGAACCTTCCTACTCTTTCTTTCCTTCCTTTTCCTTTCTCTCTCATTCCTTACTACTCTCTCTCCTTCCCCCTCTCCCACTTGCACACTTAATGGGACCACTCTATCTGCTTCCTAATGTCACCCTCATGATGAGATTAGGGTGCTTCTTAAAGGAATGTAAGTAAAAATTCCTAGATTTTAGGCCAAACATACAAGTATGCTTTATAATTTGCTCCTAGGTATAAGCTCAAATCTCTTCAGCAAATACTTCCTAAATTATACTACTAACTAGCTACGTACTACTAGAAATAGGCCCTATTACGACTTGCTCATTTGTGACGGAACAAAATACCGTCGTAAAAACCAACAACGACGACACCCTAGCCTCTACGACGAAGACGACGGCATATATACTATCGTAGTTGATCTTTATTTAGGACGGCAAATCGTTTCTAGTAGTGCATAGCATGATCATGTGTGTGAAAATTTTCACATTTGCAAACTAGCTAGAAAATAGGATTCATACAAATGCTGCGTTAGTAAAGAAATTGAATTGACGAATTTAGGTTTTTGTGTTCTCTTAGGGGCCGTTTGGTTGGGGGTAATGATTAAGGGGTAAATGGGGCAAATTAAATTGTAAAATAGTAAGGTGAAGTGGTGATGGTGGTATTTAGAGGGTAATGGAGAAAATGAAGGGAAAATAAAATCATTAATTCATTACCCTATAGGGGGAGGTGGGTTTCTATTATCCTAAATGGGGGTAGTCATTACCCTCATTCTCACGAAATCTATCTCCCACTACCTCACATACCTCCCATTTTAGCCTATAAATTCATTCCATTACCCCCTTAATCATTACCTCCAATCAAACGGCCCCTTAATATTTTGGACAATAACTACATATAACTATAAACTTCAGAATTTTAAGGCTAATTTCTTTAAGCTAAAAAAAGGATGCAATACATTTATATATCTTTGCTTTCAAGTTGGTCAAGATTTTAACTAACACACTACCTCAAAGTGTCCAACACGAGATTTAAATGATATGCCAAACACGAATAACTCAACAGCCTCTCGCCAAAGGAGAGTCTATAATAACCTAATTAAAAAATCAAACTACCAAAAAAACCTAAACTTAATCGAGCTAAATGCGAACCAACATCGATCCGCCATTAACAGATTGAAGAATAATTGAGCAAGACTTGAGCTATTACTACCCTTGCATAAGTTATAAGAGAGAGATTTGAACCAACTCAACTAGCCAATTAACTACTACATACCTTAATCAGCCTCTTGAAGCTAATGACCATAGCAATTGACGTCCAAGGCTGACAATGGTTGTTAAAGTACAGTGGGATATATTCCTAAATGCCGCGACCTAACTATATTTAAGTTGTATTAAATTATATGTACACTACACACACAATTGACAATTATAGAAGTTCAATTAGAAGTATTTATATCAAGAAGCATATAGTATACACAAACACACCCTTTTGCAGTAAACTAAGCCAGAGAAGCAGCAAAATAAACATAGATTCAACAAATCTCATTAAAGAGGACAACCAATCCCTATAAATGTACCAATGTCTTAATAGATTATGTTTTCTCACTTAGCTGAAGACAAAAAAATGTGTGTCATATATGCACTGAATCTAATTTTTGTTTACAATATTTCACCTTCCACTATATAAAGAAAATCAACTTTCGAACTTTTGTCCTAATACTAGAATACTAATAATATGCATGTAACAAACATAAATTATGAGTAAAATGAGAAATCTTTAAATCTATAATGGGTCGATCGCCTGCAGATCCGTGTATGTGGAGGAAAGTAGACTGCATACAAACCTAGTGTGTGGGTCGAGATTCTATCCTAACATTAATTGGTGTTAGGTAGAGTATCCCACTAACTTATATACAATCCAACTATCTCCAGTTCTTTAAACGTCGAACACTCACATGTGAGTTATACTTTTAACGAAATCCAATCCAAAATCCAGTATGATCCAATACGATCCGGCCAATCCGAATTAACTCCACCAGAACATGGGCCAAAGTCCATTAAACACACATATAGGTGACTAACATTATTGGCTCCAGCATTAATTCATCAACTGTCCATGATGTGGTGCAAAAGATCTAGAGAAGCAGGAGAAAACATGGTGTTAGGAGAATAGAAACTGGTGGAAAAAGGGCTAGGCACGTAAGTCCCTTCTATTATGTGGTTTCTAATACTCCCATGTTGAAGTTGATGAACCGCACTTTGGTCATGATGATGAAATAATGGGGAAAACAAGTTTGGTGAAATTGGGGGAAGTGAACCTGGTCCAGGTGATAAAATCCCTGGAAAAAACATGGTTTTTTCTACCCCTTCAACACTATTATTATTACCATTATCTCCACCATTATTATTATTGTTACTTCTATGATCACTAATCTCTAACATTTCTTCTTCCGTAAGGCCACTTGATCTCCTAGGAAACTTTTTGCCCTCTAAGGGCATTTCCGTCTTTTCAATGCTCGCGAACCTCGCCGCAGGTGATATAGCCCCACTTACATGGTGAGCCATAATATTAGAAGAAGGGTATTGGAAAGAAGTTGATGATGATGATGATGCTGAAGACGATTCTGATGACATGGTATCAGAGCCGGTTAATCTTTGTACTAGTGTCATAAATTCACTAGGGTGTGTATGGATTACCTTAGGTGACACAGTGTATATAATCACCGGTTGTGGTGGTGGTTGTGGTGGTGGTTGCTGGTATTGGACCGACGGTATTGGTGGAGCCACCGGTGGTTTTTTGATCTTGTGTGAATCTTTTCGGACCTTCAACGGTGTAGGTCTAGGTCCTTGGAGCTCCTTTCTTGCCGGCCGGCCGCCATCCGGTGAATAATCTTGAGGGTGATCCATGGAGAAGTAAGTATAAGGTATGAAGGAAACGAGCTAGATAGATGTGTGATGAAGAAGATAATGGTGTTGTAGCTAGGGAAGGGGAACAAATTAACTTTTAATTTCTAATAATGCAAAGTGGGGGTATATGTATAAATATGGATATGATTTTGGACATAATATAATATATAGTAAAATATAATAGAAATAAAATGAGGGGGAAGAAGGGTGGAAATGTGTAAACGTTACAAGTCAATGGGACATATGGGTATAATATTAAGCATAAGTGGTTGAGATGGTTTGTCTTTTTCTTTCTTGGGCAGTGACATGATCCATTGCATATATACAAGTTGGGTGTCATAATATTAGGTTAGCACAGTATAAATTTTTCTTTTGTGCTACTTGTTTGGCTAGTGGGATTCGTGATGTTGTTAGTATTGATTATCTGATTAATGATCAGTAAGAAAAGGTTGGTTTCGTGGTGTTATGGATGTTTGAATTTGTCCAACTTTACATGGATAAAAGTTTGTCATATATACCAGGATAAATGCGATAAATAGTATTGTTCTATGTGCACATTCTTTTCTACAAAAAAGGGACTAAAGGATCTGGAATACTTAAAGTTCAGTTCAGTTCAATTCGATTAACTCGATTTATGTGTAATTTATTTCTTAGAGTGATAATTTTTTATTTTAAAATAAATTTATGATAATTTTTTTTTCTTTTTTTTTTGGGCTAATATGCCAAAAAGAAGGTGTAAGTGAATGACGACCAAGACACCTCCCGCTACATCATATTTGGAGTCTTATGTTCAACAACGAACATATCGGACTAACTGATAAACAGCGAGTGCAAGCACTAACCCTGTCAATGTAGCACCATCAAAGTGTTAATATAGTTACTAAAAACTAACAGACACAATACATAGGAGGATGAAGAATCGAACCCATAACCTTGACTTACCAAACAACTTATTAATAGCTGAGTAAGCTTAAAACCCGTAAACCTGATCTCATCACATTGAAAACTAAGACAAATCGATAAACTCCCTCGTGAAAGGCTTCATTATCAGGCAACAATTTCATAAGATGTTGTGTATGTCCTCGGGTTGATATTCTTAAAATATGGATTTATTGTTACAAAAAAAGTATATTTGATTCAATTTTTGAGAACGTTGTATGGCATTCTGTCAATCAATCACCACAAAATCTCGTATGAGACGGTCTCAAGGTGAGGCCTCTCGTACAAGCATGATGTCATGCCGACGTCATGCATGCTTGTATATATATAGAGGTAGCATCACCTTGAGGCGACCTCATACAAAACTTATTGATCAATCACCCTCAAGATTTTCAGAAAAACTCGTATGCGCCGGTCTCAACGTGAGGCGGCTCAAACAAATATGATGTCATGTATGATGTCATAACGTCATGCTTCATGCTTATACGTTTATGGACAAGATTTTATGTTGAGTCGGCCACACAAGAGACCTATTATAGGACAATTGAGATCGAATCAGTTAACCCAAAGAACAATTTCTAACCAAAACTTGCCAACTTATAGTACTGGCTATAACAATAACCTTCAAGAATATGATTAATAAATTAGAGTTATGGAACATTCTATCTACTGATTAGGGGATGCAATAATTTGGTTGACCTGACCTTGAAGTTTAGTTCAATTCTATCTTCTGTGGGACTACTTTCATGTTTATTGTTAGTAATAATAATAAAAAAAGCAAAAAGAAAAATTCAAAGCACGAGTTTTAACATTTTCAAAAAGAAATCTTTACCAATCCTTTGATTAAGTTTTTGATTAGGACGGCTAATTAAGGGAAGAAATGTACGGTCAAGGATCTTATTATAGAGAAAGGACATGCAAGATTAAGGTTAGCAGATAAAAAGCCAGGCCAGGCCAGGTCAAGCTGAGCGGTTCAAAAGGAAGCGCCTTGACCACCGTAGTCTTGTGAAAGACTTGAACCAAGTCAAATTGAGCCACTACCTGGTCACATCCCAAACAGAATTACCAATAAATTGCTCAAGCTATTTTTTTTTTCTCATTAAAGAAGAGGGTGCAAGTGAATGACAATTGACGACCGATGCATCCTCTACGTTATGTTCGGACTCTCGTGTTTTACAAGGAACATATCATACTGATTGAACAACCAGTGCAAGCACTAACAAGGAGCTAGTATAGTTTTTAGAAGCCAGCAGACAAAAGGCATAGGAAAAATGGGAATTCGAACCCATGACCTCACCTTATTACCAAATCATCACTTAGGAGTAAGTTTTGAATAACTAGGTCATCACCACCCTTGTTTGTAATAGATTGCTCAAGCTATTTGTTCATTTAAAATCTTTGCTTTTTCTGTGGCATGACTGCTTTGTTGTTATTGAAAAGTTGATTATCCAATATGAACGAATAATGAAACTAATTAACCAAGATCTTTATGGTTTAGTTGCTATCAAGGAAGCACGGACACGACACTCAGCCTGCATTTTCCGTGTTCGTGTTTTTATTTCGTACTTTCTTGCATATTATAATTTTTGAGAATTTGCGTTTTTCATTTCTCCTGTTCCCTGTTTTCGTGGTACCTTGATTGTTAAGATTATATAACTTATAAGTGTTCTCAAATTAGGGTTGTTACATGCCAATGTTTGATTATGTGAGCTGCACATTATGACTGTCAAGAATAGAATTTTTGTAGGGTTATTAAAAGGTTGTTTAAGGATCGAACTTTGTTGCCCATAAAGGAGTGATGGAGCTGGTCATAGATTTGAATTTCATGACAAAAGTCATGATCATGCGCTCTATTCCCACTATTATCTCTCTTTGCTGATCTGAGCCTATCAATAAGATTTTTCTTGTTGATTTTGGTGTATATATATGTGGTTTACAAGTTATTGCATACACTCAAAGTTTATCCAGTGTGCATTCAAAAGGTAGTGATTGGGGGTTACTCATATATAAAAAAAAGAATTAGGATCAAACTTTGTTATTAGTTATATACATGTGTTCAGGCCCACTTAGAGTAGGGGGGTTAACTTTAATTTCTAACCAAACGATTTAATCGTGACCTTCAAAAATGTTTGAGAGGAGATCCTCTCCGATAAACTCCGATCCTCCAATTAAGCCTCCAGTACCTCACGAAACCCATTGAAAAAAAATGTAGGTTCTAATCTCTATCACATATCCTCTCTACAATTTGGCTAAATTTAACTAACTGTTACCTTTTTTAATTGAGTTTCAATTTCTATTCTCGCTAGCTTGTAGTTTTGTTGATCATGCAAGAACTAATACGAGAAAAACCCAAGGTTACATTGTCATTCGCAGATTGCATTGTGAAAAGTAGTAGGAGTATTGGACAATTTGTCCACATTATTCTGTGGTTCAACAATTGATATTGTGTTCACAATACAATTTATGAGTAACATTTATCTTGATTTATTGATTAGCTAACACAGTAACACGAGAAAAAGTTTAAATTGTCATTTGCAAATTGTGTACTGTGAAAAGTAGCATTTGACCATTTATCCTCTTTATTTTGTGGTTCAACAATAATCGTTGTGCGGTGAAAACTAGTATCCAACCATTTTTTGATGTGCTAATTGGCAAATGAGTAATGAATTTTCAATGGACCACCATTGTAATTCCTGCATGCATGGAGTCAAAAAGACCCGATTGTATTATGATTTGCCTAAAGGCTAAAGATAATGATAGTCCAGACTCATCCATCCTTAATCAAGGTTGAGGGTTCGAATCTCGCTTTGGGCATGGAGCAACTTTAAATTCTTTGGTCAACGGTCCCATCCTTTGAGGTGCCTACAAGCAAACACGGAGAAATAGTCACTGTGGTCGACGGTGGATATCCTTAGTTGTGAACCAAAAAATAAAACAAAATAATGATAGTCCCAAACAAAATGATTTTAGGATGGATCATCAGTTGGACTTGTGTGCGTTCTACCTCTTATTCTTATGTGGATGAATTATGAATACAAGTATTAGGCCCACCAAAGATTTATTAGTGAGGATTTGGACTCATCATTTCCACCCATATGTCTCTCTCACGGTTTTTAGCATGTCTTTTGTGGACTTAGTCCACCGTGGACTAAGTAAATTTAAGGGATAACTCCAAATAAAGTAGGGGGTTTATTATTAGAGGGGTGGCTCTATTATTAGAAGGGTGGCGCCAAGTATAAATTTGAGGGGTGATTCCAAGTAAAGTAGGGGGTGGCTCCACTATTAGAGGGATGACTCCAGGTGAAGTAGGGGGTGACTCCACTATTAGAGGGATGCCTCCAGGTGAAGTATAAGGTAGCTCCACTATTAGAAAGGTGACTCCAAGTAAAATATTGATCCACCATAGACTAAGTTCACCTAAGTTTTTGTACACAGTCTCACGCCCCATATTCTCTCACTTCTATGATCTTCTAGGCATGACAATAGATTTCTATTCAATGAATATATATGCACCCTTCCCGATCCATCTTAAATGGATATGGAGGGCGATAAACGGATGAATAATATATAGGTTGGATATGGATTTTATTGAATAGGAAATGGATGATAATTTATCATCCATTTATCAACCCATTTACCCGAAGCTAAATTAATTATTTTATTTATAAAATTTGAAATAAGATATATAAACTTTGTGTTGCAAGGAAATGAACAATTTTTATTACCACTTTTTTCAAATAATAACTATTTTCTTCTGTCAGGTGTATTTGTATTTGTTATACAAAAAATTATTGAATAATTTTTAAGTCGATATTTTGTGGTATATGTATTTAATTTTATTTAACGAAAATTGTAGTTTAATATCCAATAGATATTCATTAACCCGCTATATTCATGGATATGCAAATGGATGGATGAAGTTGAGTTTAATGCATATGAATCTAATTCAACGGAGAAAAAATACATGGATATGGATTCACCTGCTCCTCAACCAATCCATTACCATCCCACATCTTCTCCTCCCATTGCTTCTTCTAGAAAATGCTAACCATGTGTGCAACTAGATATGAAGCCCGTGCGTTGCACGGATTAGGTATTAATATTTTAAAATAAATACACTCATATGATGTTAATAAATATGATATCGAGGATCGAAGTATGTTGGTAATTTCACTTTGCTAGTTTGGATTCGTGTTGGATATGAACGTACTTTTATGCATTGCAAGATTTAGTGAAAAGTTTACATTCAATATTTTCAGTCATAAGCATATATGCAGCAATAGAAAAATAAAATTAAAAATTAAAAAATTGCCACAATTTCTTTGTTTTTCTTAAATATTTTCATTATATTTTTAGAACTATTTAAGTAATTTTTTTTTTCTCTTACATGATGCTCATAGAGTCATAGACTATGAAACTTTGTTAAAACTATAAAACTTATAAGTCAAGCTCTTTTACCATCCTAAACTTTAATTATTTGTAAACTTTACATGTTCGTTTATGTGACGATATGCTTCTGGTCGGAGGCTAAGTAGTTCTTCATATATTTGAAATAATTTGTCAAAATGACATAAATTAAATTATATGCTATTGTGTATATTAGTTTTATACTTGTATATAATATTTAGTGGAATTAGAATTGTATACTAAGTTAATCTGAATCGTTCCGTTCCCATATGCACTGCACCTCATTTTATATTTTATTTTCTCTCACATTCTATGCCCATTATGTCATTTTGTTTCGTTATCTTTCGTGTCATTTTTTTATGTTCCGCTCTGTTCTATTTTACACTGTTTCGTTGAAAAGAACAGAACCTTATGATTTGTTTTTTTTCACATGAAAAACTACAAAATATGAGTACCTGATATTACAACTTAATAACACCAGAAAATACCTCTTTAATTTTGTAACTTATAATTATAACTTATTCTTTTCGCATGATATTATATCTTATTATATTTTTGTTATTTATTTAGCTTAGTAGCTCGCGTAGGTGACACTTTTAACTCTAATCTTAGATGATTTGATAAGGTGAACGCGCCCGATGCGGTCATAAAATACCTCCTTTATATATATATATATATATATATATATATATATATATATATATATATATATATATATATATATATATATATATATATATATATATATATATATATATATATATATATATATATTAGGTGTATGTTCGTGCGTTTAACGTGTTAATTAATCATATCGATTGAAAATCATAAGTATAACTATTAGTTATGAAAAATTATTTAGTAATGTTTGATTAAGCATTAATATAATTATTCTAATATCATTAATGCCATATAATAGGATTATTATGTATTATATATGGCACATTGAACAATTCTAACTCTTATCAGCAATTTTAATTTTTTTTTACAACTTTTTTACCATACAAACTCAAATTACCTTTTGAATGAACATAACATTTCTTTTTTAGTATTCATTGTTTGATTGTCTAATTACCCATTGTTTATTGTCTATATTATAAAAAATAAAAGCCAATACTTGAAATTAAAGAAATAACATATCAAACTTTTTGTTTATCACGTTTTTTATCTTCTATTTTTTTGGGGGGAGGGGTGTGTTGGTGGTGGTGTACTGTCATTCTACATCTTTAAAATAATATTTTGTTTCCTATTTTTATAGGGGCAGTAGATCAGATGTTGTTTCATCTATCATTAAAATTGAACATATTTTATTAGTAAAATTGACAAATTTCTATTAAAAATGATTAAAACTGAACATATAGCTAGCTTATCTTTCTTGTTATTTTCTTTTTTTTTGGTAAAAGATTAGTATTATCATTACCAAAATGCTCATCGTTTACAATCAAAGATCAGGGCATACCCTTGATAGAACTCTGAAACAACCTCCCCTTACACTACTTATATCCCCCTATAACATTCTGTAAGAAATTAAACTACTCAAAACTGACGCTGTATAACCTGTGCAAACCAGACTCTATCACTATCTACAATTTTCTTTGGTATCATATTGTTGATTCTCATCACTATATCATTCTTCAAGCTCCTCATATATTTTTCTGGCATTGGTAATGTTTGATCCTAGAAGGCCGAGTCTAAACTGTGAGACCTTGTACCTTCTCTGAACCAACTCCACATCTTGTCATAACTCCTGGTTACTGTAATCTGCAGCCATGTACATATTATGCTATAACATCTCTTGCTATATTGTCACTCAAAGAAGAGGTGATCTTGTGTTTCTGAATGAGTATCACAAATCAAGCACTTATCATTATCTCCACTTCCAATACTGAAATACCAGGCTCTGGTTCTCAGTCTCTTCTGCATGGCCAGCCAACAAATAAAAGAGTGCTTAGGTACATTCCTTTTGTTCCATACCCAAATAGCCCATTTAACCTTTGCACCACCCTTTTTCAGCCATTTGTACCCACTTGCTGTTGTATACTTCTTCTTACTGTTCTGATCCCAGTTGTTGCCAGTATACCCAGCCAATAGTTGGTCTCTCACCTGAGAGATCTTCCTCCAAGCCCAGCTTGCACTGCTTGGGGGAACATGCTCTTGTCAGCTCTCTTCACCCAGATACAGGTGATGTATCCATCTGAACCACAGTGTGGTGGCTTCATTAGCAAGTAGCCATATGTATTTCCCCATTGAAGCCACATTCCAAATATGCACATCCCTAATACTCAGGCCACCTTACCTCTTAGGTAAACAGACCTTCTCCTAGGATACAGGGGGAGCTTTTGTGTAGGCTAGCTTCCCCTCCCATAGATAATTCCTATAAATTGCTGCAATTTTGTCAAGTACCATTTTTGTTAATACAAACACTGCAGCTCGGTAAGTGTGTATTGACAAAAGGACTGAATTCACCAGCTGTGCACGCCCAGCATAAGATAAGTGCTTTGAGCTCCATATTCTAATTCTAGCACACATCTTATCTATCAAACAGTCACATTCATTTACATTTAGTCTTCTAGATGAGACTGGAACCCCTAAGTATCTGAAAGGGGTAGTGCCTACCCTGAATCCTGACAACTGAACCATGACTTGCTTGACTTCTTCAGAGACATTCCCAAAAAAACATTTCAGACTTGTGCTCATTCATTACCAACCTAGAAGCCAACGAAAAAGACTTAAACCCTTGCAACAATAATTGTATAGAACAAACATCCCCAGCTGAAAATGCAAGCAAATCATCAGCAAAGCATAGGTGGTTTAGATCCATTGCCTTGCACATGGGATGAAACTTAAATCCAGGCTGCTTCCCCACAACATTAAAAATTCTAGTCAAATACTCCATACAGATGACAAAGAGCAGAGGGGATAAGGGGTCTCCCTGTCTCAACCCTCTTCCTCCTACAAAGTAACCAAACAATCCTCCATTCAAAGAGATTGTGTATCTAGTGGATTGCACACAAGTAATAATCCACGTTTTGAACTTGAGAGGAAAGTTCAAAGCATCTAACATTTCCCCTAAAAAACCCCATTCTACAGAGTCATAGGATTTTTTTAGGTCTATCTTCATGAGGCATCTCGAGGTTATTGGCTTCCTTCCATAATGTTTCAATAGGTCTTGACAAACCATTATGTTCTATACTATTTGTCTCCCTTCTACAAAAGATCCTTGAGTTTCAGAAATAATATCAGGTAGCACAAGCTTAAGTCTGCTACATAACACTTTAGCCACACATTTATAAATCACTGAACAACAAGCTATGAGTCTGAATTCAGTGACAGATGATGGTGTTGCTACCTTTGGGACCATAGACAAAATAGTTGTATTCACTTGAGTAAGCATTTTTTACCTGAAGAGAAGAAGTCTAAAACTGCACTTGTCACTTCTGCACCAACAATATGCCAAGTATCCTTACAAAACTTACTGCTGTAACCATCCAAGCCAGGTGCTTTGTTGTCAGGAATGGAGAACATAGCTGCCTTGATCTCCTCTGCTTCTACTGGTTCTAAGAGCATATCATGATGTTGACCTGTTAAGATTGATCCTGTCATCACCACCCCTTGGTTTACATGTTGTCTTGAGCAAGCACTAGAAACCAGGAGCTGCTGGTAGTACTGCACAAAAGCATCTGCAACTTGCTATGGTTGAGTCACCAGGACACCATTCATATTTTTAATACTATAGACCTTGTTGTAATACCTCATATTCCTGATGCAAGAGTGAAAGAATGAATTATTTTCATCTCCTTCTCTCAACCAGTGGGCTTTTGCCTTCTGTTTCAAGAAGCTATTCTTGGCTTTATTAACTTCTCTGTATTCTGTGCTCACCATCTTTTCATTCATGGCTTTACTGGGGTCTTCAGGGTGTTGTTGCAACTCAATTTGACATTGAGTAAGGTTTCTCAGAGCTTGATCTGCACGCCTCTCAATTTTACTGAATTTAGTTTTATTCAGTACCAACAACTGCTTTTTGAGAATTTTAAGTTTAGAAACAACTCTAAACATAAGTGTCCCCCTCACAGTAGAGTCCCAACTGGACTGAACTATCTCCTCAAAATCACTAGCTTGACTCCACATATTATAATACTTAAAAGGTTTATGCCCAAATTTCATCTCAGGGAAACAGCAGATGATCCCTGGAGTATGATCAAAAAGTCCCTCAGGCATAAAATTCACCATTGAGTTATCAAACAAGTTTAACCACTCATCATTCACAAGAACCCTATCTAGCCTGCTCAAAATTCTATCTCCTTCCTTCTGTTTATTGTTCCATGTGAAGAACACTCCTCCAGTTTTCAATTCATGCAGATCACACGAATTTACACAGTCTCTGAAGTCCTCCACCTCTGACAAAGTAACCATATTGCCTCCTATCCTTTCAGTGAGTTGTAAAACACAGTTGAAGTCACCACAAACTATCCAAGCACCCTGAGTAGCAGCACTTATCCTCCTTAAATCAGTCCACAGTTCCTTCCTTTGACCCTCATCATTAAACCTATATACAAAAGTACATTTAAATCTCTCGCAGTACCACTATGCACAACATCACAGTTAACAAGCTGTGAGGTTTTACAGACAACAGTCACATAGAAGACAGTAGGCCTCCATATCACCCAAATCCTCCCACCATTATGATAAGAGTTATTAGTAGTGAAACTCCACTCCTGACCAAAGCTACTTGAAACCAAAGGAACATTTACAGTTTTGACCTTTGTTTCCAATAGGCCAAACAACCCTACTTTTTGTTGCTGAAGCCACCAATAGATCTCAGCTTGCTTAGTAGGTTTGTTCATCCCTCTAACATTCCAAAAACCCCAATTATCCATTGCTTGAAGAGGGAATGCCCCCGCCCTTATTCTGAACATTATTGTCCTTCTGTGTTTCATTCAGAAGTAATCATATCTCAGATACCTGAGCTTCTCCCCTGGATTATCTTCAGTCCCTAGTACCTCACATGCATTGTTTACTGGTACTGTAGAGCTTGCAGCCTCTTGTACTCTCCTAGTGGCTGCTAGCACCTCAAAGTGCTCATCCCCTCCACTGCCTTCTTGTTGTCTAGTTCTCTTCTCAGCATTTTGCAATGCTTTTTCCTTCCTGAATTGTGCCCTCTTTGCTTTTCTCTCAATCTCCTTCTTCTTACTAGCTTCCCCATCATGCTCTATGCCTTTGCATTCAGAGCACTTTATTGGAAGCCATTCATACTTAACATTTTGTATTTCCTCTTCCCCATTCTCATTATCAAATTCAATTTTATCTGGGTATTCCTACCCAATTTCAACTTCAACCATGACTCGTGCAAAATGAATTCTGTCTCTCTGGGATGTTGCAGTATTCGCTTTCACAGGAGCACCAACACTACTAACTATTTTACTCAAAGTAGGCCATCCCCAGTACTTTAGATCATGACTAGGGAGCCTAACCCACACAGGGACCTTCTTCACAGTCCCCTTACGCAAATCTACATTAGAATGCCATCCCTTCACAATCAGAGGTCTACCCCCAAAAACCCTAGGGCCTTCATTCAACACCTTCACTCTAGATTCCATGGAATGAAATCTCACTAGAATCACACCATTAGGCATTGCAGAAATTTCAATTCCCCACTTCCCCCAAATATTTCTGAAATAATCCTCCATAACATTCGCAGGTGGTGTTCCCCCAATTAAGTAACAATATATTGCAGAATTTCAGAAATTAATCTCATCTTCTATATCACATAAATCGATTTTAACCCTAGGCTTCTCCTTCTCAGTCGATTTAGTAGTAGAGCTAGAGTTTACCTGTTTGTCAGCTTCTTCCACCTCATCCGCCCAGGATGTAGCAGAGGAAATTACCGGTGACATTGCCTTCTCCTTGTTGGCACTCAGCACTTTCAAAGCTTCTTCAAGGTCCAGTGGAGTGATACCCTGAATCTGGAGTATCGCCTTCGTCTTCTTCGCATCCATAGTCGCCGGTTGCTGTAGTTCATTGCCCTCATCGGAATCACTCACTTGATCAGGTGTTTTGTCCTTTTTGGGTTGACCTGTCTTGCCTTTTCCTGGCCCTCTACGCATTTCAAAGAGAAATCCTAGAGAGAGAAGCTCCCAATCTTCGATAATAAATGCAATCGATCTTTTCTTTCTTTCTTGTTATTTTCACTTGATATTAAGATGTTGGTTTAGAATGGGAGAGAGTAGCATAATGATGTCGTGATTTTTTTTTCTTCTTTTCTTTTTGAATGCGTTTTTTTCTATGAATTTGTTAGGTTAATTATTATAAGAATATGACCATGGGAATGTAATTTCCTATTTAGTATTTAGAGACAAAAAATTTTGTAACTATATTTTTGTCTTATGTTTTCTAATTGAAATTTAACTTTATAAAAACTAATTTTATTTTAGGATTTTAAATGCTTGCTTAGGTGATACGTCCCTAAGTGACTCGGTTAGGTGACATAACTCAATGTTGTCATTGAAACTATTACTAACTTGACCTAGGTGGATGTTTATATAAACTGCCTTTAGGTGGATGCCCGTGTGTTGCACGAACTATGATTATATCGTAAGATTAATATATATAAAATGATTATTAATCTCATAAAAAAAAACAAATTGTAATTGTCACTTCTAACAAAATTATTAGTACATCATCAACATCAACATTGCCCCAATGCCTTCAAAGAGGCTCCCACCTAGACAAGGTCAACCTTACCCTTGTGAGAGTCTCACAGAAAAGTTGTTTCCGTTATGTATTTTTTTTTTAAATATAGCGTATTTAATATCATCAACGTCGTATATAAGATTATTGTATTATGCGCTATAGGGTCACATTCTATAATTTTAACTCTTTCAACTTCAATTAGTTTTACATAATACATGGTCAGTTTTAAACCGAACGAGACCAAACCAAACTTTTTTTTCAGGGGATCAAACTGAATTCTTTTAAACGGAATTGAATCGATTTGATATTAACCATTAAAACTCGTAAACACATAGCCATCCTCTTCCCTTCCACTTTTACCTCTTACGACATATACTACTCGTAGGATCATGTTATTTCTATGGGCTTAATAACATTTAAATTGTATACTTAGACATATATGACCGTGTGACTGAATATTTTATTTAAAACATAAAAAGTGCTTGATTAAAAAAAAGAATGTACTGCAATATTTATTTGGGGTGCTATAATGCTTAGGCCCTGTTCTGTTCAACTTCTCCCTGAAACATTCAGTAAAATTAAGTTCAATTCAGGAAAATTTAGTTCAGTTAGGCAAACTGAAGTACCATTTTATTCTTTGTTTTTGTGGATTCAGTAAAAATAAGTTCAGTTTAGAAAAATTCAGGTCAGTTTAATATTGTGCACATAAGTTCAGTCTAATAAAAAGGTAAAGAGAACATGATCTTTCTCACTTCAGTATAACCGACTTAAAGATCAATCATCTTTGTACAGTCGTAATTTAATAACATACTATTAAAGATGAGATATATAACATATTTTCTGATATCTTATCTCTAAACTCTAATACATGCATTCATAAAATTGATTTTGTTAATCAAATAACCGATTTTTTAAAGAAACAAAACAGAAAAAAAAAAAAATAAATATTGGAGAGGGAACGATTGTGGACTTTAGCTAGGGAATTAATGAAGGTGCGGCATGTGTAGATGGAAGAAGGAATAATATATGTGTTCCTAAGTCCTAACTTTCTATGATTTGGAGTTGAAAAAAAGTTGTATTAATTCTTTCTTACATGCATGGTTATTTCTAGTTTTCTATTTTTTCTTTAGCACATAGCTAGTTTCTTGCCAAACTTGCGATAGGTAAAAGTGTTTTTAGGTGGACACTTTCAGTGCTATTATTAAGATTGATTGATTCATTAATTGATTGATTGATGTTTCATATGTTCCATATATTCTGGTAAAATGTCAATGCATAAGATATATGATAAAAGAGACCTTGTTTTAAAGTGCGTTTCGCTCTCTTTTCATTTGTAAAATATTTGAATTTTTGAAGTATGAAACAAAAGTTATACGACTCTTAATATTTCATTATCTTTAATGATTTACTGCTATAACTCTAACATTCTCTTTTTCTTAACTTTTGTTTATGGTTTATTATTGTTATTAAATTCTTTTCTTCTCTTTTTTAAAATAGCTCGCTTAGGTGGCATTTGTGAAAAAGTTTCGCTTAGTTGGACGCGTCCAATACTGTCGAAAAATGCCTCATTTATATAGATATTATGGTTGCTTTGCTCAAAGGATACAGATGAACGTGTTCTAGAAAAAGGCATAAACATTTGGCCCGGTCAAGGCCCAGGCCCAATCCCACGTTTGATAGACTTGCACAGAATGCAAAAATTGCATAGCTCTTTGTTAAGAGTACTAGTTGTAGGGCCCGGGCGATGCCCCGGGTTTGTATTTTTTTTATTTTTTTTTCATGGATTCTAGTTTGTATTTGTTCTAAGATTTAGAATGAGACAATACTTTGAGTTTTTTTTTTTTTTTTTTTTTTTTTCTTATTGTGAATTGGAAGATGACATTAAAATTTTCTCAGCTAAATCCACAAAGTAATGAGACCCATGTGATGCAGCGGGTAAATATTTCGTTTAGCTATTGCAATAGGTATTTTTAATTAGGATTTAGAAGAGAATAATGTGTTGAACTTCATTTGTTCGTAATTTGGTAGGGAACATAAGAGTCACTCCAATAATTTACCAAGTGATTTTCAATAAATTTAAAACAAATATGACTATCCTACATGTCTTTTCGTCCTAACTTAAACCAAACAATATAAGACATATATATCTTATTTTGAAGGATTTTTCAAGTTAAATTCAATGGAGTAAGAATTATAATTTCTTAAGTTATGTGACTAAAGTTATTTTTGTTTGTAGTGTGAAATATAAGCTAATAAATAATTAATAAAGAAAACTAAAGATGAAGTATTAATGAGTGACACTTGAAAAATGGGTTAGGATATGTGGCAACTTTGTGCTTATGTGTTGTTTACGTGTCATTTCCACACGAACATGACATTGCGTTGTGGCGTCTTACGTGTCCTCCCTAAAAGAAAGGAACCAATGTTGCGCTGTGTTTTAATAGTAAGTAAGATAACCCACATGTGAGTGTCCCACATTGAAGAAATTGGAGAGAGTTGGATTGTATATAAGTTAGTGGGTTACTCCACCTAACACCAATTTGTTTTAGGATGGAATCCCACTGGGCTTATGTGCAGTCTACTCTCCTCCACGTACGGGTCTGCAGACGGTAGACCCATTGATGATTTAATACTCTTTGTCCATAATTTTTCCTTTTCTTTTCATTGAATGGTTGTTGTTCTTCTTCTTGTCCACTAATTCTTAAACGAGACTGTCATTTCATTTTTTTCTCCGGTGAGAAAAATAAAAACTAAATACTAACCCATTTTGTAGCAAAAATTTATCCTTCATAAAGCACATGTTAGAATGATAGAAAAAAAAAGTTTACCCTACTGTGTAAAAACTCACCATTTTCAAGTTAAAAGTCACTCAACAGAATGGTGTGGGACGATTAGAAAAGAAACTACGCGGAACAGAACGGTATGAAAGGAACGACGCGGAACGGAATATAATGCAACATTGAGACGACGAAAATAATGAAACACTGATCTGTGGTGAAAAAGTTCTTTGCCTTTTCTTCTATGTCTGGTCTAGAAGCAAATCCAGCCAAGTCTTCTATATTCTTTGGTAGGGTAAAAAATGATGTGCAACAAGTTATTCTTAACAGGACAAGTTTCTCCCTTGGGACATTACAAGTAAGATATGTAGGAGTTCCTTTGTCAGTTACGAGACTTACTAAGCAACTCTGTAAGCCACTCATTGACAAGCTTTATGTGAAGACTCAAAGTTGGGCCACTCGATTCCTATCATATGCTGGCAAGGTACAACTTATTAATGCTGTTTTATTTAGCATACAGGCCTTCTGGCGGGGTGCAGTTTTCGTACTTCCTAAAGAAGTCATTAAAGAGATGGAGAGTATTTGTTGAAGATTCTTTTGGGGTGATAATAATGGCAAGAAGCGAATGACCATGGTTAGCGGGGATAGTGTTACAAGGCCTTATCATCATGGGGTCTTATTATAAAAGAAATACTTAGCTGGAATAAAGCTAGTATTTCAAAGAGAATCTGGCTGATTGTTCAACATCATTCTTCTGTCTGGGTGGATTGGATTTATGCCTATTACTTAAGGCATGATGACTTTTGGACTGCGAAGGTAAAGCAAGGGAATTCCTGGCTCTGGAAATCAATTCTTCAACTCAGGAATGAGATTGTGCAATTGAGTGGAGGGTCTGATCATGCTAAGAGAACTCTGAATACCTGGGCAGTTAACGGCAAATTTGAGGTTGGGACTGCCTATATGTTTTTCAGAGGCGACAAACATGCAGTGCCTTGGACTAAAATTATCTGGGATACAACTAGTTTGCCAAGACATAGAGTTATTGGCTGGCTGGCAACTTGTGGGAAGCTTGCCACAGTAGATAACTCGAGTAAAAGAGGGATTCAATTTGACCAGACTTGCAAGCTTTGTCAACAAGCGAATGAGACTGTCTCTCACCTGGTTTTTAGATGTACAATGGAAGAGAAAATATGGAATAAGACCCTTAACTAGTTAGGAATCACAAGAACCTGGAGTTTGCAAAGAGACCTGAAATGGTTCAAGAAGTAAATGTAGAAGGAAGAATACTTTGAATGGGATGAGAAAAGCAGCGTTGCTGAGCACAATTTATGTCCTGTGGGCTAAGAGGAACAACAAGACATTTGGGAAGCTAGCTTGATCAACAACCCAGATGGTGAGAACTATCCAGTCCATGGTATATGTTAAAGCTTCTGATAAGTTTGGTGAGCAGGCTTGTTTCGGGGGGCTGCAGTAGGCAATGTCGGTGGGTCCATCTCGGTAGGTCCCTCCACGTCACCTGCAAGATAGATCGGACTATCCTCGGGTGTGGGTGAGGAATCCCCCCTCCGATGGTGAAGTTAGATATCTTGGGGATGAGTAAGGTAGAAGGGTATTTGGTGTAGAGATTAGTTAGTTACCTTTGTGCTCTCCCTTGGTATTTATATGCAAGTGTTGCTTGTCTCTGGGTCTGTTGGGCTGGGCCCCTTCACTTGCCATGTCTTGTTGGGCCTGTGCTGTGTGGCCACATGGGGATCATTTACAGGCCCCCAATCATTAGTCCCAAGTTTTAAGCCTGGCTGAAGCGGACAAGTTTAGGAACTTAAGGAAGGTATTGTGTCTCATGTGGGATTATAGGGCCCACGCCATATAGCCACGTGGGTCATTTACAGGCCCCCAATCATTAGTCCCCACATTTCAAGCCTGGCTGAAGCGGACAGGTTTAGGAACTTAAGGAAGGTTGTGTTTTTTGTGGCGTTGAATGGTGTCATGTTGACATTCATATCCTCAGTGGGCCTAGGTGTTTATTACTTCACGCTTTCCCTTTTCTTTGGTTGGTGAGCTTTTAATTTCTCTTTCTCCCCACTCTTCCATTCTTATCTTTCAACCGACTGCTACTTGGCAGTTTTGGAGGCGCTCGTCCCTATCTGCCCCCTCAGCTGCTTCGTATAGCTAGATAGACTCTCGCCAGGTTTGGTTTCTCCTTCTTCTCCTGACAAGGAGATAACTTCCAAGCGAAAGTGAGGTGGTGGTGACGGCGTCCTTCCTAGACAGGTAGTTAAACCTTCCGGTGGCGGGAAGACATCCTCTAATGGCCGCAGCCTCTCCGACCGCTTTGGTCATCTATTTTCCTTTGATGAGTCGTGAGCTTTGTCAGTGGAGGAGCAACTAGTTGTGGCGGGTTTGATCCAAAATTTGGAGATGCTGACAATTGTTGAGAATGAGCGTGTCGTCCATCCCTTAAATGTTCATGTAGATGATGTGTTGGATTTGGATCGTCCCAACGAAAGTGGTACTTTGGGATTTCGTATCCTCCGCAGCATGGTGCCGCCGCGGACGTTGGAGTCCCTTAAGTCTGCTCATGTCTCTGTTCCTTTTGCTAGGGTTGCGCATGATGTTGCCCAGGTTTGTGCCCTTTTGTTAGTTTGTTGAAATAGACGCCCCAAAAGTAGCGCGTCTCTTCTTTTGTTCTGACTGCTGTCGTCGTGTTTTCCAGGCCTTCAGCTCCATCTTAATTGCTTTGGAACTTGGAAAACATTATCATCGCTTGGCGGAGGAGGCGGCCCCGCGTACCACGTTGTTGGAGACTAAGCTTGCTTTTCAGGACAGAGCTCTCAATGATGAGAAATAGAGAACTACAGAGGCGGTTGCACCTGTTGATGCCGCCAGGGTTAAGGTTGCCTCAGTTGCAGCCAAGAGGGACTAAGTGAGAAAGAGTTGGCTAATTTGTCGAAGTTGCATGCTCAATAAGGGTTTTCCCTTGCTGCTGCCCAATATGAGGTTGAGGCTTGCAGTCACGGGTTTCCAGTGTGTAGCTGGAGCTAGACCGTAAGCAGAGGGACTTAGAGTTGGCTACCCAGGCGGCGGTCGAGGATTACAAGAATGGTGAGGAATGGTTTGCGTCCGTTCCGTGTAGCCGGCCTTTGATTGGTCAGCCGTTAAGCAATGGGGTAAGACCAGACTATCTACCACCAAGTCTTGAGCAGTCAGTCTCTCCGGTTGCACAGATGGACGCGGTTGTGTCTCCGCTTGAAGCTATCGATTAGTAGGTTTCGCGGCCAACTTCATCCTTTTATGGTAGACCTGATCATGGACGGGACGGCCCGAAAAGCCTGGCCCTTCCAGCCCGCAATTTACGCGGGTATGGACAAGATTTTTGAGAAAAAATTATTTAATGGGCGGGTTTAGCCCGGCCCGTTTAAAAAAATGAGCGTACAAGGACAACACAAAAAGGCATGTGGGCGGGCCCACCCGGCCCGTTTAATATTTTCCACTTAAAAATTTGTGAGTTTTTATAGTTTGTTTGTATGTTATTAAGACTTATTTTGGATGAGAAAATATCAAAATTATTATTATATTGAGTATTACGCTTGATTTTGGAGTTAAGTTACATATTAATAGTAAAATTATTTATTCCAAACAAAGAAAAACTCTAAAAATTTATCTGAAAATTAATTTAGGAAATTTTGCGAGAAACTACCTTATTAGCAAAAAAGATTGTAATATACCACCTTATTTAAAAAAGATTGTCTATAACCTTTTACCCGTGTTTTGGTTGTCGGGTCATACCTAAACCCATTTTTCGGTCAAAATTTTTTGTAAATACCCGTTATACCTTCATATGACTGTCGCGTGCCACTTGAACTCCACAAGAAAAGGCAAAAAAAGTTCTAAAACGCAAAGTTGTAGAACAAATGCGATTGAGATTGATGGATCTGGAGGGGATTAAATCAGATAATTTGACTTCAGAAGATGAAGGTTTAAGCAAGGGTAGCGGTTTAATGGCACGCGAAGTCACATGGGGGGTATAACGGGTATTTACCAAAAAATTTGACCAGAAAATGAGCTTGGGTATTACCAGGCAACCAAAATACGAGTAAAAGGTAGTTACAGACAACCATTGTTTTAAAAAAGGTACTATATCACAAACGTTTTTGCTAATAAGGTAGTTCCTCGCAAATTTTCCTTTTTTAAAAGTCCAGTTAGCCCATGGGCAAGCCCGGCCCATTAGTAAGGCGGGCCGTGGCAACAATTTTGAGCCCTGATTGGCGGACAAGGACAACAAGTTTTAGGCCCGTTGGACAATTTTTTCATTAAAAGCCCGGGCCGCGTCTATTCCGAGCTCGTAAATGATCACCTCTATTTTGGGGGGTGGGTGGGTGGGTGGGTTGTGAAATTTGTTTTGTTTTGTGGCGTCTTATTCAGCAGCCTTTAGTGATGCTCTTTTGGCCATTTTCTCCCCATTCCCTTTCCGAGGTTGGTCGCGCGTGTTGGTAGTTTTTGTACGGTTGGCAGCTGATATCTCACTGTGTATTTAAAGACTTTGTAGTATTATGGTGGCACTTGTGTGACCGCAGTGTGTAAGATACTTTTGAAATGTTTTGCGTTTCCGTGGTAGTGACCGTTTATAATTTGATGATGTTTCCTTTTACGTTTCCTTTTGTCCACCTTCACATTTGACATGTGTTTCTATGACAGTGACCATTTATAATTTGGTGATGTCTGGAATGTGTTGGGCCCAACCACTATCCATATCATAAATGGGTCGTACCTCTCGTTTTTGTTTTCTATATGCACTATGTGTATGGCCCAATAATATTTGTAGGGCCCCATAACGTTTGGGTTGTGCCTGTAGGGTCTACCCGCCTTGTCCTTATAAGTAGTGTCACGCTATACTGAAAGGTTGTTGCATGTTGAGACCCGGTTGGCTGCCGCCAAAGCGGAGTTCACTGATTTTCGCGCCTGGGATTTGCATCGCCGTGCGGACTGGGAATGCGCCTAGGAAAGGGCTTTGGTTTCTACTCGTGGCCGTTTTCTTAACATTATATCCTCAAGGTAACTGGGATTATGTTCTTTCCGACTATAGGGCTGCTGAGGCTCAAAACCTGGAGGAAATCTCCCCGATCCATGGTGTCCAGGCTGGGTGTGCGCGAGACCACTCTCTCCTTGCTTCTCCGCGTGGGGTGCATTTATCCCTCTTAGCTGCTTGTGTTTAGATTGAGGAGGTTCTGGCTGCGTCCGTCTCTTATGATTATTGCATGTCACCTTTGTTTTTGTGTTTCGTTGTGTTCCTAAGACATGTCGTGCTTTTGCCATCACTTTTATCTTAGCTATGTTCTTTTGTTGTATTAACTCACCTTTCTTTTATCTTCGTACTTGGCTTTGGCCGTTTTATGCGGCCTTAGTCGCCACACAATCGCAGTCTTGGTCGTCTTATATGCGACCTTGGTCGTGTTTGACCGCGGCCTTGACCGTCTTATACGCGACCTTGGTCATCTTTAGTTGCGGCCTTGGCCGTCTCATATGTGACCTTGGTCGTCTTTAATCGCGGCCTTGGCCATCTTATACGCGACCTTAATCGTCTTTAATCACGGCCTTGGCCATCTTATACGCGACCTTGGTCGTCTTGAATCGCGGCCTTGACTGTCTCATACGCGACCTTGGTCTTTAATTGTGGCCTTGGCCTTCTTATACGCGACCTTATTTGTCTTTAGTCGCGGCCTTGGTAGTCTTATACGCGACCTTAGTCGTCTTCAAACGCAGCCAAGGTTGCCTTTAATCGCGGCCTTAGCCGCCTTATATGCGACCTTTGTCGTCTTTGATCGCGTCCTTGGCCGTCTTAAATGCGACCTTGGTCGTCTTTGATGGCGTCCTTGGCCGTCTTATGTGCGACCTCAGTCGTCTTTGATCGCGACCGTGGACGTCTCCTGTGCGACCTTGGTCGTCTTTGATCGCGTCCTTGGCCGTCTCATGTGCGACCTTGGTCGTCTTTGAACGCGGCCTTTGGCCGTGTCATGTGCGACCTTGGTCGTCTTTCATCGCGACCTTGATCGTCTTACATGCGACCATGGTCGTCTTTAATCGCGGCATTGACCGTCTTACATGCGACCTTGGTCGTCTTTAATTGCGGTCTTGGCTGTCTTATATGTGACCTTGGTTATCTTTAACCTCGGCCTTGGCCAACTTACATGCGACCTTGGTCATCTTTATCGCGGCCTTGGCCGTCATATATGCGACCTTGTTCGTCTTTAACCATGGCCTTGGTCGTCTTACATGCGACCTGCGACCTTGGTCATCTTTAAACGCGTCCTGACCGTCTTACATGCGACCTTGGTCGTCTTTAGTCGCGGTCTTGGCCGTCTTATGTGCGACCTTGGTCCTCTTTAAACGCGGCCTTGGCCGTCTTACATGCGAACTTGGTCGTCTTTAATCGCGGCCTTGGCCATCTTATGTGCGACCTTGGTCGTCTTTAAACGCGGCCTTGGCCATCTTATGTGCGACCTTGGTCGTCTTTAATCGCGGCCTTGGCCATCTTATGTACGACCTTGGTCGTCTTTGATTGCGGCGTTGTCCGTGTTATGTGCAACATCAATTGTTAAGGCAACATCAATTGTTTCGACGTAATCAGCCTCGCGGCCGCAGTTTACCAATACGGGAT
This sequence comes from Tetragonia tetragonoides, assembly GCA_038025085.1. NCBI lineage: Eukaryota > Viridiplantae > Streptophyta > Magnoliopsida > Caryophyllales > Aizoaceae > Tetragonia > Tetragonia tetragonoides. Next base: position 14,474,167 of record CM076140.1, on the reverse strand, counting down.
ATAAGCCTGAAGGAGATCTCCCAGATCCGTTGTGTGACCATGTTCGTCGTGATACTCGCACCATTTGTTACGGTCTCTCTCAACCTCTGATGTTTGGAGCCTTCTCGGCTTTGTCCAAAACGGTTCCTTTCAGTGTGTGGCGAATATGGTAGCCCTGTTCTATGTAAGCGATACATAGTGCTCGAGCTGAGTATTTCTCTGTTTTATCCTCTTGAGCTTCTGTTGTTTATGATCTCGTCTAGGATGGCAGTCTGGACCACCACTACCTTGGTCGTGACCGGGGCGACTCTCTATTTGTTATAAGCTTTCCCGCGGTACGCTCAAATTCTTCCTTTTGAATGTATCCTACTGCCTTTGCCATTGCCTTTCCCAAGGTTGCGGGCATCCTTTTCGCAAGGGCTCCTCTGTATTCTCCTTCTTCTAGCCCGTTTATTAGAGCAAACACCGCTACCTCATGTTGGCATTGGGTATGCTTCTAGTTTCCGTGTTGAACCTTCCAAGAAAATCTTTGAGACTTTCGCTTTTGCCCTGTTTAACATTCATTAATTCCATCGAGAGCCTCTCCCTCTTCTTGCTGCTTACAAATCGTTCGGCCAGCAAGTCTGACAGTTCGTTAAAGCTGGATATGGACTCCGAAGGTAAGTTATTGAACCACTCTAGCGTTGTACCCTCTAGGGTTGCTGGAAAGACTTTACACCATGCTCCATCATCTGCCTCATTCAGCCACATCCTTAACTTGAAGTTGTTGATGTGGTCGTTGAGGTCTTTCGATCCGTTATATGAGAGGTCAGGGACTTTAAGGTTTTTTGGAAGTGGAGCTGCCAACACGGTGGCTGTGAATGGAGAATTTATAGGGAATTTGAGGACGATAACTCTGGACTTTGCTTGCCGCCTTTCCGAGGTGGGCCTTGCTTCCCCTGTTACTCCGACATTCGGTGGTTGTTCTTGGCCTTCCCAATCACCTCTTTCCCAAGCCTTTATGCCTCGAGGAGTTCCTCCAACTCATCTCTTCTTCCTTTTATTGCATCTGCCAACGGGCTTGTCTGCATATTCCTCGGCCCTTGCCCCTTGTTGAGTTAGCCTTGATGATTCGGGAGTCGGCTTGTAGTGCGTTTTTGTTTCACTATCGGCCTCTCCTCTTCCTCCTCTACGGACATCTCGAGTCTTCGCCCTACCTCGTCCTTTATTTTAATGAGCTCTGTCACGACGCGCGTAGAGCCATCCTGCCCCGGTGGCGTCCCTCCTTCCAGGATCGCTAATGCCTCTTTCAAGGCCGCTATTTGCGTCTCTCTTTCTGCCGCCGCTTGGGCTCAGTCTTCTAGGTAAGGGTGGCCGCAGCTGGGATCACAGAGTCAGTCGCGATCGTGTTTCTTGGCTGCGGCCTTCCGCTACCACTTCCTTCTGCCTTAGCTAAACTTCGAGGGGTGTTGAGTCGTCCTTGTTCGAAGGTTCCACCAGTACCCCAGGGGATAACCCGTTCGTTTCCTGTCCGGACATTCCTACACGTAGGCAAAGTTCATGTCGGGTTCACCAAATATTTCGGGGGGCTGCAGTAGGCAATGCCGGTGGGTCCGTCTCGGTAGGTCCCTCCACGTCACCTGCATGACAGATCGAACTACATACCCTCGGGGTGGGTGAGGGATCCCCCCTCCGATGGTGAAGTTAGATATCTTGGGGATGAGCAAGGTAAAAGGGTATTTGGTGTAGAGATGAGTTACTTACCTTTGTGCTCTCCCTTGATATTCATAGGCAAGTGTTGCTTGTCTCTAGGTCTGTTGGGATGGGCCCTTTCACTTGCCATGTCTTGCTGGGCCTGTGTTGTGTGACCACATGGGGATCATTTACAAGCCCCTAATCAAGGTTGTTGAAAACATTGTTTTGAAGTGAGATAGGAGTGTACAGATCTGTAGGCTTTGTTCTTTACTCTTTTGAGTTGCTGTAAGCTTTTGGGTATTGTAATAGGAGGTGAAAGGGTATCATGTTGACATATCCTAATGGCTCGTTCTTTACGACTGGGAACTAGTAACTGGTAATTGGAAAAAATTAGAAACTGGGCATAATAACAACAACAACAACAACAACAACAACAACAACAACAACTATTATTATTATTATTATTATTATTATTATTATTATTATTATTATTATTATTATTATTATTATTATTATTATTATTATTATTATTATTATTATTATTATTATTATTATTATTATTATTATTATTATTATTATTATTATTATTATTATTATTATTATTATTATTATAATACAAAGTCAATATGCATTTATTTTTTATTTTTTGATATAAATTGTTGCATTTTTAATAATTATGTTCAATTTGTCCAAATATTTTAAAATATATTTATTATGGAAAAATGAAATGAATTGGATAAACTGGGCAAAACTTGTTCAAATTGGGCAAAACTGTATTTTATAACTGGTAACTGGTGAAAACTGGTGAAAATTGGACAAAACTGGGCAAAACTGAAAACCAGTTAAAAAGAATATGCCCTAAGTGTGGAATGTATATTGTTTTCTTGACCAAGGATATCACATTAGTATCCGTTGAATAATGGAATACAAGCTAACCATTTTCCAAAAAAATAAGTAACGAAACACAACGAATGCAGCATGGAGTGCATCATGCGTGTCTTGTTAGTAATGCAAAGCCTAAGTTGACTTTAATTTTACCAGGGATGTTTGTTTCTCTCACCCTTTTTGTGAGTAAAGTGTTTGTCTCACATTGGAAAAAATTTAAAACTTTTCTTTGGTTTATATATGCCAACATGTTACTCTATCCGTTTAAGATAAATAGAAAAATATAAGGATTCATAATTTTAAAATATAATGGTTAGATTCATTTTCAAAAGTACTTTCGAAAAATTAAAATTTTAAAAATTTATATTTTTATTTAAATTTTCATTTAAATACAAATATTCATCGTCAAAGTAGTGCATTGGAGACAGTGAAAAAGTAAATGTATACATTTATCTGAAACAGATGGAGTTACATGAAGATGGGTTGGAAAGTAGTCTCTAAGCACGCGCTGGAGCCGCTGTCGCTGTCATCTGTCCGGTTCCTTCAGGCAGACCAATTCACTGGGCTAAGTATTCACTTGAATCCACTTGATTTTATTTTTTTTTAAATCCTTTATAAGATTATCTTTTTTACCATATTTAAGAATTATCTACATATTACAAGGGAGTGAACCCAGTTGAATTGATTTTTTTACTCCGCCACCGAAAGATGAAAAACGTCTACATTGGTAGTGTTCACTAGAGAAAGTGAAAGATGAGGAAACGCAGGAAAGTACAAGTACCTTCACTTCACGTGGAATGGTGCAACCGTGCAAGTACATACTAAGGTTGGACTCTGAAATTAGAAGGTGCCTTTTGTATTTGTATACTTTACTATTGAAAAATAACAACCCATTTTTTGAAATGTGGCTAATTTTGTTCAAGGGAATTTTTCTAACTTAATGACTGCAAAGCAATAATTGGGATATTTGAAGTATTTAACTGTACGTTTATGGTTTACCTCTCACAAACGTTCAAAGTATATATGTCAAAAGCAACAATATTTCAATGAGAAATTACATTTTGCTAAGCTAGAAATAAATTCAATCATTAGTCATGGTACTTACTGATCCTCTCATTAAATAACAACCTTCATTTTATATAGTCCATTGGTGATTGGTCTGATGTCAATCTCATGATAGTGATCTTGCTAAAACAAGTAACTTTGGCTTTATCTGTGCTACTTGGTGTGTCTCTTATGGACTGGCTATCACATGAACCACTGTTCAAGTACTAGGATGCGTGATGATGTTGTTGGACCAATTCTGTAATTGCCAGGTTATTGGGGCACCGTCAACCTTCATATGCCCTGATTATATACCTGCTGGTTATTTTCAGGTTTTTACTTACAACAACAACAACCCAGTGTATCCCGCCAAGGGCGGGGTGTGGGGAGCCGGGAGGTCCAGATGTACGGAACCTTACCCCTAACTAGTCAGTAGTCACCTAGCAAAGAGGCTGTTTCCGGTGATGTTTTTACTTGATATATGCTGTTGTCTGCTTGTTGAAGTTATTATCAATGTGTTTTCAGCTGAAAATACTTATACTGTGAGATATTAGCTAAGGTTTTACCTAGGGAAAGAAGTCAGAAGAGCAGGCGCGCACTTGAATAGCTGAATTAGACAATGCTAGAAGGAACTCTCATTATTGATACATCATCATCAACAATTATGTAAGATAGTAACAAGGCGACACATCCTGAAGGCCTTGCAACACTACAGTACGTCACTCACTAATCGTACGTACATGATATGGCTATGCAGTTGGCTTATAAAAATGGTTCATTAGAGAGTTCTCGAATCAACTTACAATTCAAGCTCCTCTGCTGTTTTTCTGCAGTATTTATTCTCTTGATTTCAGCTGCCAAGTAAGTACTAATGTTGTCCTCATTTAGTCATTTTAATCAACATAGTATAGTTTCATTACATGGATATTAATAATATAAATTATGTTTCTTAACATCAATTGGAGAGCAGATGGAGAAGAGGAAAGTACCTAGCACAGTTAATCCAGGCAATGACAAAACTGAGGCAGGTTTAGGTCTGCTGAGAATGAGAAGCTTTGAGTTTGAAAGAGAGTCAGGAACTCAAGAATTTATTCGCAAAACAAAATCGTTAAGCAGCTAATTCTTGATCAACATCGATGAACTTGTCAAGAATGTGTCTGGAAGTTCCAATGACAGTGGTTTCCTAGCTTGTGGACCATCTGGCAATCAGGTTACATTTCCGGGTTGCATTTCGTGAAATCTCATATTCTTCTAACCGCTTTACAGGTGACCCTTTTCGACTTTCTGTTCCAATATTAGAATTCTTGTTTTTTGAGTTCTTATTTAAGTATTTCTCAAGCTTAATTGTTTCTGTGTTGCAAAGACCGTCCAGGTGCTCATCAAGCAGGAGCAAGTGCTGATCAGGACAGTCCAGGTTCATGCAGTTGGAAAAACAATGAACTAGTCGCGCCAAGCTTACCTATATGCTTAAGGGTACATATATATACAAGTGTTATAAGCAATTTATTCTATGATATGAAATACCAAAAATTAACTGTAATGAATTTGGTGCAGTTCCAAGATGTGAAGTACAAAGTAGCAGTGAGAGGGATGGTGAAGAACTTGGCATCTGATAAATATATATTGCATGGAGTAAGTGGTTCAGCAAATCCAGGGGAATTTCTGGCTATGATAGGTCCATCAGGTGGTGGGAAGACAACTTTACTCAACCTTCTTAGCGGAAGGGTGAAGTTTCACAGCGGTACCATAACCTACAATGACCAGCCTTACTCTAAGTCGCTTAAGCGCAAGTAGGTGCATCAACAAAAACATTAGTAGTACATAATATGTGTAATTTTCATACATTTTTACTTACTAAGATGTTTATTATGAGAAAATATTTGAAATCAACAAGATGGGATTTGTACTTCAAGATGATGTCGTCTATCCTCACCTTACTGTCAAGGAGACATTGACTTATGCTGCTCTGCTTCGCCTTCCAAACACATTGACCAGAGAGCAGAAGAAGGATACAGCCATGAAAGTCATCCTGGACCTTGGTCTGGAAAGGTGACTAATAATGTGCTTAAATTTAAACTTTTTCACTTACACACACACACACACACACACACACACACACACACACACACATATATATATATATGCATTTGTAACAACCTTTAATTTCTAGTAAATAACTTTATATGGTTAATAGGTGCCAAAATACAGTGGTAGGAGGTGGATATGTGAAGGGGATATCAGGAGGTGAAAGGAAAAGGGTTTGCATTGGAAATGAAATCCTGCTTGACCCTCCTCTTCTATTCTTAGACGAACCAACATCGAGCTTAGATTCAGCAGCTGCGTTATGGATAGTCCAAATGCTCCATAACGTGGCTAAGGTGCTTATTACCTTATATTGCACATCTTAACTTGATGCTTAAATTCGTAAATGAAGCACTGACTAGCATTTTTGTAGGCGGGAAGAACAGTGGTGACGATGATCCACCAGCCATCGAGCAGGCTATTTAGTGAATTTGACAAGTTGATCCTTCTAGGGAAAGGGAATTCTCTGTATTTTGGGAAAGCATGTGAAGCAATGATGTATTTTTCATCAATAGGCTGCTCGCCGCTTGTATCTATGAACCCGGCTGAGTTTCTCATTGATCTTGCAAATGGAAACATGAACGATAAATCGATTCCAGGGGAACTGGAAGACAAATACTCACTCGAACATAAGAATACATGTCAAAGGCCTTCTTCAGTTGATGTTCATGAGGTTAGTCCAATCTTACCAAAAGAAATTCATACTTAGTTAAAATCTTCATTTACATACCTCTTGGCTATACATTACACTCACAAATGCTGAAGTACTTTCATTCTATACCTGTTAAATGTGATAAACACAGTAAAAAGAAACCCAAATGAGGTTTTGTACATAGGCAAATTGCTAAAAAAGTATTTTCTTTTTTCCATTTCTAATGTCCTATGTGTGTCTGATGCAATACGAAAACTATACATATACCATTGAGCAGTATCTTGTTGAGGCCTACAAAGCGAGATGTTGTAGAATGAGGAAGGCGAAACGCCACAACCCTGCATCAATAAAAAAGAAGACTAAATCAGCAGAGAACAGATTAAGTTCAGGGGACCTAGGAGCAAATTGGAGGGATCAATTCTTGATTCTTCTAAGCAGGGGATTTAAGGAAAGGCGACATGAATATTTCAGCACCATTCGCATAATTCAAGTCATATCGACTGCCATTATCATAGGACTTCTTTGGTGGCATCCCAACCCTTCATCTCCCCAGGATTTGCAAGATCAGGCAAGTATTATGAATTCTACAAACACAACTTAACTGCCTTGATAAAAACTATGTGCTATAGTATCAAGGTCTAACAAACAAACTAATTTTCATGACTAAAAAGTATTGCAAAAACTCATATAAGACCGTGTTACCAAGAGATCACAGTTACATTTTGAACTAATTTCTTTTTACTGTTGGACTAAAAAGTATCAAAACAATGTTACATTTTAAATAAAAAGTGTTAGTTTTGACCGTTTTACCATATATGATGGTCTTACACAAGACTTTCGGCTACAATATATCTACCTTGCTGTGCAGGCAGGAGTGCTGTTTTTCATCTGTGTGTTTTGGGGATTTTTTCCTCTCTTCACAGCCATTTTCACATTCCCACAAGAGAGAGCTATGCTAGTCAAGGAACGAGCAAGGGGAATGTATAAACTCAGTGCATATTTTGCTGCCCGGAACGTCACTTATCTGCCCTTGGATCTCATCTTACCCACTGTCTTCATCCTCATAGTATATTTCATGGTGGGCTTGAGACCAACTTTTGCTGCTTTTTCCCTCACTTTGCTTACAGTATTCCTCAGCATTGTGGCTGCTCAGGTATTAAAGGGTGGAAAAAAACTTAACACCAACCTTACAGAAAAAAAAGTTTACTTTTTTTAATTACCCTCTAATTATTGTGTACATTTCAATTAAAGTACAAACAATTTGCAGGGATTAGGGCTTAGCATAGGTGCATCATTCATGGACGTCAAGAAAGCAATGACGGTTGCATCCGTGATTGTTATGTCCTTCATGTTATCTGGCGGATATTTCCTCCAAGTAAGGATGAATTTTTTACTTTTAAACATGCAAGAAAATCAGGATAAGAAATTAGTCAGGGACCAAAAGAGTAAATCATAACAATTATGACCAAAGTTAGCCATAAAGTTTGCTACAAAATTCGCTTTCCTAAGACACCGAAGAACTTCAACTTTATCGAAAAAGAGCAAATCCTTGCGGGGTATCCAATCAAATTTTCAATTTCCTAAAATATATGTCATTCTCCCCTAGTCGCCTTGATGACAATTGAGTTGTCCCCTTCAATAGTAGTGATGATGTTCTTAATTCCTATCAATCTAACTCATTGGACCTCTTCTCTTAATCCGATGGCCTCTCCTACAATAATTGAGGCTTTAAATAAAGCAAGATTTTGCTTCATTTAATCCGTTGATGCATCCTCCACGTGTCCCCAACAATGACTTGGGATCGGATCTCATTACCCTTTACAATTTCAAAAAAGTAACATATGTATATTGATTATTCATGCAGGAAGTTCCGTCCTTTATGTCCTGGGTACGTTACGCGTCGTTCAACTATCACACGTACAGGATTCTCCTACGGATTCAATACGGTGTTGCAGATGAAATCAGTCGTAAATGTAATGGTAATTGTGACGACGTTCCTCAAATCAAAGGATTGAAAATAAATTATTCTGGGAAAGCTGAAGTTGGAGCCTTGATTGTCATGTGTATTGGGTATAGGTTGTTAGCTTACTTTTTTCTTAGAAGAATGAAAGTTAGGACCATCATATGAAATCATATTGAAGTAATTAAACAGAAATTAAACCAAATAATAATAATAATGGAAAATATGTTATTATATAATTTATATGTCTAATAATGATTTTTAATTAGTTGAATTGTAATCTTACCTACGTAAGATAATACAGATCCTTAACAAGTGATTTTTATTTATACTCATTTTGAAATTAGTTTTTACAGCTTACATGCATGTGGCTCTCTCTCTCAAAATTTTGGATGTCTTTTCAGATAGTGTCGATAATAATTTTCTAATATGATAATATAATATTATATGAGTATGAGAGGAAAGTAGTAAACTTGACAAATAGATTAATCAATTTGATTTCGGTTTGTGTTACCAATGGGACAGACGTTACATTCGATTTGGTTCAGTTCGGGCATGTACTTAGCTCAAGTTGAGCAAGGGTCGTAATCTTTTCAATTGAAAACACAAAATAGAACTCATTCATTGAACTGATCGAATAGTAATAATATCAAAAACAAAAAAAAAAAAAATCAAAAACAAAAAAAAAAAGTTGGGCTCGTTGACACTATCAAATTAGATATGTTAATGGGCTAATTAATTCCGTCAGATACAAAATGCGCTATCTTTCACTACACGGATTACATCGTCATTTCTAACATGCGAATTTCGTAACATACCCTAATTAATTTCTGATAAACTTCTCAGTTACGTTTAATCTTGAAAACGTCATATTCAATGCTCTAATTTTCAATATGAGGTACAAACTTACAACCCTTAAATTAAACGTACGTTAATCCTTAAATAACTCCATATTCTAATTCTCTTTAGTATTTCAGTTTCAGTTACAATTACAATTTAAATACATTCATCATAATCTGAGAAATCAAAAGACCAAATCTTCCAAAATCCACCTTCGAGCACTTTCACCCTAATTTTCGAGTTTGAGTTTCAATTCGTCACCAAAACTTAAAAGTATATCTACGGTATCATTTTAATTCATTCTTAAGATTTGTGCTCCTGATGCCTTTTGATTGGATGAACATATTCTACTTTGGGGTGAGAATCCTCTATTGTTTCTTTAAATACTGTAGAAGTACGGTCCTCTAAATCTCACAATTAGATTGGTCTTTCTCTTTTTTGGGCAATTGGATTGCAGGGGGTTTGGGTGGTTGGAGGGGAGAGAGAGAGAGAGAGAGAGAGAGAGAGAGAGAGAGAGAGAGAGACTGCCTCTGCTGTAATAGGAGAAGATTTGAACTCTCTACTTTGGAATTATACATTACCTTTGTTGATGTGCTTGGTAGTTAGGGGTCACAAGCAACCATGAGGGGCAATCCTACGACCCTTAAAAAGATCCTAAATAAGATCGAGGACTATCTTAGAGCAGGTCGTTCCCTATTCGAACCTACTCCTCCACCCCCAATTTCGGGTTGACGGTAGACACGATCAACGGTGATAGTCGGTTACTAGTCAGATAGAATTCCACACCTATGCACAATTTGACCAACTGTTTGACCTTTTCGGGGAGTTGGTAGTGCTTTTTGATGCGTGGTTCAATTTGACTATCACGTTGATAACCTTGCTATTCGACAAGGTCTTTTGGCGTTGTGTTCGGATCGTGGATACCTTTACTGTAACGAGGAGGGTGCGAGGGGAGTTTGAATACTAGTAATTTGAAAAAAGGACATTCATTCGATTGATGTAAACAAAGTACAAACGGGAGGATTTAATGGAGTATGATACACTAAATTACGTTTAATCTACTCCTAAAACTACTACTACACTAGAGACGACATGTAACACCCCGAATTTTTGCCTAATTTAAAACCATTTAAAATCACGAGTTGCAGCGGAAAAACCATGAAAAATTCGAAGCGTTACCGCCGTACTTAATGTTCAAATTAAATACGAGGCTAAAGAAAAACAAATGCTAGTGTCCCCAAACAAGCGTAATAGATAATTAAATATTAACTATCTTTTCCAACTAGACTTAAAACAATTAATCCAAATGAAATAGAAATATTAAACTATTAATTCTCATGCAAGAGAATAACTCTCATTACAATAAATAAAAATCCCAATAAATAGAAGTTCCAAACTAAACAATAATTCAAATGTTTTTAGGTGATGTACTATCTTCTTGGCACGCCGTCACTAGCTCTACTCCTCGAGCTATAATCCTGTCAATCTACTCCCCCATATAGACAAATTCCATATAGGTTCATCATAGGCCACTGTTGAAGAGAAATGGACTACAAACACAAGTAAAAAGAAAAACAACTAATCAGCGATGCTGAGTAATTTATAACCACATAATCCATCTCAATCTCCAAATTTAAGTCCACATGCTTAATCAAATAAAATAATAATCATGCTTTAAGAATAAAGACATCATGCTTTAAAAGTAAAGACATGCATAATCATCAAATAATTAATCTCAGTATTTATTATTGTCCATTAGCCAAGTTCATCAGAGAGAAGAGAATCGCATGAATTGTCAAACCAACCGCAGTCGATTCAATAGGATCTTAGTTCCGTGCAGAGTGGCAAAAGAGGGATCAACCGTCACGGAGCATAGATGACTCTCGAAGTACTTCAATGTTCCTTAGTATGCATACCATCCTTCGACCCTAAAGTCTACAGGAAGAACTGTTCCGGAGAACCACTCGCCCAATCATCATATATGGATACGAGATTTCCAATACATTGAGGCCATAACCAATGGAACCACTCAACGCTACAAGTGACAAATTCCCATTCGCGTCCTTTGGTGGATCTCTCACAGAAAGAAGTCTTAACTCTCAATTCAATTTAATATGGTGATCACATAACAAGTAATACACAAAATCTCGGCACTCAAGTAACTTAATATGGTTACAAATTTTCAATGGTATATTACATGAATGGCATCTTGGCCTCAATTCAAAACCACCTATTCAATAGTCAAGTTCATATCAACTTATTGAAGTAACATGCTTCTAACATGATTCACATGCTTACTAACATGATACCAAGAATAGCAATTCCGAGCTATATCCAATTGAACAATTATTAACATAATTTTCGTTCAAATAACCAATAAATAAACATGCATCTCCTCACATGAATATTAACCAAGTAGACATTGCTACACAAGTGAATTTACAACATTATACATGTATTCACTAACATATAATTCTATACGAATTATCACAAGGAAATAAACATCAATTATCCCTTTTCAAATATTCACAAGTCCAAATATGAATTCACATTCCTAATTCAATATTAGACAAATGAATACAAATCCCAAATGATATGAATTATGACAAAGAGATTACATAATTCATAGAGACATGAATTACCTTCAGATTAAGGCAAGTCCAATCAAACAAACAACGTAAGTTCCCTACGTTTCAAGCGCGGTCAACAGGTCCTAACAAATCAACAATATAACAATAGTCAATACCTTGACTTCTAAACCACTTTATTAAAATTTAAAGATGATTTAGTACCCTTAATTTAATTAATTAAGTTGCTGCAATTTTCCGTTACTCATGCATGCTCAAAGTTACCAAATACGAATTTACATAAACCAAAATAGGAAACTTTCCAAAACCCTAAACAAGTCAACTAGTCAAAGCAAGTCAACACCCAAAGCACCATCACCGTCAACCACCACCAGCGGGCCCCATCACCAGCATACCCGCTGGTGGATGGCCGCCGGCGGCAGCCACGGCAGGCGGCCACGACAGCAGCACAGCGGCTGCGCACGGCACAGCCGTGCCCACGGTTCTCTTTCTTTTTTTCTTTTTTTTTTAAAAAATCCAATTCACAAACCCTAATCTAATTAAATCTAAAATTAATAAATTTCCAGATTTAATTAAATTACAAAGATCTAACCTTTTTCGTTCAAACTTGATTCAATTCAATAAAAACCACAAACCAAACCCTAATCATGATCCTATCATGCAAAATTAATAGAATCTAGCAAACCTTAAGCAAAACTAAATTAGGGTTTACTCATACAAAAACTAGGATTCATAAAATCATACTTGAATTGAATCTAAAAGCTTTTAATAATCAAAGGAAACCAATTTAGAACACTTACTTGAAAATTTAAAGGATTAAAACTGAGCAAGATGGATTGTGAAAAGTGATGAATTTTTCTCCTTCTTTTGCTCTTGGAATTTTCGGCGTGTGAGAGTGAAGAGAGAGAGAGAGAGAGGGAGCGTTTTTTTTTTTCGTTTGGTAAAGAATCAGTTATGTGAGGAAGCTGAGTGTATTTAGGAACCCAAATACACTCCTTCCTTAACTAAACTTCTTCTTTCCTAAAAATTCTCCTAACTTTCCTCCACTTACCAAGATTTTAGGAAACCAAATTTTGAAAAATAAAAACTGATTTATTTGCCCCATGTTTTCGGCTCTGGGCAAAAAATAATGGCCTTGATTAGGCCTTGATTATTTTCGGCCAATCCGAAAATAATCCATCCCAAATTCTTTCTTTTTATTTTGGCCCAATTACATTTAATGAGGTCCAAAACTAAAACCCAATATTAATTAGGCACTCAAAATATTTATGAGCTCAATTAATTATTTTAAATACGAAATTACATTTTTCTTTTTAAGTAATTATTATTCTAAAATGAATAAAAAGTACAGGGTATTACACGACATTACTCCACTCCTAACTAAGGAAACGCATCTTTATGGTGAGATTCATTCTCCTTTCTTCCTTGCTCCATCGATCCTATTTATAGGAAAATAGGAGAGTCCTTGGTCCTCTAGTAACCACCCAATATTCAATCATGGATGGGATGTAGTCAACCACTATCACTTTATGGGTTAGTGTTTAATTGGGTAGTTTTTGTAGGAAATAACTATCATGGGTAGTGTTTTAGTGGGTAGTGATAGGAGATAATGGAAACTATCAAATTCAACCACTATCTTTATTTTATAAGCAATAATATATTTTGGTAATATATTGCATTTTTCGAGTTATCGGTCTATTCGAATATCCCGGTGATTTATTTTCGAGTGTAACAAATGCCCCCTAGTACATATGGATCGATTGTAATGAGATTCGTATGTGCTATACTTCGATTGTGAATAAATTAACTTATCGAGTCAATTAACTTTGTGTTTGATTAACCCATAACAATCTTTTCGAGCGGTTGAGCTATGTTGCCCCCTAATAGCCAATCACTTCGAAATCGACTAGGGGCATTCTTCTTAGCCTCCCCTCTGGTTACCTAGAGACGTATAGTCTCTTATGACTGGGATAAACACCATGTACTCAAATGATGGTAATAAAAATGTGAATAGAGATAACTTCATTCCATTAATTTTATGACTTAATTCGTTTGTTTCATTTGAGTATTTTGCATCTTTTAAATCGTTATTAGAAGTGCAATATTGCCCCCCATCCTTTCTATAATTGAGAGTAGCTGTATCATTCTCAAAATTTGATTCCTCTAAAATAATGTGTTGATTAATATTTTTTTTTTGAAACACTCATCTTTAACTTCTAATTCGTTAGAAGCCGCACTTTCTAGGTATTCAGAATCGTTTTCCTAAATTTCAATAAAATAATTTTCATCCTCATCTCGTATACTTCCCTCATCATATAAGGAATTTCCATCTCCATCAACTAATATAATTTCTTCATCGATAGACAAGTATTTTTCATCTTTTCGAATAGATGATGCCTCGAATAAATAATTTTCATCCTTATCTAGTATACTTTCTTCTTCATATAAGAAGTTTCCATCGCTATCGACTTTTATAATTTCTTCGTCGAGATAGAAGGATTTTTCATCTTCTCGAATAGATGATGTCTTGAATAAATCATTTTTATCCTTATCTATTATACTTTTTTCGTCATATAAGGAGTTGCCATCGCTATCTACTATTATAATTTCTTCATAGAGATAGAAGGATTTTTCATCTTCTCGAATAGATGATGGCTCTTCTACATACAAAGTATTTCGAATAATAGTTCGACTATCCCTTCGTAAACTACTGAGTTCGTTCTCGAGTTGATTTATTTGTTCGGATAACTCTTGCCATAGATCATTTATAATGGCAAGTTCATGGAGGCCTAAAATATTCGCTTCAATCGAGTGATTTGAAGATCTTTCTTTTGTCTCCATAGACTATCGAGACGAATCTTAATTCGAGCGATTTTGTCATTTATATGACTTTCATAATGGATTTTATCGAAGAAATCCATTTAATATTCAACATCAAAATTAACCCTCCTCGTAATATATGTATTGGAATTAACCAATTTCATCCCCAATAGCATCTAAAGGTTTATTCGTGGAGTGTATTTCCACTCCCAGTGTGGTTGCCAAATTTGTTGATGTGCTTGGTACTTAGGGGTCACAAGCAACCGTGAGGGGCAGTCCTACGGCCCTTAAAAAGGTCCTAAATAAGGTCGAGTACTATCTTAGAGCAGGTCGTTCCCTATTTGAACCTACCCCTCCACCCCCAACTCCGGGTTGACGGTGGACACGATCAACGGTGATAGTCGGTTACTAGTCACTTGATAGAATTCCACACCTATGCACAATTCGACCAACTGTTTGACCTTTTCGGGGAGTTGGTAGTGTTTTTCGATGCGTGGTTCAATTTGACTATCACGTTGATAATCTTGCTATTCGACAAGGTCTTTTAGCGTTGTGTTCGGATCGTGGATACCTTTACTGTAACAAGGAGGGTGCGAGGGGAGTTTGAATACTAGTAATTCGGAAAAAGGACATTCATTTGATTGATGTAAACAAAGTACAAACGGGAGGATTTAAATGAGTATGATACACTAAATTACGTTTAATCTACTCCTAAAACTACTACCACACTAGAGACGACATTACTCTACTCCTAACTAAGGAAACACATCTTTGCAGTGAGATTCAATCTGCTTTCTTCCTTGCTCCGTCGATCCTATTTATAGGAAAATAGGAGAGTCATTGGTCCTAGTAACCACCCATTATTCAATCATGGGTGGGATGTAGTCAACCACTATCACTTTATGGGTTAGTGTTAATTGGGTAGTTTTTGTAGGAAATAACTATGTCATGGGTAGGGTTTTAGTGGGTAGTGATAGGAGATAATGGAAGTTATCAAATTTAACCATTATCTTTATTTTATAAGCAATAATATATTTTCATAATATATTTTATTTTTCGAATTATCGGTCAATTCGAATATCCCGGTGATTTATTTTCGAGTGTAACAACCTTTTTAAAAGTCTTGATCTAGATACCATGTGCCTTTATGCAAGAGGTAGTGTACTGTATGGTGTCATAGTTTATGCAAATCTAGGATTTGAATCATCACCTGTCAACACCTGTCAAGTTTTTCTGGTGTTACAGGATGGCAAAATTTTTATTAACTTTCTTACCATTGACATTATGCTTCTTGACATTTTCATCTTGAACACATTTTTAGTACTTGAACTATTAAACGGAACGCCGACTCCACTCTTTGGCTGAAATGAGAAACTAGATGAACCACTAATTTTTTAATTAGCTGCATTAATGCAATTTTCCAATGTTTATTACGTTGTAATATAGTAACGTGTTTGATTATTTTTAAGGGTATGTTATTGGATAATTTAGTGACCTTTTAATCTGACTTAATATTTTTTATGGTTTAAACTTATTGGTATTTACAGAAGAGGAGAGTGCAGGCTAAAGGGATTAGCAACTTCTCTTATCAGTGGGCGAGGTAATTAATCTATGCTTTTCCTTCTCTGCACCCTACATAACTGTGTGTTCCATGTGAATGTTTGTCTTAATGTTGTCCATAAGAAGGTGGAAACTGATGGTTCAACCCAGAATAGCAATCCAATTAGCTAGCATGGGTGTATTTGTTTAATGTTTATTTCGATCGTTTCCCTTGTATTTGTGTGATAATCATGTGCATTTGAAAGTGGATTTGAGGGTGAATATGAAGTGGAGGGAGTTGGAACAAAGAAATAGGAAATAATTTGTCACTGATCCTACATACATCCCCCACCGATTTCCATGCCAACACTTCACTGATTTCCATCTTCTACTCCTTTGTCTCTGCCAAAAACGAATCCACTACATTGTTTCAATTAGCCAAAAAAAAAACGAAAGAAGTTCATAACTTGCACCTACAAAACCAAAATAATTTCCAAAAAATACGTTCTGGATGTTCACAATTGACAAAAAAAACTCAAATAGCATTTGTATATTAATTGACAATTTTCCATGATTAATTTCCATATATTGCAGATAAGCACTCAAAATGGGAGGTAAAAGTAAAAAAGAAATGATTCCAAGTGATGCAGAAAAGGAGTTTGGAATAATCTTAAATAAGTCTACATCCTCGATTCCTCGCTGATTTGGTTAAGGGGATTTTATGAAGTAGTTAAAAGCAAATTGAGTGTCCTAGAGGACCCCTTCTTCAAACTATTATCATTAAACCCCCCTTAAGAAAAAATTATTTTGACATAGTTCGAGTCTTCCTAAGAACGTATGATATTAAACTTGACGAGTTTGTTATGGTTGGGTGCAATGTGACATTCTGTGAGCACGAGGTGGCTAATCCCCTCGGCCTTTGGGTTGGTAGGAACCCCTTGCCCTTCCGTCATGGCTTGAACATGAAGTAAACTACGTATCACAAAAGAATTTGTGTTGAATGCCTTGAAACTTATTCAAATTGATGTTGAAGAGGGCAAGATGTTCAAACAATGGACTTTGTTCTATATGATTGTATTCTTCTTCTTTGCTAATGCTTCGCATATCTGGAGTTTATCATATTTGAGCTTGGTTGAGGAATTTTCCATAGTCAAGGAATACAACTAGGTTGCAGAAATTCTGGATAAGATTGAACAAGGCTGGGAGAAGGCCGTGAGAAACAAATCTCACTTTTTTGGTTGCCTGCTGGATTTTGAGGTAAGTTGTTCATGCCCTAAGAATTAAATTGTATTTCCAAGAAACGATGAAAAAAAAAAGCAACGGTGAAATATTTTTTCATGTTTGTATTATAAATTTCATGGTACACAATTGTGTAACATAGATGCAAATTGGGACTTAAAGGAGAGTGTTCCACTTGGCATGATACTTGTCATTCAACGAAGGTGAAGAAATAGCAAGAAAGTTGCTCATCTCTATGGCCTATGATAAAGTAAGTATTTTCTTCAACCTGAGTTCTTTATCTTTAAACTTTTCATTCTTTGATTAGTGACAGTGATGGTTTCTGCTATGACATGATGTTTGTTGGTATAGATTAACAATTGCACATTTTGATTGTCGGCACTCTACACGAGGTCGCTCTCCTTCGTGAAGGAATTGCATGATTTTGACAACTTGCCTTTTGTTTTTTTTTTTGCAAAGGTTGCGTTGTTGATCTATACCAACAAACATCATGTCATAACAGAAACTTGCATTGTCACTAATCAAAGAATGAAAAGTGTAAAGGTGAAAACTTAGGTAGAAGAAGAGGCTTACTTTATCATAGACCACATAAATGAGCAACTCTGTTGCTATTTCTTCATCTTCGTTGAATGAAAGGTACATGCCAAGTGGAACACGCTCCTTTTAAGTCCCAAATTGCATTAATGTTACACAATTGTGTACCTTGAAATTTATAATACATCAAGGTCTAAAACATATTTCACCGCATTTTTTTTTTTTTTATCATCGTTACTTGGAATGCAATTTAATTCTTAGGGCATGAACAACTTATCTCAAAATCCAGCAGGGAACCAAAAAAGGGAGATTTGTTTCTTACAGTTTTCTCCAAGCCTTGTTCAATCTTATCCAGAATTTCTGCAGCCCAGTTGTATTCCTTGACTTTGGAAAAGTCCTCAACCAAGTTGAAATAAGATAAACTACCGGTATGCGAAGGAGTAGCAAAGAAGAAGAAAGCAATCATCAAGAACAAAATCCATTGTTTGAACAACATCTTGCCCTTGAATAAGCTTCAAGGCATTCAGCACAAATTCTTTTGTGATACGCAGTTTACTCTATGTTGAAGCCTTTAGAAATTAAAGATCTTGAAATTCTATATTTCTTACAGGTAGGAAGAGGACAGGGTTCCCACCAACCTGAAGGCCGAAGATATTAGTCATCTCATACTCACAAAAAGTCACATTGCACCCAGACACAACAAACTAGCCAAATTTAATATCATACGTTCTTAGGAAGACTCGAACTATGTCAAAACAATTTTTTCTTCTAGGCAGGTTTGATGATAATAGTTTGAAGAAGGGGAGGTCTTTTAGGACACTCAATTAGCTTTTAACTGCTTCATAAAGTTCCCCTAAACCAATAAGTGAGGATATAAACTCATTTAAGATTATTCCAAACTCCTTTTCTGCATCACTTGAAATCATTTCTTTTTTACTTTTGCCTCTCATTTTGAGTGCTTATCTTCAATAGATAGAAATTAATCATGAAAAATTGTCAACTAATATACAAATCTTATTTAGGTTTTTTTTTGTCAACTTTGAACATTTAGAACGTAACTTTTGAAATTTTTATTTTGGTTTTGCATGTGCAAGTTATGAACATTTTTTTTGGCTAATTGAAATAGTGTGGTAGATTCAACTTTTTGCAGAGACAAATGAGTAGAATAAGTATTGGAATGGAAATCGGTGGAGGAGGTATATAGGATCAGTGACAAATTATTTTCTATTTCTTTGTTGCAACTCCCTCCACTTCATATTCACCCTCAAATCCACTTTAAAATGCACATAATTATCACACAAAATACAAGGGAAACAGTTAAACTAATCCCTCCGTCTCATGAAAATCTTTACACTTGAAAATGGCACAAAGAACAAGGAAAAAGAATTTGGGCACAATTATCCCAAACATGCCCTTAGAATAGCACATTGGTGTTGTGGACTTAAAAGAGAGAAAATATATTTGTCACTTATGGTAGGGACAATCAAAGAATGGGTGGGTAGGATTTTGGTGGGAAAGGGAGGAGAGAGAGTCTGACCAAGGGAACATGAGCACATTGAGTGAAAAGTAAGGAGGGACAAAATAGAAAATGAACCTCAAAAGCAATACCATATAAGGAAACGTAAAGATTTTCATGGGCCAAACCAAAAAGAAAAAAAGAAAGATTACTATGGACCGAAGGGGTATGTTTTTGCAAAAGTTACCAAGTGCAACTATGCATTGTGTTACGGTCCTAAATTTTTCGCTGCGGAATGACCGTACGGCGTCAAGACTCCACCAAGTCTTGACCAGCCTTCACGTGAGGTTCTGTCCATTCCGACTCACCTTGAACTCTTCCCAACTCAAATCATCCTATTGAGGCTTGCTCGCTTCACTGTTGTTCCTTTCTCCAGATACTAGTCGCTTTCCAGTGTTGGCTCTTTGGCCCGACACTCGCCCAACCAGTCATCTCGGATATCCCGCATCATGGTTGACCCATACTCCAGACCCTCGTCGCGTACTAGTGCCGACACTCTTGGTCCTCACCCTAGCCCGACCGAACATTCTACTTCTGACCTCAACTCATGACTCGACACCATCACATCCTTTGTACGGACAACGCTGTTCACTATTGTCCGACACCGATCTCACTGGCAAGCTGTTTTGGGACGCTGCCCTCGAACGCCATCCGGCTTCGAGGCTTCCTATCGAGTGCTCCTTCCATTCATCGGTCATGATCACTGTTCGCCTTATCGTAGCCTGGGAGTTGTCAAGTCCCAACGTACTCTCGGACGTGTCAAGTCCGGAGCGCGCGTCTCGATCGTCCGGGCAACTATCCAGCACTCACGCTCCTTCCGAGTAGTTCCCGATCCTTTAAGCAACCGGGATTCATGTTCGCTCCCGTTGAGTTCATAGGAGGCCGACCTATGAATACGCACCTCGCGTTCATGGATCATTGTCCCCGACTCGGTAATCGATGCCTCATCGAGTAGTGTCCCATTCACCGAGCAGGCAACCTTCCCGGGACATCCTTCCCTTCATAGGAATACTAGGAAGTATCCCCTTAAGGCCCACAAGTCCCCACGGGCTCGCCCATCCCGTGGTACCGATGTCCCGGAACCCAAGAGCACCGCTAATGCAACACGGCCCCTCGTTGACCGGGCTTCCCGAAAGCCTTCATGGAGGATCTTATCCCATTAATAGGGTTCACGGATAAAGCGTCCCGCAATCATATCAAAACAACGAACCTCCTCTTGGCGCATGATGCGCACTACCGAGCCCGCCTGCTACTCGGTAATGTCTCCGGGTTGTTCTATCCCGAAGAGACTCAACGTTGTCCTTTGACATGCCATCAAGCCTGCCCCCTTCCGGGGAAGCTCACTTAAGTGTCATGATGTTTGCCAATCATCCATGCACCCAGGGGAGGTGGAGAGCTCAAACACCTACTACCCCCTAAAGAGTCTTATATGGTTCAGCCCAAGTGACAGGAGTGACCATCAAAGTTGCATAACTTTCATACTCAATCTCCGATGGAACTCAACCCTTGTTTCTCATCATCCGACTCCACCGTGGACCTTCTCATCCCCCAAGGAAGTCCTGCGCTCATCCTTGTCCGACGATTTCCACACTCTGTCCGGGCATTCCAGAGCCCGACACCTGTGACCGGACATGACACCTAGTCGCAACCTAGCTGACTAGTCGCTGGTGTCTGTCCGCGACACTCATGATCGAGCACTGAGTGTCTGTGACGCTGCTACCAAACTGTCGAGATGCGGACCACGACACATTGCTTTTCCAGACTTCCAGTACTTCGGCCCTCTTGAATCATGATAGTGATGGTCTCACTTTGAATGGGACATCGGATGCTTCTAGTTTTGCAATATCACCTACTGGCTACTACCACCATGTTCTGGCCAATTTTGCAAACAAAAGGCGTTGGACCGCACACCGAAAGACAATTAATCCAAGGCCCACGACAAATTGACAAGTTTGAGCATTCTGTTCATGCCCATTGGGCCATTGTCCAAGATGGAGTATAAGTAACATTGGATTGGCAATGTCGCGTGTTTCCGTTCAATCTAAGAGAGGTTAGAGGAAGTTGAAAGCGTAGACCGAATGTCCTGGGGATAGTAGCAAAGTTTATTGTGCGGTTTCAAAACCTACATGCAATTGCTCAATTTATTTAAAACTCCATGTCATTTTCAAAAAAAAATATTTTCATAGATCAGAGAAAGTAGTATCAAAGTACAATGATATCTTGTAATTTCTTCTATGATTGATCACTAGGCAAACTTCAATCTAAGAGAGGTTGACCTCAAATAAAGTACACTAAGCGATCGGTCACTCCTAATTAAACAGGTATGAAATTGAAAGTTTCAAGACATTAAGACTCTATTATCTTCAACTTAGTTTTACTTAAGTTTAGTTCAATTCAATTTAGTTCAATTCAATATAATTCACTTTATGTGTAACTTATCACCTAGATAACATTTTATTTTTATTGCAAAATACATTCATGATGATACTTATGTCATTGAAAAGATTTCAAAACATACTTTCAAATGAGTCAATATTGAATATGTTTGGACGAGTTTTAAATGGTTAAATGTCAAGCTTAAAAAATCGATTCAGTTCAATCCAGTTTTTAGTTTTTTCCATGTGAAAATAATGGAGTTTAAAAGGGTGTGTTTGGGAACACTATAAAATAGCTTATAAATAGTTGTGAGATTCATAGGTTTTTTTTAAATGCTACTTTCACAAACATCTAAAAATAAGCTCTTGGGCCCAAAACTTATAAACTCTACCAAATTACCTAGTGCTAATAGCTATATACTCCATTATAAAGAAATTCTGAAATCATGATCCATTTATTAGTGTTCACTAGCCAAACCAAGCTCATCGTCATAACTTAGTTGCGTCATGAACACCTTTTGTTTATATCATATTTTTATTATCTTCAATACTCCTCATACAAAACTTATACATATTGAGCACTTTGTTTGACCACAATTATTCCATACTTTTAGTATTGTATTATTGTTTATCTTATTCAATGGTTTGTGGACTACCCACATCTACGACTACATTAGCAACAAATGCGGCTAACTCTTAATTGTTGCAATTGAAAACAAGCATTATTATGAATATGTATAGCCGTTAAGTTTGTTGACAACAATAGAATTTGCTGAATTTTTGAGAGACGTGGAAAATACTCTAAAAGCATCTTCTGTGAAAGTGACTCAAAACCTCCCCACATGCTTGGAGATTGAAACTCTTCCTTGCCCAATGGTAGAAACTAGAAAGATAATACTAGACAATATGATTATTTGAATTCCTGCTTTGCTTGTTCTTGCTAAATTCCAACCATAAATCTTGTGAAATGGATATGATTGTTGAAGATTATTTGTTGTGGTTCAAACAAGTGAGCATATAATGTAGAATGTTATATGTATGACGACAATAATTTAGCATAGACAACGAAATCAAAATTAAAAATTTATGGGAGGTTGAAATAATTGTGATGTGCGCTAATTTGAATGTTATATATACTCCTATAACATTTGATGTCACAATTAGATGCAATAAATCATTTGAATTTGAGCTATATATATTGTTAGCTAGTTTAACATGTGACTCTGCGTCTTATATCTCTTAGGTATAAATATATTTAGGGTCTGTTCTCCCCAGCTTATTTTTGTTTATTTCCGTTTATTTCAGCAAACTTTAACAACTTTCAACAAACTTTAGCAAACTTCAACAAAGTTAAATAAAGTTAAATAAAGTTCAACAAAGTTAAACAAACCAATATACAAACTAGTTATAAAAAACACTTGAATCAACAAGATTCAACAAAAATAAATAAAGTTCAACAAAGTTAAATAAAGTTAAATAAAGTTCAACAAAATTCAACGAAGTTCAACAATGTTCAACAAAAATAAATTTTCAGTAATAAATATAAATATTTTTCAGTTGGAAAGAACAGACCCTTATTTTCTGCTAAATATAATATTGATATAGACTGTCACCTTTGTAGTATTTATTGTTCAATCTCAAAATCACTTTGCTGACATATCACATTTATAATCTTCATACTCCCAAGTTCATGGGAATTAGTGTCAAGCAAGAAAATATGTGTATATTTCACAAAAGTATCCTTCCCCGTGAGTATCATCTTGAATAAGCTCTAAACACTTAAAAAGGTGTTTTGACTTATTGGTAAACATGCTAATTGAACTAGTTTAGAACCAGAATTTGAAAAAAATGTGAGTTTAAAAACACATACAATACAATTGTATGTACATAACACAATTACAATAGTACCCTTCAATTACAACAATTGAACGGGCCACCAAGTTGTTATTTTTTGTTTTGGTTTAACCACATGTTCACGCACCTAAGCCCTTTGGGACGACCAAGTTAATCATGTTTGTACCGGGTCGGTTTACGAAGGGGTAAAGTGCTCTCACTAAATAGTATTTCCATTCACAAGATTTGAACCCTCGACCTTGCTTAAGGGATGAGAGTGCCGAACCACTCACACCAACCACTTATTGGTGCCAACTTATTTTTTTTTAATCATTATTGCTAAGAGTTGAACCACCAACTTAATTAGAAATGCAACATGATATGCATGCCACTGTAAACAGTACTCTTCCGATCCTAAACTTCATGGGAAAATGTTGAATATGTAAGAGGGAAAGATATTTTGAGAGATACACCTTAACATGGCCACAAGTCAAGTGCATGCCATTCATTTCATCTGTGCTTATGGTTTACTCTCACATTTTCCCAAAAAGGAAAAACTACTAAGTACTATAGGCCAATGATTGATTATTCAAAAACCACTAGAACTTGTTTACGTACGAAGTTGGCCAGATAATTGACTAAAACTATAATCAAGCTAAGCATAAATTTAGCATAGGGTTGACTAATAAGAACTCAGTTCCTTAATTAATCAATATACTCGTACTAATTAATAAACGGCCTTCAAGTAATGTGCGAAAGCTTGTGAAAACGAAATGAACTTTCATTTCATCACTGAGTCGGATGATTTATGAGCTATTTTTGCTTTGCCCAATTAAATTATCTGTAAGTCTTATGTGAGACGCAACTCACAGATTAATGAGTTCACTTTTTAGTAATGAAGCCGTTATCCTTGTTTTATTAAAAAGTGACCCTCGTCTTACCAAAAGTTACAGTAAACTATTTTAAACAAGTTTTTGTATCAAACCATATATTCCTACACATTTATGGCTAAAAAATCATTAAACATTAGAGTATTGAAGGGTTGTTACATATGAATAACAAGTTCCACAAAGATATAACCTAAGATAAAAAGGACCTCCAGCTGATCTGAACAATCTATAGGTATATATCGGGAAAACAAGATAATCTTAAATAGATGAGAAGCTCATATACATATGTGGGCTCATATAAACTCGCACTAATACAAAATCACTACTTAATAAATACAACACTCTTAGTTAAATTTCACAACCTATTTTCTCCCACTCCGCAACTTATAAAAAGTTTAAATCAACCAACACCTTTACGAAAATGTAACTAGTGTGCATGTTCGTACGATGCACGGAATATTTCAACTCTTTTTGGCTTTTTTATGAAAAAAAAAAATTTACTAATGTTTTTTGATGGGTTGCCTTGCTTCTAACATTGTTGTAAAAAAAATGTTATTCATTGGCTTGTGGTGCCTTTATAAAAGTTAAAGGTATCTACCCCTAAATTACATTGTTTGTTGCATTATAGTTCTACTTTTTATGATTAGTCATACTTTAAACTGTGATCTATATTTGACTGAGTGCTTAGGAAACGATTACTAGCCTTTTATTACCAAACTTGAGAATACTCTGTTATACAGTTCGATCTTCTACCAAAGCTATAATCATAGTAGACAATGGATCAAAATGAACTAAAACCCATCAAAATTTATTAAAACAAATTCTTGGTGACCCATGTCCCATGTCCCAACGCCTAGTGACGCCATGTCCCATGTCCCATGTCCCAACGCCTAGTGACGCCATGTCCCATGTCCCAACGTCCATGTCCCATAGGTGAAATCGGAGTTCAGGAACTCGAGTTACCATCCCAAGGCATCGGAGGTCCTCTAGGGTGACGATAGAATCCCCGGAGAAATTTTAGCAAAAACGTCAAACGGCCCCCAGGAAGCCGAAAATCAAAGGCTACAATCCACGTTTTTTGAGCTACCGGGAAGCCCCGGAATGAAGGTGTATATTTTTGCACCACATCGCACGAGACATCCTTAGGGAACATAAGAAGCCCCGGGGTTCGTTATCGGGTCCCTAATAGGCTTGTACGGGCGTTTTTTACGGGACACCAATGTAAGGGTCAAAACACCGAATGCATGGGTGATATCGAAGTTCAGGGACTCAGATGACCCTCCCGGGATACTGAGGGGTGTCTAGGGTCATGATATACCCCCCGAAGAAGTTTGGGCAGAAATGACAGTCGAGCCCCGGAAAGCTGAAAACGAAGGCTATAATCCGCGTTTTTTGAGCTTACGAGAGGCCCCAAAACGAAGGTGTATATTTTTGCACCACATCGCACAGAACACCCTTAGGGCTCGTTTACTATCTTGCAATCAAAATGCAATGCAATGCAATCAATTTATAGAGTATATGTGGGGTAAAAAGTGAAGGAGTGGGAGGAGAGGGATGGAAAAAGTGGAATTGATTGCATTATCTAATGTAATCACAATTGCTCAATTTTTCTAATGTAATGGTGATTACTTTGGATAGTGTAATCAAACTCACTTTTTCTATATATTTTCACCCCCTTCTTCCTTTTCCACCACACATTTACTCTAAAAATGATTGCATTGCATTGCAATTGATTGCAAGGTAGTAAACACCACCTTAGGGACATGGGAGGCCCTCGGGGTTGATTATCTGGTCCTTGATTGGTTTGAAAGGGCGTATTAAGGGACACCGGCGTAAGAGCCAGAACACCAAAGGCATGGGTGATATCAAAGTTCGGGGATCCGGATGACCATCCCGGGGCACCGAGGGTCCTCTAAGGTCATGATAGACTCCCCGGAGAAGTTTGGGCAAAAATGACACCCGAGCCCCGGGAAGCCAAAAAGGAAAGCTATAATCCACGTTGTTTGGGCTTCCAGGAGGCCCCAAAACGAAGGTGGAAATTTTCACACACCACATCGCAAGAAACACTCCTAGGGGCTATGGGAGGTCCACGGGGTTGATTATCTGGTCCCTAATAGATTTGGAAGGGCGTTTTACGGGACATTGATGTAAAAGTTGGAACACCTAAGGCATGGGTGATATCGAAGTTCGGGGATCCAGATGACCCTCCCGGTGCACCAAGGGTCCTCTAGGGTCGTGACTCATGATAGACCTCCCATAGAATTTTGGGAAAAAATGACACCTGAGCCCCGGAAAGCCGAAAACGAAGGCTATAATCCACGTTTTTTGAACTTCCGGGAGACCGCAAAACAGAGGTGGATATTTTTGCACCAGATCACACGGGACAACCTTAGGGGACTTGGGAGGCCACCGTGGTAGGTTATTGGCTCCCCCTACCTCGTGCCACCAAACCTACTCCTAAGTCGTCTCTACTATTATAGTGTGGTATCGTAATTTTTCCCAATTTATTTAAAGTGATTTCTAATTTTGTTTATATTATTTCTATTTATCAGCGTACTTTTTAAATAAAATTTATATTAAATAGCTACAATTTGTGGAAAAAAATATTTTCCTTTAACTTAATAATATACTTGCAAAGTTTGATGTAAAACTTTTAGAAAATAATTCTCCAAACTCTCAACCCTGATATGAAAGTTATACACTAGACATGTCTACTCCTGTTAAAGCCACTAAGCTTTATAAGAGTCTTTAGTGAGTAGTTGTTTGAGAGAGGACTTGTGGGTGAAGGAATGCAAGCGATGCGACATGAAGCGTCTGCCATTATGAAAGTTATGCAACGGACGTGTCTACTCCACGGTTTTTGGGTACCGAGTATGGCTCCCCACTACCCGTGCACCAAACTTACCCCCA
Source organism: Tetragonia tetragonoides (assembly GCA_038025085.1). Taxonomy (NCBI): domain Eukaryota; kingdom Viridiplantae; phylum Streptophyta; class Magnoliopsida; order Caryophyllales; family Aizoaceae; genus Tetragonia; species Tetragonia tetragonoides. The sequence continues at coordinate 14,446,807 of CM076140.1, read as the reverse complement.
AGCACTCTCTACTATTATAGTGAGGTCTCATAAATTTTTCCAATTTTGTTTTAAAGCGATTTCTATTTTTTTTTTTTTTTTGATATTTTTTTTCTCTTTTTCAGCGTAACTTTTTAATTAAAAATTAAATTAAATAGTTTTAAACATTCAAGTTGGTAAAACTGTTCAGAGAAAACAATGTAAAGCAACATATGGTACTAAGATTAATGAAGTTGGATGGGTTATCTTGCAAAGAGAGGAGGTGTAGACACCAAATGCCTATTAACAATCGCAAAGAGAAATACAAAGAACCCTACCAAAATGGAGATTGGTTGTACACGATGCCGGAAAGATGCCGGATGACGGCAACGAGATCTAGATACGAACATTGAACATATGGGAAGGTAGGAGATGAATTAATGGTGTGTGGTTCCATCATCTATTCATGAGAGAGGAATTAGCTTTTTTTTCTTATTTTTTTGTTGGCTCATCAATATGAGAGAGAAATTAGCTATCATACCCCATTTTCAATGAAGTTGAATCCATCGAAATGGAGTTTCTATAGTCATTCTAGTAGTGCCTACTTGTATAACTATTTGGAATTTATTTTACTTTCCCTATACTTAGGTAGATAAGGGCCATAAGGCCAAAGTAGCTGGATTGTCCTAGAATATGCATAAATTTGTTTAGCATAATAGACCTTAATTAATCTTGAATAATGTTATCGTCAGGTTATAAAATATTATTGTTATGTCTAATATTGAAAGATTTAACTCTTTTATCTTTCAATATATGGCATCATAGACCTGAAAATGAAATTTTATTGTCTAACAATTGATTAGATCATATAAATCGGTCTTAAAGAGTATACAACCCAGTGATACTTCATTGGCTAAAACCTTAGTTCATGATGAATTTTTAATTTGGGAACTCTAAACTTAAGTTCTAAGCTTGATGATCCCAATGAATTTAGTTTATGCATTAAACTTACGATTAGTCCCTTCTTGCCGACATCTCATACTTGCTTGTCCCCTAATTCACTAAATCATGCATAGGTTCATGTGTTATAGTGTGAATTCCCGCAATGCCATCAGCACCTCGCATATATAATTTCCCTTGAACCAAGAGAATTCTATGTACTATGAGTTAATGTATACTCTATAGTATATTGCACATTATCAATTGGTCAATTCTCAATGTGAATATGATCTTCTTCTCTATATTTAAAATTTTGCATAATCGCGTGGCTGCCATTAGCCAAAGTAACAATGCAAAGGGAAAAGGATTCACAAACTCGATTGCTTCAAACAGGTTGAGTTCGCAATTCGGATTAAAAGGATCAATCTAGGTTGAAACTTGAATTAATGGGTTGAGATCAAGCAAGTTAACTTGATTCTAGTGTCACTTCGTAACTTCTAATTATATTCATGTGACTTGTGAGGTCGAATGCCTAGATAAATAGGTAATTCGACTCAGAAAACCCTCCACCACACCTAAGGATGGTAGTGGGGCGGATAAAGGTGGATATCGCTCCGCACCCATCTACTAAATGGACTGAATATGAAGGGGGTTAAGAGAATGGAGCATTTATATGGTGGATGCGTTGGTGGAAAACGCATCCCCAACACCCGCACCCCTTCCCCCCCCCCCCCGATTGCTATCCCTAACCCTTCCCGCCCCATTGCTATCCCTAGCCCTTCCCGCCTTACTTCCCCCGTGATTGAGGTGCTTCATTAACTTAAATCCTCACAAAGGCGGCCCAAAAATCAAGGGAAAAGTGCAGATCTTTCAGTATAACGCATTGACAACTAGAATAAAAAGGCTTTGACTTAGCAATGGATACAACTACAAAATTCCCCTTTCAAGCACCCAATGAATAAACGACACGTGTCCCTCAAGCTCCTCAAATGTATTAAAAGTACATTGGGAAAACGACTAATCCGCCTAAGACTATGATGATGAGGTGAGTTTAGCAAGGGGGGTTTGTTGATGAAAATCATGACTTCGCTATAAAACTAGAGAAAATTGATTGATCACATGATATCACATCTCAAACCCGCTCGTGTCGTTGTTCCTTAGTCCTTACGTCCAACCCCACATTTCCAAAATCCTCACACATGCACTCCTTTACCATCCCCCACTCTCACTCCCCTAAGCCCTCTCTCTCTCCTCATTATATACACCTTCTCCTTCCCTCTCTTCTCCCCCTCACCATTCCCACCTCCCTCTCTCTCTCTCTCTCTCTCTCTCTCTCTCTCTCATACTCGCTCGCTCTCTTTTAACTCTCTCTTCGAGTCTGCGTTACCCAAATAAGTAATTAAAACTCATTCTAAATCAAGTGCTTCGTCTAGTATGGCCATGCCAAGTAGTGATCACTATCTCCAATGCCCGCCACCACGGCCAATGACAGTGGACCGGCGTTGGAGGGCCAACATAGACCCGGCACCCAACTGCCCCCGGTGTGCTTCCCCAAACACCAAATTCTGTTATTACAACAATTACAGCTTATCACAACCAAGGTTCTTTTGCAAGGGGTGCCGGCGTTACTGGACCAAAGGCGGGTCCCTCAGGAACGTCCCTGTAGGTGGTGGTTGTCGGAAGAGCCGTCGATCAAGGTCCAACAGGAACTTATCACACGGTTCGAGTGGTATGTTGGGTCCTCATTCTTCTTCTCACCCATCACCTAACTCATCTTGTTCTTCTCAAGAGTCAGAGGGGCGTGATATTGACATGGCTGCAGTTTTTGCCAAGTTTTTGAGCCATGATCAAGGCAATGTCAATGAGGAGATTAATGAGGCAACAACAAACACACCATCTGAAGCCTCTGATTCTTTAACTTCCAGCTCTTGTGGGCTAGAAAATGTGTTCGATTCTCAAAAGTTGACAGATGATGTTTTTGATCAAGAAATTCAGGTAATGGAGGGGCTCTCTTCATGTGATCAAACACAGCTTCAAGAAGAAGAGCCAGTTCAGGGATATATTAGCCCTGATTTGGTCTCGTTTGACGACATTATAGAGGATGTTTTCTGGTCAGATACCTCTAATCTCTCCACCTTGACATGGCAGCCAGCAGTTCAGTCGCAAGAGTTCGATTCACCCTTACTGCCTGTTGACCACTCGAAGATCTCAACAAACATGTTCTCCTCTGATAACTGGAGTTATTTCGATACCACAGGATTTGAAGTTTTCTCCAGAACTTGACTGTTAACCAAGGATGGCAATGCCGTCGAAATCCAATTCTTGTGGCTTACAAAATCATCTGACCGGAGAATTCATCATTTGATATAGTATATAGAATCCAATGTTTGGTATAAGTTGAGAGCCAGTACCAGTTTTTTTTTTTTTTTTTTTTAGCTCAGAAAGGTTTCCGTATTGTGTCTTGTAATACTGTAACAAATCATTCGCTAAGAGGGATTATTGGTATATAAAACTCCCTATACTGATAAAAGCAATAAAGTCAACATACTTAGGAGATTACAGTTTGTCAGAGTTTGTGCCAATATTTCTTAATCTCTATTTTCTTTTGCAGGCCATTATTAGGTTCAGTTACAGATAGTACTTTCAAGTACCAGTAATCTGTTTATCTGGTCTCCTCGTTTTATAAATACTTAACACAGAGCATTTCTAATCCTGAAAGTCCTGAAACTCTGAAAAACTCGCCGGCAAACTTCCTGAAGCATACCCATAATCCCAGATATACTATACTAGACAGACAACTGCAATTCATACCATCATATACTGATCTCGTCATCATCTCTCTCCAATGACCCTAGTACATACAAGTTTGAATGGATTTAAAACACGCAAGCATCATGAGAACTAACACGCTCTCTTCACCCCAAAAGATGCTAGCCATCAGCCTTGTCTCCCAAAGAACATCAATTAATTTCTCCACTATGTATAAAACTAATACCTTTATCATACCCTTCAGAAGTATGTATCATACCATGCATTAAAATTACAAGTATGCCAAATGAGCGTGACAATGCTAGTTGGTTCACATTCCTATTATGGGCCTAGAGTCAGTATCATACAGCTGACATCCATAATGTCTCACTCATCAGGTAATATCATCTCAGTACTTCCCATGTGAAACATCTGATCACGCGTTACTACTTCTTTCCAATATTCTGGAAGAAAACAAACAGAAACTCACACGATTTATCATCACTAGAGCAGAAACATAAAATCCCACATCCCCAATCTTGTGGCAATCTCTTGCGATAGTGCCACTTCCTCATATTCTCAGTACTTCCCATGTGAAACATATTTTCATATAAAGTGTTTCCTTTCATTTTTCTGCAAGAAAACAAATAAAAGCTCACACTATTTCATCATTTCTAGCACAGAAACATGAAATTCCACATCCCCAATCTCATGGCAATCTCTTGCGATAGTGCCACTTCCTCTAATAATTCACCTGTTCAAGTGACTTAGTCTACAACGCTACTAGCTAAGTTCCTTACATTTTAAACATAAAAGATCATAACAGCACGGATCCTGTAATCAAGGATGAGAGAGAAATTTCAAAGTAATTCCTGTTGGTCCTCATATAACTGCATATAATAAGCTTCGTGCAAGAACTACTTGTAAAGTTGTACAGCTCTGGCATACTGGGAAGATTGCACATCAATTGAATTTTGATACCAATGTCACAGAAAAGAAAAAAGTGACATTAGCAATATTGTCTGAATGGAGCTCATGACAAATGCTGTCACTGGAGCTTCCTCCAAAGATGATTGATGGAAAAGAAAAATGTGACATTAGCAAATTTGTCTGAGTGGAGCTCATCACAGTTTAGCAAGAATTCCTCAATACTATGTCGAGGTAGCTGTTACCGGAGCTTCCTCCAAAGATGATTGATGGAAAAGAAAACCACTGAATCTCCTATGTACAGAACAAGACAAAAGCCAGATTGTTTACCCTGTGCCTTAAAATACTTTCCTGTCTCAAGTTTGTACCCAGAAGTACAAGGTCCCAAAGAGCACTAAAGCTTCCGGACAGCCATTCAAGTTAGATTAAATACTAACTTCGCATGTGGATTGTGGAGACCATATAGGCTTTCTCAAGAGATGTGTGTATCCTGCTATCGTGGAGGAGAGACAAAGAGACAGTTGATTGTGCAACTTGAGATAGCACAATTTGGTGGCAGACTTGAGGTTGAAAGGGAAATGGACTTGTCAAGCTTCTATATTAGTTTGGGAAGGACAAGCAATGGCAAACTTGAGGTTAAAATGGAAAAATGGACTTGCAATTAAGATAGCACAATTTCATGGCAGCCTTGAGGTTAAAAGGGTAAACTGGACTTGTCAAGATTCTATTGTGGTTGTGGGAGGGATAAGCGGGACTGTGGAAGGTCTTGCCAGAGTGTGCTTTCTTCTACAAAGGAATGATCTGCAATAAGGGGTCTCCCATGTCCCCTAGGGGTGTCTCGTGCGATGTGGTAAAAAACTATCCACCTTTGTTCCCTGGCCTCCTCGAAGCTCAAAAACAATGAATAATAGCCTTCAATTTCGGCATCCGGGGCCCTGTTGTCATTTCTGCCGAAAATTATCCGCGGGTCTGTCTTGATCCTAGTGGACCTTGGTTGCCCCGGGAAGGTCAGGCAAGTCCCCGAACCCCAATTTCACTCCCGACCCTTATTGTGGGTGTCCCGTAAAATGGTCGTCCAAGCCTACCAGGGACCCAATAACTTACCCGGGGCCTGGTTGTCATTTTAGCACAAACTTCTCTTTGGGGTCAATCTTGACCAGAGTAGACCTCTTGTACCTCAGGAAGGTCATCCAGGTCAAGAACTCTGATGTCACCCATGCTTTAACTATCCCGGCCCTTAAACTAGGTGTCCCGTAACGGTCGTCCAAGTCTACCACGGACATGATAACCGACATCGAAAGGCTCCCATATCCTCTAGGAGTGTCCCGTGCGATGTGGTGCAAAAATATTCACCTTCGTTCCAGGGGCTCCCGGAAGCCCTAAAAACGGTGAATTATAGCCTTCGATGTTGGGCTTCCGGGGGCCCGGTTGTCATTTTTGCCCAAACTTCTACTGGAAATCTATCTTGCCCTTAAAAGACCTCTGGGCCAGGGAAGGTCATTCGGGTCCTCAACTCTGATTTCACACCTGATTTCTGAGTCCTGGCCCTTATAGTGCGTGTTCCGTAAAACTGTCGTCAAAATTTATCAAGAACCCGATAACTAACAGCAGGGGCCTCCCATTTCCCCATTTCCCCTAGGGGTGTCCCGTGCTATGTGATAGGAAAATTTAAACAATTGTTCCTGGCCTTCCAGGAGCTTAAACCCATGGATTATAGACTTCGTTTTTCTACTTCAAGGGCCCCGACTGTTTTATTTGCCCAAACTTCTCCGAGGGTCTATCTTCATCCTAAAGAACCTCTGGTTTCCAAGGAAGATCATCCAGCTCCCCAAACTCCGATTTCTCTCATGCTTTCGGTGTCCCAACTCTTATAGTGGGAGTTCCGTAAAATGGTCGTCCAAGCACACGAGGGAGCCGATAACCGACCCCGGGGGCCTCTCATATCTCCTAGGGTTGTCCAATGAGATGTGTAGCAAAAATATCCACCTTTGTTTCGCTGCCTCCTGGACCCCCAAAAACAGTGATTTACAGCATTCGATTTACGGCTTCCCAGGGTCCGGTTGCCATTTGTGTCCAAACTTCTCTAAGGGGTCTATCTTGACCCTAGTGGATCTCCTGTGCCCCGGGAAGGTCATTGGGACCCTGACATGCTTTCTTTGTCTCGGCCCTTATAAAAGGTTTCCCGTAAAACGACCATCCAAGTCTGCTAGGGACCCGATAACCGACCCTGGGGGCCTCTTATGTCCCCTAGTGTATCCCTCGCAATGTGGTGAAAAATATCAACCATCTTTCCTGGGCCTCCTGGAAGCCTAAAAGCGGTGAGTTATAGCCTTCAATTTTCGGCTTCCGGGTGCGCGGTTGTAATTTTTTCCGAAACTTCTTAGCGGGTCTATCTCGACCTTAAAGGACCTCCGGTGCCCCACAAAGGTCATGCGGGTCCCCCGAACTCTGATTTCACCAATTCTTTCTGTATCCCGGTCCTTGTAGTGGGTGTCCCATTAAATAGTCGTCCAAGTATACTAGGGACCAAGTAACCGACATAGTAATCGACACGGGGGCCTCACCATGTCCACTAGGGGTGTCCAAAGCGATGTGGTGCGAAAATATAAACTATCGTTCGTTGGCCTTCCCGGAGCCCAAAATCATGGATTATAGCCTTCATCTTCCGCCGCTCTTTTTTGCCGGTTGTCATTTTTGACCAAACGTCTCTAGGGGATCTATCTTGACCCTGGACGACTTCCGGTGCCCGGTGAAGGTCATCCAGATCCCTTAACTTTGATTTCACTCATGTTTTCCCTGTCCTAACCCTTATAGTTGGTGTCCATAAAACGGTCGTCCAAGCCTACCCCAGGATCCCTATAACCGACCCCGGAGGCTACCCATGTCCCCTAGGGGTATCCCGTGCGATGTGGTGAAAAATACTCGCCTTCGTTTCGGAGCCTCCCGGAAGCCCAAAAACAGTGAATCATAAAGCTTGTGATTTTCGGCTTCCCGGGGCCCAATTGTCATTTTTGCCCAAACTTCTCCAATGGGTCTATCTTGACCTTAGTGGACCTCTCGTGCCACAGGAAAGTCATGATTTCACCCATGCATTAGGTGTCCTCGCCCTTAAACTAAGTGTCCTGTAAAACGGCCGTCCAAGTCTACCAGGGACCCAATAACCGACCCCGAGGGCCTCCCTTGTCCCCAATGGGTGTCTAGTGCGATGTGGTGCAAAATTATCCACCTTTGATCTGGGGCCTCCTGGAAGCCCAAAAATTGTGAATTATAGCCTTCGATTTTCGGATACTGGGGGCCATGTTTTCATTTTTGCCCAAAATTCTACAAGGGGCCTATCTTGACCCTAGAGGACCTCCAATGTCCCACGAAGGTAATCCCAGTCCCCGAACTCCAATTCCACTCATGCTTTAGGGTGTCTCTACCTTTATTGTGGGTATCCTGTAAAACAGTCGTCCAAGTCTACCATGGACCCGGGGGCCTCACATTTCCCCTAGCGGTGTCCCTTGCGATGTGGTTCGAAAATATAAAATATTTTCATAGGCCTTCCTGCAGCCCGTAACTGTGGATTATAGGCTTTATAGCCTTCATTTTCACGTTTCTCATTTTGTATGGTTATCATTTTTGCCCAAACTTCTCTAGGGAGTCTATCTTGACCTTACAGGACCTCCGGAGCCTCGGGAAGGTCATCGCGGTCCCCGAACTCTGAATTTCACCCACGCTTTCGGTGTCCCAATCCTCATAGTGGGTGTCCCGTAAACGCCCGTCCAAAGCCAGGGAGTCGATAACCGAACCCGGGGCCTCCCATGTCCCCTAGGAGTGTTTCGTTCGATATGGTGAAAAACATCCGCCTTCGATTTGGGGCCTCCCGGAAACCCAAAAACAATGAATTATATAGCTTTTGATATTCGGCTTCCCGAGGCCCAGATGTCATTTTTGCCCAAACTTCTCCGATGGATCTATCTTGACCTTAGACGACCCTTGGTGCCTCGGGAAGGTCATCGGGTCCCGAACTCCGATTTTACCCACGCTTTCGGTTTCCTGGCCCTTATAATGGGTGTCCCATAGAACAGCCGTCAAAGTCTGCCATGGACCCGATAACTAACCCCTAGGGCCCTATGTTTAAAAAAGCGCGAGGCGCTCCGAGGCGATAGGGTCCACAAACCCGAGGCGCGATGCGAGAGGCGAAGGCGCACGCATCTCCAACGCGAGGCGCACTTTTTTCACAAAAACACTTCTAAATTGGTTTTAAATCATTTTTCATAAACAAAACACTCAAATACAATGTTTAAGTGCTAAAACAGAGAAGAAGAGGGAAGAAGCACGAAAATATGCAAAAAAACAAAAAAGAGGGAAGACAGAAGAAGAAATCGAAGAGAGAGAGAAAGAGAGAAGAAGAAATCGAAGACAGAGAGAGAAGAAGATCGAAGAGAGAGAGAAAGAGGAGATCGAAGAAAGAGAGAGAGAGAAGACCTACTTGTCGAAGGAAACTCCGGCGAGCAGCTCCGGTGATGCTCCGGTGGTGCTCCGGTGGCACTTAGAGAGAAACTAGGGTTTCCAATTTTGGGGGAAAATAAAAAAGAAGAGAAGAAGAACATCGTGTTTTTTTTTAGAAGAGAAGAGAAGAGAAGCGTCTGTTAAGACTAGTCTCTCAGTAAAACTAAAAATAAAAAGCCATGTGTACCATTTTAAGTTAATTGTCCATGATGCGACCGAGGCGCACGCCTACTGAGGCGCACTCAGGCGGCTCGCATCGTGACTTCGCATCGACTCACCAAACTGATGCGATGGCCTTGCGCCTCGCCTCGCCTCTCGTCTCAGGCGCGCTTTTTAAAACACAGCTAGGGCCTCCATGTTGCTTAGGGATTTCTTGTGCACACCGTAGCGAAAATATAAACTTTCGTTTTAAGGCCTTCCAAGAAAAAAAAAAAAAAAAACGGTGGATTATAGCCTTCATTTTTCCGCTTCACAGGGCCCGGTTGTCATTCTTTCCCAAATGTTTCCGGGGAGCCTATCTTGACCCTATAGGACTTCCAGTGCCCCGGGAAGGTCATTCGGGTACCTGAACTCCTATTTCACTTTGGGTCATGAGCACTGGGACAAGGCGCCGCGCCATGGGTCATAGGACATGGGCGCTGGGACAAGCCGACAAGGCACTGCGCCATGGTTGCTGGGACAAGGCGCCGCGACATGGGTTATGGGACATGGGTCATGGGACAGCGGCGTTAGGCAAGGCGCTACGACATTGGTCATGGGACATGGGCGTTGGGACAAGTCGCTTCGACATGGGTAATAAGGACATGGGCATTGGGGCAAGGCGCTACGACATGGGTCATGAGACATTGGTCATAGGATATGGTTGCTGGGACATGGATCATGTGACATGGGCTCTGCAACATGGGACATGGGAACTCTAACCTCCTTCTAAGTCGGCATGGAAATTATGACACTGCAAGGGACTTCCCTTGGTCGGTCGACATGGTTTATGGGTTATGGGACATGGGACATGAATCATGGGACAGCGGCAAGGCGCTTCGACATGGGTAATGGGACATGGGCGTTGGAACAAGGCGCTACGACATTGGTCATGAGAAATGGGTCATAGGACATGGTTGCTGGGACATGGATCAAATGACATGGGCTCTGCAACATGGGACATGGAGACTCTAACGTCTTTCTAGCTCGGCATGGAAATTATGATACTGCAAGGGACTTCCCTTGGTCGGTCGACTTCTTCTAGCACTTGGTGCGTCCACCCACACGACTTAGGCTATTTCCTTGTGTCCCATGTCTCAATTTAACTTGGCCGGTCGACTTCTTCCTACTTAGTACTCTATTTTCCTTGTGTCCCTTGTCTCCTTTTTCCGAACCTCCTTTGACACGACAGAGCAATAAATGAGGGGATGGGGGAGGGACGAGTTGAGGCAACTAGGGATGAATCAGGGGATCGGGATCGTGGCAGCAAGGCCCCGTTGCCACTTACAATACCCCATTGCATATTTAAGTCGTCTGCAAAGGATTCAACCCACCACTCGATAGGAATTGTATTTCAAGGCAGCCCTCACGACGCATCTGCCGGGCTGGCTTAGCCTACGACCCGTGCCCTTGGGGGCCGAGGCCTCTATTGCTAGTCAGCAATCGGGCAGCGGGCGCATGCGTCAATTTAGCCCAGATTCTGGCTTAGACTTTCTGCACAGTGAAGGAGCTTGCAACGGTGGATAATTTTCATCTTTGATCTCAGTCAGCCAAATAGAATATCAAGTACCAACATGCTTTCTTGGACAGAAAATTTCCTAGCCTAATGATGAGCCATCCCACGGCCTTCCTAATCCAGCAGAGGTTTTTCCACCGCAGTTCCGGATGAATTGACTGAGGTGACCAAAGGTTTCACTTTCGAACCTGAGGTGCCAGAATACTGAATAAACTATCAGTGGTACCATCCTTCCTACTGACAGACATGAAAATATGAGCTGCTACTTAAGGCATCTTGCAAACCCACGCTCTGTTCGCGAAACATTAGCGGCACATCATATTCAGATGACCATCAGTAGAAGGGCAGACCAATCTCAAATCATATTCATTATTTATGGTACCTGGTATTGGGAAGTAAAACCTAATGGTAAGTAAACTAACCTCAAAAATCAAATCTCAAGGTACCTCAATGAGAACTTTCCTCAAATATAACATCAGATAGTTACTCCTAGTAAACACTCTAATCTTTTATGCGCAATTCCTATCACTGCTGCAGCAAAAAGACTAGCAAGAGAGAAAACCCTTATTGCTGATGGGAAGTGAGTCAAACACTGGGAAAACATGCCTCGCAACTAAATTGACCTATGCCTTATTCATCTTTGTTCACTGAAAGACAAATAGAGCAAGTCTGAATAGCTTTATTCATCAATCATGATTGATAGATCATCAAATTTGACGGAGAGAGTCCATTAAATCAGTAACAAATTCTCACACATATATCAGCAGGTAATATATAACAGTATCAAAAGGCAAGCATTGGACAAAACTGCATATTTGACACCTTTATTGCCATTGTGATTGTAGACTATGTACACAAAAGCAATAAATTGCAGCCAAATAACTAGGTAAACCGCTACCTACCAACTATTCTGCACAGCATGAACAGTGTATGGCTATATATTCTAAGATAGTGACCCACCTGAACCAATCGTTATTGTGGCGGACTATCGTTTTCGAGTTCTGGAGATCGAAACATTTCAACCTCACGTTAGTGCTTTACTTCAGGATGCCACTTGATGCTACATCCAACGCTAATAAAAGAAATGATTGGTTATCAGATGTTATCACTTATCAGTGTAAAGAACTTAAACTTCTGTAGTGAGACACATATGAGAGATGGCTGTGGAAGAAACCTCGGTTTTTGAACTGATGGAACAGCCTGACCACTGAGAACAGAGTCAACAGCTTTACTCAAGTCCCTGGAAAAATGTTTTGGAACGAAAGCAATAAATATCAACAGATAGCAAGAGCTATCATTCCACCATACCAAGATTAGGGGCCACAGGTTCTAACCTTCCCGTAACAGGCAAGTTATTACTTGGTCTAGAATCATCAAACTGTCCATGGTAGACAAGCTCAAACGGCCTCCTTCCATCCTGCGTTTGAAATTTGATCTAGTTCTTAACTTCTTAACATACTATTGGTAATAGAGTATGACATGGAAATACTGAAGTCGTAGCTCATCCACAGCTTAGCACCATGGTTCCAGATAAATCACTAACTCAGAAATCTCCCACCTTTTTAAACAAGAAGAATTCTGGTGTGCAAACTGCTCCAAAATCACGTGCAACATCTTGAGACTGCAGATTAACATTTGTATTCAGATAAAAGCTTTATCTTAACAAGGGCTGCATAGTCAAATGTGTATTATGACCCCTTTGCCTTTGAAGTGTTAAAAAATGATCTACAACTACGTATACAAAAAGCATCACTCGTATATCTGGTGCACTTTTCCGAGCAAAAATATCTGGTGCACTTGAATTATCGATCACAAAATTAATGATTTAGTTTCTGAAGTGTGATTTTTTTTTCCCCAATAAATATCTGTTCATGGTATTAAATGCCAATAAATCATGTTCGCTGGAGATTTTTCCCACAAAAGCAATATGAATATCCACAAGTTATGATTTCATTATCCCAATTGTCGTCAGAGCATTATTTAAATTCTAAGTGTCAAAAGGGGTGTCATTTCCTCATTTGGCTATGTGACCTCTTAACAAGGTGGTAGCTACTTTATTTTTAGATAATTATTTTTAGATAAAGGTGGTAGCTACTTTATTAGAGACCATACCCAGCTAATTAGATAGACATAAAGAGTTTCTTATATCTTAAATAAATTAGGTAAATCAAACTTTGTGATCATCATTAGACATATATATCAGTTACTGAGAAAACAAAAAACACCAAAATAAGGGTAGACGTATAATAAAAGATGCAAGTACGCGAACAATAGAATTGTGCAAAATAAACACAGAATAACCCGCATAGCAACTTCTACAGAACTTTGACAATTGAATTTGACAGGAATAATCATATTTATCTAAAAACCTTTGTAGCTCAAAATCTTGTTCTCTCATGCTGTATTTCTCAGTTCTTGTTATATTTTGTTCTGAGTTCTATTAATATTTTTTTTCTTTAGCTAAAAAAAACATTTAGCTCCAATACAGTCCCACATGCGCAATTGTATTATCCTCCTGAAGTACTACCCCTTATCCCGAAAAGATAAATAGACAAGAATTTGTGTATGTGGTAAATATATATTCGAAACATCGGTTACTTTGATGTTGATCATAGCAATAAATTATTTAATTATGTCGGATCTGATTTCCCTTAAAAGAAAGTAGGAATCACCAAATGCCCGTGTTACACTGATTGTCACTTCCGCCTACAGCTTTTATCATAAACTTGAATGAAATAACTTGAAGAGGTAAGCTAACCGACGACTGTAAGGGCATGCTTGGAAGAGGATAATGATTAAGGGGGGTAATAGATAGAATTATAGGCTAAAATGGAGGGTGTGGGAGATGGTAAGTGTTAGATTTTGTGAAAAGGAGGGTAATCATTCCCCCATTTGGGGTAAAAGTTACCCACCCTCCCCCTAGAGTAATGCATTACCCCCCTTTCTCCCTTCATTTTCTCTATTACCCCCTTAATCATTACCCCACCACCACCTCAACCTTCCTATTTTACCCTTTAATTAGCTACATTAACCCCTTAATCATTACCCCCAATCCAAGCATGCCCTAAGGGCTAATCATACACAAAATCAGCCATACCAGGACATAATGGATATATTTTAGGCATGTGAAACTGAGTGCGCAGTTGTCGCCAAACTACTAAGCCATACAGCCACTAACTTCATCCCAGTCTTCTTGGTCGAAACCCCCCCCCCCAATCCCCAATCCCCAATCCCCGACTTCCTCCAACCTTAAACAACCATTTCACAGAGCTTCACTTTTTCTTTTCTTTTTAGATAACATGGGTGTCCAAGCTTTCCTTGACTAATCCCATGGGCTCTGAAGTTAACGGCCAGGAAAACCTCCAGTGGCCCCTAGGGGACTTGAACACCCAGAGCTTCACTTTGGTATATGCAAAAATACGAAGACCCTCTTTAAATGCCTTTTTACCCTTCACGTTACTATAGTTGTGTTCAATGCTTAGGCCAACTTTTAGAGCAATATCTTCCATGGCTTACTACTCCAAGTGCATCAACTTATATAAATCTTTGCTAGTTGTCCACAAATTCATGCTGTTTGAACGCCATAGGAAAAATCAATGTCACGTAAAAGGTTTTTACCCCTAGCTTTTAATATACTCTACATGACATGGACACAACAGTTTTTTTTCCTTGTGTTGGCTACTTGGCTTGCAAGTTCCGATATTAATATAGAACAAGTCATTGACTTCCTAGAAAATTTGGCCAGATATTAATGTTTTCATCGAAACAATAATACAATTATATGAAAACACTTCAATGTAAAACTGTTTCATGGCACTAAATACTCACCTGCCCACCCCAAAACCAGCGGCAGGGGGGAGTGAAAATGAAGACTATCAGATGTTACGGAGTACCTGAACACTGTTACGGAGTTCTTGCAAGCAAGTGTGTGGGGTTTGGGTGGAGCAAGGAGAAGAAGATGTTGTGAAAGAGTGCTACTTTTCAGTACTTTAGAGTCTGTCTAGAGAGGAATGCGAGCGTGTTTCTGGTATATCTATATTAGTTGGTCTGTTGTGGAATACGGTAATCTACTTAGCCTCCTTGTAGGCTAAGGCTGCTGGGTGTTTTCTTATACCCTGTTAAACATGTTATGCTTCATTGGGCTGACATGTAAATAGACTCCTCTCAAACACCCCTGGTCCTTTTTTAGGATGTATAACTGTTTATCAAATAAAACAGATGTTTCCTTTCTGTTCTAGGTTATGAATAGTAACCTATACAATTTTCACAGAAAGTGAAAACATGAATGCGAAATCATTAAGCAAATCAAATCCAGAACAATTGCTTCACCATGTCTGGGAAGCACATGCAAAATACAAGTCACCAGCTTACCTCATCATATAGATAAGGAAATGGATAACCAAACACTTTAGCGTCTTCTGCCATGTATTCCGGTCCATCCTGTGAAGATATTTTCTAGATACAGTCATCTTCTTTGCTCTGCAAATTTTTAAGCTCAAATTATAGTCATTTGAAGGCTAAACCTGTGGGTGCATAGTAACAGAGTTGGAAGATATTGCAATAACTGCAAGTCCCTTCTGCAAAATTATGTTTCCCATATGCTCATTAAACCAGCCAAAATAAAGAATTGACAAATTTGACTCAAAAAGATCCTGTGAATTCCTTTACCTCCATATAGAAATTTGAAAGCTTCACCAAATCCTTTTTCAAGTGTATAACAAATGGACAGTGGTTGCAGATAAACATGACCTGCACAATCAGTGCATCAATATGATCATATGATGTTATAAATAGATAGGAGTAGACATTATCATAACCTGGTAAAGATAGAAATTTCTGTAGACTTAGTACATTCCAAAGGACTAATTAAGGTTCACATTTCACCAAATATAAATGAAAAGTTACTCTGATATACGATAACATGTTCAACAATGATTAACAAAACTAAGAAAACAATGAATTGAATATTCTGGATACTATTCTCTTAATTTGCAAGTAGCTTTAGGCTATATCTATGTTCAGTTAACTCTTTGTCAGTTTCCCGTGCGATAGAAGTGATTTATTTTATGTTAGAGGGTTTTTCGATCAATAAGATAGAAGAAGAAATTGTCACTAGGAACTGTCGTAAGGCTTTCACAATGTCTTTGCTGAGACTGTTAAACAAATGAACAATAGATTCAGATTACTACAACCGGCACAGTTCAGGCATCAACATCACAAAGGAAGAGAGGAAGCAAACACTAGCACATTCTCACAAGTAACAGATTTTTACACGACGAACTCGTAGCATTCCATAACTTATATTTATTTGGCATTTTTCACTGTCCAAACATTTTGAAGCAAATTGCATTGTTTGCTTTTGACCGATGAGCCAACTAAGTTCTAATCATATTCGCAATAAAATTTTGACCAGAATGGTTACATGGTAGTGATTGTTCCGACTACCGAAAAAAATAAAACAAATTAACGAAACATCATTTTTCATTTACGCTAACATTGTATAATTTGTCAATCCAAAATACTTCCCATACTATTCTATATATTTACATAGACGGTCAATTACTGTCTGTCATCTCACTCTTTCTTTCTTTCATTTTTTTCTTTTTCTTTTCATTAATCGGTTTCAAAATGGAGAGCATGAAAGCCAGGATTAGTCCAGGACTATGGTATACATACTACTTTATTTAATTGAATCATATGAGAATTATGAAAAACTTATTATGCATTGTGACATTATGCTACAATACATGGCAAAACATATAAACCACTAAAACAAGTATAATTGAGAAAATTGAAGTTCAGTAATTTACCAGTAAAGCCGGATATGCTTCAAAATCTTGCAATGTCCATGTCTTCCCCGTTAATGGCTCCACCAGCTAATTCAGATGGAGAGAGAATTGAGAAAGTCACTAAGCAATTCAAATAACAAATGAAATTGAGACAAAAAATCACTAAAATTCAATTAATCAAATGATATTAATGCCTCAAAATCGGGTGCCCTAAAACCTAAAGAAACTCCATTAGACTCGGTTCTCGCAGCTTTAACTACAAAACGCTGCGTTTTCTTTGAAGATACTATGCCGTTCAATTTCGAACAGCGAAACCCTAACGGCGACTTCCATGGCGATAAAACTGATTCTCTGAGAGTTTTCGGCGATTGAAGTACAGACGCGATGGGTAAGCGTGGGGCTGGAATTGTTAAAGCAGTGGCGGCAATGGCAGCCATTGTTAATATGTTATGGTTGGTTGATTGGGGTGTTAGTTGAAGGGTTGTCTGATCCTTGTATTTGTCAGTACTTCTATACTCACTAACGGTATGGACAGGTCAAATTGTGGTTTGGTTTGGACTTTGGAGTAAGGATACTGGCTGGACCTAAAGCGACCGCCCGTAACTGCTTTCTTGTTAAGGTTAATTCAAGCGGAGTAGACGTGATTAAGGGCTATAAACGAGTTAGGGCACTTGTGAACTGCTCGCGAATATACTCGATTAAAAATAAACGCCCTGCAGGTAATTTATGGTAATTTGATGAACACTAAAATAAATAAACTAAATATGATTTAATGTAGAATATCCTTTTCCACTCAATTCAAAATGATAGTGATAGTAGTATAGTCCACTCACCAATAGACCTGGGCAAGTCCTGTCCAACTCGGACAACATCTGGGTTAAGACTGTTTCGGTCAAATATCTGCAACATGGTGGTCTCATGGATTGCAAAGTTCAAGGCTCCCATTCATGGGCGTGGGAAATGATTCTTTTTTCTAGAGAACTGCTTAGCAAGGGAATCCGATGGAAGGTGGGGGATGGTGCTCACATCCATTTTTGGTCGGACATTTGGTGTGGCGATAAACCCCTTATTGACCAAGTGGATGTCAGCCTCATCCCTAATGATGCATTAGAATGGCGATTCTACAATGTGATAACCTCGTCTAAGTGCTAGGATGTGAGAAAATTGACCCCTGTAGTTCCCATGAGTGTCTTGGACCTCATTAAGGATGTTCCTCTGCCCCACCACGATATTGATGATGAATTTTGTGGGGTCTTACAGGTAATGGTGAGTTCTCCACTAAGACGGCTACGTGGCTTGCTCACGGCTTGGACAGGAAAGAGACGAGAAAATGGGAGTTTGCATGGTTGTGAAAACTGAATATTCCGCCTAAAGTTAAAATTTTCTTATGGCAAGTGTGTCATAGGTCTATCGCGGTGCGCCAAACTCTCGCTGCACGTGGCATTCCGTTGGACACTCGGTGTCCTCTTTGCTCTCACGATAATGAATGCCTTGAGCATCTCTTTACTAATTGTCCTGTGACGTCCAAAGTGTGGGATGAGGCATACCATGCAGGGTGGTTAGATTTGGTTCCGCCTACAGGCAATCTGCTCCTCTGGCTCTCCTCTAATAAACCTTACAGTGAAGTTAATCCCCAGAGCATTGCTAAGGCAATGTTGATTCTTTGGAGTATATGGACTGGGAGGAACCTTACAGTTTTCAAGGCCAAATCATTTAATAGCACCAGATGTTGGATCCATGCTAAAACTTACTGGTTAGAATGGCTCCATAGGCGGGATGCTTCGGTCTATTGTCCTTCGGATTCACAAACAGCCTGTAAGGCTGTCAAAGTAGTAGAACATAAATTAGTCAGGTGGAATCTGCCTCTCGCAGGGCATTGCAATATCAACTTTGATGGTTCGTACAAGAATGGAAAGGCTGCGGCTAGGGATGTAAATGGATTCATGATCCATGGATACCCGTTCCATCCGAACCGAATATATGGATTAAAACCCGATTAAATGGATGATGAAGCAGATGACGGATAGATCGGATGACGGATGGAGCGGATGATGGATGAGATTTCTCATCCGCTAACCCGATCCGCGAATCCATCCGTCACCCGTTTAAATATAAAAGTGTAAAATAATTATATAAAAAAGATATCAAAGCTATGTTATATTTACATCTTAGTTTAATTTTACTTGTTTTCTAATTTGTATTGTTATTATTTAAACTATATTGTATTTTTATTATTGTTACAAGGTAAAACAATGGTATATGAGTTGAAGTTTTGTTTGACTACTAACAATTTTATTATAGTTGGGTCTATTTATTTTTTTAGTCTATAAATCATTAAGCACCCGATCCATCCACTAATCCGCGGATGACGGACGGATTGGATATGGATTGGATGGTTCACGGATGACGGATGGAGCGGATTGATCAAATGGATTTCGTGGATGGAGCGGATGATACTCCACCCGATCCGAATCCGATCCATTTACATCTCTAGCTGCGGCAGGTTATGTAATCCGGAACGAAGGGGGTGTTTTCTTAGGTGCGGGGTTCCGTAGGTTGGTTCCTCGTCTGTACTTATAGCTGAAGCTAGGGCTCTGCGCGAGGGCGTTAAACATGCAGTTGAGCTAGGACTCAACCAACTTCAGATAAAGGGAGATAATCTAACAGTTATTAAAGCACTGTGTGGAGAATTTGACATTCCATGGTCTATCTACGCCTTGATCATTGATACCCGTAAGTATCTGGCTCCTCTTATGCCCACTGCTGTCATTTATGTTTATAGGAAAGGAAATAGAGCTGCAGACTGGTTTGCTAACCAAGGTCACCTTTTCGAATCTCCGAAGCTCTTTTCCGAACCCCCGTCTCGGGAACTGTCTAACTTACTTTATGAGGATTTGCTAGGAGTCACCCTCGAGAGGAAGGCCTCCTAGTTTCCATTCCCATTTCCTTACCTTATAATAAATAAATAAATAAAGACCTGGGGAAGTGGTAGGGGTCCCTGTAGCCGGCCCGACCCGGCCCACCAATGAATTATGGCCCGTTTACATTTGTAAATGAGCGGCTCGAAATGGCCGACCCATTTAAAAGTTAAATGGGTCATACCGGGTCACAAATGAGTACGACTCACTTAATATTTTTTATTAAAAATAATTTTTGATTTTTAAACGGGCCAAAATGAGATGACCCGATCCGTGCCCAGCCTGCCCCACCCACAAAATGGATGACCCGACCCAGCCCTTTGCCCAATTCTACTCACAAACCTCCTATATTAATTGGCTCATCATGATATAATGAAAAAATTGTAGTACTATAGACAATAAAGGGTTATATATGTAAGAATGTTTTACGGTAAGACAATTAAAAATAACACTTACTAGTATTCAAAATATAACATTATTATTTTGTTACTTTTTTATTATCCAAAATATAATAGGAGTCTCAAGATAAGATCATCTTTTATGAGTTTTTATGACTGACTAATATTCAATTCTGAAATAATTACACTTATCAGGCATCCATATATCATGGTGCCGGATAAAAAACCTAATTTCTATAACATCCAATCAAATCAAAACAATATAAAAATTGTAACATATATAACCCACTCCACTGGAAGATGCTGATTAATTCAATTAAAATGTAGTCCTCGTATCCCTAATGGGCCTCTATCAATCACTGGTTACAAAATTGCACTCTCAAGAAAGAGGACAAACTTGGGGTATTAAACATTAACCTGAAAAGTAAAACATATAGGTAAGGACATGCATATCTATAGTACCTCCAAAAAGAAATGTATGTATAGGATGGTAGTCTAGTGGTTTCAAGCTTACTCTCAAATAGTTTGTTAAGATAAGGTTATGAGTTCGATTTCCTATTTTCTTAATGCTTTATGTCTACTGCTGGATTCTAAGAACTATATATACTAACCCCTTGTTGGTGCTATGTTGACGGGGTCAGTGCTTCCGCGGGTTGTTGAGTTAGTTTGATATATATGTTCGTTGTTGAACACTACAAGAGTCCGAACATAACGTAACGGAGAATGTCTTAGTCTCCATTCACTTACACCCTTTTTTACGGGAGAAAATACAAAGTAAAATGAGGTTAAAAAAGTACTCCTAATCAATTAATCAATAAAATAAATTTATCTAGGTGTGTACTAAGTACAGTTGGGGTAGATCCGGCCTTATCCAAAACAATGTCATCGTAAGAATAGAAGTCATGTTGGTAAGATGCTCGCATTATTGATCATGCCTTACAACGAACTATTTTGGGATCCATCGATAAGTAGGTTTACATATGATGATGTATTGTATACCCAAACAATAATGTATTTTCTCGCATTTCAATTTTCTAATTAACATGTATTGTACTCAATAATAATCCCGGCTTGCTTCCAACAGCATGATCATGTTCCCACTCTTCAAACCCTGCCATTAAAATAATTAATTAATTAGAAGAAAATAATTAATTAATAAACATCGATCATTTACCAAAAAATTAAGAATTTGCGTCAACTTCAATCTTCAGCCCACACCACCCCTTAATTGCCCTGATCGATCGTTGACACCTTTGAATCAACAAAGACAATTCAATCCATAATTATAATGGAATAGTGTAACTGTGTAAGAAAGTATTAATTAATCCTAATGAGCCAAAATTCAACGAGTTTTAAAATCCATGGAAATAAATGAAATCATAAGAGAACAAAGATGGCAAGATTTGATTCGTTATGAAGCACAATATATAATACTTGATCTAGAATCAAGTAATTTTCTTATAGCCCTTGTCTCTTTTTATTATTTGTTTTGATAGCAAAAGGTCTACTTATATTATTTTTTTAAACACCACAAGTTCACCACTAAGGAAACAAGAGCAAAGTAATAATAGAGCAATATCCATTATAGCACAATCAAGCCACTTCCCCCTTCCTTCTAGGAATGGTTGAGGAACATTTCCAATCATGTGGCTTAGCTTGGTTAGATATATGCAACAAAAACAGATACAAAGCACCCGTACATAAGTTACTAACTTACAACCAAATGCATAAAGGTGCACTAGTTTTTCATTCATTTCCCTTTTATAAACTTTTTTTGTCATGTCTTTTTTTTTTACAGGAAAATTGGTGAAAATAACACCAACTTTTAATCAATTGCGATTGATAACACGTATTTCAGTCACTTGCGATTTTGACACAAACTTAATTTTTTAAAACAATTAAATGACATTGTCTTTACCTCTAGCCAACAATTTTGGTGAGAGCATAACATTATGAATAAATAAAATTTCAATTTCCCTTTTGCAAGTCACCAGATTAGTTGCCTAGCTAGTCATGCACTCGTTGGAATTTCTTGGCCGGAGATAAGAGTAGTGTCATTTAGTTGTTCTAAAAAATAATTTCGAGCTAAAATCGCAACTGGCAAAAGTTCGTATTGTTAATCGCAACCCAATGACAATTCGTGTTATTTTCACCAATTTTCCTTTTTGTATAGACTTTATAATTATTTACTAGTTAGGCCATATTTTCTTTTTAGTGAACTTATTTGCACAAAACTTAGCTTATTTTTACTGATTATACAATAAGAAAGTGTAAAATTGTATTTCGATTTACCGCAATGAACTGAATTTTCTTGAATTAAACTACATTTTACTGAATTAAACTTATATTTTCTTAGTTTAATAAGACAAAAGCCTACCCTCCAGCCACATTGTTTTTAAACCCTAGCCCTCAATACAAGAGTACTGTCATTTTCAAGCTGAGAATGGTCGATTATTTTTGCCCATTGTCAGCTTGTAAATATCGTTATATTATTTTTGTTGATTTCTAGGTTTTATTATTTAGTTTGAATAATTTTTTTTTGTGAGAGTAGTTATATCCTTTTCAATGGGATTAGTGTGTTCTATTGTAATAATTCTCTAGTTTTACGAGAATAAAAAGATCAGGAATTGTACGAATTTCTAACGAATTGATCTATACTAACAATCGAGATCTCCAATTATTAAAAGATGTTATTTCATCGAGTATTATACATGCATTATATTGTCAGATTTGCACCATGGTTTCGAGTTGATGGGAAGCGAAGCCATTAGTGATGATGAAGAAGTTTTGTACTGAAATTGTAGATCTTGCATTGGTGAGGAATGATATTATTGTTGTAGATGCATGCTGTTTTTTGCTCGTTTTGGCCAGGCCTTACACTCGCTTTTATCGGTCTCCTGGTAATTTTAATAGAGTGAATTAAGTACTAACTTTCATTAAACAAAAAATGATTTTATCCAAAATCATCCTTATTCAAATAATGTCGCTTTTTTTCTTTGGTATCAGTAGTAGCATGAGTAACTTTATTGTCAATAATACAAAAATTCGTATTAGGCGGTCTCAATATGAAGTGCTTTAAAAACTTGTGTGATTTAGTTTATGGTGGACCAATACTTGGAGTCACCCCCTACTTCACTTGGGCCACCTCTCTCTAAAAGTGGAGCCACGCACCCCTACTTCACCTAGAACCACCCCTCAAATTTATACTTATTGGCACCACCCCTACTTCACCTGGAGCCACCCCCTACTTTACCTGGAGTCACCCCTTACTTCACCTGAAGCCACCCCCCAAAATTACTTCACTTGGAGCCACCCCCTACTTTACCTGGAGCCACCCCCTATTTCACCTGGAGCCACCCCCCAAAATTACTTGGTCCACGGTGGACTAAGTCCACACAAGACATGCTAACTTTAGATAAGTATGATATCATACCGATGTCATACTTGACTATAAAGATGGCCTTATATATTTTGAGATTGAGACGGCCTCATAAGATATTGGAACATTTTTAGAGTAAGTGTTGATATCTCTCATGGCGTGACATGTGGCTTTGGTTATTATGTGGATATGTCTAAAGGAGAGACACTTGCCTCAAATATCTACATATGTAACCACCACCAACTTTTAGTAACCAACTTAATCACTATAAATAGAGAGGCATTGTGAGAGATAAATATAAGGAGAAAGGGCTTTCTCCTTGGACAAGGAGAATGGACTTTCTTCTTGGACAAGGAGAATATAATCTTCTTGGATGCTACAAGGTTGTTGGTTTAATTTGAAGATGGGATTATCTTCTTGAATAGTTAAACCATGTTATATGAAGAATGACTATTTCCTTTATAGATAGTGTACCATGGACATTAGAGATGATGGTTTTATCATCTTGGTTAAGACAAATACAACAACGCAAACGCATTAGTGGAGTATGATTGTGGGGCGAACAATATACTCTGTGACTTTTTTGTATCCCGGAAGTTGTTTCGTGTAATCCGGTCGTTCCTAGAGGGTCGAAACTAAACTTTCAGGAAAGTGTACTTGTACATGCCTAGAAGCCATATCCAAGTTCCTCTAATTTATTCATATCCAATAATTTTGTACTAATATAAGAGACCTTACTTTTGTAATTATAGAAAAATAAAAATAAAATATTTATTACCACTTAGTAGTAAAACAAAAAGAAAAAAAAAATCAATATTGGAGGCACTTAATATATACACGTGATCTTTTGTATCTAAGCTATTATGGAGAATCATGTAAGTGTAGAAATTTCAAAACTAAAAACAGTTCACATTTTCAGCAAAATGGGTGTAATAATTAAAGTATAAAAATTCGTATGAGTGCACCAGTGACATACATAATCACATGACACATTTCATGCACGTAATAACATAACTTCTCAATTATGGAATATCACATTTGTAGTAGAAATTCTAAAGCTAAAAAACAGTTCACACTTACAATAAAATGGGTGTATAAATTATTAAAGTATAAAGATTCATATGAGTAACGAGTGAGTGCGTTTGTTAGAGCTGAACTTATCAGAACTAAACTGAACTGAACTGAATTTAACATCATTAAACTGGACACTACTGAACTGAACTGGACATGATTGAACTGAATTGAACACAACTTGATATGTAAGATAAAAAGTAATATGTTTCTTAACTCAGCGCCACTGAACTGAACTGAACAACATTTAACTGAATTTGAAATCACTAAATTGACAACCGAACTGAACTGAACTGAACTGACCGTGTAAGCTCTAACAAACGCACCTATAATCACATGACACATTTCATGTACCTAATAAGATAACTTCTCAATTAAAAGAAAAAAGCGTTACTTTGAAATGGAAAATTCAATAAGAAAAACATACTTTAGTGCGGGCTCTTTTTTCCTCTACAACTATTTCTATTTTTTTGGATCTCATAGATATATACCAATTAAAAAGATGGTAATCTTATTTTAATAATAAAAGAAAAAAACGTTACTTTATTTGAAAACGAAAATTCAATAAGAAAAAACATACTTTAGCGCGTGCTTTTTTTCCCTCTACAACTATTTTCTATTTTTTGGATCTCATAGATATATATCAATTTAGAAAACATGATAATCTTATTTTAATAATATATCAAGAAATTAACAAACTAAAGACGTAAAAATGTTAAAAACTTTTTTTTATACGATAAAATCTTTTTTTTAATACTCTTCGAGTGTATTAGACAAATCTCTAGCATTTGTAATAGCATGAAAATCACCACATCATGCAAGCCAATAAGATAAGTCTTGTTGATCGACAGACTTAGCAAAAAGGTGGCCGCCTAGTGGAAAGTGAAAGTGAATTCAAGATCACGGTCAACTCCACTACCAAAAAAACATGTTAAAAACTTACCAGGCCAGAAAACATGTGGTTTTATTCCTTCTAAAAACTTTGTCTGTGTTTGGCTAAGATCAAGTGGAATTATCAGCTCTGGAATCGAAAACTGAAAGAATCTTAACTGTACTATTTGGGATGAATAACTACTTATTAGCTAAATTTTATCCGGGGGGAGTATTCCCTTCAAGAAATATATATAACATATTCAGAGAGTACAGTGTTGTATTTGTCGACCCAAACAAAAAAAGAAAAAAAATGAAATTGAAAAAAGATGGAGAAAACATACTTGGGGGAGTATCACCTTGATGAAGCACTCAATGATGTATTTGTTCTTTAATGACGTTACCAAAACTACTCTTTCCCTCCTACTTCGTCTACAATTTGTGTTTTCAATTGGCAATTTGCTATATATAATATTGTATAATCACATCTGGCATGTTAGCTTTTATGTATAATTCCCTCAAAAAAAAATGTTTTATGTATAATAATTTTTTGAAAATACGAGTAACAATCTCATGAAACTTAGACCAACTTATGCACGGTAAAAATAGGGTTAATATTTAAAAATGTACAATAATGACTCTTGTTTGACTAAAAAAGATCATCCTCTCACATAAAGCATACAGTTATCGTAATGGTGAAAGAAGGTTATTGAATCCGGCCACTTATTTAAAGAGCAATGTATATATATCTAGGATAAAAAATATATAAATAAAAAAATATATATATTTATCTGGGACGGAGGATGTGTATGATTATATATTACCCTCAGATGTTAATAGCATAGATCTAGCTTGGTGAATGTGCATTAATTGCACAAGGCAAAGTTAGTGACATTTCATTGTAGTGCACTACAACATTTCAGTTTAAAGAGGGCGTTTTAAAATGCCCTATTTGGTCAAAAAACGTCCTATTAGGCTAAGAGAGCGTTTTTTAAAATGCCTTTAAAATGCCCTATTTGTCGCGTTGTCTTAAATTATTGAGGCATTTTTTAAAAATCGCCCTATTTGATAAGGAACAAATAGGGCATTTTTGATTACCCTCTTTGTATTTTCTCAAATAGGGCATATTAAAACGCCTTTTCTGATAACTAACAAATAAGACACTTTTTTCACTAAAATGCCCTATTAGATAGGTAACAAATAAGACACTTTTTCTCTAAAACACCCTCTTTGATTTAATTAAGAATAAAATACTAAATGATCCTATACTCCTATCAGTGAACTAATCGACCAAAATCGAGAGAATAAAAAAAATTTAACTCCAAGTTAAAGCTTCACAACTGCAGCGTGAAGCTCAGCTTATGTTAGCTAGCCCTCTAAGGACCAACAAGCAAAGCCTTGCAATGCCGCAACAATTGAGCTCGAGGCGCCTATTTATAAGCTCTTTAGGACACAATTTTTCCTTTGCCGTCAATGTGGGACAAAAGTTAGGCTGTGAGCATTGTAAATTGTAAATATAAGCCGTGGTGTACACTGTACATATATGTTACTCTCACTTCATAATGCATTCTCTCTCTCTCTCATCACACATGCACTTTCTCTCTCTCTCCTCTCTCCACATGCACATTAATTAACTTTGTATTTATAATTTTGTATACTACACTGGAATACTATCTCTACAAGTATACAGAGTGATACTTGCAAATGCAATTCACACATCTTTTTTTTTGGTGCTTAAATGCAATTCACACATCTTATGACAGCAAATGACCTTTTATCTTAGAGATTTAGATGGACAGTCACAATTACAATCACAATTACAATAAAATCACATTGCACATTTTCTAAAAAGGACTTGCCCTTCAGTAACAAGGAGGGCATTTTCTAAAAAAAATGCCCTATTAGACATTTAGACATTGACAATCAAACAAGTTGGTATTTTTTTTTGGAAGTGCCCTGTTAGATAATGCATAATTGAAAAGGAGGGCACTTTTTTTAGAAATGCTCTATTAGATAATGCATAATTGAAAAGAAGGGCACTTTTTTCATAAATGCCCTATTTGATATACTTAAAGAGGGTATAAATAAATTGCCCTATTTAATACCCTCTTTAAGGCAAATCCAAAACGCCCCTTTTGATTCATACAAAATGCCCTCTTTGACCTTATTTCTTGTAGTGGTGTGATATTGGTGACAAATGAATTTTTTGAAAATATGATTTTAAGAAATAAATCGATGAGGTGACTTATGGTTTAACCACATCAGGTTGACCAAAGTTCTTAGGGTCAAGGCTAATCATGTTTGCACCGGATCGGTCCACGGAAGGATAAAGTGCTCCCACTAATAAATAGTTTCTTCATTCATAAGATTTGAATCCTCGACCTTGCTTAAGGGATGAGAGTGCCGAACCACTCACACCAATCACTTATTGGTACCAATGAGGTGACTTTGAACAACATAATTTCCAAAGACAAAACGAATGTTCTTTCTTTAATAAGGACAATATCTAATCAAATACGGCTACTCGCTTAATTAGCTTGTAAAAGAGCGAGCCCCCGTGTTGTGTCGGAAAAATTATACAAATATATAGGTAGACAATCAGGATCAACTGCCATAAACGGAAGCATCGCTGTGAAAAGCTTCATCCACAAGCTGTTGTTTATGCTGATTAATGATAAATGTTAGTCGCAAACATGAGCAGCTGCTACTCACTTTGGAGTAGGCGCTCCTAATTTCACAGGCTCTTTTTTTAAAATAAATAAATAAATAAAACATCTAACTACATTACATTCTTCCCTACCAAAACCTAAAACCTAAAACCTAGTGCAGAACACGTACGTAACGTAACTACGTAAGCTATGTTTGGAAGAGTTTATAATAAATTGTGAGTCTAAAAGCTTATTTTTAGATGTTTGTTGAAAGTGGCATCTAAAAAAAACTATTAGGTCCAAATTCACTAGTACTTTCTGTGCAGTCCAAACACTTTTTCCCATTGTGTTTTTACACAAAAACCAAGACAAATCATATTTTGCCTTTTTTCCCTACTCGACCTTGCTTAATTGAAATTAAGTTGAAAATATGTGGCTCAACTTGGAGGCAAGAGGGCCTTTTATCACAAAAATTGATACTCCCTGCCCTATAAAGAACGGAAAGAAGAATATAAAACAAAATAAGAGGATGAAAAGTGAAAACAAAATTTTGGAACAGATAGAGTAGTTTAATAAAAAGAATATACTAAATTTTGGGTAAGGATTCTCTGTTGTTTCTTCATGAACAATAAAGATAAAGTTTATTTAATCTCATTGTTGGATTGGGTTTCCTCTTTTCTGGACCAATGGAGTGCTGGGGAAATTTATAGGGTTGAAAGAGAGAGATAGAGAAAAGAGAAACTGATCCTCTGAACTTCTAAGTTGTATGCAATTGTCTTACATGATGAACTAATGTCACTTTGGATAAAGCAGTTAAAAAGGGATCACTCATTTTCTATTAAAATAAAACAAAATCTCATCTCATTTGGGATGGTCTCACACAATAACAACAACAACAACAACAACCCAGTAAATATCCCGTCGAGGGCGGGGTATGGGAAGGTCCAGATGTACGCAGCCTTACCCCTAACTAGTCGCCTAGTAGAGAGGCTGTTTCCAAAAGACCCACGAAAAACAATTTGATTTTTGAAATCAGTAGGAAACATGCAAAGGATGGTCTCACACAATATATATAGATATACTTATCATACTTCCATATATTTATATATATTGAACAAAATTACTTGGCCACTGGCTGACTAACAGACTAAGTCATCAGTCGATTTTCTCCATCTACCTGGTCGTCTATTGTAATTCTTTATAAGACTTTATTGACACTCCCTTAGTTAACACCCAAAGTGAACTGTCTAATTAATATAATACCACTCTCAAACCCTAATTATTAGGTTGCAAACTTGCAATGCCATGGGTAAACTTCCACAATTTTTGGGATCAATTATAAATACATATATTTGCATACACAACTAGTAGTCACTTTCCTAAGCTTTATTATCTATATATTACAGCAGCACTCTTTACAAATTGGCACCAGTGAAAAAGTCACACAAAAAACTGTAACAAATGTAAATGTCATGCATTATTGAAAGGGGAAAAAAGAAAGAAAGAAAGATTGTGAACCAATATAATTTAGAGCTAATCACCATTATAAGTTATTCCTATTCGTCGATCCGCGATCGAATACATTTTTATATTTATTTATTATATATAGTTAGGTGAGATAAAGGTGTATTCATTTTCACTTATTTCCACTGATTCTCAATGATTGGTAAAGTCTTAATACTGATTCCCACTGATTGGGCCGGATAAGGTTCTTTCACTGATTTCCACTGATTTGGTAAGGTCCTTTCACTGATTCCGTAATGTATTAATGTCCTTCCACTAATTCCCACTCATTGATTTTCACTGATTGGGTAAGGACTAAGATCCTGCTACTGATTCTCACTGATTCAGTAAAGTGTTACCACTGATTCCCACTGATTGAGTAATGTTTTGTCACTGATTTCTACTAATTGAATAAGGTCCAATAAGTGAAAAAGAACATACCCTAATACTTATGTAAAACTATTTCGTCTATTTGAGGTGAATGACATTTAATTTTAGTTACAACTAATATATATGCAGATAACTTATACCTTGTCTTAACTAAATTAAGTAAGTACAGTTACCTAAGAGGCATTGGCTCACTGATAAACATTTTGCAATTTATATACTAGGTTATGGGTTCAAACCTCCTAAGAAGCACCTATACGTATTAAGTTGTAGAATACCCGAGACCGTGCGTTATGAGGTGCCATTTAGCCACGTCCAGTTCGTCTTTGCAACAAAAAAAAAAATTAACCAAGTACCGTTCAAATTAGCCTATTCTGTATCAACGGTTAAATTGTTAGTTTATATTGGTTAACCTACATTAGACAATCACCCAATAGATTTCGTAATTGAAATATAAAATAATTGTTCATCAAGGTCAAATCGAAGGTCACTATCAAGGCATCAACTGTGTAATAGGATGAATTACATCTAAATTAAATCATCAGTACAATTAGATAAAACTCAAACAAGTATTAAAAAAACAGAACATAACAGAGTAAAGAAATACAGCCATAGATTCTAGAGATACATGGCTTAATATAAGCAAGCAAGGTAACTGTCACACATGAGAGTTTATCACCAATTAAAACAGCTGGAGAAAGAATCTACTGGGAGGCATACAACTGCAAGTACTAGTTTTTTTTTTTTGGGTGAAACTTATTAGTATTTATTTTTGTTACGCGTTATATACAGGTTAGTCATCAAGTGTATGTAGGTATAAATAAAAAGGGAGAAGACTTTGTGAGAAAGAGAGAGAGAGAGATTAATTGAGATGAAGAGGAGAAGAGAGATGATGGATGAGAAAGCAAGAACAGAGATAAGATCTGCTATTGAAGAACTCTCTGTTCTTGTCAAAATTCATCATCATAAACAACAACAACAACAACAACAACAACCTACATCTATATCGTCTACTAATACTGCTGTTGCTGATACTGTTGCTGATACTGTTGCTGTTTCTGTTGCTGTTTTTGCTGATAATGAGCAAGAAGTTGTAGTTTCTCATATACCCACAAGGCCATTTCTCTCACTTTGCACCTTGATTATTCAAGTTCTTGGTAAATTCTCAACTCTGTCTTTTAGTTTTCCCTTATCTTTCTTTTTGATGTGTCAATATCAAATACTTGTGGATGGCTCATGATGTGTGGTTATTTGATTGTCTTTTTGCGTCTTTGTTCAACTAACCATCAACTATTTACAATTTATCAACTATTTACAATTATGCATGTTTGGACATTTTTCTTTTGCCCAATGTCATGTAGATGTTGAAATATTACTCCATCTCTCTTATAAAATCCTGAACATATTTCATTTTCCTATGACTCATAAAAACCTGAATGTTTCCGTTTTTAGTAATTTTTTACTACATAATCATTCCTAGTATACTCTCCATCTTATTACCAGTAAAGTTTTCAACAATCCCAAACCATCATTTCATAGTAGCTTTTACGGGTGTGAGATGCTCTATATGGGCTAAAGTTATTTTTTGCGGTTTCGGCTAATAAAATGTTATTTACGTATATACTATAGAATAAATCTAGCTTTCGCCATCCGAAAACACTAAATAATATCATAAATAGTAAAAATTTTAGGGTTCATACTTATATGTCTAATATTAACTTCTCTCTTACTCTTATTATTATATGGCTAATCATGAAAGGTGGATCGTTATCAAATTATGAGTATTTTGGTCAAATGCAATTTTTTTTTAGGGTCAAAATGCATTTTACTTCAGTAACCATCAATGCAACATTTATCTAAGCTACTGTCTAAGCGCGTGTATGTTTGACATTTTAATCTTACACCACAAAATGTCATATACTCAACATATGTTGATTAGTTATTTAATTTCCAATAGTAATATATTTGAGAGATTTACTCATCTGTAGTTCTCTTTGTATTACCATATGAAACAAATTTATATAATGACATTACATGACGTTCATCATGCACAAATATGTTTCTATAGCATGATAAATTGGGTGAGCTAAACTAAATCTACTCCAAAGCAAGCAAGTATCTTTTATATCTACGGTGAGCTAAACTTATAAATCTACTCCACAAGTATGATGTATACATGTGGAAAATAGTGTATTAGAGAGTATCCTTATCATCCGTATAAAAAATGATGCCTTCTAGCTTCTCATAAGTGTCCATTTTTCGAATTATCGTTTTCATTAATTAATTATAGCGACATCGATCATGCAGATAAGATAGGGCCGACAATGGCTGTGCTGAGACAAGATGTTTACAAGAATATTCAGGTCTGTGCTCGTGTTGACACTGTTCATGAATAATGCATTTATTTTGGATGTACTTAACTATTTGTTTCCGACATTTCTTAGCTTTAGAACTCCCCTTCTTGACATTGAGTGTCATGCACAAAACATCAGGATTTTGTGCTTGTTTCATACTCATAAGGTTTATTTACTCATTCTTTCTTTCTTTCTTTCTTTTCCTCCCCCTTTTTCAAAAAAATCTAGAAATCTAGTCATAACTTTTACAAATTTACACCACATATTCAGAGATCTTTTTTTGGAAACATTTCACTGATTTTACCATATCTACTCACTTTAGAAGAGGTAACATAGTTAATCGTATGTTGGATTTCATGGCAAATGTCAAGGGTTTAATTTTCACTAGATCTTATTGTCTGACCTTGCACATACTCAAAATTTATCCATTGCACACTGTACGAGTAGTGGATGTGGATTACTCGTATATCAAAAAATAAAAATAAAATAATCATATCCACTCATTTTCACGACGATGATTGTGATTGTTTAGGATAATGCTTTATATACCCACCGGGTAGCCTACTCGAGCAATGTGGACAAAGAATATAAGTTTGTGTATTGGGACTCAAATAAATTATTTTCCAAATAGAAACTAATACGAGAAAACAATAATGGCAAACACAAGTTTTAACGAGGAAAACCTAACAAGGGAAAAATCTCGGGAGAATTATATTCAATCAACGATTAATAGAACTCTCACTCACAACCCACACACTAAGAACCCTTTGTGTTGATCTCAAGAGCACTCAACTAGTCTCTCAAGCTCTATCTCTACCTTTTGGTCTAGCATTGTATTTATAGACACAAGAGGAACCCTAGTAATCTAGTTCAACTAGGAAACCAGATATAGATATTACAATTTACATAATATAGAAACTCTTAATATTTATCTCCTAATACAATATCATGTTTATTAGGAATAAATAAGCTAGACTCCTAAATCATGAAATTGCCTAGCAAGTAAATTACTTGCCCAAAACGTCAGTAGCCAAAACCGGCCAAATTTGGGCCACGAAATGGTCCGCATGGTCGGGCACATATTTGCCTTGTAAACCGCATGGTCGGGCACATATGTCAGTAGCTTCAAACGCCTATTGTGTGGCCATGCAACTTCTTGTTTGGTCACGCAATACTTCCGCAATGTCTCCATTGCACCCACACGTATACGTGTCATCCCGGGTCACCCCGAGGCATCCCCATGTCGGGCTCGCTAGGCCCAACAGTTCAACTTTCATTAGATCTTATTGTTTGACCTTACACATACTCGAAATTTATCCATTGCACACTGTACGAGTAGTGGATGTGGATTACTCGTATATCAAAAAATAAAAATAAAATAATCATATCCACTCATTTTCACGACAGTGATTGTGATTGTTTAGGATAATGCTTTATATACCCCACCGGGTAGCCTACCCGAGCAATGTGGACAAAGAATATAAGCTTGTGTATTGGGACTCAAATAAATTTATTTTCAACATAAAAAGTAAAATATCAAAATCTATCATATCATCAATTTGCACATCACCCTGATAGACTACCCGATGGGTAAATAAATATTTCTCCGATTGTTTATGATAGCATGCATATGGGTTTCTGAAATTTTTGAAAATTTGGTGGAGGAGCGGGGGGATGTTTCCTATTAAAGTAAGCTTAAAGAAGGGGTTGACTTGTGTAAATAGTTCCAATAAGGAAATGTTTGTTGAGATCCTTTGAGATTTGGGCATTTTGCATCATTGCATATAAAGCTGGTAGCTAGTTTGGTCTTCCTGAACCGATCAGGGTGCCCTAAACTTAAAACATAAATAGTCAATATTCGATTAATGAAAATTAAGTTGGACTTTATTTTCGGCAATATAATTTAAGTAGTGTTGTTTGAGAAACTAAATACATAAAATATTGATGCAAATACCTTCGGAATTTAGTCGGCAAAAAAGTGAATATAGTCGGAAGTCTTCATCATGATTCATATTGTATTGAGATTTATATAACTAATTAACAACTTCTTGATCTTCGATGATGAAATTTGAATAAAATAAGGTCTTAATTATTTTATGGTAATTTCAAAAGGCATTTTTAATCCAAACTAAATATTGTGTCCGATGGTTTCACTATTAGACAGATCGTAGTGACATTTCGGTTGTGTGTTTATTTATTTTTATTTTTATTTTTATTTTGGGGGGTGTTAATTATTTAGGAGTGACTTTTTGTCTAACATAAAGACTATATATATATATAAGTGAATAAGTACAATTGCTAGAAGGATACGTAGGCATCCACATAGATGTTTCTATCATCATTAGTTGACACTTGTAATCCAAGTCATACTAACAATTAATGCAGTACATTAATATTTTAAATTGATCTACACATTATTAACTCATGATTCAATGTATGTTGTTAATTTAATTAGTTTGACTATTAACTGGTTAATTGATGTTCTTTGGAAAATTAATGTATTTTTACTGTTGAAATTTTTGAAGATTAAGTACAAATCTGTACCGAGCCAAATCAAACCTTCGATTTGAAGTGAACATTTAGATCGACATTCAAATTGAAATTTTAGTTTTGACTTGGGCTTATCTATTCAGAGTTCCAATTCTAAAAATTTCAACTTAATTTTAATGCATCCATTTGATACTTAGGATTTTTTTTTTCATTTGATTGGGGTGGATACTAGAGTAACTTGCACTACAAAAATAATAGTAGTATGGTAGTAGTAGTGGTAGTGATATTTTGTACCAGATATTGGACACCAGATATTGGAATAAATTGCAATAAAAATAATAAACAAGTTAGGCTACACAAACCAACGGATTTATATCTTTAAAACGATAAAATGAGAAATTGTATATTTTCTATATTTTGCCCTACAATTGATGCAATATGGTTTGTACCATATTAAGGGAAATGTTCATAAAATATGATTTTTGTATCCAGATATGACATATGCGAAAGATATTTTAAAAATTTGTACATAAAGAAATATTTTGTTTAATATTAAAACACAAACCGTGCATCATACGGGAATCTGACTAGTATATATATA
This sequence comes from Tetragonia tetragonoides, assembly GCA_038025085.1. Classification (NCBI taxonomy): domain Eukaryota; kingdom Viridiplantae; phylum Streptophyta; class Magnoliopsida; order Caryophyllales; family Aizoaceae; genus Tetragonia; species Tetragonia tetragonoides. The sequence goes on along the minus strand of CM076140.1, from coordinate 14,411,619 downwards.
TATAAGTGGATGTTGCACGTTGCTTGATGGACACGTGTGCGTCCACATAAGCGATGCATACTCACATAACTTGACACGTCATCATAACATAAAATGCATGAATCTACACTAATGCATGAATCTACATTAATGCATGTATCTACACTAATATTAAATACTTCTTTAAATTTTTATATGATACATGCATATAACAATAATAAAATGTATATATTTTTCTATTGGTACATTTTGTTTTGGCGGATGCATGCATGCTTTAACAATAGAGCTCACTATATTCGAGTCAAAGTGTACATTGTTACTATTTGAATTTTGTATTATTTTCTCTAATGGTAATATATATAGTAGAAATGATATGTGGATTAGCTTCCAATGATGGGTATAAATAGTTGTTAACTAATTAAACATAATTTCATTGCATCCATTTGATACTTCGACTTTGATTCTTTTGACTGGATATTTGGAGTAAACTGCATTAGAAAGTAGTAGTGGTGGTGGTTTTTTGGACTAGATATTGGACACTAGATATTAGGGTAAATTGCAACAACAATAATAAAGATTTGGTTATACAAATCAGTTTTATATTATGATTAACAAGAAATGAGATATTGTATATTTTGGTTTTGCACTCTACAATTGATACAATATTTTTGGTTTATGTACGATATTAATTAAGCGAGACGTTCATAGAAGAGAATTTTTGTATCAAACCGTGCATCGCACGGGAATGTAACTAGTATATATATATATATATATATATATATATATATATATATATATATATATATATATATATATATATATATATATATATATATATATATATATATATATGAATGTTGTTACATGCTATGATGACACGTAGGACTTGCCAAGTAAGCACATTGTCATGTAAGTCATGCATAAATCTTAATGATAGGAGACTTTTACAATTCATGCATTAATTAATATTCCAATACATATTATCCTATGTGTGATCCTAATTCATCGAATCCTAATTATTAAATAACTCATCATAAAGAACTCATAAAGAATGATTGAGTTCAAGAATAATGAAGACGAGCTAAGATTACTATTTAATGCGTCTATTTAACACTAAATTAATGTTGTCTCCAATGGAATAGTTAAGGGCCCACGCTAGATTGATACGTAGGTTTTGACACATAAGCAAATATTGACATGTCATCAAATAGTATAGGTGTATGTACTTCTAATTGCACTATTTAATTCTTATCTTAATATCATAGTATAAGTGTATGTATCTTCAATTAATACTATTAGTATAGGTGCATGTATCTTCTGTTAGCACCGTATGTCTATTAGGAAATGTATTTAATAAATTACTATAAGGAAATGTTTTATTTGGAACTAAATATTTTTATATAAAAGTGTGCATCACGCGAGACATGCGACTAAAATTAAACAAGAAAGCAATAAAGTTGATTTGAGTATAAAAAGGGAGAGGTCCACATATCAGAAATTTCGTAGCAAGATGTAACATAGGCGAAAAAATTGTTTCAAGTATGTACAGTGAAAATATTTTAGTTGTTATAAACACACAAACTGTGCATCGCACGGAAATGTAACTAATTTTCTCTATAAATTTCAATATGCATGTATTGTGACATTTTCTCCCACATTATTGCTAGCCAAAATTAGAAAATGATAAAATGCTGACAAAAATTGGACATCCAAATGTTTGCTTGGATATTCCAAAAACCCAATAAACAACATATTTGTTATAATAATAGAGTGTGAGATCAATTAACAGAAAAATGGGATCACGTATAGGGGTGTAACAGAGTCGAGCCGATTCGGTGAGCCCTCAGGCTCGACTCGGTCAAAGCTCCGGTCAAAGTGAGCTCGAGCCAAGTCCGAGTCTGTTCGAATGCTTTTCGAGCTGAGCCCGAACCTACTATGGCTCAGCTCGGTTGGCTTGTTTAGCTCAGTTCACTTGATTTTTCCCTCTATTTGAAAAATATCATTAAATATTTATAAAAATTCATATTTAATTTTAACTTTTTCTCATTTTAAAAATATGTAAATGATCACTTATAGTCGAGTTCACTTGCAAATGTTTTAATTTGATCTATTTTTATAACGTTTGTAAAGGCGAGTTGAATTTAAACCGAGCCAAACCGAGTCGAGCTGAGTCACGACCCTAAACCGAGCCGAGCTCGAGCCTTAAAATTTTCGACTCGGCGAGCTTCGAGCCGAGCCAAACCAAACCGAGCCGAGCTTCAGTCTGCCTGGCTCAGGCTCGACTCGGCTCGATTACACCCCTAATTATGCACACACTATTTAGAAATGTAGAGGTCAATTTTTATTTTTATAAAAGAAAAAATCTTATTAGAGAGTGACCTAAATAATTGCATTTATTGCTCAAATCGCAGTTTCAAAAAAAATAAATATTGCTCAACAAATTCAGAGCGTACCAAAAATTCCATCTTCTAAATGTTGTTTTACCCAACTCATCGTATTGTATACGAATTCATTGTTTTACCTAATTCATAAATTAAAAATATTATATCTAATTAGTCATGATTCATGACCATAGAGACTGGAGATGGTTTACGAATCTAATCCGGGAACGTATTCAAACTTGGTTGAGATAATAAAGAAAGAAGCAGTTGAACGAAAAGGAAAAAAGGGCGATAGCGCTAGCAAAGCCTTGCTTTGGCTTACCAGGTATTCTTTCTACATTCTTATAAATTCTTTTTTCTTTAATCATAGGTTAGTTCTTATACTCTTGTAACATTCTTATACACCAACGCTCATTATTTTAAAAATAAATTTAGTTATTTTCTCAAGGACTTTACCATTAAATATGAACTACGAGTAGTAGCTAGTTCACATATTCTTATTTTATCTCATGAATTATACTACGATAATTCTTACCAAAAACATTATACTATGAATGTAATATTGCCAATGCATATTTATTGTTAAAAGAAAATGAATAGGTACGTCAATAATATGCTTGACATTATCTAAATGTGATACTTGCATTGTAGGAATGAAAGTAACAAGATGTTGCATCAATTGGTACCTTCAAATGAACTAATTAAGTAAGGGCCCCTTCATGATGCTTTTTAGTTTTCAATTTTTATTTTTATTTTGTTGAATTTTTAAAACCACAATTTTTTGTTTTTAGTTTCCGTTGTCAATTTTGGAAACCTAGTAGACAACTATAAGGGGAAAAAATTGTGAAATTAAAAGACAAAGGATTAATTTAGACTATTAGAAATTGAGAATAGCAATTAAAAAAAGAACAAAACTTGAAGTACACAAGTGAATTAATTTTTAAAATTAAAAAAAATAAATAAAATAAAATAAAATTCTACTTTATGTCTCTATACAAGTGTAAACACATAGCTAGTGAGGTATTTTTCGAGTGTATGTTGCAAGTTGAAAATGTAGTCTTCGTGTTGTACATATCATGTGTGTGGATATTTAAATAAAAGCCTATTTTTTTAAGTATACCACTTGAGGTTCATATATCTTTTTACAATACAAGAGAAAGTGATTTGGATGATGTGTTCAATGATGAACTTATATTTGTCTTTCTTTGTTGGTTCAATTATTTTATTTAATTTTAAGGGCGTTGGACTTTACGGCAACATTGCTTCAAAAGTTAGCCAGTGATCCAAGGGAAAGCATGGAACGAATTGTTGGAGATTCCTATGAGATCACCTTGAAACCTTGGCATGGTTGGATTTCAGCTGCTGCTTGCAAAGTAATTCACGTTTACCAAAAACGTTTTTCTCCCTTTAATTTCTGCGTTTCTGCATTAGCCAAACACATATTAATTTAAACAATTCTAGTGCTTAATCAAGATATATTTCATCAACATTATTATAGCAAAGGAATAGTAGTAAGTCTAGCAATATCTTAAATATTTAAGTTATTTTGGTTAAATAGTATAGAGAGATCTACCATATTATCCATATTTATTTCAAACCTAAGTTTAACGAAAAGACATTCAGTTTTTTTAAAATCTAATCACCGATAATAAATCAGCCAATTTATATAAAATTGATTGGAATATATAGACATATTTTGGTCTGGACCTGAATTTTGGATCAAACATGACATGATTTAACGACAATAGTGGGTTGCATTTTGTAATCAATTGTGATAGTTAAAGTGAATGCTTATGAATCATGATTCATGTAGGGAATATTGAAGATTACCTTAAAGCGAAGTATTGAGTTTTGAGTATTGTGACAACTGATGCAGGTAGCTCTGAAACTAGTACCCGACACGGACACATTTATTGGCCTTCTCATGGGCAGAGGCGATCAAAGCCTTGACGCCTTGAAAGATGAAATCCAAACTTTAGTTTCTTTCCTACGTCCCCTGCTCCAAGATATCCTCTCCCTCCTAGTAAGTGCAATTGCAATTTCGTTATGGAGAATGATATATTTACCTACTGGGTTGGCAACCCACTTCCCCTTTGTATCTATCTCTTTCCTCTATTTTCAAATTCTCTCTCCTCTATTCCCAAAAAATGACATTTAAGGTAGAAGAGAGATAGATATAAAAAGAAGATAGGTTACCCACCTAGTGGGTCAACCAAACATTTTTCTTTCGTTATACATCATGCATAATTAAATTGAATAAAAATCCCAAAATCTTTATACAACTTTATAAATAGTTCTATCATAATTAATTACTTTGGTTTCTCGTTAAAACATTAATTTGTGTATATTTGTTTCCAGATATTATATGGATTGGATAAGTTGAAGTCAACCTGATTGACGTGGATCAACATGTGGATGACTAGAAACTACTCGAGAATGTACATTAAACTTATGTACTCAATATGTAGATCAACACCAATGCCTTTAATCTTTTGTGTTCTCTGTAAATATTATATATAGTTGTGTAACAAAATGGACAAAGTTTAGTGAGGTATTTTCAGATTAATGAAATTACGGTAAGGTACCTAACCATTTTGAATGATCTCTCACTCTTACCCTAGTTTTTAAAGATATAACTGAGACGCTTGTTTTGAGTCGTCGAGAATTTGAAAAATGTAAAGTTTCATAGAATTGATATAATTGCATGCAAAAACAAATTAATCCGGCCATTCATGAAAACAAATTTAAACTAAAGCGACAAAAGTAAGAAGACCCTTTTTCCCTCACGTTTGGGGCGTGTGTTTGCTTAATTTTCCCCTCCCTAATCCGACCTCGAACATTAACCTTTTTAGTAAGTACTAATGGTATGTGTTTACTCTCACAACCTTGTAGTCGATCGCGGGTTTGAATTCTTGTTATGCAGGGAGAAAAATAATTCTCATCTACTATTTTGCATGGATTCTAGTCTGTCTATTATTGTGCTTATCCCATCAATCCATGAAAAATTCAAAAATGAGTTAGCTTACTTGATATAATGTGGTTACTAGCTATTATTACATGCCCTTTTAATAAAAAAAAAGGAGATATTTTGGATGCATGATTTAGTCCGACATGACACACCACCACTCTTTTTACTTATGCAATTCTAGCCCTCCCCCCTCACTTTTATTTATTTCATTTTTGCTACGCAAAATGGGAAAGGGACAACCACTTATAGGTTGGCCTAGTTGAGCGTGACCATACTAGTACTATCCGTTGTGAAATGTCCGGTTTGAGTCATAACTACTTTTCTAGGAGAAAGAGAGCCCGTTACCACAACACACATGACTGCAAATAAGTTGAACGAATTGGTCGCTTTGGTAATATCATAGAAAAACACTTTCAAGTTATGTTAAGATTAGAACTCTTGACATTGGACAATTGAACATACACCTCACCCACTAGGAGTCTAGGCTACCAGCCTACGTCCGATGTGATCCCTCACTTTTGATTGCACCAAGTAGTAATGAACTAAAATACAACCTTGTGTTATTATTTTCCCAAATTATCGAGATATGATCCTCTCCAATCACTCTATCCAATAAATCTCTCCAATATCTCACAAAGACGAAAATAAAAAGGAAAAATGGATATGAATAATCTCACAATTGGGCGGTTGTACAAGAATAATCCTACAAATAAATTTAGCCTAGAATAATCCCACAAATAAACGGCGTTCACGTGAATGAGTTAAATGAGGACGGAGTTAACACTCAATTAACTCCTTGCTGACGTGGCACTCCTCTCTTCCTCTCTCTCTCTTCTCTCTCTCAGTCCTTTCAGCCATGGAACAAAATAAGCCCAAATCTTCAGAAGAGAATGAACCCAAAAACTCCAGGCAAAAAGTCAAGGTAATTTTTGTCTCTCAATCCCAAACCAAACTACATGTGTCCTCTCTATCCAAACAAACTTAAGTAAGATAGTTTCCTTTCATGATTTTACAACTTCCCAGAGAAAGAAAAAGGGGTCATCTAACATTACTCCAGGACGGAAAGAGGCAATATTTCGTGCAAGTAGAGATTTTTATTGAGCTTCAAAGAAATTAATGCTATGGTGAGTACATAACAGTATACACGTAATCTAATCCAGTCAATATAAATAAATGACATCTTCTTAAACACTAGGAAATGATAGGTGAAGGAAACTCAAAGAATTGAACTTCACATATTATGTTAAATTCCAGATACAGATTCTATCTCTTTTGAAGAATCACCAATTGATGACTCATTCGGAGTCTTTGGGTTCTCTTCTGAAGATTTGGGCTTGGTATTGTTCCATGGCTGAAACCTAGAGAAACGAGATCCAAAATTTGGTGGTTTTGAAAGTTTTTGGTTTTTTTCCATGTCTAAAACTTGAAAGGACTTAGAGAGAGAGAGGAGAGAGAGTGCCACGTCAGCAATAAGTTAACAAAGTCTTAACTCCATCCTTATTTAACCCACTTGCGTTAAAGCCATTTATTTGTGGGATTATTTTTGGCTAAAGTTATTTGTGTGATTATTTTTGTGCGACTGCCCAAATGTAAGATTATTCACGTCTATTTTTCTAAATAAAAAAGAGTACAAAAATATTTTTTGGGAGTTACTAAATGCCGCCCCTTTATTACTAGGTACCGCCCCCCAAAATTCCAATTTTGCCCTTTTTTAATTTTTCACTCATCCTCTCCCTTGCTCCCTCTCTAACTCTCACACCACTTCTCTCCCACTCTACCACCCACTCTCATACCCAACCTTCATCAACATTCACTCAAGCAACCCGCGGATGTCTGCCGGCGACCAGGAAGTGCCGTCGACGGTGGCGGAGGTAAAATTTTTTTTTTTACACATTTTTTTTGCACAGTCGTCTGCGATTTACGACTCACCCTTGGGTGAGTCGTCTGCTACAGGCGACCCACCCAAAGGGGAGTCGTCTGTCGATCTCGACTTCCCAAGGGTGAGTCGTCTGCTACAGGCGACTCACCCTTGGGTGGTCGTCTGCTACAGGCGACTCACCCTTGGGTGGTCGCCTGTAGCGGACGACTCGTACTTGGTTTCGTCGCCTGCAGCAGACGACTCACCCTTGGGGAGTCGCCTGTAGCAGACGACGACAGACACAAAAAAAAAAATTATTATTATTATTTATTATTATTATTATTATTATTATTATTATTATTATTATTATTTATTGTTATTGTTATTATTATTATTTATTGTTATTATTATTATTATTATTTATTGTTTGAATTTAAGATTAAGCTAACATTGTTTTTGTTGTTTTCGTTAGGTTCCTTTGGAGCGGTTCGGTGGTGATGGTGTTGATTACAGTACACATTTCGTCACTGAAGAGTTATTTGATAGTGATACAGATGCAATTAATTGGGCAAAACAAATTGCCCTTACTATCGGGTTTGAGTTGATAATTTCGTCACACAAGAAGAGTGGAAGCGTAAAATTGTTAAAATGCAATCGAGGTGAACGGTACAGAGGGGAATTAAGAGACTTAGATACTGCTGCTCGGAAGAAATCGAAAACAAAGGCTTGTAAATGTACGTTCCAGTTAAGAGCTCGGCAAGTGTATGGGTCCAGTAGTTGGATGATTGTCCCATTGCCTGGGACTAGGGGTACGCACAACCATGACTTTGCTGTGTATCCTGAGGGATATCGTCAGATGAGTGGTCTTAGTCCTGGGTCAAAGAAACTCGTTCGTGACATGACTTCGGCACAAACAAAGCCATGTGCTATCTTGGCCGCTATTCAGGAAAAATTTCCCGAGGACAATGCAACTAGACGGCATGTGTACAATCACAGAGATCGTATAAGGAAACTTGATTTTGAAGAGAGAGATGTCATTGGTCAGTTTCATCATTTAGCTGTGGAGAATAAGTACGTACATTGGACAAGAGCCGACCCAGCTACTAATGAGGTAACTCACGTGTTCATGGCACACCCTACATCAATTCAGTTACTTCGGTCTTTTCCTTGGTTGATTGGCTTAGATTCCACGTACAAAACAAACAAGTATAAGATGCCGTTTCTTGAGATAGTGGGGATGACTCCAAGCAATAAGAACTTCCTCATAGCTTATGCCATTATGAAGGATGAGACTCAGGCAAGCTATGCGTGGGTCTTAGATAAGTTGAGGATGCTTATTGGAAATGATGTACACCCAACAGCAATTGTGACCGATCGTGAGCTAGGGTTGATGAGACCTATTAGAGAGATATTTCCCGAGAGTGCCCATTTGCTCTGTACATGGCACATTAACAAAGTCGTTGAAGACAAAGTGTACAGACTTTGTGGAAAAGATAAGCTTGTCGCGCAGAGGTTCAAGAACGGGAGGTGGAAAAATATCATGGAAGCTTCCACAGAAGTTGCCTACGATAGAGCAGTGCGTATGATGAAGGATAGTTGGAGGAGTTACCCTCACGTGATATCCTATGTAGAGGAGACCTGGCTGAGATACAAAGAGATGTTTGTGGCTGCGTGGACGAATAAGGTGCTACACCTTGGCAACACTACGACTTGCAGGGTGGAGAGTGCACATGCCGCGCTAAAACAGTGGTTGAACTCCTCAACTGGAGCTTTGGATAATGTTTGGAACAAGGTCAACAAGTCAATCGAGTCACAAATAACTGAGATCAAGTACACACTTGAAGAGGGAAGAAGACGAAGAAGTGTGATGTACTCGGGTTTCCCATTCAACTATCTGACCGGGTATGTTTCCCATTACTGCTTACAAATATTATGGGCTGAGCTGAACAGGATGAGAGAATTGAGTCACCAAGTATTTGATCGTTGCGGTTGTGTATTGAGATCCACTCATCAGATCCCGTGTGCGTGTGAGTTGAAAACGGCCATGGATACGGGCACGCCAATTAGCTTGAATAGTGTCCACGAATTTTGGCGAACACTCGTTATTAGTGATGCAGTGGAGATAGCTACGCTTGACATGACTGAGCATCCATCTGAGGACCATCGATACTTTCAGTCTCTGGTCGACGAGGTTAACGCAAGCGACCGGGCAGTTGTGCGCAACATATCTGTCCTTATGAATGAGCAGCTTCATCCTGAGGAAGCGAGTTACGTCGAGCCGGAAGCGAACACGACAGTCAGAGGTCGACCGAGAGGGAGTTCTTCTACCAGACGTGATCCTAGTTCATGGGAGTACTCCCAGAGGGGTCGTGGTCGCCCTAGGTCATCCAGTTCGAGCCGCGGGCGTGGTCGTAGCTCATCCTCATCGAGTAACTTCGTAAACAGTACTGGTATGAAAACCCATAATTTATTAACATGTACATAATGTTGTTACTTTTTGATAAGTACTATTATTGACTTTCTATTATATTGTCTTGCAGCTGGACACGCAATAGATATCACTGAATTCTATCATGTTAACAAAATTCCGGGAATCATCGTACCTTTCATTGAAGGATATCTCGATGTGCTTGGGGATGGTAATTGCGGTTTCCGTGTCATTGCGGACTACATTTTCGGAGACCAAGAGCAATGGCGAGTGGCGAGAGTTTGCATTGCAAACGAACTCTTAGCTAACCGAGCATTGTACGAAACCCTATACATTGAAGGGGTCGACGCTGGTTACCACCGTATTATGTGGGACGGAGGTGCGTGTAACTATGATCACTGGATGACAGTAATTGAGGATTTGTTCCCGATTGCCAACCTCTTCAATGCAGCGATTATGTTATTCGGATACTGCAGCGGAAGGGGGTTATATTCTTGTTACACAGTGCTACCGTTCCAAGCACCTTCGACTGCTACACGTCCAAGTAGGGAAATTGTCATGTGTCATTTAGGTGATTCGTATTCCCATCATATCCGTCTGGATTTAGCCTCAGATTTCCCTGTTCCTCCGATATGCGAAGCATGGTTTACCCACCGTTCTGATAGTGTCGCTGGTTGGGAGCAAATGTATGTTACGCGAAGAGCACATTGGGATCGTTTAGCGAGGTCGACGTAATTGAATGTTTTGCGTGATTGTTATACTTATATCATTGTCACATTTTTGTGTGATTGTTATATTTTGCATGTGGAGAGTGGTCGTGATTATTGGAGGTAAATAAAACAACAAATTACAATAAAACAAAAAATGTAAATAACAAACAACAAATTACAATAAAACAAAAAATGTAAATAACAAACAACAAATTACAATAACACAAAAAATGTAAATAACAAACAACAAATTACAATAACACAAATAAATAACAATAACAATGAAACTCTTATATAAATATATAACAAATTCATCTAGGGTCAATACATCATTTGGCAGCCCGCCAATCTCTCATAAACTCGTCCATAAATGATCGAGGACCTTCCGCTTGCTCCGGAGGAAGCGAAGTAATGTAAGACTCAAATCCGACGGCTATACGATTCACCCACTGCAAAAAAAGTAACAATGAGTCTGAGTTCAGAGATATGTAATACGTAAAAATATATATATTTTAGTTAATCACTTACATAATCGCTGTTGGATCGTGGAGGAATCACAGGTGCTGCAGCGTCAGGTATCAGCCGAGGGTGGGAGTGATGGTAGTACCATGCGAGGTAGTCATCCGTACATGCTGTGGGATCTGACGTGGATGCCTGAAACCCATGGAGGCTAAGAATGTAAAATCCCGGGAACATACGCCAAGCATCAGATGAGATCCGTTCGGGGAAGACAACCTTGTACGAACGACTGCTCCATGACCTGATCGCTTTGACTGGCCTAAAGATCGGGGTCGGGATACTCTGTACGTACCCGATTTGTCGTAAACAACGACCAGGCATGTACGGTTCGATAATATCCCGATACTGTAGCCACCCCATGAATACAGTCCTCGGTACAGATACTGCCGGGTTAGAACCGTACGGCAGCCACACCACCTACATAGAAATGTTGAAAGTTACAGTGAAGTAAAAAAACATAGCAAACGACGAAATAAATCATGAACACCAATAACTAAATGACGTACCTCTGTCGCTCGCAGATGATCCAAGCGTGTACGTAAGGAGTGCAGTCGAACCACGTCCTTGCCCTCAGCCAGGGCACCCCATACGGATGCACGGGGAGCCTCGTCGTCCCCGACAACCATCCGCTCCCGATGAGGTCGGAAGCAGAGAAAGTACTCGTATATCCATGCCTGGAGGAGAGTTAGGCATCCGCAGATGCCCTGAGAATCCCCGCGACTAGCTATACCGAGCTGACGATATAGGAAGGCGAGGGCAGCAGATCCCCAAGAGAAGTCATGCACCATATCGACACCGTTGTCCATCACCTCCATCACGCAGGAGGGTCTAATACGGTTACCACTCTTGTCGACAAACAAGGTGGATCCAATAAGTAACCACATCCAAGCTATCGCCTGGTTGTCCTCCACTTGCTCACGGCAAAGCTCAAAAACCGACTCCGTGAGGACCGCACCGCCCTGCCAGTGGCTACACATCAGTTCCTCTCGGCTTACCCCGAGAACCTCCATGGCCGCCATCTGCAGCTGCCCATCCCGTCCCTCATTGAAAACGAGCTGTCCGTCTACAGGAATCCGAAGAATATGCCATACATCGTGCAACATGATCGTCATCTCTCCGAACGGCATGTGGAACGAGTTCGTATCCGGCTGCCACCTTTCCACGAATGCAGATATCAGGGGGAAGTCAATATGTCTGAACATAATGTCTGCCAGGTGTGATAACCCAGTCCCCTCGATCCGGGCCCTCATCTCGGCCGACATCTCCGCTCGCCACTGACTCAGCCGATGACAGACATTCCATCGGTTCTGACACTTTAAGAGACCCCTCGTCTCTCCATTCCACACACGAGACGCTACGTGGCCCAAGAAGCTCGGTATGACGCTATCATCCGCCGGCCCACCCTCCACAGGCTCTGTAACAAGCCACGTAGTGTCGTCCTCCGCTCTAGATCGTTTGCCAGTACTGGACGACCCAGTACTAACAAACCTACCGCCTCTGCCCTTCACCACGCGCCAATCTGAGGATAATTCGACGCCAATCTCATCATCGTCTTGGTCACCCGAGTAGAACTCGCTAGTTGCGTAATCGTCTTGCTCAGCAGTCATCTCCCTCATCCGAACTGCCTCTCTCTGTCTCCGTACAGAGGCATCAATCCCGCGCGTCCTCGTGTGACGCGGTCCTGAACCAGCTAGTTCACTAAATAACCGAGGCACCGATTTACCGGCTCCTCCCATCTATCATTTCACATTTTTAATTAATTAAACAATAATCAATAATAATAATAATAATAATAATAATAATAATAATAATAATAATAACGATAAATAATAATAATAACAATAACAATAAATAATAATAATAATAATAATAATAACAATAAATAATAATAATAATAATAATAATAATAATAATAATAATAATAACAATAAATAATAATAATAATAATAATAATAATAACAATAAATAATGATAATAATAATAATAATAATAATAATAATAATAATAATAATAATAATAATAATAATAATAATAATAATAATAATAATAAATAATTTGTGTCGGTCGTCCGGCCTCAGGCGACTCACCCAAAGGTGAGTCGTCCGCCGATCGCGACTCACCCAAGGGTGAGTCGTCCGCCGATCGCGACTCACCCTTGGGTGAGTCGCCTGAGACCGGCGACTCGCCCAAGGGTGAGTCGTCGGCCGATCTCGACTAACCCAAAGGTGAGTCGTCTGCGTCCGGCGACCACCCTTGGGCGAGTCGCCGGTCTCAGGCGACTCACCCAAGGGTGAGTCGCGACCGGCAGACGCTCGACGCAAAAAAAAAAAAAAAAAATTCAATTCAAACAAAAAAAAAATAAAATTTCGAAAGTTACCCCCCGGCGCCTTCGGTCGCCGCCTCCCTCGCCGTCGAAACCTCTGCCGCCGCTGCCGCTAGCACTTGACATGGTGGTGGTGGTGGTGGTGGTGGTGGTTGCCGGTGTGATGGTGTGGTGGTGAGGATGAGTGAGGAAGAGAGGATGAGTGAGAGTGGATGAGTGAGGAAGAAGGGTGGGTGAGGGTAAAATTGGAAAGTGGGGGGGCGGTACCTAGTAAAAAGGGGCGGTATTTAGCAATTCACTATTTTTTTTGTGTTTTATGAGATATTGAAGAGATTAATTGGAGGGTATATCCTTTCCAAATTCTCACCGGAAAGATGACATATCACCGCTAAAATACACCCCTTTTTTTTTTTTTTTTTCCTACTATACAATCAACATTAATGTTTGGCCCGATATACATTACCATGGATAATCAGATTTCTCTGTTTCCCCTGTAAAATACCAGGGTGTGAGGCTCACCTGCTCAATTTCCACCAAAATGCCCAACATTTCTGTATTGTATCTGGGTATCAGAGTTACAGAAGTCAGTCTGATCGGATTCCCTCCATTTCCGTTTCCATTTCCATTTCCTCTCAAATCTCTCCCCCAGTGGCAATTAGCTGACATGAGAGGGTGGCGACTTCTGGAATAAAACCCTAGCTATCTACATCAACAATAGCAACATCAAGTCGTTCGTTAGTTAATAAAATGATTGTTCAGTGGAATGGAGGCAAAGATTTGAAGCCCATTATCAATACCAATATCACCGGTATGTTAATAAATTGCTTACTGTTTTGTTCTTATTTGAGGCCATCAAGAGTAAAGGCGTTTTTAATTTATGAATGACATATTCATGGCATGGGATTTTAACATCCTAATTTTCTACCAATAAGTGTTTGGTATTAGTGATGGAAAAACTAATTAGTGAGAGTACATTACCCTTTTGTGGACTGATCAACGCAAATAAGATAAGTCTTAGTCAAAGGACTTTGGTAAACCTGTAGTCTAACCGAAAAAATTAAAGTAGGTCGTAACTATAAGACTTGTGGTCTAGCTCGTAACTTAATAAGTTATGGACCCAACAACGAAAATTCGATGTTCTCCACACGCTTTGTTGTGGAAACTTTAGTAACTTTGGAGTTCAAATAGTATTTGGGACCACTCGAAAGTCACTTAGCTCAGGCTGGAATGACTATTAGACAAATCAAACACGACTTTAAAAGTTTAGTCAAGTATTTTTCTGTTAATTACTTCTGTCATTGGGTAAATAAAGACTTGATTAAGAAAGCGCTATATTGCAGAGGAGAAGACCAAGTCAATTGAATCAGACACAATGTAACACAGTTTCTAGGACCCTTCAATTGTCCAACGACTTGACTTGACTTCTAATGACTTGTGTTTCCCATACTTACAAGGAAAGTGCATTGCTGCATTGTTTCATTATATATGTTGAGTAACTGAATTTCATTTTCTTGGGTCTGACTTGTGAGTCATGATGAGTAGGGGTGAGACGAAATACAAGTTAAAGTTATGGGCGTTGTTGCTGTTGTACTTACTATTCCAGGTTCACCAACTAGACGGATGCCTAGAAGAGGAGCGGGTTGACTTATTACAAATTAAGGTCTACATGAATTCTGTTATACGCGCAAGCGCAACCACCGGTGAATTGAATTTGACATGGTCTTACAATGGAGGGAGAGAAGATTGCTGCGCTTGGGAGAGAGTTAGGTGCGATTCTTCTACTGGACGGGTAACCAAGCTCGACCTCAGCTCAGTGATCACAACGCCTGGTCCTGCTGATGATATTGATCCATGGGTACTTAATGTCACCCTTTTCAGCCCTTTTAAGCAACTCATAGACCTCGACTTATCGCAAAACTCATGCAGTGGGCTAGTAGAAGCTAACGGTACTATCATGTTCTAGTCTCTCTTTGCCTATATTATATTTTCTTTTTCTGAATGAGGAATGATCACTGAGTAATTAACTTTGTAGCTACGAAGCTTAACTCCAGCTAGTTGTTTGCTGTGTGCAGGTTCGACAAGGATATCTACTTTAAAGAACTTGCAGTTTTTGAGCCTACATGGTAGTCCTCTCCAGCCTGGTAACTTTTCTATTGGTGCTCTTACATCACTTAAAAAGTTGGATGTTGGAAACTGTGATTTGGATGATTCCAGCTTTGCAGCCCTAGGTATGTTTGAACTTTGAAGCATGATCTTCTTGGAATACATGATCTTATAGAACATTAGTGCAGTTGAGTTTTGTGTATCATAAGATTCATAACCTTGTGTTTGCCTGGCTTTACTTATAATCACAGGATTAGAACAGAAAAAAGACCTGCAACTATTGGATTTCAGCGAAAACAATTTTCGACACCCGGGTAACTTGCCAGAATTCTTAGTTGATGTTTAATGTCAGTCACACATTGTTGTCTCTTTGGTTGAATCTGAGGTTTTTTGCTTCTATTTCCTTTTTCTTGCAGAGTTGTTTGCAAATTTAGCAAATTTGACAGAGCTACAAGTACTGGTTCTAAGCCATAATTCCTTGTCAGGTTCTGTAAAAGGTAATCCACCTCATAAGCTGAAGTTAACTACAATTTACTTGTTAGCAAATAATTTAAATCTTTGACCTTGGATGATACCCAAAATCTTCACATTAGCTTGGTTTTAAAGATGTTATCTCACTTGAGGAATTATCCTTTGAAAATTCTGCACTTAATCTACCTTACCGACACGAGGTGGTTGTTTGGTTGACATAATATTCAGGAACTAGAAATTCCCAGGAAGTTGCTTACCTTAGTCTATAGGAAGTGACACATTGTTAGTCTCTCTGGTCAATCTAAGGTTTTTGCTTCTGTTTCATTATGGTTGCAAAGTTGTTGCAAACTTAGCAAATTTGGCAGAGTTCTAATCACTGAACCTAAGTGGTTATTCCATGCAGGGTTCTGGGAAAGGTAATCCACCTTAAAAGCTGAAGTTAACTACAATATATACTTGTTATAAGATAACATACAACAAATTAAAAAGCTAGCTTATATACTGCAATGTACAAGGTGATAAAAGATCTCACCCATAGAAAAAACAGATCCTATTTAATAAAACTCCTATCAGGCCTAAAAACCCACAGAGATAAGTGACTTAGTAATAAAAATAATGTACCATTTCGACAACAAATTTTATCTTGCCAAATATTGTAATCGTCCAAAATTCATCCAATTGCAGGAAAACTGTCCTTGAGTTCTTTTGCCAACCTTTCAAAGCTTCAAGTTTTGGATCTTTCGAATAATCCGTTAGAAGTCCATACAGAAGATTCATCATGGCTACCCACATTTCAATTGCGATACTTGGACTTACATAGCTGTAGTTCAAACAAGACGGATGGAACCATTCCCAAATTTTTGATGCATCAATACCATTTGAACTTTATTGACCTCTCCAATAATGGCTTAGTCGGAGCGTTCCCTACTTGGTTGTTAAACAATAACCCTCTTCTTCATCGTCTGCACCTGAATGACAATTATATAACAGGAGGTCTTCAGATACCTCATGATGCTAACTTTTCTTTAGAGGTTCTGGATATATCAAACAACGATTTTCGAGGCAAGCTGCCCGAAAATTTTGGGTTGGCCTTCTCCAAACTCAAAGAGTTAAACATGTTTGGTAACCATTTTGAAGGAAATGTTCCAGCTTCAATAGCTAACATCAAGCATATACAAACTTTGGATTTGTCACGCAATAATTTCTCTGGAGAATTGCCTAGGCGGTTGCTTAGTGATTGCCAAGCCTTGGAGTCGTTGGTGCTATCAGACAACAACCTACAAGGGGAAATAATTCCGGATCATATGAACCTATCAAGGTTGAGCGTGTTGAAGCTTAATAACAATAACTTTGGTGGTGCAATTAAGGACGGACTTCAGCTCAGCAAAGACTTGAGGGACCTGGATCTATCCAACAACAAGGTAACAGGTATCCTTCCTAGCTGGATCAGCAACATGAACAATTTGTACTCTGTGTCAATGGTTAATAACTTAATGGAAGGTGGAATTCCAACAGAACTTTGGAGTCTGGAACCCCTTATGTATTTAGACCTGTCGCATAACAGATTGACAGGGTCGATACCATCAAGCACCAGCGGCCTTTCAAGATTAACTTTTCTGCATCTGCACCATAACAATCTTACAGGACCAATACCAGATATATTATGGAGCAGCAAATACCTCAAAACACTTGACTTGAGAGATAATCGACTTTCAGGTGGCATCCCATTGGTGATTAATGAGGTTTCATGCCTAACAGTAGTCTTGTTGGGACGAAACAATCTCAGTGGTCCAATCCCGCATGAGATGTGTCAGTTACTCAGTCTTCGCATGCTAGATCTGTCACGTAACCACCTGTACGGAGGGATACCAAAGTGCTTTGCGAACTTGTCTTTTGGGATGGGATATAACCAGCAAGCAAGCTGGGGAGGAACATTAGGAGGGTCAATGGTGGCTCAAAATGATGATCTATATTATCACCCTGAAGAGGAATATGCAGATTTCCGAGTAAAGTATAATTATCTCTCCTATGTTGGTATAGATTTTGACCTCATGTCAGGAATGGATTTATCCTGCAACAAACTCACCGGCGTCATTCCACAAGAATTGGGAAGCTTGCAAGAGCTCCACTCCATGAACTTGTCGCATAACTGCTTGTCAGGATCGATTCCCAGAAGCTTCTCCAATCTGAAACAAATAGAGGGCTTGGACCTTTCCTACAACAACTTGAGTGGCATGATCCCTTCCCAGCTCATCGAGCTTAATTCCTTGGCGATCTTCAATGTGTCCTACAACAATTTGAGCGGGAGAACGCCAGAGACAGGGCAATTTGCAATCTTTGATGAGTATAACTATCTCGGAAACCCGGGACTTTGTGGGTCAAGCGTGAATAAATCCTGCAACCCAACCAAAGCATTACCTTCCCCTACCACTACCAGTTCCACCAAAGAAGGTGAGGATAATGCATCAATAACTGACATGGAAGATTTCTTATGGACTTTTGCAATGTCGTCTGCTGTTGTGTTCTTGACGACAATTTTAGTTCTATGGATCAATCCACAGTGGCGAGGAGCATGGTTCGATTTTGTGGAGTGGCATATTCTTTGGTGGTTGCCTTTGCCTTAGTTGTAAACACTTCTCTCAGTATGAATACTAGAAATCTGTAGCTTCTCCTTGATAAGAATAGTGTAATACCTCTGCTGTTATGCTTCTCGTTTCTGTTTTACTTTGATTTTTGGATAATTTTTTTCGGATTTGCGAGGAGATTATCAGTCACAAAGGAGTTTATATGTAATGAGATACATTTCTGGTTACTCTTGGCCAGTACTGGGAGCGTTAGCCTGTAGTCTGTAATCGATTGCTGACCATCGACTTCAATGACAGTTCTTGGTGAACTAGTGTCCAGCCTTGAACTGTTAAAGGGTGAATTGGATTTATAATCCAAAACAAATTGAGGCAATCACAAGGATAGTGGATTGTAATGACATTTTGATTCTGACATCTCTTTGTGGATGGAACAAGTATTCTTGTTACTCCACACCTCAACTGTTTCAAGTTTTGCTTTTCAAGTTTCAACTATACAGATAGGATTTAGTTAGATAGGATACAGGACTAAACAATCTTGTAATACAACACATTGTACAAGCATAGGCGATACGTGCGCCATAAAACAGCTACTCATAACATTCAAGAACACAAAGCTTAGCATTATTCGACGACAAGGTCGAAACACTTAAGTGCCAGATTGAGAAACAGCTTAAATTTACTAGCCTTTTGACATTTCATTTAGGTAGCAAACTAGCAACTTCAGAAATCTGAACCTTTCTAGTTGATTCTAGTACAGTTAGCTTTTTACTGTATAAGAAGGCAATATAGCCTAACAATGCTGGGCTGTAACTCTGTTAGCCTGTATTCTTCAGAAAAGGGCAGCTCATAGATGCATCATCAGTGGAAGAAGCTTCCAATTTAGGACCCTTCTCAAGGGCACCCAGCAATTCCCCTCGATCATAAAAGAACTCCACTTTCACAACCTTCCACTTCTCTTCAACCTACAATTCAACCACAATTATGGGTAGCAAGCCGAAAATAGGGCGGAGTTTATAGTTAAAGCCGCTGATAGAAAACCAAACTAATTCTACTAGAAAAAAATACCAATTTTCAATTTTGTTCTTCATGCTCAAAGAGTTATCACTTCCCAGCCAGGAATTTATTTCCATGAACACAGGATCTAACTCTTTAACCAATGATTCAAATTATGTAAATTGTTTTGCTCAAATTTTAATACCTCAAAGACAGCCATCCCAAAGAGTTCTACAAGCTCCGCTGTAGGAGCATGTCCTTGGAAGGGGCCTTCCATATGACCCCAGTGCCTAAACTTGTAGCTAATCCTCGGTGGCCCTGAGTACACTTGGAGGACCTCTACCGCGAATCCCCTAGGAAAAGCGGTTGTAAAAGCCTTATGTGATGACTCTGCTGTCTCGACAGCCGGGTTATAGCATCGGAACTTGTCTGGCAAAGAGGTTTGTAAGAGTGAGTTGTAACCTCCTCCTAGTTGCCGTTTTCCTTCTAGTGTAAGAGGTTTCCTTCCTGCCACACAATAATTAGTAATATTAGTCAAAACTTAACCTCAAAATAATAGTACAAGGCAATAACTTTTAGCTTAGCAAGTTCTACCATTTAGGCTAACAGTATAAAGCCTCAGTTTACTAGGTTGCAATCAAATGCAAATGTAATGCAATCATTTTATAGGATAAATGAGAGGTGAAAAGTGAAGGAGTGGGAGAAGAGGGATAGGAAAAGTGGGGTTGATTGCATTAACCATTATGATCACAATTGCCTAACTTTTCCCATGCGATGATGATTACTTTGGATGGTGTAATCAATCTTACTTTTTCCATCTCCTTCCTCCCCTTTTTTCTTTTCCACTTCTCATTTACCCTATAAAATAATTGCATTGCATTGCATTTGATTACAACCTAATAAACGCCACCTAATTGTTTGGATCAACTGATTTGATATCATCAAAGCACAAAGTCTTGTGGAACATCTCCATTTCCCATGTCTTCAGAAGATTTTGCACCTTTTCTTCAAGTGACCCTGGTGGCCATATCTTTCCATCAGCCATAAACATATACAAATGTCAATAAAAATTCAAACTTGAACAAATTGTTGAAAGACTATATAGTATAAATGATTAAATTAATTAGAGAAAATTAAGAAAAATAAAACCTTAGTTCTTTCATCTTCAAAGAGCTTGTTTACAAGATCATAGTTTGGAGGAGCTCCAAACCTCCACTGTGTGTTTCTTTCTCCTCCTCCATCCAAATAGGATCGGTATTTATCTGCAGGAGTCATTTTCTTTAGCTAATCCTTAGTTAGTTCATTTAGCTCTTTTATCCTTGTAGCTTCCTAATGAACCCATCAAGAACCTATAAAGAGACTCGATCCCACATCATTATTGGAACAAGCTCTCCTCTTTTTGACTAATACGACATGTTACACCCTTCATCATATATAAACTAATACATAGCATTATTAGCAATCAATATTAGAGGTTTTGGGTTTTTTAATTATGTCATGTTTTACTAAGATTATCTCTTTGAAATGGCAAATGTTTGGTTGACTCAGTGGGTGACAATCCACATTCTCTTTGTATCTATTTGTCTACTACCTTAAATGTCATTTTTTGAAAATAAAGGAGAGAGTTTGAAAATAGAGAAGAGAGATAGATACAAAAGGAAGGTAGGTTACCAACCCAGTGAGTAAATGTATCATTCTCCGAGAAATTTATCCCTGTCTCATGGATGTTGGAGCTGTCACAGCCTCACAAGTCACAAGGCAGATTATTTTATTGGTGAATTTGAGGAGGAGATAGTAAGCCGCCACGCTGGTCTAATTGTCTTGGGCCAGAGTCCAAAATAAAATCATTTTTTTGCTTCAATCATGTTGCCTCAAGGAATTTGTGTACAATAAGTAGTTTTTTTTTTGTTTTTTTTTTTGGCTGAATTACAATGAAGTAGTTAAGTGACTTAAGTCATTGATCAACTCATCTCCTTTCAACAAAAAGTCATCTACTCATCTATAGTTTTTTTTTTTTTGTCGAGCACTAAAAATCCAATTTTATTTTTTTTTTGGAAACTACTTTAAGATATAAATTTTCTTTTTATGAAACCACTTATTAGATTATTTTCTTCAAAATTAACCACCATGTAACCTTTTTCCGTCCAAATACATATAAAATGCTCACTTTACCTTCCTAAAATGTGAGAAAATAGAAAATTATCGTTTTTTATTAAGTATATAAAAGTTATATAAGGAACAATTAGGCACTTTACACATTCTAATTCTTGTCCGGGAAAAAGTATTAGGTAACTCAATTTGATCACAAGTATTTTAAAAAGGTTTTTGTTTTATACAATAAAAAATACATATAAGTTGTTTCTTTTATAACAAATACCCAAAAAAACAAAACAAAAAGAAAGTAAAAATATATGATTTTTAAGGAATTTAGGGCAGGTGGCACTATTAATTAGTATATAGCAAGTACAACCAAACCAAGTATGGGTTAATTTTCCAAGTAGACTAGTTTAAATTCTTTTTTTTTTTTTAAATAATAATTTGGTGCTAATTAATTCTTGTTTGTTGAGTATGGGGGTTTGACCACTCATTTGTCTTACACAAAGCTAGTGTGGTTATTAAGCACTATTTACTTGTAGGAAATTTCCATTTAGCTACTAAGATATCATGACTTATTAGATAATAAAACAAAGGTCATATAAACTCTTATCGTTCTCCTTTTTTACTATACAAGTCACCAACATTTAAAATGGGTTATATAGAACCCTGACGTTGTATATTTGATCATATAGACCCTTAGATGGATGGAAAAATGAGAGAGTGTTGTAATCTCTTCTATGAGGCAAGTATTATGAAGAATAAATATTAAACAAAATGAAAAAACAAATCATTTATTCATTTTTTATTCTATTTCTTTTAATGATCATATGATCATACTATAAAATAATTATTGTAGTATAAAAAATAATAACACACAACAAAACAAAACAAAAAAGGAAGCTAAATACCACACCCCTTTTAAAACAATACCACACCCCTAAATATAAACTACCTAAAATATCCCTAAAAAAACACAAACACATAGACATAACACTCACAACACAGCACTCACGCAAAGAGCACCCAGCCACAAAATACCACACCCCTCACTCACTCACCCAGCCACCCACCTGCCCCCCACTTCTGCCCAACTGCCACCACCTTCTCCCCACCGTCACTCACCTGTCGCCCCATCGCCGCACCGAAGAGCAACCAAGTTTCTTAAATACCAAACCCACTATGATTAATCATCAAATGTTGAGAAAACCCAGACAAATATCCTAAACCTACAAATGAAAATGGAACAAAAATACAAAATTAATGACAAAACATCCAAAACCCACCTGAAAAACAAAAGTTATATCAATCATTGTAACCCAAAATCATGCTTGAGAGATGATGAATAAAGCAGTTACCTTATGTTCCCAAAAGCAAAGCAGAGGATCAGTGCCCATGAGACCAAAGAAACCGACACCACCACAATTGGCAATGCCCATCACATATCAACTCAATACCCGCGCCTAAACTGGGCGCATGTGTTGGAAACCTGTGCCTGAATAGGGCGCATAGACTTGGCAAACGGGTCGGTCAGGTCGGTTTCGGATCGGGTCAAATATGATCGGGTCCAATACGGGTCAAATACGGATTCGGTTTCGGGTTACCTAACGGGTTTGACAAATGTTGTATCATAACAAATGTCTTTATGACCTGCGCTTATACTAGACGCAGGTTTTTTTTATTACCGAAAATATATTAATATCTTCTACGTAAATTAAAAACGTTGTAACTCGAGAACAAACCTGAAAAATAATCGACAGAATGATTGTTTTTCGTTGTCATCGTGATTGAGATTGATTGAACAGTTGATTTGAACCGTATAGTGATGACACGATTCGCAGAGTGTGTTGTATGACGACAAAACTTATATTATGAGTATTATAACTTGGGGTAGCAAGAAGGGAATTACGGCCTAAAATTATTAAAAGAGCAAATTTGGCAAAAAAATTATTAAAGGTGTGATATTGTTTTAAAAGGGGTGTGTTATTAATGCGAACTGAAAAACAAAAATTTAATATAAGTAAGCTAAGTCATAAGAGCATCTCCAAGTATCTTCACCCTAATAGTTAAGAGGAGATACCATTGGAGTGGTGAACTAACGAAGCCAATCATTTTGTTTTTCATAAACTTTGTCACTTATGACCCATTATATGAACTCTACCCAAAAACAAATTTATCCGTAAATTCAATTTACTTGTTCATCGCCAATGGCAAATAGATAACTTTGTATCAAACCATAGCAAATGTGATCTTAATTTGTGTATAAGAGTCCAATGATTGAGGCACCAATAAACTCACATTGCCCCTGTTAGGCTGTTCATCTTGCAGGCGGTCTCCCATAAACTTTTCATCGATGTCTCTACTATGGCTATGTTTGCCACGAACAAGCTACAGTTTGAAACTTGCAGCTAATGTTTTTTTACTCTCTACTATCAAACAGTTCGTCATTAGATTTTGTCTGCAACTACAGCTAATTTTGTAAAAGCTATCCCTACAAGCTTTCACCTGCAGCTACAACTACAACTAGTTTATTAGCATTTTGTATCACTTTTTAGTAGTTTTCTACTAATTTGTTTCCTTTAATAACACTTGACAGCTACAGCCACAACTAATTTTTTCCAAACATAGCCTATATATATCCTCATGAACTTTCGAGATTGAGGTTCATGGATAAACAATTCTTCATGAATCCAAAATCATGTGCCTATCCATGAACTTAGAGGTTCATTAGGATAGAGAAGAAGAGCGATTAATGAATAGAACATGAGAGTGTGTGGAATGAAACACAGGCCGACAGTTGTGAAATTTAGCCAGGTTTTGCCTCTTTAGTTTTTTTAATTTTTGAATTTCAGATGATCATAAAAAAATTAAAAAAATATTATGGTTTGACACACATTTTTTTATGATGTTTTAAAATCCATTTTGTTTGTTATTGAGAAGAAGAGAAAGGGATGGAATAAGTTCATGAGGTGGAAGAGGAGTGATGAATGAACAAAACCAATATCACCCATATTCATTACAACTCTGTAAAACTAAGTCGTTTTAGCTATGTTGGCATAAGAGTCCAGTAAGAATTCTAGTTTCAATAATTTGACGACATATGTGTCTGTTGTTTACTTATGTAGTCTAGCTCATGAAAAAGAGGGTGCAAGTGAATGGCGATCGATGCACTCCCTGCTATGTCATGTTCGGAATCTCGTATTCAATAGCGAACATATCAGACTAGCTGAACAACCAGCGCAAGCACTGGCCCCGTCAACATAGTACCAACAAGGGGCTAGTATATTTCCTAGAAGCCAGCAGACACAAGGCATGGGAGAAATGGGGATTCGAACCCATAACCTTGCCTTACCAAATCACTTGGGAGTAAGCTTGGAACCACTAGACCACCACCCTTGTTGGTATCCATACAAGAAACAACCACCTTAATGCTTATAGTATCATCTTCCACCTCACCATAATCCCATCTTATGAACTCAATATAAAATTTCATTTTATTTATAAACCAAAATTCTTGCTCATCACAGTATCACAGTATCACACTAGGTGGATGCCCGTGAGTATGCCCGTGCGTTGCACGAACTATGATTATATAATAAAATCAATATAAAGTGATTATTAATCTCATCGAAAAATCAAAGTGTAATTGTCACTTATGAGAAACTATTAGTAATATATGGATAAATATTTATATAATCCACTAAATATCATGAATGCCATATAATAAGATTACTATGACTTTATAGGACATCTTATCTAATTTGAACTCTTATCATCAATTTCAATTAACTATTAATTAACTCATCCCATATGTTACATGATCTAATAGGTAATAGTTTCAAAGTCTTTCTATGCTTGATGTTGATTCCCCAATGCTCTTATGTTGATATAAGTGTACAACTAACCTTCCAAATATATGATCCTTCTTTTATTGTAAAATCAGTTTAAATGTCTAATGTATACATAACTACTTTTCAAAAAATAGAGATGTTTTAGACATAAACCTTAGAATAGCCAAACATATTTTAATGCTTGCTTGTTTTTTCAAAGTTATGTACGGTCAAAATACTGCATTGAAAAACGCAAAAATTCCAATGTAATTTTATTTGTGGCCGAGAGAAGTACATTAATAATTATAAAGTTGAAGGGAACATAAATTGGAGCCCTAAAATAACATGAGGATCAATAAATTACGTATAGTTATAAAATTATACGTGATAATGGTAAAATTTCCTATTAAAGATTGGACCTAAAATCATTTTAGATTCGTCGTTTATTTCTTTATTCTACACATACCATTTTTATTATATTTTACCTTGAGATTGCTTTTTAAATTTTTATAACTAATATACGTAGTTTTCCTCTTATTTTTTTACATTGCAACTCTTTAGTTGTGTCAGCTTGTCAAGCTAATTACTAATTACCTTTTTAGGTGGACGCATCTTATGTTGTAAAATCAATAGAGCATACTACAAATGAGTCTCATTTTAAAGGATATTTCGTACTCGCTTCAATGGTGTAAGAAATTTATTTTTTTAAGCGGTGAAAGTAAAGTTATATGCTTTTTAAAATCTAATAGTTTACTCTTTAATTGTAACACCCCGTATTTTCTACATAATAAATAAATAAAAATAACTAAACTCGAGCCGAAAATCAGGCAGAGTTTCCTTTAGACATTCCAAGTTATAGACTAAATAAAAACCTGCTTAAACAGAATATATACAACAATACCAAACTTTACAGCGGAAGACTTCTAGCTAAATCCGGTGCATCACTGCCACACTCACTCATTGAATGAGTGCAAGGCAAACCCTTACATAACCCAACCAACCAAATAAACTATAATGCTTTACTAATTACAACTCAATGAGTGAATAAAAATTATAATTACAAATGCAAACACTAATCTTCTAATCAACTCGTAATGATCCTCCAAGCGTGATCTTCTAACACAATCAACCTGTAAACAAACTCCAGTATACTCCCACAGTTGCAGTTAAGCCGCAAAAGGTTCATCATAGGTCCACCATATGTAAATGGACAACACACACACATAAAAAGAAAAACATCCAATCCAATAATTATTTCACCAAAATAAATAATCAAATAAATAAATTATTCAAAAAATAATTAATTTACGGGATGTTACATACTATCCCCCTTAAAGGAAGTTTCGTTCCGAAAACTTAACGCAACAACAAATACAAGCAGTGGTACAAATCAAAACATCACATTATAACACCCAGGATTTTCTAAATTATAAATAAACAAAAATGAATAAACTCAAGCCGAAAATCGGGCAGAGTTTCCTTTGTAAATAGACATCCCAAGTTATCGACTAAATAAAAAACTGCTTAAACAGAATATATACAACAATACCAAACTTTACAGCGGAAGACTTCTAGCTAATAAATCCGGAGCATCACTACCACACTCACTCATTGAATGAGCGCAAGGCAAACCCTTACATAACCCAACCGACCAAATAAACTATAATGCTTTACTTTTACAACTCAATGAGTTAATAAAAATCATAATTACAAATGCAAACACTAATCTTCTGATCAACTCGTAACCATCCTCCAAGCGTGATCCTCTAACACAATCAACCTGTAAACAAATTTCAATCTACTCCCACAGTTGCAGTTAAGCCGCAAAAGGTTCATCATAGGTCCACCATAAGTAAATGGACAACACACACACATAAAAAGAAAAACATCCAACCCAATAATTGTTTCACCAAAATAAATAATCAAATAAATAAATTATTCAAAAAATAAATAATTTACGAGATGTTACATACTATCCCCCTTAAAGGAAGTTTTGTCCCGAAAACTTAATGCAACAACAAATACAAGCAGTGGTACAAATCAAAACATCACATTAATGATTTAGGAAAGTACAACTTTAGTATATATTCTATACGAAAACCTCTAATTAATAGTGTACTTTTTAACGATTTAGGAAAGTGCAACTTTAGTATATATATTTTCTATACCAAAACATAAATTTCTATTTTATATTTATATAAAAATTTATTACAATGGTTCGCTTAGGTGGACGCCTCCAATGTTGTCACGGGTTAAGTTATATATATTTTTATTATTTTCCTTGTTATTTTATTCTTCAACATTATATATTATAGAATATATTTACGCTAATTAAAATTGGATATGATCTTATACGTTAATATTAAACACATTGTAAATGCATCTCATTTTGAAGTATTTTCCGATGGAATACGATGGTACAAATATTATTATTTTTTTGAAGATGTGTAGAAAATTACATTTGCTTTTGAAGTTTCGACAAAGATTAAGTTATAACACTCATAAAACTATATTTATTAATTACAAGTCAAACTCTCAATTTTATTTTTTTAAAAATTATTCTAATAATACATTTAATGATGTGGCATGGCTCAAAACTCATGAAATATGCCAACTTTATATATAGAGAGAAGATTATGATTCTCTTCTATTTTATCTTACCCATCCACATTTTTTCTTTTATTTTATATTGTTGAAATATAAATTTAATGAGTATGACTAATCTGAGATTTGTGCATAAATAACAAGTTAGGAGAAAGAATGAGTAAACAAATTTGTCCAATAATATAACAAATTTTGTCAAGGTTAAAAAATATAGCCGTTGGTATTTTTTAAAATTTTTTTAGAATTTATTTTCTTTCAATCATAGTCATTTGAATTTATTTTTAAAAATATAGCAGTTGGTTTTTTTTTAAAATTGTTTAGAATAAGATAAAAAAAATTGGCCAATAACTGGTTGACACATAGTGCGCGAACACCAATTGGGCTGGCGCGTGTCAACTGGCGTTTTTTTTTTTATCTTTTTGCACTCTCTCTCTCCTCTCTTTCTCTCTTCTGGCAGAAGCAATAAAAAAATTAAAATGAACGCGGTGACGTGCCAAAAAGAACCGAGCCAACAAATGATCCCAGCTCGTTTTATACCTCCAAAAAAAGCCCAAGTCATCTACTCCTCTTTTTTTTCCAATGATCCCATCTATGATCATTGATAAACTCATTATTTGGGTTTTATGTCACACTCTCCTTTTATTGGTGCACTTATAGCATCAGTGAATGAATTAAAATTGGTTCATAGCAGGAGAGAGTGTAATGCTCCCAAATTCAAATTTTGGGTCTATCAATGATCCTAAAATTTGGGTCTATTAATAATCCAAAATGAGTTCATGGAAAAGAAAATTGGAGAGAGTAAAACGAGTGTCTAAAACGAGCTGAGTTCATGAGTAAGCCCAAATGCTTAAGCTGATGCAAGATCACGTTAGTTTTTAACAGCCATTCCTCTACCCTCAAAAAAAAAAAAAGTGACAGTCTTCCTACTTTTTCTAAGGCATACCATTAGAATTTTCTTTGATTGTTGCCAACCACTATAATTTAAGGCTAATCACTATAGATTAGTGAGCAGTTTAGATTAGCAATCAAAATTATAATGTTTACATCATAGTGATTAGCCCTACATTACAGTGGTTGCCAGCGAACAAGTAAGCTTCCGATATAAGGTAGACTATGCCCAAGCCAAGATCAAGATTAAATCTTTTACACTTCTAAAGTTGTAAATAAGTTGTAACCTACCACGCTTATAACCTCACGAACTTTATTTCTCTCGTTTTCTTCCTTTTCTTTCATAAACCTTTTTCTTAACAATGCAATTATATCATGTCAAATTCTGAATCTCTGCGTGCTTTTATGTTAAAAGGCCATGATTGACGAAAGATTCCAAATCAGCAAAATAATTAGGTGTACAACTAACCGATGTTGAACAACATTGCATTAAAATTTTAATTTAATGAAAAATAAAAAAGTTTTAGTTTCAATCTTTTTTAGTAATTGATAACGAATAAAACTTTTCTTTTACTGTTAAAAATATAAGTTTTCAATTCGAAAGAAAGAAAAACACATGAAAAAAAGAAAAAGAATACAAAAAGGAAACCATCAGATACCAAAAAGATATCCACAGAAGCAATATTGCTTAATTTGGTCCGCATCATGGTTTGACCCTCGATTAAAAGGATCCCATCATCTGGCTTCCTTCATCCTCACACAAAATTCAATTAAAATAAAATATATTTTAAAAAAAAAAAGACCCATGAAAGAAAAGATTCAATTTTGCAATGAACAGATGAACTAATTTTTGATAGAAATGAATAAATGGAGATTAAATTGGGAAAAGAAAGTGAAGCTCAGAGATAAATGGGTGTAAGATGAATCAGCACATATTTTACTAAGAGTGGTGCATGACAATCTGAGATCTCATCATAGCTAATACCCCAGGGTACTAAATTAAACATAGTTTTGGAGTGAGAAAGAGAGAAAAAGAAAACACAAACACGAACAGAAAGAGATGACGACGTATTGAAGATGAAGATGTTTAAGGGTTTCATTAAAAAGGGGCGAGACTAGTAGTGGCGAAACCGCAAAACCCTAATTAAAGCTTTGATGCCCAATTGTTTTGGCCTTGCTTTTTATTTTACGCACAATCCGTAAGAAAAAGAAGGCCCAAAAAAAAACCTGGGTTTTCCGGGTTTTTTTTCTTCTTTTCCTTAGTCCCTAGAGCTTATCAACGACTTTAAAGCCCGGCCCATTTGACCCGCATGGTGGGCGTAAATTCATTTTGGCTGCAACAGCGTACGTAATTGCCTGTTAACAACATGTCCGGACTAGTCCCTTATTGGTGCTACGTTGACGGGGTTAGTGTTTGCGTCGGTTGTTCAGCTAGTCTAATATATTCGCTAGTGAACAAGAGAGTTTGAACATGACATAGCGGGGGATGACTCGATCGCCATTCACTTACACCTTCTTTTTTAACGAGCAAAAAATACTACATGCACTGGACTGGTTAGCAAAAAAAAAAAAAAAAAAAAAAAAAATTAAAGAAGAGGAAAATCTCAAAAATGTTCAGAGGTTTGAGCTAATTGCGAAAAGGGTACTTGTGTTTTCAATAATCTTAATTAAGGTACATGTAATTTCAAATCTGTTTTATTAACAATCTTTTGGCAGAAATTTTCACGTATGTATTTGACGTGCATTTTGAGATTTTTGAATAGAGAACTTAGCACCTTAATTGAGATTAGTTAAAACACCGGTCTTGGGAGATTGTCTTGTTGTCGATCTTGTAGGTATTTGTATTAGACCCCAATAACTGGTATCAGAGCATTGGTTATTGTTTGTAGACATGGAGTCTAGACATAAATCTATGATTAAATTGACATCGACCAATTATTTCATATGGAGACCCATGATGGAAGACTTATTGTATTGCAAGGATTTATATGACCCGATTGAGGTGGATGAAAAAGTTACTGTCCTAGTTAAACAAAAAAAAATGACAGATAAAGATTGGGAGAAAATGAAAAGAAAGACATTGGGTACAATTAGACAGTGGATTGATATTAGTATATTCAATCATGTGTCCCAAGAAACTGACCCATTTGACTTGTGGAAGAAATTGGAAGGTCTTTATGAGAGGAAGACGGCTCACAACAAAACTTCTTTGATTAAGAGGCTGGTAAATCTCAAGTTGAAGAATGGGAAGTCAGTGTTAGAACACCTTAATGATTTTCAAGATGTTATTAACAAGTTGACGTCTATGAAAATTGTTTTTGATGATGAGTTGCAGGCTTTGTTCCTATTGAGTTCTGTGCCAGACAGTTGGGAGACACTTGTTGTGTCTATTAGTAACTCAGATTCGAATGGTGTGCTTTCTTTAGATGTGATCAAAGAGAGTACGTTTAATGAAGAAACCAGAAGGAAGGAGATGAGTATTGATAATTCAGAGGCACTTGTTGTTGAGAACAGAGGAAGAAGCAAAAGTAGAGGTCCTAAGGGACGTGGCAAGTCAAAGCACATGTCCAAGTCTAGAGATGGCAAGGAGACCCGTACTTGTCAATACTGCAACAAACCTGGTCATATCCAGAAATTTTGCTTCAAGTTGAAAAGAGACAAGAAGCAAGATCACCAGAAAGATGGTGATGACAAGAACACAACAACAACCACTACACATGCAGAAGAACATGTCACTATGGTGTGTGCAGATGGTGAGTGTCTTCACATTGATGATTGTGGTTCTGAGTGGGTTGTTGATTCAGAGGCTTCGTACCATTGTGTACCGAAGCGAGAGTATTTCATGAACTATCGAGCTGAAGATTTTGGTAGAGTGAACATGGGTAATTCGAGTTCTGCGAGAATTGTTGGCATGGGTGATATTCGTGTACAGACTGATGTTGGGTGCACATTGATCTTGAGAGATGTACGACATATTCCAGATTTGCGTCTCAATTTATTGTCACAAAGTGTTCTTGATCGAGAGAGATTTCGACATTCACTTGGAGGTGGCAAGTGGAAATTGTCTAAGGGGTCAATGACAGTGGCTCATGGTGAGCTATGTTGCACATTGTACAAGACACACATGCTTGTTTGTTCTGGAGAGATACATGTTATTATGGAGAACACTTCTCCGAACTTATGGCATCGGAGATTGGGGCATGTTAGTGAGAAAGGAATAAAGGTACTTGCTGGTAAGTCTTTTATTCCTACAGATACTACTATCTCTCTTGACCCGTGTGATCATTGTTTAGCAGGGAAACAACATCGAGTTTCATTCCCTAAGAGGTCTAGCAAGAAGAAAGTAAAGTTAGAGTTGGTACACTCTGACGCGTGTGGTCCAGTAGAGGTGGAATCTCTTGGTGGTAACAGATACTTTGTTACTTTCATTGATGATGCCACATGGAAAACTTGGGTTTATATGCTGAAAAATAAAAGCCAAGTGTTCGAGATTTTTCAAAAATTTTGTGCCATGGTAGAGAGGGAGACAGACAGAAAATTGAAGCATCTCCGCACTGATAATGGAGGTGAGTATACCTCGAATGAGTTCGAGGGTTATTGCTCGAGACATGGTATTCGACACGAGAGGACAAAGCCTGGCACCCCACAACATAATGGTGTTTCTGAGAGAATGAACAGAACCATTGTAGAGAAGGTGAGATGCGTGCTGAGAATGGCAAACCTTCCAAAATCGTTTTGGGGAGAAGCGGTCAGAGTCGTTGTCTCTTGATAAACAGAGCTCCATCAGTTCCTTTGGGCTTTGATGTTCCTGACTGTGTTTGGTTTGGGAAGAATCCTTCTTATGCTCATTTGAGAGTGTTTGGGTGCAAAGCTTTTATGCACGTGCCAAAGGAACTCGATCTAAGCTTGATTCGAAGAGTACTCCTTGTGTGTTTGTTGGTTACGGTGATGAAAAGTTTGATTAAGGTTATATGATCGAGAAAAATAGATAATTGTTAGGAACAGAGACGTAGTCTTTTATGAGCACGAGATGGCGGCAGGCCTCTTAGGTGCAGGTACGACTACTAGTAGTACAAATTTGCCGTTTGCTACTGATGTTTCTCCTGTTTTTGTTTTTGTTAATCAGCCTATTGTTGAAGAGCATGAGCATGAACATGTTCATGATGATGGCGAAGAAGTGCAACCTGGTGATGATATGCAGCTGTAGACGCCGAATTTTGACTTGTATTTCTTTTTAATAATTATTACAGTTAATATTAGCATTAACCATAATTATCCTAACTAAATAAGTCATTTGGGCTAAAAGGGCATTTAGGGTCCATAAGTTGACCCAACCCATTAGCAAAGCAAAACCCAAAGCCCAAAAGAGAAAATAAATCAAAAATCCAAAAAAGAGTATAAAAGAGAAAATGCAAAAAAAATAAGGATTGGAATTATGATGTCATGCATGACATCGTTCCATGACATCAGACATCACAATATTCCCATGTTCCCATCCAATAGCTAAAGACAAAAGGGAATAATGGTATCAAATAGAAATACCAAAATACCCTCCCATTTTCCATGAATTAACCCCCCACCCAAAAAAATTAAAATAAAAATAAAAAAAAATCCCCCTTCACAACCGAAAAAGGGGAAGAAAAATAAAAAAGAAAAGAAATTCTTCCCCGCCCCCCACGTTTTTTATTTCTTTTTTTATTATTTTTTATTTTGTTTTTGTTTTTTCTATTTTCTATTTTCTCTCCCACCTTATCTCATCTTTTCTCTTTCCTACTCACTTCCACCTCACAAGATTCCTCCCATCTTCTTCCATCACCATAAATGTGACATTTGTCACCCTCCCATCCACATTCTCTCAACCGCCACCATCCACCTCCCATCAAATCCCACCCTCCATTTCTTCTAACCCTAATTCTCCGCCATCCTTCCCCCCTTATAAATACACCCTAAAAAGCTATTTTGAAGGGCCTTTGATCTCTCTTTCTCTCTTTAGTTTTAAACTTACTCCTTCTCAAGTATAGAATTTTATTTTTTTTAGTGTTAATCACAAGTAGAAGGCATTTGTGATTAACCCCACACTTGTGGGTATTCAAGTTCAAGCATTGAAGAAACAAAGCTAAATTGTAAGAAAATGTAAGCTTGGCTTTCTAATCTCATCTCCTTGTTTTTTTAAAGGTCGATGTGATATGAGGTCGGTTATGTGACCCCTCATTTTTCACACGATCACTAGCTAGGATTAGCCACTCATGGAGGGCTTAGTGGGTATACCACTTATTGACCATTTTTACGGTGAGGATGAGTTGAGTGATTATTGTGATTGCTATGTTTGTGCTAATATTATTCCCATACTTATCATGTAAAAATGGAATAAAAGTGGTTCATGTATATAAATAAGTTAACAATGGCATTAGGTTGTAGATTTTAGATCTCGGAATTTGTTGACAGTTTTATGATATAACTTTCTCGGGTTTCTCTAGAAGATCTAACGGTCGGATCGTGACAAAATCGGTGGCTATGAAAACTTTGGCTGGTTATCTATCCAACCATGTAAAGAACTCCCAGACCTAACGGTTGGATCATCAATGGCAATCAATCTAAGTTAACTGGTCTAAAACTAACAGTAGAGTCTAGATCTATAAATAACTAATAAACCATGAACAATTGAACTTAGCTCCTTTCTGGATAAAGTGAAGTAGACATAATAAGATTGCCAATGATATCAGTTGTACCCATTTTGGTTAAGAATCGGAATTTTGGTGATTTGTTTAATGTCGAACTATTGCTGGACAAAAAGAATTTAGATCCGTTTTCATGACATAGAATAAAAGGTTTAATAACCCTCGTTAGGATAGTTATTTTATTTTTGTATTTTTATTGTACATTACTATATATATATATATATATATATATAATATATTATATATATATATATATATATATATATATATATATATATATATATATATATATATATATATATATTAAAATACCTACAAAAATGAAGAACATTTGTTGAAAATAAAAAATTAAATAAATCCATTATCGGACCAGATATGGCCCTTTTTGAAGATCAGTTAATATTTATCTGATCATAAACTATAATTGTAAAAGACCAAGAGGAATAGAAACTAGACTCCATGTGAACCATTATAGGCTTTGGAATTATTCGATTCGGACTTGTATCCTATTTTTAATGATTAATTGAAAACCGGATTCAAAGCTGTCACTATCAACATTAAACCTTCAAACAAAAAGACAAGGGGATGTGTACAGTACTTTTGTTTAATTTTGTTTAATAACATTAACATGTGATAAATTCATACCAATTTGTGTACATACTAACCACTAGTTCTAGTTTGATTCGTGTAAAACTTAGACTTAGATAACTTGTCATCAATTCATAAAAAATCAAAAGCCGCAAATCTGGAAACCGCTTCCAATAGGTTATAATTCGCAAATATCTTTCTCCTTAGTCATTTACTTGACTTGATATTTTTACATGAGAAAGAGGACTAAACATGACACAAGTTAGGCTTTGGAGTCAATCCATTTGCTTAATTTAAGACATAGTTATGATTTATTGAAGTTGCGTCGAGACTTGCGCAAAAACAGTTTTCTTTACCTCACTTGAGGATTTTCGTTAATTTATGAAATAAAAAGATAAAAATGTGAGCTTCTCCAGTCTAGCTCCCCAAAGTGTCTAATTAGTTTTAAAAATAATTTGGTTAATATATTGATTCGTTTGGACCATTCCCTTGTCCATTTAATCAATTGTGTCATGTAAATATCAGTTTTTAGGAATAAAACTAATTAACTAAGTAATGATTCGCCATTGGTTTTCCCACCGGTGGAACCGAAGATCGAGACCGAGCCCCGGAGGCCCCTCGTCTAGAAAGACCGAGACATTTTCCTTATTTAGGATTTTTAGTCTTTTCATTTGTGTTGTATTGTGTAATTAATTTGGACTCTTGTAATTTGTTACTTAGAACCATTGTTAACATGTGTTGTAATTATTTTGCATTTGCATTTATCTCACCTAATAAACGAATTCGGCTAATACTAAAAAATAAAATTGTTTGCTCAACATGTGTGGTTGAATGTATATATAGTTGTTGTTTTGTAAAACGGTATGTTCATTTATGTACCAACCCGGCCTGGGGCCAAATTCGAGGTTAGAATCAGAAATTTGCTTATACGCGATCATGGGTGTTCCACCTACCATTCCATCAAACCACCTTCATACAAAATCACATTCCCTAGTGGAATCCACATTTCCCCAGTTACAACCATTTTCCCCAGTGGAATACCTATGATCGAATAGAAGCTAATTATTGATCGTTCCCTCTTATTTGGCATCGGGCCACCCCAGGAGATCCTACCGGAAAGACTCCTTTAAGACATTACCCACAAATACAAACTAACAATCTACATAAATTATCCATCTATCCACCCCCAATGAATGTTATTCCCCAGTAAAGAACGAATATTTTTGAGAAGTCTAATCTTTATACTCAAAGCTAAGAATTGGGTTGATCCCCGTATATTACCAAATATTGTTGGGTTGAACGCCTCGAAGGAGCGGGCTAATCATCCCATTTGAGCTTTTTCCTACTTATTCGAGGAGAGTAGGGGGTTCCTCGGATCAATTCGACTCTAAGTTGCGAGTCATCTCATAAGTTTCTCAATTATACCCCTCTTTACGGGAAAGAGCATCCATACCCGCCTTAGTGGCACCCAAGGAGTCTTACTGACCGGATCCCCCGGTCAGAACTACGTAAGGGTTTTGATCCAGGAGTAGATTCAAGACCTACGATGAATGGTACGTAGTGCTGTATTTGTAATATCCAAACCCGCCGGTATATAAATGAACATACTGTTTATAAATAAACTCTTTTTTCTTATTGTCTGAGCATGTTGTGTGATAATGTGAATATTTATGTGTTCTTTTATTTTTTTTAGGTATAATGTAGCCAACCTCAAGCTTTCATATGGGATACAACATATTAGTAAAGAGCATGGACTTAGTACGGAGGAGGAGACGGGTCCGAGGACGTCCGCACCTTCTAACCTAGACCCCGAACCAAGATCTCTGATTTGTAGACCAGTCAAAGAATTTCCGTGCCTTATCGCTATGGAGTCAACTTTTAGGTTTCTTAAACGGTTTTCTTTAAAATCGTTTATAAAACCCTTCCTTGTTTGGGTCATAACAAGATGACGACTCTTCTTTTGTAAAAACCCGTCCTTGTTTGGGTCATAACAAGGTGGCGACTTCGAACCTTAAGATGATTCCTTGACAATTGGCCTCTTCAATCAGCCGATTTCCGTGGGACGTGCCTCTGGCATGTATCGCGACGATTCCCGGGTCCTAATCCAGGAAACCCCGAGAATCTGGCCCCACAGACTAGCGACTCACCTGGGAACTATATTTTTATAAGTGGTCTAAATCCGAAAGTATGTTGTATTCCTTGAAAGCAATATGATGTTAGTTTAGGTGTATATTTGTTATGCCTACTTTTGTATATATTTTGTACATACCTTGTATATTCTGTTTAGGTGCAAATTTATGTGTGTTTTGAATGGTTGTTTGAAAATAAATGGTCCGCACACACACACGCACTTTATCTTCTCTGTAATTAGGTTGGTTAGGGCCAGATTAGCTAACCAATATAATATTAAGGAAGCTACTACACATATTGACGTTCATGGAGTGCCAGTCACTGTGTGTGTACTCTAAAACTCAGACAAACTAAAATTGTGAATATATCGTTTATAGATTGACCTTAGAGAGCACATGGACCGACGCATGCTTGAATTTTTATTCAGTTGTACATATCATTTAGTCAGTCCATCGTCACATTCACGCGTCCATGCATTGACGCATTCGTGCACTGCATTTGCATACATATTTCAAAAAAAAAAAATTCAAATGAATATCCCTTTTTGTATAATTTTTTTTTTTCCAAGGACTTTCCCAAAATTTACTTTGATTTACAAAAATCCAAAAAGAATCATGAGTTTGAAATGGTAAATTCGTTTATTTTCTGTATTTGACTTGGATAAGAATTTCATTTATCGTCTTATATCTTGTAAATAAATCGAGGATTTTTCGGGAAAGTCCATTTTTCTTTCTTTTCAAAATAAAAAGATTTTTCAAAAAAAAAAAAAAAAACTCATGGATCATTTTGCTCTTCAGAGAAGTCTTGCATTTTGCACTCAACCTCCACAAAAATTGTCGTCATCTTCCACCTTCTTAGGTCGAGCTCCATAGCACATATCAACCAAAGTTGGACATCATTTTGTCGATGAGCACCAACTTGCTAGGGGCAAGAATAATGTAGAAAAGGATTCGCCTTGGGAAGGAAAGCGACAAAATTTGAGAAGTAGATGCTAAGGTTAACCTCAAATGGGAAATCGTGCAATTATTAGGAGGGGCAATCACTATTTCTTGATGGAGTGTGTATCTTCTGAAATGCTTTGGAGCGTAATAGACCCCAATGTCGAGGGGCATCTTCCTTCCTTCATCACCCATAATTTTGAGGGGCATTCACATTTTCCATTACCTGTCTAAGGGTTAAAGTTAAGGAATGTTCCTATCTAATCTCGAATGTGGCCGACATTCTCGTAGTAGTTTCGATCCACGAACATGAATTCAATAATGACTCCCTGAATCCTCAAGGGGCAATATCTACAAGGTAAATTGTCAAAGTAGTGGACGGGATGAATCAAGGACTAGGGGCATTGATATGCCACGAAGAACAATAACTGTCAATTCGGCAAAACTCATTCGATGATAGCCGTGGAAGAAAAGTGCATCCCATTAGAAAGCTCTGTCGCCAATTTCAAGTCTTCACAACAAGGGCACGAACTACGTCTAACCTGATTCTCCTTTGGAGATACGTAGGCAATGCTCACGGATTCGGTCTAAATAATGCTCAATTAAACCCTATGGGCATTCATGAAAAAAAAGGGTTTTAATCAAAAGGAAAAGAAGTATATACAACGAGTCTTAAGTGCCTAGCAAACTCACATTGGTTAACCCCCTTGATATAATATGGTTGAAGCGCATCTAATTCAAGATTAGGATCAGACTCGAAGGACTAACCCTCTTTGTTCACGAACTAGTTTTAAGTGATCTAGTATGTTTGACTTCATTTGACTATAAGATGTGAAATACTAAGGAAGGACTTTTATGCATTAATCCACCTAATTAGTACCCAACTTCCACGGTGACTCTTTAATGGTCTCTAAATTCATTTCTGTATAAATACAATAAGTGTGGAAATCTGCTCCAATGCTCTTGGAGGAGGCCCTTGTAAAACCCAAGGGGACAACCATATTGATCACGAGATGATTGCGACCAAGAGTATGAGCATGCGAAGCATGTCCGAGATGTGATATAGTGAGTAATCGGGGTTCGCGCCTCATGAAGCGGGAACATTTGCGTAAAAAGGTATGTCACATCCTGATAAAGCAACCACCAAAAAAAAAAGGAGATATAAAATAAATATAAATTGTCTAGACCAATATAAAGGGGACGAACCATGCACTATTGCACAAAAGTGCCGGAATTTGTGAGAATCAACTTAAACAATAACTCAGTCCAACCGAAGTATCTCATATTTTGATAGCAATAAAGTCAAGCACCTAAGTTGCTTATGAATCTGATCATGCAAATCGAGGTGTGAATGCTTCTGAATTTGTGCCTAATTAATATTGTAAGAGGCGTTGTTGACCGGGTTATGTCGACAGATTTATTGATCTTGAGTCTGCTATACACGGAGGATTTCGCGTATACACTTCTAATTTTAATAAAACCCTTGGAGTTTAATGAGTTTGTGGTGAAGATATGAGATTTGGTTTGCGGAATTTTTCAAATGTGGATGCAAGGCGGTAAAGCACGGAGGGTTTAATCGTCAAAATCTAGAGAGAGACCGTTATGGACAACTGCTTTATTCGAAACTGATTCACTTTGGGAATGTCGCGACTCCTCATTCCTCAAGCATCAAAAGTTCAACAGGGTTTCTCTTTCATAACCCATTTTATCTAA
This sequence comes from Tetragonia tetragonoides, assembly GCA_038025085.1. Taxonomy (NCBI): domain Eukaryota; kingdom Viridiplantae; phylum Streptophyta; class Magnoliopsida; order Caryophyllales; family Aizoaceae; genus Tetragonia; species Tetragonia tetragonoides. The sequence goes on along the minus strand of CM076140.1, from coordinate 14,371,838 downwards.
GGGGCATATAAATTCAATTGGGACCAGTGGCCCGAACTACGCTAAACCTGATTCTCTAAAACGAGATACGTAGGCAGTCCGCAAGGATCCGATATGAATAATAATTTTTTTTTTGAGGCATTAAAATAAAATAAAAAAAAATTCTTAAAAAAAAAAAAAATAGAGAAGAAACTTTATAAAGCCCGAAGGTAAAATAAATAACTAGTGAATACTTGCACGAGTCGGTGAGATTTTTAAGATTGGTCGTCTCTTTCACTTCCAAGTTCATATCATTTTGTAAAAAAGTATTTCGTAATTGAAAGTGAGAGACTAATTTCACCACAAATAAACTTGTTACTTTAATAATGAAAGAGAGAGGAAATTACATCATTCTTTTCCTTTTCCTCTCTTTTGAACATAAAAAGCAATAAAACCTAGCGATATTACATTTATTTTTTCCGAAAATGAAAATTACAAAACCAAAAAAAAAATAAGGGAAAATAATTGGGTTCATGAATTTTCACCATGGGCCTCAATTTTTTTAGTTTGCCACCATTCACCACGGGGTAGACCATGACCCATCTCCCCCCATAGCACAACCACCTTCACCATTTCCAGCCCATAACCCATCAATCCCCGCGGCCCAATTCCCCACAAACCCGCTCCCCTCCCCTTCGCCCTTCACGGTCCACCTATCCCCACCTCCCGGCCCAACTCTCGCCTGCCCAGCTCCATCCCGCACGGCACCAGCCCCCAAGCTTCCTCCCTGCACCAGCCCACACCCAACCGAGCCAATCCCAGCGGCCCACGGCCCTGCTCCCTCTCCCTCACCCATCTCGCTCACCTCCATCTTCACGGGCCCACCGATTTCCAGCCGACTGCGCGGCCCGCCACTACCACCCGAGGACTCACCTTGGTCCCCGGAGCCCATGGGACCCCACGGCCCGGCCCGGGGTGGACCGCCCAAGGCTCGAATCAGCCCAAACAGCCCCTCAACAGGCCCACTAGGCCCGCATGCACATTTTGGCCTACTTGCATTTTTCCACTTGTGATTAAATAGTTGAGCAACCAAGACCCATATGCCTCTTCAAGGACATCATCGTGAAGCACGGGGGAAGCTTCAAAGGTCATTTTGTGACTCCAAAGAGAGGACATGTTGCGGAAATCATTATACCCCGCCCCTCTTGTATAGCATGCCCTTGTAGGGAAGTGGTCAAGTAACCTTTGCTTTAGCCTCATTTGTCGTAAGCATCTTCATGGGAGGTAGAAGGTGATATGAGTAAGACCAGGAAGAGGGACACCACGATACCCTTCGGTTGAGTACACAACTCGGCTTAGATTCAAGAACCCTTGCACCCAATCAATTTTCCCATGAAAGACTTCATCCCAAATATCACTCTTCTCACAAGCTTTGTATGTTAGGGATTTTCCTCTTGCAAAGACATTTTTTGGTTTGAATTTTTCAAGGAGGGGATTAATAAGCTTAAACTTTTCACACAACCCAAGGTGCAAAACAAGGGGACACCCTTTCATAAAAGAATGAGGGTCATCTTTGAGTTTGTCAAGACCAAGCAAGGTCTCTCCTAACACAAGTGGACCAAATTTCCCTCCAAGCTCTATAAGCTTCACAAGACTTATACACCTAGCATGGAAAAGAGTTTTCTCCTCTCTCAAGAGAAAAGTACCTAACATCACTAGGACACTAACATTAAGCCTAGCTTGCTTGTAAGAGATTTTTCCATCCATCAAAAAATGTTGTTCACAAGGAAGGAACCTCTCTACTAAGCTTTGAAGAAGGACACTATCACTTATGATAAAGTGCCTAGTGATAGAAGTAGGAAGGCCAAGGAGAAGGCTCAAGTTGTTGTCATGGTAACTATTAGTGCTTAGTGTTATAAGAACCCCCCTCCTCTCTAATCCCAAGAGTTGCTCAACTTCTTCTACCAAGGAGCAAAATTCCTTATCACCCACCCTAAAACAAGTGTTCATCACTATCCCAATATTGGAGTGAGGATTTGATGAGACCCCAATTAAGAGGGAGTCTTATAAAAGGAATGAGAGCATTGAGAAATTGGGAAGTTGGATTAGTTTCTTTGGGTTTTGATTGTGAGACAAGAGTTCTTATCTTGGCTTTGAAATCACCATCTACATCACCATAAAAATCCATGGCCATGAAACTTGGAGGTTTAAAGAAGGAGAAGAAGGAGAAAGCAAATGAGACAAGCTCAAGGGGTGGTGAATACCCCCTTGGCCGGCCACCTATAAAGAGGAGGAGGAGCAAGTGCTCCTTACCCACCTTCTTACATCATTAAAGCCCTCATGTCATTGCTTACATAAGTATTTGCACCAAAGAGGAGGAGCAAAACCTTACTACTTCCCCATGCATGCACACTTACCTCTTTGGGTGACATGTGGTCCATGAGTGATTAAATTTGAATATTGCCATTTGCATGATAAAATGAGTGAATTGCTTAAGTCTTGTGTTGTAGTTAGTCACTAATTGGGTCATGCATGGTGGTCTTCTTAGGAAATGAAAGAGGATATAATTTTAATAATTTAAAAATCATTTCCCTTTCAAAAAAAAAAATTCGGCAAAACCTCATTTTCTTCAATAATAATTTTTCGAAAAATAATAAAAATTTCAAATTTCAAAGAAAAAGAGGGACATTTGTTTGTTAAACACAAAAAGAAAAAAAAATCGCATACACTTGCATTGCATTCATCTAGTAGGAGCATAATTAATGTACCCATGTGCATAATAAAAAAAGAACAAAAAAAAAAATTTGCATTTTATTACATTCAAAATCATGTTGCATTCATATGCACCCTTTCAAAGAAACAAGATACTATTGCATTCACAATTGCATTCCTATGCATTTACAAAGTTCGTCGTATTTATTCCAAATAAAGGTTATAACCGCATTCATATGCATTGTTAGCGAATCATTATTCATTAAAAATAAAAAAATCTCGCATTCATATGCATTCATAAAAAAAAAAAAAATCAAATCAAATCATTTACTAAAAGAAATATCAATCAAAAATAATAAAAAAAATCAAAAAAATAAATAAAATCAATCTAATGCATTCACTTCTTGAAAGTATTAGCTCCTTGAGAGTATCTGCTTCTTGAAAGCATCATCTCCTTGAGAGTATCCGCTTCTTGAAAGCATCATCTCCTTGAGAGTACCCACTTCTCGAAAATACGAACTCTTTAAGAGTATGATTTTTCACCGAGAGTTGCATGGAAAATTTAATCAGTTGAAACTTTGAAGTGAAAAAGTATACAGAAAATCCAGAACTTACTGAACATCCCGAAAATCCAGAATATCCAGAACATCCCAAAAATCCAGAACTTCCAAAACATCCCGAAAATCCAGAACTTCCAAAACATCCCGAAAATCCAGAATATCCAGAAGAACAACAGTTAAATTTCGAGATCAAAGAAGTTATGCCCTGAGTGCACGGAAGAATGTGGTTAGTGGTTAGGCCACTACCATCTAAACGATAATTATTATCGTTGTTATTAATAATATTTTCGTAAGTCAAAATTAGGTGTCTTTTGTATCGTTGACCTTCATTTATTTGGAACCTGATCAATTCCTCAGAAACTCGGCCAACGAGGGGCATCTGTAGACGCCGAATTTTGACTTGTATTTCTTTTTAATAATTATTACAGTTAATATTACCATTAACCGTAATTACTCTAACTAAATAAGTCATTTGGGCTAAAAGAGCATTTAAGGTCCATAAAAGTTGACCCAACCCATTAGCAAAGCAAAGCCCAAAGCCCAAAAGAGAAAATAAATCAAAAATCCAAAAAAGAGTATAAAAGAGAAAATGCAAAAATAAATAAGGATTGGAATTATGATGTCATGCATGACATCGTTCCATGACATCATCTTATTATGTCATGCATGACATCACAATATTTCCATGTTCCCATCCAATAGTTAAAGACAAAAGGTAATAATAGTATCATGTAGAAATACCAAAATACTCTCCCCTTTTCCATGAATTAACCCCCACCCAAAATATTAAAAAAAAAAAAAAAAAAAAAATCCCCCCTCACAACCGAAAAGGGGAAGAAAAATAAAAAAGAAAAGAAATTCTCCCCCGCTCCCCACGTTTTTTTTATTTCTTTTTTTATTATTTATTATTTTGTTTTTGTTTTTTCCCTTTCTATTTTCTCTCCCACCTTATCTCATCTTTTCTCTTTCCTAATCACTTCCACCTCACAGGATTCCTCCCATCTTCTTCCATCACCACAAATTTGACATTTGTCACCCTCCCATCCACATTCTCTCAACCCCCATCTCACCATCCACCTCCCATCAAATTCCACCCTCCATTTCTTCTAACCCTAATTCTCCCCCATCATTTCCCCCTTATAAATACACCCTAAAAAGCTATTTTGAAGGGCCTTTGATCTCTCTTTCTCTCTTTAGTTTTAAACTTACTCCTTCTCTAGTATAGAACTTCATTTTTTTTAGTGTTAATCACAAGTAGAAGGCATTTGTGATTAACCCCACACTTATGGGTATTCAAGTTCAAGCATTGAAGAAATAAAGCTAAATTGTAAGAAAATGTAAGTTTGGCTTTCTAATCTCATCTCCTTGTTTTTTTAAAGGTCGATGTGATATGAGGTCGGTTATGTGACCCCTCATTTTTCACACGATCACTAGCTAGGATTAGCCACTCATGGAGGGCTTAGTGGGTATACCACTTATTGACCATTTTTATGGTGAGGATGAGTTGAGTGATTATTGTGATTGCTATGTTTGTGCTAATCTTATTCCCATACTTATCATGTAAAAATGGAATAAAAGTGGTTCCTGTATATAAATAAGTTAACAATGGCATTAGGCTGTAGATTTTAGATCTCGAAATTTGTTGACAGTTTTATGATATAACTTTCTCAGGTTGCTCTAGAAGATCTAACGGTCGGATTGTGACAAAATTGGTGGCTACAAAAACTTTGGCTTGTTATATATCCACCCATGTAAATAACGCCCAGACCTAACGGTTGGATCATCAATAACAGTCAATCTAAGTTAACTGGTCTAAAACTGACAGTAGAGTCTAGATTTATAAATAACTAATAAACCATGAATAATTGGACTTAGCTTCTTTCTGGATAAAATGAAGTAGACATAATAAGATTTCCAATAATATTGGTTGTACCCATTTTGGTTAATAATCCAAATTTTGGTGATTTGTTTAATGTCGAACTACTGTTGGACAAAAAGGATTTAGATCCGTTTTCATGACATAGAATAAAAGGTTTAATAACCCTCCTTAGGATAGTTATTTTTATTTTTATATTTTTACTGTATATTCCTCAATATATATATTAAAATACCTATAAAAATGAAGAACTTTTGTTGACAATAAAAAATAAAATAAATCCATTACCAAAACTGGACCAGATTTGTCCCCTTTTGAAAATCAGTTAATATTTATCTGATAATTAACTATAATTATAAAAGGACAAGAGGAATAGAAACTAGACTCCGTTTGGACCATTATAGGCTTTGGAATTATTCGATTCGAACTTGTATCCTATTTTTAATAATTAATTGAAAACCGGATTCAAAACTGTCACTATCAACAATAAACCTTCAAACAAAAAGACAAGAGGATGTGTACAGTACTTTTGTTTAATTTCGTTTAATAACTTAAACATGTGATAAATTCACACTAGTTTCCATTGTATGCATTGTTCTTTGCAACTCCAATGGCAGCTTGAGAATCACAATGCATTGTAATCAACTGAGCTGACTTCCCCCAATGGGATATCTGTGAGCAGGTTTCTCAACCATTTTGCTTCATAGCCTGCCAATTCCAGAGCAATAAACTCAGATTCCATAGTAGACATAGCAGTGGAATTACTCTCATCATTACCAAACACCCAGTTGGCATCACTATATCCTTCTAACACAGCAGGGAACTTACCATAATGGAATCCCAAATTCATAATTCCTTTCAAATATTTAAGCAATCTTTTCAAAGCATTTCAATATTCATCATTAGGAGTTAGGACTATGAGTGTATCTACTAAGTCTACTAACAACATATGCAATATCAGGCCTTATATAATTCATGAGAAACATCAAACTACCCATGATTTTTGCATACTCAAATTGACACACAGGATCACGTTTATTTTTCATCAAATGAACACTAGCATCATAAGGTGTTCTAACAGGAACAATATCAAATGAATCAAACTTTCTAAGAATTTTCTCGACATAGTGTGACTGATTTAAAGACATACCAAATGGAGTTCTTTTGATCTTAACTCCCAAAATAACATCAGCCTCACCCATATTTTTCATATCAAATTTGGAACTCAGAAAGTTTTTCGTTTTGTTCACAATTAGCAAATCAGTGCCAAATAATAACATGTCATCAACATACAAACAAATAATGACATAGCTATCACCATCACATACATTTAGAGTATACACATGCATCACCTTCACTTACTGCAAAACCAAACTCATTAATAGTTTTATCAAACTTTTCATTCCACTGTTTCGGAGGTTGTTTAAGTCCATACAAAGACTTAACTAATTTGCATACCTTGTTTTCCTGACCAGGAACACGAAAACCTTCAGGTTGTTCCATGTATATTTCTTCATCAAGATCACCATTCAAAAAATCAGTTTTTCACATCCATTTGATGCACAATTAAATCACGTATAGAAGCAAGTGTAATCAAAGCTCTAATAGTAGAAATTTTAGTAACAGGAGAATAAATATCAAAGAAATCAATACCTTTCTTTTGAGTATTACCCATTACTACTATTCTAGCTTTGAATTTATCAATAGTACCAATAATTTCAGTTTCTTCTTGAAAATCCACTTGCTTCTCAAAGGCCTACACCCTCTAGGAAGGTCTGTCAATTTCCAAGTATGAATACTAAGGATTGAATGCAGTTCACTATCAATGGCCTCTTTCCAAAATACAACATCAATGGACCTCATAGCATCATTATATCATTTGAGATCTTCTTCCAAAATAAATACAGAAATAAACACAAGCATTCAACACATTTTCCTCAGTCAAGAAAGCAGTAATAAAGTCAGGACCAAAATCCTTTTCTTTTCTTACCCTTTTACTCATCCTCCTAATTTCATCACAAGTCTCAACTTGAAGCAAACTAGAGGAAGTAACATCAATATCACGAATAACAATATCATTCACATTATCAATATTCCGTGCAAGAATGTCATTCACATTTGAATTCAAAGAACAAATATTTTTTCATAGGAAATACACGGTCAAAGAATACTGCATCTCTACATTCCATGATATGTCCAGATGCAAATGAACCACTGACACTTTAAACAAGAAACCGATATGCAATACTATGATATGCATAATCAACAAAAACAACATCAAATTTTTTTTGTCCAATATTATCACGTTTGAAACTTGTTACACCACATTTTGCAAGACACCCCCACATTTCAAATGTTTCTCTTTAGGAGTATATCCTTTCCACATTTCATATGGGGTCTTATCAAGTTTCTTATAAGGTACTCTATTCAAAACATGACATGCAGATAATAATTTTTGGTACACTAAATTTAATAATTAGTCGACTACCCCCACATTGCCAAAGATTAGGGATCAATTAAATTATATTGAAAACACCAATATAAATAACTATAATTTAATACAACTTCCCCCACATGTTCTCAATATACATACTAAAAATCATATTCTTTCTCATCAGTCTAACAACAAAGTCTTTGATAGAGATATAAGATAATAAATGTCAATATACTACAAAATAATATCAAAGAATCAACAAGTCTGAATTTTGTAGCATGTAGTGAATTGCAAATATCATCCAATTATTCACCCAAAGTTCCCAAATATTAGAAAATATATTTAATCAACTCACAAAGCCTGTAACAGTTTTTAGACCAAAGGAATAAACTTTAATGACAATATAAAGCTCAAATTATAGTCCTTATATAATTGTCACACTAACAATTACAATACTTGCTTAATTCTGTAAGCACGCACTATATGGGAATTTAGATTCTTAACCAAGTCAGCCAACAAAATCACATGTTTATATTGAGCAAAGTTATGCATATTAGATTTGGCTTTTGAACAAGTCAGAGAATATACTAACACCACATAAAATTCAAATAGCTAATTACACTGGACTTAGACCATATATAACTTTCACTGATTAACACACTTTAAAAAAAAATGTTAACAAACACACTACTTACCGTAGTATATGTAAAGCCATTTGGTATTGCCCACTAATTTACTCACAAAAGAGTTTGTAGTAACTAATTTCAACTTACTGTATAAACTTGGCAAAAATATGGCTATCAAAAATTCTACCAATTAAAAGGAATCTGACTCAAATCTATCACATTAAAATAACATAGAAAACTTTTCATAACAAATTACTCAAGGACGATACTAAAGAATTTGAACACCTGAACCACAATTATCACCTCATTCATATAGATCAATGCATTTGTCAATCCACCAGTAAGAAAAATATGCCAGATGCATAGAAGGATATTAAATCCCAAATCTCCACAGAATATAGTCAAATAAATACTTGAAAGCATAACATGGAAATAAAACGTGAGTATACACCACTGTCCACTACTACCATCATAATCAAGCATTTGGTGGCAGAGCATCTAAGCATGGTCCGTACCCCGTAGCCTTTGTCATGTATACACCACTTTCATTGGGGGCATACGATAGATATTCATATAACTCACAGACTCACAGTAAAAGTCTAGCATTAACATCAATTTTGTTCCAGACAAAACACACATCCAGACATCCCAACACTTATAATTTTACCATCCAAAATTTTAATTTTAGATATGTCAGGAAAACCATTCTCGAAGCCATAATTGAAGATACAAATCTTCTTTTAGATTGTTGGAAATATAGTGTATATTCAACCACAAAAATAGAAAGATCTTACTTGAAACACTTGTTATGTCGTGGACAGACCACTGTCCTAAAAGACGATTTCGCCTAGCCCCAGTGCAAGCTTCTAATGGCGGCCGTCCTCCAAGATTAACACAACTCCGGTCACGGTGTGCACTCACAGTGAACAGATAGAGTAACAGTACCGACTTGCTCAAACCGAAAACATTTTAGAGAGTTTAGAAGAGTAGAAAATAGATAGAGAAAGATAGAATTTTTCTGTGTCCAAATCAGTTTTGCAAAGCTGCTTTTATAGTAGAGATTGGCTTAGTAATCTCCACAATCAATCCTGGAAATCGTAAATAATAATAACTAGTTTGCATAGAAACTATGGACAATCAGTATTGAAGACCAAAACATTTTCATAAATGCCCAACACAATTAATGAATGAAGACTTTGTTGAAACTACAATTTCCAATGTAATTTAAATAAATTTTGTGTAAAAATATAATAACCCAACCCCGACCTGTCCGATTGGACGACAATGATGTGCGCACGTGTGGTGGTCCATTCTTTTCCCTTTTCTCTTATTCAAAGTCTAAAGGGAGACCCACATATATAAACCAAGTTTCATTTTGTTTCCTCACTAATGTGGGACAAACCTTTTTACACAAACTAAATTTTATCTTCAAAACTTTGAAGCTTTATTCCAACATGGCGTCCAAGTAAGTGCTGAAATTTTATCTCTCCTCCAAAATGGGCTAAATGGGTAGATTGTTGTGGGTCCAGCTCCTTTTAATATACATATTTTATTTTATGTATTATTATTTCAGCAAAAAAAAAAAAAAAAAAAAAGAGAAAAAGAAAAATTGAACTAGCTGCTGCACCGAAATGTTTTTCGGTTAGCTAGTTTTGGTGGAAGGGCTTGTTATCACATGGGCCTCATTTTAGGTGTGCTTCACGTGAGTCCATCTTATGGGCTTGGCTTTTTAGCTTCCCTTGGAAGCTTTGCTTAACAAAAATACAGAGGCACACATCAGAAAAACAGAGAGACAAGAGAAGGTGAGCTAGCTAGCTCACGGTAGAAAACATAAGAGAGTCAACACTTGCAACAATAAACACAAAGTGAGAGAGAGACTGATCTACTCAGCTCAAGCTTTGATTTCAAGGAGCAGACGACAATTTTGCTGAGGTATTCAGCTTTGGGTCGTTGTTCGGATCAGTTGGAAGGTGTGTTTGTGACCAATTTGAGGTTGCTCAATAAAGATAACTTTTAGGTTTTGGTCTCTAGTACTTTGGGAGTAGTATTGATAATTGATATTAATTGTTTACTCAATTCTAGAGCTTTTGGTGTACCTTTGGTTGATTGTTGATGGTTTCAAGTTAGATCAAAACTTGAAACTTGAACTTGTTGTAAATTGCTATTTTGCTTATAGTTGATTTACCTGTCGGTTTGGCCCGTGGTTTTTTACTCTCCACACTGGAGGGTTTTCCACGTTAAAATCTGGTGTTCATTTATTTACTGTCATATATTTGTTCTGGTTGTTTATTGTGATTGGGTTGTATAATTTTGGGAGATTGTCTTGTTGTCGATTTTGTGGGTATTTGTATTAGACCCCAACAGAAACGACCGGTGTTTTGAGATTTTTGAATGGAGACCTTAACACCTTAATTGAGATTAGTGAAAACACCGGTCGTTTCTAAAATTAACTCAAACCTCATGTACCCTTTATGAGATTTTTCAAAAAAAAAATAATAAATAAAAAAAATTACATGCACAGACTAATCAACCCATCTCTAATTTAGTCATGAGAGGCGTATATAAATTCTCACTACAAAGAAAGGTAGAGGAGAAATTAGCCATAATTGACATAGTCGGATATTGATTGAATGATTGTGATTCCCTCGCCCCCATCTATACATAGTCGATCTTGGCCTAGCCCGCAAACTAATTTTGATAATAATGCATAGTAAATTGGCTTGTGGGTTAGCTCGTTCCACCTATTTCAATTTCCAAAATGACTCCTTTTTTCTCATTCGCATTTACAGGTTATATGTTGAATTCATTGTTAAATTTATAATGATGCAGCCATTGTTCTATTTTACTCGTAAGGCTGTATGGTTCGTTTGACTCTATATTCCATCAAAGTTTGATTTCGTAGTATAGATATGTAAACATAGATGACTGATATAAATCACCGCACTACAAAAACATATACATTAGACAAGCTCCAGCTTAACTTTGAATTTTGATTTTTGAACTGGTGTCGGATTTTACTAGTGTGTTTTGGTCTTTTGTTCTTAGGGAAGGAAATAAAGTAACTTATAACCTTGCGCATGTGTAATTATAGGAATTAGGAAGTCGAGTTTGGACCTCGGAATTTCCGAGTGTAGTTTGGCTTGTTTTTGTAAAATTAGTACCCGCTTGAGCGATCTTCCACTAAAAGAAAGTAAAAAAAAACACTGAAATTTTTGTCTGTCTTCAAGGCAAAGGTGACTCTTCCAAATTGTACCCAACAATGAAGAGCACTTCATGCATTGCTGCTGGTGAATTGGCACCTCAATGGAAATTATGATACAGATGCACAAACGGGCTAAAAGATCTCTGGTCATTAATCAGACAACCAAAGGGAATGTGCCAAGCAAAGACTGTTTGAAATACAATTTCTTTCCTTTAACCCCTTATTGGCTGTAGAAGTATACCAGTGAAAAGGTTACAGTATATTCGGAACTTTCCCCAATCAATGATCATTATGAAATATTACATGTACAAAGGAAAGACGTATGTCCAAACTAAAGGAGGTTTGTGTTTCTCAATTTCTGTACAAGTGAAAATCAGCTAGCTACACCTACACCTAATCCTCTGCCGTTAAATGGGAAAATGAGTTAGACTTTGCCTTCTTATAACCTACGACGTGCCAAATTAACTCATGCCACCACACCTATCAAAATCATCAAGTAACAGAGGGTTTGGTATCAGGGATTACGAGTAAACCATAGAAACGAAAAAAACAATCAAACATACAAGTGGCATCTGCTGCACACCTTGCGATGGATGATGGTGTGTTGTCAATCTATCTACATGGTGATGGACGGCGTTATCTGAACCGTGATAATGAACCTTTAGATTTGAAATGCTGTCTTGTACCCCGGGGCAAGCCACTGTCACTGACACTCCCTTCATGGAGATCGTCATGATATTCCGAGAACTCCTTTGTCCATGAATTCAGTGGGATAAGACTATCATCTTTTGAATTCTTCTTCAGTTCAAGTTTCTTGACATTTTCAGATATGTCATGGAAAGTTTTATTTATTTTTGCGAATCCCCTCTCAACTGGCTCTACTACATGGGAAACGGTGAACTTCATATCATCTACAATCTACACAATACAAGACAAGACGGGAAGTCATGGTGAGTAGCTGCTTAGACACATAAATAAGGATTAAAGAACAGACTATTATACTTACAATTTCTCCACTTCCGACGACCACATCACGAACCGATTGAGGAAAATTCAACCGCTTTTCTCGGTCCTCAAGCCGAGCCAGGCGCATCCTGGTGAATTTGGCCCCATCTCTAACCTCCTCTGGGTCTGGAGGAGTACCTAGGGCAGCATAGTCGTCCATGACTGCTACATTTCTGACACATCGTTCTCCACGTTTGTAAGGTACTGCTGGAAAGACATAAAGGTGAACCACAGCTGCAACACCCATCTGTCAGAATGGTAAGAGTGTTAGAGCTCCATGAGGAGACTAGTTTACAAAGAGAAGACGTTCAAAAGCAGCTCCTCCAGACTCCAGTATAAAGTTTTGAAAATAACTCCAAGGAACTTGACCTTTTATAATGTAAGAATGAGGACTTCATAGCTTGGGAATTATTAAGCATGCTGGGGAACTACATCAGAGGAGAAGCTCCCCAAGAAACATGTGGATAGTAGACTTAACAGAATTAACAGACTTTTTCTCAACGATAAAACTATACACTGGTAAAACCAACACCGTTTCGATCCTTCAACAAAACCTTCTGCAGGCTCACAGCAACATTTGGCTAAACGCCCATGAGAGTATAAAATGATTTATTGATTCAAAGACAGTTTTGTAGATCCCATTTACTGCACTATGTATGTTCACTTTTTCCGGTAAGACAGACCATTTAAGTACACCACCCCCCCTGCCCCCCGCCCCAGGAAAAAGAGGGATGAAATCAAATCAATGCCTTCTTTTTTAAAATAACAAAATAACATATCCCCATTTAAGTAAGTCTATCGGAACAGTCTCTCTACTAGGCGACTAGTTAGGGGTAAGACTGCGTATATGTGGACCTCCCCAGACCCCGCCCTAGGCAGGATACTTACTGGGTTGTTGTTAAACTAATATATCCTCCAAAAGACTTTACCCTCCTAAAAAGTGCAGAAAAGGCAACGCCGGAAAACATTGTAAGCAGCACAAGCCTAAAAAGAAGCTATGAAACACACTTTCCGCCAAACTAAATTGGCTGGAAGGTTATCCACGATAATAATTTCTTGCATTCTGCACCAACCAAACACAAGAAATGACTGGGAGATGACATATCCCCACACAATTCTACATTCCTTCTACCTCCCTAAGCCTCCAAGTCTCATATTCCAAAGACTAATAGTGGAACCAAACAAAAATTTCAGACTCAACAATAACAGATTCCAGATACTTCATTAATAAGCAGAATGGGGCTTCCTGGTCTCATCAGCTCAAAGAAAAGAACAGACACTCGACACTTTATGAAGCCTCCAACAAACCCACAAGTCAATGAGACAGCCACATTCATTCAAAAAGACAATAAGCAAATACGGAGTAATAACTAAATAACGAGGGGAAACATAATAGATGACAAACCTCAATACATATTATATAGTCTTGTATGCGTGTTTTCAGCTCCTGAGCCAAGGAACCCCTAAAGGCTCCTATTGAGAAAAGGAATGCAACAGCCACGCCTTGCCACCATGTCAAGAATACTATTGACTTAAATGTCAGAAATTTGGCCAAAGGTTTGATAGGCTCAAGCTTATCTTTGGTGACTGAATAGAATTGAACAAGGCAATATAAAGCCCAGGTCTGACTAAAGTTTAGAACAGCTGCCAAATACGGATAGCTGAAAAACAATAACAGAAACTGAAATCAGAAATAGAACACTATAATAAATTCTGAATTATGAAATACAAAGCACATGTCGACTTAAAAAAAACCCTTTTCCCATTGTGTAGGTCTGGCAGGTTACACTTATCCTTCATAACCATTCTTTTATTGCTTAACTGCATAAATGACAAAATACTTCGCTTAAAGAAAGGGTGGAGGTAAGCCTGTTCTGAGACAACTACCCCAAAATTCCACTACTATATCAAGGACCTCAAAACATTTTGTAGTAGTATCTTACCCATAGTTCCATTGGAACTTCCCCTCACCATACACACCACAAGCTTCCAAAAGTATCGCTAAAAGTGCGCATATCAGCTTCAGCATCACCTGAAAAGCACACACACATAATGAAAAAGTACAGTTAAGTAATTTCATACCTCAAACAAAGAATGGAAAATCTTTATCAACGACGACTGAAATGCTAATAAGCATCATTAGGGTCCAGACCTTATATTCATATCCATAACAATATTGATTCCACTTGTCTCAAACTTCAACACACAAGATCTTTATTTGCAATTAAATTAACTGGCCTTTATCACATTTTCCAGAAGTAACTCGGGCTTTATTATAGATAGAAATTCTTAGATATAAATATAATAATATTGCTTTTGGTACAAATATAGGCTGAGACACAAATAAATCTGCACTACTAATACAAATGAAACCTTCTCAATTAAATGACTACTTACATATTGAACTATGCCAATTTTCACAGCTTGATAGAAATCTTGTCCAAGATACCACTCCCGTAAAAAGCAATTAAGTGGAAAGGGATGCTCTACAACACCATAGGAATACGCTTCTTCCAAAAGAGGCGTGCCAGAATTTATAACACTTTGACTTTCCATAAACTCAATTGTCCTCTCCTCACCACCTGTAAAAAAAAAAAGAAGTTTACATAGAACAAATCAACCAAGGTTTCCGATATTTTCAGGACCTGAATCATACATAGATAACTAGTATAACTAAGTATTTAAGCTACATAAATCATTTCTATAGTTCCAAGCATATAAACACAATAATCCAGGTCAATACTAGAAAACCAAGTAATCAATGTTCAATTGGCAGGTGACATGAGCACGGAGCACCTAACAGTTAAAAATTACATACTAAATGGACATGCATAGCTTTCTAATTTGACTCCTAACCACTGAGAACACCAAACAGTGCCACTCAAAAGGTCAAGAACAATGCCTATCTATGGCTTGCTATTCGCCACACACACACGGTGACAGGAGCACTGAACAGTTAAAAACAAGGCTTGATATTGGCCACACACACACAAACACACACAGACTTACTGACTCAAATTATTAACAGCTATCAAAAAAGTTAAAAATAAAGAAATAAAATAAAATACAAGTTCTAAAGGAGCTTGTGTCTATTTGATCTCAACAGAAGGCCACAACAAGAGGTCACAATCACAGTTTGTTTGACACATATGATCTCAAGTCTTAGACCACTGGATACAACATGAGAATAGAAACATAATCAAATTTGGTGGTCAGCCACAACATCAAATAGCAAATACTGTTCAATTAGCATTTTGAAATAACGGATTCTGTGAATAAAACATAAACTATTATAATAACAGTTAACAATACAATTATACTACAAGCTAACAATTTTTTTTAAGATAACATTAGTATCCGGGCTTTGCCAGACCAGTCCCATGGGCCTTGAAGTTAACGACCAGGAAAATCTCCAATGGCCTTGAGGCTCGGACTCTGGAGCAAAACTCAGAGGTCTTACCAGCTGAGCTACCTACTCAAGGTTACTACAAGTTAACAGTAACACCAAGACAGGACACATTGGTTCCTTTCATCTTTATGCATCAGTATCAAGTAACTAAGTAAGAACAGCAAAACCAGCCACTAACACAAGCAATAGCGTTTGGATTGAAACAAAATCAATTGAATGCCATTTTCTATGAGAAAAGTAAACATCAAATGCAGCTACCAGGCTGAACCATACAAAAGGAAAATGCAAAGAAATGAAAGGAGATCAAGGAAATAAAGAAAATCCTGACTAAGAGATGAATGCATAAATTTCAAGCAATAAAAAATTATAATAGCAGTTTGCAAAACAGGAATTTTAAAAGAAAAACTCAGTATCAAAACAAACAGACAACAGGAACTTTCAACGTTACCTAGGCAAGCAATTAGATATCTCTCAAAGCAGTACAAGGCAAAAGCTTCATAGCAATCTCGAATAACTTCACAGTTAAATGCAGCTTTTGAATCCAACAGCGACAAGAACTGTAACAAGAAAACAAAAGACAACAACCAAACTATTAGCACATCAAAACTCTATAAAGGCCCAGACAGTATACTTAAAAACAGATAGAAAGGAAAACTTGTGTAAAGTACTTAAGGAAACAATTTTCATCATAAAGCCGAGAAGTGACCAGAGCACTAAATGAAATATGAGAAAACATGATTTAAACAAACAAGACTAAGGAAAAAGAACAAGCATATATAGCAATTCTTATTACATACTACCTACGGAGAAAACCAGTATCAAAGCATATAGCTTAGAATGAAGGAAAGGTGAAAGACAGAGAGTTTCATTGAGTCATCAATTATCTTAACACCATAGAAATATACAAAGCAACTTATTGATGACATTGTGTTGATAGCCATTGGATATCATAGATCTTCAATCAGAAAAGAAAAGTCACAACTATTCTTAGCAGGCTTTAAAAAATTTGTGGAAAATTTGCTACCAGAAAAGAAGGGTATGAGAGCTAGAGAATTTCAAACCTAGTAAAAGCTATGACGCTCACGACTTAAGGAAAGGTTTAATGAATAAGCATTGACAATGATTTGGATATATTTCATAGGTTGCTTTCATTGTCGACAACTCTAAAGTCTAATCTTAGTATCCTCTCTGTCTTCCTTAATGTAATTATTTTTCTTGACTGAAAAAGAAAATCGTTGCAGCAAAAATTAAAATATCACTTTAACAACTTCCGAAGACACGAGGAAAAAGTTCCCAAACACTAATATCTAAATTTCTCAACTTTGATAACATGATCCCTTAATAATCTTATGGTAGATTTTTATACTTAGGCAAGGATGCAATGATCAGGCCATCATTGCCTGTACAATCGTTTAAGTTTTCCAAATATAAGATACAATAAATGCTCCCTCAACCCCTATCCCCAAAAATCCCAAAAGGAAAAGAAGAAAAAAAGCTTTTAAGTAGATAAAGATTTTTTTTTTTTTTTTTATATAACAATTTTTTATTAATCAATATTCGAAAATTTACAAAAGGGAGGACAAGGTATCCTCATGTTCAAACTAAAGAACTACAAATTGCGCCAATGGTGTTGAACAACAGTAAGCGGAACACCTTTAAAGGCCCCCGCCGCCTTAGCCCAAAGAGAGGCCAACTAAACCATATGATCCCACACATAAGCACTATCGCTAGCTGCGTCAGAGAAGATCCTCAAATTCCTTTCGAACCAGATGCAAAGTAGATAAAGATTTCTCCATTACTAACGAAAGAGGAGCATGGAATACTCTTGATTCTTGAGAGTCGCATCTACTCACAAGATATCCGAGAAAGGAAGCTCTTGTACTTATAGATTGTTGGATGAAGTAGGATACAAAACAAGTCAATTATTTCTTACTTGGAAGTAATCCCATACCTCCTATGACTTGGCAATTTTTCTCCCCTTAGAGGCTGGGAGAAATTTAGTAAAAGGATCTTCCAACATTTGATCAGTCGGCATGTACTAAATTGTCATTCTGCCCTTTTTTACAGCCTTTCTCACATAATTATGTTTCACCGATATATGACGGCTGTTTAGTAAGTCTCTTATTTTTAGTAGAAATGAATGACTGCTTGATCATCACAATATAATGTGACACTTTGATAGAACCATCATTTATCAGATTGCCAACCGCATTTTACCCAGTTGTTTTCTTCCTATAGAAAACTTATACAGAGCAAAAGTAGCTCATAAGTCCACCACAGAATCTATGCCTACAAGCTTATAGTCATACGCCGTTGTTATCATCTTTTATCATCCTGTTTCTCGACTATCTGGAATAGTATAAACAATTTACCATATGGTATAAACAAACAATGGGCCTCCAAGTTACATTGTCATAATTCATCTAAATTAGTTCGTATCATACAAATATTTTTAGTCGTTCGGATCACTATGGGAAGTGTAATTCCTAAGAAGTGCCAAAAAGTGTTTGGTTGAACACACAATGGTATACATCATGCAAGAAGTTCCACTTATCTAGGGAATTTAGGTAAGAAACTTCCCCTATATTGTGGGCAGCTTTCCTGCATTTGTTTGGTCAACCAAACAACTATGCTTTTTGTACTTTCCCATGTGTTTTATCCATTTACAACCAAACAATCACTTAATTAAAATTCCATATCTAGACATTTAACAGGCATGATGCCAATGAATCCTTCTTTTTCTGGCAAGCCCAAGTGGTTAGGTCCAAAAGAATGTCTAGCCGATAAGACAATAATATAATAGACATTCCAAATTAAGACAAACATCAATTACTAAACACTCATTTGAGATGATTAAAAAAAAGAAAAGAAAACACTGATCTATCCTTGCAACTTCATAGTGGCTTGTAATTCATACACCAAGTACCCTTCCTAGAAGGTGCTCCTATGTTTTGCTCCCATCTATTGCTTTGTATGAGATACTTGATTGTTTGTCCTATTGGTAATAAAGTACCTTCTTCTCCCCCCCCCCCCCCAAAAAAAAAAAAAAAGAACAACCTTGTAGACTAAGATGTACACTAGTGTGAGAACATTAAGAAATGTATAGCGCACTATCAAATGACATTGAAGAGAACAATAACTGATAGGAGAAGCAAAACACAGTATCTTATGCATCAAAAGGAGAATTACCACCTAAGTCGTGGAAGCAAAATCAGTCAATTATCTTACCGATTCTAGTGCATACACAGGAACCATCAGTATGAGCCCTATTAGAAACTTCTGCTCCTGAAAATCAATAGATAATGTAAAGGGGAACATAAGTATTAATGTCAATTACCAGCGTGACAGCAAAGATCAGAACAAGATATCTCATTTATTTATTTTCCGCACTGTAGATACATTTGAGTGCAATGGAAATAAATATGGTAAGAGAAATCCAACATAGAGTTATGGAGGGGGGGGGGGGGCTCCAAAACCAATATTTAGAAAACCTCAGAATTGACAAGAACAAACCTCTGGCTGATTGTAAGCAGCTAGGTGCTCGAAAATGAGATATAAAGACAGCACCAAAGCAGTAATCACAAATATGCTTGCGATGGTGATCGCCCAGCTGTAAAGAGAAGTTGGTCCAGTAGCCAATTCGACAAACCATGTTTTCCCAGATCTACCAGCTGACTCCCCCACAGTACAAAGGAAGAAGAACATGCAAACCACCCACTTCCATCCCATTTTAAAAACAGCAGGATGAGAAGTGCTAATCTAAATCAAGATGACGTCAAGCTTCATGTAATTAACAATATATACTTTTGTTGGCCACCTTCCTTCGATTTTTCCTTTCTCCTTAATACCTCATAATACTGGCTTCTGGAAAATATCACAGTTAAAGAAGAAAGGCTGAAACTTCTGCCGTCTTCCTTTGACTTCACGTTTCAGCTTAATACTTGCCTCTGGAAAATATCACAGATAAATAAGAAAGGCTGAAACTTCTAACACAGCCCACATCAAGAGTCCAGCATATAGTTTGAGAAGAAACTGGCTGACGTAGGATCCAGGTACAAGAATAAAATCTGTCATCATAATGCCGCAGTAAGCCAAAAGCAGTTGTACAAAAACCAGATATCTATTGACTATTTTATACAGAGCATAACTTTAATACTACAGGAGCTGCCATGAGAAAATTAAGTGACGGCAGCAAAGTAGCTAACTCTACTGGGCAACTACCAGCTATTCTGCCATTTGCAGCATCAGATTATGCTCGTCATCAACAAAATTGACATGGGCAGAAAGTCTACCAAGGATATACTAACACTCAGAATAAGGTCTGACTGGTGCATACGACGTAAGAACTGATCAACAATTTGAGAAGTGCCTCAATCAGAGTAAGCAATATGACCAACAGGAATGACTCACTCAACACAGATGAGTTACAACTTACAAGTGCTATTAGAGAAGTGCTAAACATCAATAGAACATCTATTCCAAATGTTGGAAGTGTACTAAGTGATTAGTCATTTTATTACATACAAAGGGTTTCTCACACTACCGCTTTAGACTGTGCGCTTCCAAGTTCAAACCAAGAGCTGAACTTTTAAAAACATAGCAATCATTTTCATCGAAGATGAAAAGGACCAATGCAACAGCTCAGTAGACATACCCATGATACCCTCTCCCTCAGTCCCCAAAGGCAGAAAGCTCTCAAGTCTCAAGGCATGAACACATTGAGAAAAATATCCCACCATCTTGCAAGAGATGAAGTTCAACCAGGCAAAAGGGCACCCTCCAAAGCCATCTTCATAAACCAAAATCATATGCTCCCAGCTAAATGATTGGATGGCAATGACCCAAAACTCCCAAAAACTAAAGAAGAGAGTACCACAAGTAAAAGTTAAGTTAAGTTAAAACCCAAAGACCCAAAAACTATTCTAGTAAACTGCGTTGTTGTAAACCTGATGGAATTAGTTTCCAAATATCCGAAACAACAAGAAACAATTGGGTCTAAAGTGGGTTTATTACTTGCACACAACACCACAAAACCAACACAGAGAGCCCACAATGTCTAACTTAAGTCAACAAAAACAACCCCATCAACATCAGACCTTAGAACAAATCAAGCACAGACAAAATATAAGAATCACACCATATTAATCCATCTTAAAGACAACCCAACAACAAAAACAAAAAGGACCCACTTACAAAACCCTTGAGAATCAAAAGAAAAACCAATACTTTTTCAATCTAAAGCTAAGGTTAGTGACCATAAGAAGCTGAAAAATTGATATGGGTCATGAATAAAATTAAGTGACAAAGTGGATTTCGAACTCATACCTGGAAATCGATATATGGGTAGGATCCAAAATTTGAGAAAATAGGTGAGATAGATAGAGAGCGATGGTGTGAGAGAGAGAGATAGGGGGGGTTTTGTTTTTAGAGATGGGCAAAGCTAAAAGAGAGAGAGAGACGTGTAAAACCGAAGTTTGCTTTGGCAGTTGGAACTTGGAAACTCTAATTCCAGGAGGACTTGTTTTCAGTTTCAAGCAATTTGGCAAAAAGAGACATATCCATCACACGCACCCAAAAAATACAATGGTTCAATCATGATCTCAAGAGTTAAAATTTCTCTACTCATTCTCTCTTTTTTCTTCCTTTCTCTCTCAAACGAGATTAGGTAAGAATTTGTGCAAAAAAAAAAACTCAAACGAAAAAAAAAGGTAATTAACGGAAGCAAGTATCCATGGTCTATGTATAATACTATACTAATACTAGTATTGACTATTGTCTGTATTGAGTATTGATTGGCAAGATAAACTTGATCAAATCAATACAGATTTCTTATGGTATTAATCAGTTAATGGATTAGTAAGCCCAAAAACATAAAAATTAAAAAAAAAATAAAAAAATTGAGGTATCAACCTAGAATCTGTTGTGATAACGTGTGAAATTAAAGGCATTGGTTAGTTAAGAATTTTGAAAATCAACCGTTGTTAATAAGAGAATATATAAAAATAACATTTTGATTAGGAAACCCTCAAATCATATATATATATATTCATGGGAGTCATAACTCACTAACTCATACACCAATTCGATTAGAACATAATTCTGTTTTTTTTTGGTGAGATTAGAACATAACTTTAAAGATACTAAACACAATTATAAAATACAAACTCAATTTTACATCTATTGTCCCTCTTTGTTGAGACAACAAGTCTTGTGTGACACCAATACACAGTTCAATAGGGTCACTATTTAGAGATGTAGGAGTCACTTATTGTGAGCAGTGACCCTTGTTTCATTGAAAAATGACTTCGGTCTCACCAAAAGTTACTAAAAGAACGTCTTATAGAAGTTTTTGTATTGTTGAAAAGTGTTAAAAATCATATTTAACTAAAGATGTGATGGCTCTGGAAAGTGTTGTGTCTGAACGCTAAGGGCTTTAAGAGGCAGGATCCATGGACAACAAGTGCGCTCTATGTTGTGTCGCACTGCCTTACCCCCGATGGGGCAGGCACTGATCATTGTGTAGTACCCTGTGTCGCCCATGGGTCGCGCCTCGTACCCCAATGCCTTATCTAGTTTCTTTCTTTTTTTATTTTCCCAAGTCATGCTAGCTATGGTCATGTCATGTCCTACTGGGTCGCGCCTCACTTCAAATTTTCATCCAAATCCCGACTTATGAATAGCTGACGACTCACAATGCAAATATGTGTCTCGTGTCGGGTCGTGTCATAGTGATGGTTGTACCCTGCTAAGAAAAAATATCCCGTGGGTGGGTTGTGGCTGTGTAAGGATGATTTTTCAAGGAAAGAGAATCAACAACATACATTGACTAAAAAGACGAAAATCACATTCAGAAAAAAGTATGGAGTAAGTGTGTGCTTGGAAGGCAAAAAAAGAAAAGAAAAAAGAAGTTATTTTACTGATGTTAGGAGCTTAAAGTTATGGGGAGTTCAGATCCTATGCTGTAACAACAACCATCTAACTATTGCAATCCAATAGCCTAAAAAGAGAGAGATCAATCCTATAGTGAAATTTGGAGAACTGCATTTCTATTATTCCTTCAAAAACTCCAAAAGATCCTCACCCGTTTATGAGCTCATTTGGTTTTCTCAAAGGTAGCCTAAATCTTTTGGGAAGAAACCAATTGTTTACCGCCCTTTTTCCGCGTTTTACTTTTCCTGGTTGTTTTATTTTTCAAGACCCTTTTTTTTTTTATAATCTTTCTTTTTCTCTGTTTTTTCTTTTCCTGCCATGGGCTTTTGGGGATGAAAATAAAAAAGAACAAATAGTTTTCATAATCATTGATGAATTGATCAAATAAGGAGGTGATTATTTCACCAAAAATAAATAAATAAATTAGGAGCTGATTAGACATTTGATATGGAGTGACAAATGAGAAAACCATGAGAGCCAAATTAGTAGAGAGTATTCTCACTACCCTAGATTTAAAACAAACATAGGCATGGAAAGGCAACAAAAGAGCATGTCCCTGTTTATAATTGTAATAGGAAAAAAATACAAAAGATATAATAGCTCTTATAAAGTTTATTTTTTTCTTTCTTTTTATTTAACTTACTTGGTCCTTGTAACAAACCCAATCTATATACAATAGCACGCATAGTATAGTGCCTGAGCATTGCACAACTTGCTGCCTATTTGACCTGTACTGATGCTTATTCGTCCGAAAGTTGCATGCTCAAGAAGAACTAAAAGCTATTCTGTTTCCATCTACGAAAAAATGTTAACAAATGCTTAACCAACATAACAATGACTTAACCCATTTCGCTCTCAAAGCTGAAACTCCAATATAGGCAGACACAAAGTACACAATGCGATGTGGAAGGCGCTCCATGGTGTGTACTGGCTGCTCATGATTTAACCTATGTCCATAATTTTCTTGTAAGCTTTCTTTTCCCAATATTAATCCCCGCAAACAAACAGATCACTTGAGGGAATTTTCCATGTCAATCACAAAACGGTATTTCACATCCCTGATTATGAGCCTCTCAAGAGCATCATTAGCATATTGAATTGGAACTACTTCCACCTTTGGGTATATTTCATGGGAAGCGCAGAACTCCAACATCTCCTGGGTGAGTTTGGTACCACCAGTTATGCTACCCGAAAAAGTTTTCATCCCTGTCAGGAAGCATATTAGGCAAAATTTTATACTATGCTTAAGAAGAATTAAGGAATACATATCGAATCCAAGTGGCAATATGAAATTCAGCTGTTTGGAACACATACCTATTAGAAGGCTTGCAGGATTGAATTTCACTTCTCTTGGGAAGCCCACAAGAACATAAGCACCACCTGTCTTCAGAAGCAACAGGTATGGATCAAATGGGTGATCTCCAGATGCAGTATCGACTATGAAGTCCAACGTACCAGAAAGGCCCTGTATTATAACCGTCAGTCACAGTCCGAAAGGATAGTGGCAGAATTAAATGTTACCTCTTGAATACAGTATTAGTTTCTTATGCATATATTTACCTTCAATTGCTGTTCATCAGACGAAATGACAAAATTGTCTGCACCAAGCACGGTCAAAGCTTCCTCCTCCTTTGATTTGCTTGTGCTGAAAACTGTGACTTTTAATCCAAAAGCCTTGCCAAACAATACTGCCATATGACCAAGACCACCTAGCCCTATCACCCCAAGCCTTTTACCAGGTTGGTTCATGTTATGGCGCATCATGGGAGCGTAAACAGTGATTCCAGCACATAATAAAGGTGCTGCTAGATGTGAGGGATAATTATCAGGTATCTTGTAGCAGTACCTGCAAATTCAGCACAGCAAAATTTAGTTTCATCACTCTCATGCTTATTTTATTACCATGTATGAGTAGTATTTATTTGGTGAGATCAACTAAAATAAATCCTTACAAAGCAATCCACAATCTCAAGGTCGATATCCTAAACACTTCTATATGGCTACAAAATAAACATGTGCATGCACAAAAATTAACTACAAAAAAGGAGCTTTAAAAGTACTGACCTCTTACATACCTGGGGTAATAACAAGCGTAAGCCATATATCAAGTACCTACAAGATTAACCTACAAGTCAACAGCCTTCTAAAGCTGTGTAGCCTCCCTTATCCCCAAACTATGAGTATTCAAAGCTCACAGGTATGTAAATCACTAGTCAATACATGTTATCTAATTCTGGAAAATTCTAAGACCAAACAAACTCAGAGGTGGCATGAAATATTCACATACACACCCTATGAGGTACCTGGAACCGACATGAGATGACATGCTTCAAGACGAAAATGACAACGAAGGGAGTTGAAGGGGGTTAAGACTGATAAGAAACAAAACAAAAGGGATTGTGCCTTTAGGTCCTTGGATATAGATAGAGAAGAAATTACAACTAAACCACATGCTGTCTACTACATCGATGTTATGACTTATCAGCATCATGTGAAAGCTCCAGAAAAGTTTTAAGCGGACCATTAGCTCCCTAATGTACTCTCTCCAATGGGTCAAAAAATAGAACATAAAGGGGAATGAAAGGAATGAAAAAGCACTAGATTTGTTCTTGGCTTTCAAAACAACTGCGACCGTTTCCATTGATTGTCTTGTGACAAGTGATGTGAGATTTACAATCAAAATCTTCATATTGGAAAGCATGTATTGCTCTTCTAAAACCTTGAGGGAATGAGTATACTTGGACTAGTTCATAACAACATTGCATCTCAAAAGCCTCAAAATGTCCTCTACACCAGATACAGTCCTACTGGATCATTGAATGAACTTTTATCCATATCTACAATTGCTTAGGTTATCCAGAGGTGCACTTTGGAACATAGACAGATTAACCATTCAAAATCTTCATATTAGGCAGCATACACTGCTACTTTGAGTTCTGAGTTCTTACCCTTCAGAGCATTAGTAAATTTAAACTAGGTTTTCATAGATAATGCGTCTTAAAGGCCTAAAAAAATCCGCTACACCAAACAGAGTTGTAATAGACTACAGAATTAGCTCCCATCCATGTGTACACAACAAACTAAAACATAATATAGAAGGCTATACGTACATTTATGATCAAGGTTTAGTCAATTGACTAGAGAAAGATGGAAAAAATAATGAAAATATATGATGTACTCACCTGTCGTGAACAACAATGAAGCTAGAGTAACCTCCTTTTGTGACCGTACCATCTGCATCCACTCCATTAAATGTAAAGACCGATCCTTTGACACAATTAACCTCCATCCCCTCATTGCAGAACTCACAATCTCGGCATGAGTTGACATAAGTTCCCACGCCAACATGATCCCCAACTTTGAAGCGATGAACATTCGGCCCAACCTCCTTTACAATCCCAACAATCTCATGCCTTCAACAGAAAATTAGAAGATCCCATAAGATTCAAAGACTTAAACAAGTGCTACTTAATTGAATGTCATTCCGCCTTGAATATACAATCTACATACCCGGGCACAACAGGATACCTAGAGTCTCCATGAAAGTTCTTTGTCCAGACTACATCAGCATAACATACTCCACAGTGTGTAATTTTCATGGAAACATCATCACTCCCAACATCCCTGTTTTCAGCAAGCAGATCAGTGCCGAACCCCATAAATATTAAAAAAAATATATCAAACCATCCCACACCAAAGAGTGGCAAAATTGCAGAGGGATGTTTTGAAACAATCATGCCAAAAAAGCAGAAACTCACTTTGGTCTATTAATTTGAGTAACGAAAAGATACAATACGAAAGGAATATGGAAAACCAATTATCCTCATCATACCTGCGATTAAATTCATAAGGCGAAAGAACTCCAGATGGATCTCTTGCTGCCCATCCAAGGCAATTCGCATTCACACATTCAGAACTCATATTCAGCTAGTCTGTTCACACTTCACAGTATGTAATATATAAGATTAACTATGTGTCAAGCTCAAACAAATAGCAGTAGGGTTACAGGTAAGATAACAGGAGGGATCAAACAATATGCAAAACTTACAGATCACCATATTATCATTTTGGAGTTTTAAAACAGTAACTCAACTTTTGGGATGGAAAGCTTATAATACAATCTCAAGCAGACTCCAGTCTCCAATCCAATAACTACACAATGAACTACTTAAATACTTATGCACCCAGAACCCCTTATTCCATTCACTCTCAAATACCAGTAAAGTACCCTTTTTTCATATTGAAGTTTTACTTTTCTTTTCTTTTGACAAGGGCTGAAGGGCAATCGATCAAATTATCATGAACTTAAATCAAGAGGTTGCTATTAACATTCTCCTGTTTTTTTTTTTTATTATTATTATTTTTTATATATTCCTAGTTTCACACCCAATAAAATGTATAATATCGGTGATCAAAAAAAATAAAATGTATAATATCCATCAAAATATACAGAGAGAATTATACATTGACAAGTCCTCATTAATTTGATATAAAACTCAAGATGAGATAAAACAGGATATAGCACCAAGACCCGAAATACCCAAGTGCCAATATCAGAAATCAACCAAAGCAAGAACTGTATCATTAAATTTTTGTACATAAGATCTGATTTTTCAAGAAGAGAGAACTCAAATATAAAGTATAAATTCAATTCTTAATAATTAAAAGAGGCAATAGAGAAAGAATGTGAACCTGGTTTTTGCTGGGTTTGATACTCTCTCACTGGCGGGGGTGGAGATTGAGAGATATTATGTTGGAGCAATCAGCTGCTCTTTTTATAATGTTGTGTTGTCCTGTTGGTGTTCGGGGTGAGTTGAGATTGACAGATACATACAGATACTGCATTAGAGAGAGGGTGCATTTCTGGTTTGTTTATTTATTACGGCGATGTGCACTTTTTCAATTTTGACGAGGTTAATAAAAGGGCAATGTTATCCTCATGCTATAAAACACTATTGTGTGACCTGGTAATAACACTATTGTGAGGTTCTCTTATATACTATCCCATGTGTTATTATTAAGATTTGATAGTATAATGTGATTATGTATGTTATTTACTTTTCTATATTTAGGTGAGATTTGTATCTCTCAAATTAGGCTAGTATATATTTATTTGCATTTCTTGTAAGCTGCTATAGTTGTACATATCTTTTAATTATATATACCATATAATCTGCTAAGGAGAGGACAGACTATAGAAATTATTCTCTCCCACTCTTATTTTCTTTATGATATCAGAGCATTACTAACATCATAAAACAATTCTCGTTTTTCTTTGCCCTTAATTTTCTCTCTTGATCATGGGAGACAAGGATTGAATTATAGGCGGCAGAGGTCAGAACCTTGCCTATGCCCTCAATTCATTTGATGGACCAAGCACCATCATTACCCACTATGTGCTGGTAGGAGATAATTATAGTAATTGGAAGCGTTACATTACCAACGCACTCAAATCCAATGACAAATACTACATTGTGGATAAAACGTTGTCAAGACTGAATTCGAAGCACCCAGATGTCTCTGCTTGGGAAAAGTGCACTACTGTGGCACCCGTGAATCAAGGAGGACGCAATTCAGGGGGAGGTACTGATATTGCAGAACACTCACTTGGTTACTTAAAAGGGGTAGCAGCAGCAGCAAAATCGAGTTTGGAACCCGATTATGTTAGGCTCAAAAAAAGCCAGGTCGATAAACTTTTTGTTATGTTCAAAACAAAACAGAATGGTAAGAAACTTCTGAACCAAAATATTAAATGGGTTCTTGATACAGGAGCATCCCACCATATGACTTCATGTCTTTCAATTATACAAAATATTCATCATCTAAAAAAACCTGTCTACATTACTATTCCTAATGGTGAAATCGTTAAGGTTGAAAGAGCAGGAGTAGTCTTGTTGGAACAAAATATGATTTAGATGTTTTATATGTACCCAGTTTTACTTGTAATCTTATATCTGTGAGAAAATTAACTGAGGATTTGGATTGCATTGTTTCTTACTCATCAACTCGTTGCTTGATCCAGGATTGTAACTCGGGGAGAGTGATTGGACAGGGTGGTGTGAGCGATGGGGTCTATTGCTGGCACAAGACTTCAGCGTCAAGAGGATATGGTTTTGCTATCGTTCAAGTAAAAGCCACAAATTTGTGGCATGCTAGAATGGGTCATCCATCATATGAAAGCTTGTCTAAGATAAGTAATATTGTTGGCTTTAATATTAATAAAGGTGCTTCACCTTATGATTGTTGTGAGGTGTGTCATAAGGCTAAACATGTCAGAAGTTCATTTCCTGTTAGTCATACTAAAGCCTTGAGACCATTTTCTTTAATTCACTGTGATTTGTGGGGTCGATATGGAACCGCTTCATTTAGTGGAGCACACTATTTTTTAACTATTGTTGATGACTATAGTAGAGGGACTTGGGTATTCTTATTAAATAAGAAAACTGAAGTTTGTCGGATTTTTATGGACTTTTGTGCTATGGTTAGAACTCAATATAACACACATGTTCAACGTGTTTGAATGACAACGGAACTGAATTCTTTGGTGATTTGTTGCCTTTTTTCCTTGAACACGACATATTGCATGAGACATCTTGTGTTGGAACTCCACAACAAAATGGAAGAGTGGAAAGAAAGCATAGACACTTGTTAAATGTTGCTAGGGACTTACGCTTTAATGCCTATTTACCGATTAAATTTTGGGGAAAATGTGTTCTTGCTGCTGCATATCTAATTAATCGTATCCCAACAGTTGCAAATGACGGTAAAACTCCTTATGAGGTATTGTATGGTAAAACCCCCTCTTATGAACATGTGAAAGTGTTTGGGTGTTTGTGCTATGTTCATGTGCCAACTAAAAATCGAGGTAAATTTGATGAGAGAGCCTCAAAATGTATTTTTTTGGGCTATCCCTATGGAAAAAAGAGATGGAAAATTTATGACATTGAAAGGCGTAAGATATTTGTTTTCCGGGATGTAAAGTTTTATGAGAACATTTTCCCCTACTGTAAGCAAGAGTCTCTGGAAATGAAAACCACCAAGTATAATGAGGTTGACTTGTGCAATGAAATTATTTGTGAAGATGCTGCAATGTCCTCTAGTTCTAATATAGTACCTGCACATAATGATGAAAATCAAATTGACCATGGAAATAATGTTAGTGTCCCTGAAGAAGAAATTAGAGATGACAGTGGCCTTGTTAATGAGCACACAGTGGCTGAAAAAAATAGTGGAGGTCCACATGAGGACCAATCCCCTTCATTGGGTGCTACCTCAAGTCCAACTGAGATCCCATTACCTCAATTGGACCAAGCTATGCATGAAGAAAGTGTTCCAGAAATGACTACAGGAAGTACTAGGTCAATACGTGATCGTCACCCACCTGCATACTTGAAAGACTATATATGCCATGCAATACTGTCACGCCCCGTACATCGGGTAAAAGACGTGACAGGCGGCAGCTCGACTACGACATTTCCGTAGACGAACTAAGCCTTTCTTACAAACCAATACAAAACATACTCACACAACAATTAAGAAAAATACAGAATTAAAAACCATTATCCTCTAATTGACACAAGACCATTATTAAAAGGAAACACACAGACTATAATGATTGAAAGAAGAGATTTTCTATTCCGGTCCAGGGTCCCTAAGATCTCACACTCCCATGTACCCCTCGTTGAAAAGGACTTAAGTGGTACCTAAAAATGTTTTATATATAAAAGGTGAGCTCAACAACCCAGTAAGTAATTTAACCCAATCCAACCAGATCAAGCAAGTTTCGAAGTGCAGGAAGTTAATCCAAATACAATAAAATAATGATAAATCTCCAATCTTAGTAAAAAGTGTGGGCAGATGTAATTCAAGTCCGTTAGTGTGCCAGATATTCCCGTAGGAATCCAAATTCAGTACTCCCATTTAATCCCTGGGAAGGGCCAGATTTGGACGTTTCCATAAGTTCAGATATCAGTTATAGTTCCCATTTAATCCCTGGGAAGGGCCAGATATGAGTGTTCCCATAAGTTCAAATATCACAGATAATTTCCGTTTAATCCCTGGGAAGGGCCAGATATGGGTGTCCCCACAAGTTCAAATATCACACATAGTACAAGAATACAACTAGTCCACAAAATAATAGTTCAATTCGATGTTCACAAATTCTCTTTAAAATAATCATAAGACAATACTTTCCACTTTCACAAGGTTCAGTAATCAAATATTCGTAATAGTCATGCTTGATCCAATTTTCTAAAACGTATATAATAAATAATAGTCGGAATACGTAATCGAATTTCTGATTCGGAAACGTCTATTAGCAATATTAGCTTTATTATAAAAACAAGCTAAATTGGGAGAAACCACTTACCTTGTTGTCAAATTTGTAAATGATCCTAACAGGACAACACCCGAATTCCAAACTGCACCTTAGATTTCTCCTCCTCTTCTTCTTCCTTTACTCCCTCCCTTGGAAACTTGATGTGTATATACGTATATATATAGGTGAAGTAAGCAAGCTTCCTCGCTGGATTTCATTGATGAGGTATGGGCATAATGGCCGGCAAGTATATTCTTATCTCATAAATAAATGAGTGTCTTTTGCCGGCCACAAACTTCTCCCGTCTTTTTTTTTTGGTTATTACATCCACCCCTCCTTAAAAAGAGTTTCGTCCGCGAAACTCATTTTGGCTCTTCGGCGAACAAGAAAGGGTACCTTTCCTTCATTATACTTTCTTTCTCCCAGGTAGCCTCTCTCTCTCTTCTCGATTTCTCCATTGTACCTTGACAAATGGAATTGTCTTATTTCGCAATGCTTTCACTTCTCGGCCAAGAATCTTGATTGGTTGTTCTTCGTAGCTTAAATTTGCCTTAAGCTCTAGAGGAGTTAGTTCGACCACTTGTTCCTCGGGAGGGACAAATTTCTTTAACATGGATATGTGGAAAAGATTGTGAACTCTTGCCAATGATGGGGCAGTGCCAGCATGTAGGCTACTTTACCAACCCTTTCCAGGATCTCAAATGGCCCAATAAATCTCGGATTCAGTTTACCTCGCATTCCAAATCTAAATACTCCTTTTGTCGGTGATATTTTCAAGAACACGTGATCTCCTTCCTGGAATTCCAAATCTCTTCTTTTCTTGTCTGCCATAACTTTTCTGTCTGCTTTGAGCTGTCTTTATTTTCTCTCTGATAGCTTGTACTTTTTCAGCAGTTTGTTGTACTAGCTCTGGTCCTAGGAATTGTTATTCACCTACATCATCCCAACATATAGGTGACCTACACTTTCGGCCATACAAAGTTTCATACGGTGCTCTTCCAATGGTTGACTGATAGATGTTGTTGTAAGAGAACTCTACCAAATGTAGCCATTCATCCCAAGAGCCTCCAAAGTCTATAGCACATGCCCTAAGCATGTCTTCCAGAATTTGAATGGTTCTTTCTAATCGATCGTCGGTTTGTGGATGGAAAGCAGTACTAAACTTTAAATGTGTGCCCAAAGCTTCATGAAGACTCTCCCAAAATCGAGCCACGAATCGCTTGTCCTTGTCGGATACGATAGACACCGGAACTCCATGTAATTTGACTATCTCCTTTACGTACAGTCGAGATAGTAATTCTGTGGTATAACCTACTTTGATGGGTATGAAGTGTGCTGATTTTGTTAGACGATCAACAATAACCCAAATCGATTCATATCCATCTCTTGTTCTTAGCAAACCCGATACAAAATCCATCGTTATATCTTCCCATTTCCATTTGGGAATTGGCAATGGGTGTAACTTCCCTGCAGTTCCTTGGTGCTCCGCTTTTACTTGCTGACATACTATGCACTGAGACACAAATTTTGCAATTTCTCTCTTCATATTTTTCCACCAATAATGATCCTTCAAATCTCCGTACATCTTTGTACTGCTTGGATGAATCGCATAATCACTATTATGTGCCTCATTCATAATTTTCCTCTTTCGCTCCATATTATCAGGGACACATAATCGGCTTCCCAGTCGCAATGAACCGTCTTGATGGATCCGTAAATTCCAATACATGGAATTCTTTTTGAAGGGCCTGATCCAATTCTGCTGCGAAGTTTTTGTAAAAAAATGTCTTCGCTTTGACTATTCTTGATTTTCTCGATTAAGGTGGGTTGAACTGTGAAAGTGGACATCATACATTGTGGATCGTTCTTTTTCACCCATAACCCTAATCTTCTCATTTCTTCCACAAGAGGCTTTTGTTTAGTAATGAGGGTAGCTAAATTGCCCTGTGACTTTCGGCTCAAGGCGTCAGCCACCACATTTGCTTTTCCTGGATGATAGGTAATTGCCAAGTCGTAATCTTTTAACAGCTTCATCCATCTCCTCTGTCGCATGTTCAATTCTTTCTGCGTAAATGTGTATTTCAAACTTTTATGATCAGTGAATATTTCACACTTTTCACTGTAAAGATAGTGTCTCCATATCTTTAAAGCAAATACCACGGCTGCAATTCCAAATCATGCGTAGGATAGTTCTACTCGTATGGTTTTAGTTGCCTCGACGCATAAGCCACCACTCTTCCGTGCTGCATCAGGACACACCCCAAACCGTTCTTGGAGGCATCACTGTAAACAGTGAATCCCTCATTACCGGATGGAATGGTAAATACTGGGGCTGTTGTTAATCGTTTCTTCAATTCTTGGAAGCTCTCTTCACATTCTTCTGTCCACAAGAACTTAGTGCCCTTGTGTGTCAATTGAGTAAGGGGTAAAGCTATTCTGAAAATTCTTCTACAAACTTTCGATAGTATCCAGCTAAACCCAAGAAACTTCTGACTTCCGTCACAGTTGTGGGTCTGTTCCAACTGACAACTGCTTGAATTTTCATTGGATCTACTGATACTCCCTTTCCAGATATTATATGCCCAAAAAATGCTACACTTTCCAGCCAAAACTCACATTTTTTGAATTTAGCATATAATTCCTTCTGTCTCAAGATTTCTTACACTGTCCTTAAGTGTTTTTCATGCTCTTTACGACTCTTCGAATACACCAGTATATCATCAATAAATACGATCACAAATTTATCTAGAAATGGCTTGAACACCCTATTCATCAGGTCCATAAAGGCTGCAGGTACGTTAGTTAACCCAAACGGCATTACCAAAAACTCGTAATGCCCATAACGAGTTCGAAAGGCTGTCTTAGGTACATCTTGTGTTTTTACTTTTAATTGATGGTACCCAGAACGAAGATCTATTTTGGAGAACACCTTAGCACCCTCTAACTGATCAAACAAATCGCCTATTCGAGGTAAAGGGTATTTGTTCCGGATAGTTACTTTGTTCAATTCTTTGTAATCAATACACATCCTCATGCTTCCATCCTTCTTTTTCACAAATAACACAGGAGCACCCCAGGGTGATACACTAGGTCTGATATATCCTTTATCTAATAATTCTTGTAATTGCTCCTTTAGTTCTCTCAACTCTGTTGGAGCTATGCGATACGGGGATTTCGAAATTGGTCTCGTATCGGGAACTAGGTCGATTGTAAATTCTATTTCTTTATCAGGTGGTAAACCTGACAGGTCATCGGGGAACACATCTGGAAACTCCCTTACCACAGGAATATCTTCTAATGTCTTTTCCAGTTTCTTAGTGTCCACTACATAGATCAAGTATCCCGTACGACCCTTTTTAAGTAACTTTTGTGTTTGAAAAGCAGAGATTACCCTAAGGGGTGAACGATTTGGGCTACCAACGAATGTAAAAATTGGTTGGTCGGGAATTTGAAATTCAATGATCTTTTAGGAACAATCTATATTTGCATAGTGATTAGATAACCAGTCCATTCCCAAAATGACATCAAAGTCAGTCATGTCTAATAAAATTAGGTTTACGAGCAGCTCTTTATCACCTATGTTAACTGGGCAAAACCTAGCAATCTTCTGAGCCACTAAGGTGTCTCTAGCTGGAGTAC
The DNA here is from genome assembly GCA_038025085.1 of Tetragonia tetragonoides. Classification (NCBI taxonomy): domain Eukaryota; kingdom Viridiplantae; phylum Streptophyta; class Magnoliopsida; order Caryophyllales; family Aizoaceae; genus Tetragonia; species Tetragonia tetragonoides. Next base: position 14,337,170 of record CM076140.1, on the reverse strand, counting down.
TCACACATAAGTGGGTACCCAAGGGTTCAAACGGTAATTTGCATCTCTTAGAAAATTCAAGGGACACTAAAGAATGGGTAGCACCAGAGTCGAACAAAACATATCCGTATGTATTTTGAATAGGGATAGTACCTGTCACCACAGTGTTGGATGCTTGAGGGTTATTCTGAGTAAGGGCATAAATTTGTCCGGGTGCTTGCGTCTTCATGTTTCCACTCTTTTGATGGCTAAATGTGTGGGATGGTTTTGCAGATGATACTTGGGTCTTCTGGAATTGTTGAATTGTACGACCCTGGTTGGTTTCATCCTCCTGGGGGCAGTTTACGATCAGATGCCCTTTTTCACCACACCTAAAGCACGATCCATGACACCATCTGCATTCACTCTCATAGTATAGCCTCGAACACCTTGTACATTGGATGTCAGGCGCTTTAGATAAAAAGGCCATACTATGTGAAGGTTGTGCTCCACCATTTGCCTTACCGCCGACAGAGATATGAGAACCTCCTCTGAGTGACGAGGCAGGTAAAGCCCCGAGAGGTTGACTTTGTTGTCTCTTCACATGCATTGTTACCAATGCTTTGAACCCCAACTAAGCCTTGTCTCTTTTTATTCTCGTTTTTGTCTCGCTTCACTTCCGCACGGCTTATCTCAACTATCTTTGCCTTTTCAACCACTGCTGCATAAGTTTGTAGCTCAAAGATCCGGACTCTTTCCTTTATGTCAGGCAGCAGTCCATAAACGAATCTTGAAGCTTTATCAGCCTCAGTAGATACAAATTGAGGGGCATACTTGCATAACCCCTCAAATTTATCTTGATATTCGTTAATGGACGTGTCTTCTTCTTGTTTTAGCGATATAAACTCTTCAAGAGCCTTGTCACGAAGACTTTTAGGGAAGTACTTTTTATCAAATACTTCCTTAAATCTTGCCCATGTGAGTGGTTGAGGGTTCTCTCCGCTTGTAAGGAGACCTTATTCAGATAACCACCAATCGTAAGCTCTACCTTCGAGTTGGTACACCGTATATTTACCTTTTCTTCTTCGGAACATTTAAAGACTCTAAAAGTCTTTTCCATGGATTGCACCCACCCTTGTGCCTCAGCAGGATCTATCGTTCCCGCAAAGGTCAAAGGGTTCAAATTCCTGAAATTTCTCATGGAATTATTTTCCTCCGGTTGTTTCTTGGAAGTGTTAAATGATTGAATCATTTGATCATGCAATAATTGTTGTTGTTCCAACAATCCTTCAAGTAACTTATGTTGCAAGTTAGGATGATTCTGAACACCCCTTTCTTGAATTCGTGCATCACTTTGCTCTTCTTCGACATCTTCGATATTCCTAACCACATTATTTCTCTTGGCCTCGTTCTCCGAAGGTCGGTCGACTATTTCCATTTCTTCGATAAAATTAGCCATTCCTTATTATAGTAAACGCAACTTATCAGAGAGTAAAATAAAAAGAAATAATCAAAAATTCTCTTAATAGGTCCATAAAGAATACTAATAGCTATCACAACTACGTCCTGTAATTTAGATCTACCCAACTATCTCTTTGACTAAGGGTTTCTCACTGAGGTCTTTTTTTTTTTTTTTTATAACTATTGCTCTGATACCATAAAATCTGTTATGCCCCGTACGTCGGGTAAAAGACGTGACAGACGGCAACTCGGCTACGACATTTTCGTAGACGAGCTAAGCCTTTCTTACAAACCAATACAAAACATACTCACACAACAATTAAGAAAAATACAGAATTAAAAACCGTTATCCTCTAAGTGACACAAGACCATTATTAAAAGGAAATACACAGACTATAATTACTGAAAGAACAGATTTTCTGTTCCGGTCCAGGGTCCCTAAGATCTCACACTCCCATGTACCCCTCGTTGAAAAGGACTTCAGTGGTACCTGAAAATGTTATATATAAAAGGGTGAGCTCAATAGCCCAGTAAGTAATTTAACCCAATCCAACCAGATCAAGAAAGTTTCGAAGTGCAGGAAGTTAATCCAAATACAATAAAATAATGATAAATCTCCAACCTTAGTAAAAGGTGTGGGCAGATGTAATTCAACTCCGTTAGTGTGCCAAATATTCCCGTAGGAATCCAAATTCAATACCCATTTAATCCCTGGGAAGGGCCAGATATGGACGTCTCCTTAAGTTCAGACATCAGTGATAGTTCCCATTTAATCCCTGGGAAGGGCCAGATATGAGTGTCCCCATAAGTTCAAATATCACAGATAATTCCCGTTTAATCCATGGGAAGGGCCAGATATGGATGTCCCCATAAGTTCAAATATCACACATAGTACAAGAATACAACTAGCCCACAAAATAATAGTTCAATTCGATTTTCACAAATTCTCTTAAAATAATCATAAGACAATACTTTTCACTTTCACAAGGTTCAATAATCAAATATTCGTAATAGTCATGCTTGATCCAATTTTCTAAAACGTATATAATAAATAATAGTCGGAATACGAGATCGAATTTCTGATTCGGAAACGTCTACTAGCAATATTAGCTTTATTATAAAAACAAGCTAAATTGGGAGAAACCACTTACCTTGTTGTCAAATTTGTATATGACCCTAACAGGACAACACACGAATTCCAAACTGCACCTTAGATTTCTCCTCTTCTTCTTCCTCTACTGCCTCCCTTTAAAACTTGATGCGCATATATGTATATATATATAGGTGAAAGTAAGCAAGCTTCCTCACTGGATTTCATTGATGAGGTATGGGCATAATGGCAGGCAAGCATATTCTTATCTCATAAATAAATGAGTGTCTTTTGCCGGCCACAAACTTCTCCCGTCTTTTTTTTTTTTTTTGGGTTATTACAAATACAGAGTGAGACCCCTACGCAACCCCATCTCCAAGAAAGCTCCTCAGGTAATCCTAACTCTCTTTCCCATTTTATCTCTTATGACAAATTTTCATCTTCTCACAGAGCCTTTTTAGCCTCAATTACTTCCAATGATGAGCCCAAAATCTTTAAAGAGGAAGTGCAACATGAGTGTTGGAGAGATGCAATGGCAAAGGAGATATCAACTTTGGAGGATAATAAGACATGAACTCTTGAAACATTACCACAGGGTAAAAGAGCCATAGGTTACAAGTGGGTATACAAAATCAAGTACAATGCCGATGGTACCATAGAGCGATTCAAAGCTCGATTGGTAATTTTGGGGTGCAATCAAGTAGAAGGAGAAGACTACGGTGAAACTTTTGCACCAGTGGCTAAATTGGTTACTGTTCGTTGTCTTTTAGCCATTGCAGTTGCAAAAGGGTGGGGTATCCATTAAATGGATGTCAACAATGCCTTTTTACACGGAGATCTTGATGAAGAAGTATATATGAAGCCTCCACGGGGCTTTTGGACTCCTGGACCTAATCTGGTATGTCGTCTGAAAAAATCGTTGTATGGACTCCGACAAGCCCCACGAAATTGGTTTGCTAAATTGTCTACCGCATTGAAACAATATGGTTTCAAAAATTCACCTACTGAGCACTCTCTTTTTGTATGTGCTAATGGTGATATCTTTTTAGTTGTCTTGGTCTATGTTGATGACATTATAGTAACAGGGAATGATAGCGCCAAGTGTCAGGAGTTCAAATACTATCTTCATCAATGTTTTCGTATCAAGGATCTTGGCAAACTTAAATACTTTCTGGGAGTCGAAGTAGCACGAGCTTCCGAAGGTCTTTCTTATGCCAAAGAAAATATGTTCTTGATATTCTAAGTGAATGTGGCATGACAGGTGCTAAACCAAGTCCTATTCCTATGGAGCAAAACTTGCGGCTTACACATGATGCTGGGAAATCTATTGATGATCCATCTCAATATCGGCGGTTGATAGGGCGATTATTGTATCTTACAATTACTCGTCCTGACATTACATACCCTGTACATGTTCTTAGTCAATTTCTCTAAGATCCATGGCAAGACCATTGGGATGCTGCATTACGCATCTTGCGCTATTTGAAACAGAATCCTGCCCAAGGAATTTTGCTTCCCGCTGACAATCAATTAAATTTAATTGGATATTGCGACTCAGATTGGGCAACATGTCCTATGTCGAGACGATCAGTTACGGGGTACTTCATGTGTTTGGGTTCTGCGCCTATCTCTTGGAAATCCAAGAAACAAACAACAGTTGCTCGATCATCTGCCGAAGCTGAATATCGGGCAATGGCTAATGCCACTAGTGAAATTATGTGGTTACGGGGTCTCTTACGATATCTACATGTTCCCCAAGACCAGCCTAATGTTTTACATTGTGATAACCAAGCTGCAATACATATAGCAGCTAATTCCCTTTTTCATGAGAGAACAAAACACATAGAGGTCGATTGTCACTTTATTCGTAAAAAGCTTCAATCTCAAGAGTTGCAGACATCTTATGTTCCTACAACATTTCAGCTAGCCGACATCTTCACCAAGGCACTCGGACATCGACGATTTCACGAGTTGGCAGGTAGAGCTGATCATGGACGGGACGGCCCGAAAAGCCCAGCCCTCCCAGCCCGTAATTCGGGCGGGTATGGACAAGGTTTTTGAAAAAAATATATTTAATGGGCGGGTTTAGCCCGACCCGTTTAAATAAATGGGCGGACAAGGACAACATAAAATGGCCCGTGGGCGGGCCTGCCCGACCCGTTAAATATTTTTTACTTAAAAATTTGTGAGCTTTTTTGTTTGTTTGTATGAGAAAATATCAAAATCATGATTATGTGGAGGATAACGCTTGATTTTGGAGTTAGGTTGCATACTTATAGTAAAATTATTTATCGCAAACAAAGGAAAACTCTTAAAATATAATTGAAAAATAATTTTTTATAAATTTCGTTAGCCCATGGGCAAGCCTAGCCCGCTAATAGGGCGGGCCATAGCAACAATTTTGAGCCCTGATGGGCGGACAAGGGCAACAAATTTTATGCTTGTTGGACAATTTTTTAAACAAAAACCCAGCCCGTGTCCAGCCCGAGCCCGTAAATAATCACCTAAGTTGGGCATTTTTTCACCCCATACTCCAACTTGAGGGAGAGTATTAAGATTTGATAGTATAATGTGATTATGTATGTTATTTACTTTTCTATATTTGGGTGAGATTTGTATCTCTCAAATTAGGCTAGTATATATTTATTTGCCTTTCTTGTAAGCTGCTATAGGTGTACATATCTTTTGACTATATATACCATATAATCTGCCAAGGAGAGGGCACATTAGAGAAATTATTCTCTCCCTCTTATTTTCTTTAGTTATCTACGTGTCATCCTAACACAAATCATGGTCCTATTACGCGGTGTACTGTTCCACGTGTAAAAAATCATCCCAATTAGTGCCACTGATGCACTGTATTTTAATTTTTAAGTATAAATAGATAGATAGATGTGAGAGTATCTCACAAGTCACAAGAAGTTAGGATAGTATAAGTTCATTTCGTTTTACTGTCCGAAGGAACATCAAGGTTGTTTTCTTTTTCAAGACTTTTTTTTACACTGTTTTTTTCTTTCTGTTTTGGCTTTTGACATTTTTTTTTGAAGAAAAATTATTTTGGAGCCTTTGTTCTTGTAATGTATTAGGCTACGCCGAAAATGAGGAACAATGTTTATTCCTCCCTTCTCTTTTGGGGATGAACATAAGAATGAACAAATAGTTTTCACATTCATTTCATTGATCATTTAATCAAATTAAATAAGGAGGTGATTGTATCACCCAAAAAAAAAATCATGAGGTTATTAGACGTACATTTGCTATGGAGTGCAAAATGAGAAGACCATGAGAACCAAATCTAATAAAACAGAGTATTCTCGCCATCCTAGGATTGGGAAGGCAACAAAAGAGCATGTCCTGTTTATTACTGTCATAGACAAAAAATACAAAAGATTTAATATATCCGATAAAGTTTATTTCTTTATTTCTTTTTATTTAACTTCCTTGGTGCAGCCATGAGAAGTTTGTTACAAATTCCAATCTATATACACTCACACGCATACTATAGTGCCTGAGCATTGCACAACTTGATGCCTAATTGACCTGTACTGATGCCTTATTCGTCCGAAAGTTGCATTTTCAATAACTAACAGCTATTCTGTTTCCTTGTATCAAAAAATGTCAAAAATTGCTTAACAATGACTTAACCCGTTTAGCTCTCAAAGCTGAAACTCCAAATATACACGCACAAAGTACAGGATGCGATGTGGGAGGCGGTCCATGTTGTGTAATGGCTGCTCATGATCTAATCTATGTCCATTGTAAGCTTCCTTTTTCCCAATCCCCGCAAACAAATAGAGTAGATCACTTGAGGGAATTCTCGATGTCAATCACAAAACGGTAATTTCACATCCCTCTTTATGAGCCTCTCAAGAGCATCATTAGCATATCGAATTGGAACTACTTCCACCTTTGGGTATATTTCATGGGAAGCACAGAACTCCAACATCTCCTGGGTGAGTTTGGTACCACCAGTTGTGCTACCCGAGAAAGTTTTCATGCCTGTCAGAAAGCATATGATACAAAATTTAAACTATGCTTAAGAAGAAGTGAGGAATATTACATATCGAATCCAAGTGGCAATATGAATATTACATACCTATTAGAAGGCTTGCAGGACTGAACTTCACTTCTGTTGGGAAGCCCACAAGAACATAAGTACCACCTGTCTTCAGAAGCAACAGGTATGGATCAAATGGGTGATCTCCAGATGCAGTATCGATTATGAAGTCCAGCGTTCTAGCAAGGCCCTGTATTATAACCGTCAGTCAGAGTTCGAAATGATAATGGCAAAATTAAATGTTAAGGCTTCCTCCTCCTTTGATTTGCTTGTGCTGAAAACTGTGACTTTTAATCCAAAAGCCTTGCCAAACAATACTGCCATATGACCAAGGCTACCTAGCCCAATCACCCCGAGACTTTTACCAGGTTGGTTCATGTTATGGCACATGATGGGAGCGTAAACAGTAATTCCAGCACATAATAAAGGTGCTGCTAAATGTGAGGGATAATTATCCGGTATCTTGTAGCAGTACCTGCAAATTCAGCACAACAAAATTAACTTTCATCACTGTCAGTCTTATTCACCATGTACGAGTAGTATTTATTTGGTGAAAATCAACAAAAAAAAAGGATATCCTAAACACTTCTATATAGGCTACAAAATAAACATGTGCATGGACAACAATTAACTATAACTAAGGAGCTTTAAAAGTACTGTCTTCTTACATACCTGAGCTAATAACAGGTATAAAAATCACAGCTATGTAAAACAATAAATGTTAAAGTCATTCTGGCAAATTCTAAGACCAAACCAACTTTATTAGGTACCTGAAACAAACATGAAATGACATGCTTCAAGACGAAGTAATGACAACAAAGGGAGTTGAAGGGGGCCAAGACTGATAAGAAACAAAAAATAAGGGAGTGTGCCTTTACGACCTTGGATACAGATAGAGATGAAATTTAAACTAAACCACGTGCTATCTGCTACTACGTACATCAATGTTATGACTTATGAGCATCATGTGAAAGCTCCAGAAAAGTTTTAAGCAGACCATCAGCTCCCTAATGTGTTAGAAAATTAGTTATTTAGAGGGCTAAATTATGGCTAAAATAAAATACAAGTTTCGAGGCACGCCTAGGGCGCTTTCCTAAAGACTCAATTCGACTCTATGTGCACCGAGCCTCTTGAATATGGTCTTTGAGATACAACGAAACTAATTTCCTTGCACTTTCGATATTAGGACACTAGAAGAAGGCTAAATAAAGGTGAGATAATGATTGTCAGTACATCGCAAAGGCATAGCCTTCAGTATTTATAGTGGTAATGTTGCCTTTTACAAAGCAACGTGTCCCTTCACTTCCTCTCACAAATAGCGAAACATTGTGACTGATCATACACTTACTAAACAAATAATTGCAGTCACACCTTTTCACAAATTAATGTGAGAAACAAAGAATAACCGTAATTCGGTTAAAAGGCCGGCAAACCAAAAGGCTTGAACCGCTGCATCGTTCACATAAGTTACCCCCATACGTGAAGTGGACAACTTATCCAATTAATTGTCTACATGCCTTTGTGACATGTGTTTGCTATAGTTGTGATCAACTACCTACCACTAGAACAATGACCATTAAATAAATATTTAATAATCATAATTTACACATTGTTGAAATTAATTCCAACAATCCCCCACCATTTCCAACAATGTATGAAAACTTAATTTTGGAAATCTCACACATAATAAAGGTGTCTTGCAAATTGAACTTTTACTTAGTGTACTTAATCTACAATTAGTCATGATAGCAACGGTAGGCTATGTTTTGAACCGGCGATCCTCTTTGACTAACTCAAACTAAGGCACATACAAGATTTCGTACTTCACTTATTAGTCTTCTTAGCAAAACCGACACATGTCTGGCCGTGTGTCCAGTATCTTCTCGTGAGTGCGTAAGAACCTCAAGTTCGTAGGTTCATAGGAGCGGTACCACTTCACACTCACATAGGTGAATCTCATCAATACTCCAAAATATTATAATGGAAAAATGTGGATAAAGAAATAAGATTTTATTTGATACAATTATCTATTACATAGATATTCGGACATACCCGAAATAATACAACATATCACACTCATTTAGTTTATACATATTATTTCCATTGAGATTCATTAAGAGCTTTCGCACACCCTCCTAATTATTATGGGATTTCAAAGCACTCCTCGGAATGGATAATAATTAAATTAGTGCTTTCGAATCACCAATGATGTACTTGGACTCCTTGAACTTAAAAACTCGTAGGTTCTCTCGAGAGTTAAGTAGAGGTTGCATCACGGTAACTTATAATGTGGACTTGAGTCCCATCCCTCTAGCGGTCTTGGTAACCAAATCCCTCGTAAGGCCTTTCGTCAAAGGATCTGCCAAGTTCTGACTTGATCTTACAAAATTCACAGTTACCACTCCATTTTGAATAAGTTCTTTCACATAACTGTGACGTAAGCCAATATGCCTTGACTTACCATTGTACACTTGACTATAAGCGCGCGCTAACGTGGCTTCACTATCACAATGGACAGATATGGGTGCCATAGGTTTAGGCCACAGCGGCAATTCGTATAGCAAGTTTCTTAACCACTCTGCTTTTTTACTACAAGCAGCAAGTGCTATAAACTCAGCGGCCATAGTAGAATCTGCTATACAAGTTTGTTTCTTGGATCCCCAAGATATCGCACCCCCACCAATTGTGAATATCCAACCACTTGTAGACGAGTGATCTTCACTATTGGTGATTCAACTAGCATCCGAGTATCCTTCTAGAACCGAAGGAGATCCACTATAATGTAGACCGTAGTCTATAGTGCTCTTAAGGTATTTAAGCACCCTTCTAACTGCATACCAATGTTGATTCCCTGGATTATTAGTATATTTAGTAAGTTGTCCCACAGCAAAGGCAATATCCGGCCGAGTACAAGTCATAGCATACATAAGACAACCTATGACTTTTGCATACTCTATTTGAGCAACCGGAGTACCAGTATTGTTTAACCAATTTTATATTGGAATCAAAAGGTGTTGTCACTGATTTGCAATCAAAATTGTTAAATTTTCTCAACAGCTTTTCAATATAATGGGATTGAGACAACGTCAGTCCATTCCCGTCCTTTTTCACTTTGATTCCAAAAATGACATCGGCTTCACCCATGTCTTTCATATCAAAGTTATTTGACAAAAATTGTCTGGTACTTTCTACTTGTTCTAGATTTGTACCAAAAATCAACATGTCATCAACGTATAAGCAAATTATGACACCTTTATCACCGTCAAATTTGCTATATACGCACTTATCCGCATCATTGATGTGAAAGTCGTTCCCAAGCACAACTTGATCAAATTTTTGATGTCATTGCTTAGGTGCTTGTTTAAGCCCATAAAGAGACTTAACAAGTTTACACACTTTGTGTTCTTGGCTAGGTATTATAAACCCTTCAGGTTGTTTCATATAGACCTCTTCTTCCAAATCACCAATCAAGAATGCTGTCTTGACATCCATTTGGTGAATCACCAAATTGTATACAGAGGCTAATCCTATTAACAACCTTATTGTAGTTGTTCTAGCCACAGGAGCATATGTATCAAAATAATCAATACCCTCCTTTGGAGTAAAACCCTTAGCCACTAATCGTGCTTTAAACTTTTTGACTGTACCATCGATTCTCATCTTCTTTTTAAAGATCTATTTGCAACCAATAGGTTTGCAACCTGGTGGAAGATCTTCTAGTTTCCACGTACCATTCCCCATTAATGAGTTCATCTCCTCTTCAATCGCTTCCTTCCAAAAAGGAGCATCACGAGATCTCATAGCCTTTCTAAATTATAGCAATAGGGAACACAACTAAAAACCATTTTTCTTGATCCTTCTATTAGAAAGATTAAGAAATCTGGTCCAAAGTCTTTTGCCTTTCGAGGTCGTTTACTTCTTCTTAATTCAACAACCTCAGGATCATGATCATCTTGATCATTTCACTATCAACAGCCCGATCTTTTGGTCTAGGAATAGATATGAAACGTTTTTCATCAAAAATAGCATCCCTAGATTCAATTATAGTATTGACTGTAAGTGAATTATTTTGTTCAATTACCATGAACCTATAGGCTTTGCTATTGGCGGCATAGCCTATAAAAATACATTTAATTCCTCTTTCTCCTAATTTCTATCTTTTAGGTTCGGAAACTTGAACGATGGCTCTACATCCCCAAACTTTAAGATAACTTAAGTTTGGTTTTCTTTTCTTCTAAAACTCATAGGGAGTAGTTTTACTCCTTTTGTTTGGAACTCGGTTTAAAATGTGACAAGCCGTTAATATGGCTTCACCCCAAAAACCTTCTCCCAAACCCGAGTTTGATAACATGGCATTAGCCATTTCAGTTAGGACTCTATTTATCCTTTCCGCCACACCATTTTGTTCCCGTGTATAAGGGGCAGTTACTTCATGAACAATCCCGGTGGATTGAAAGTAGTAAGGGTCATAATATTCCCCTCCCCTATCGGATGTCAAGCATTTAATAAAAGATTCACATGTAATTCAACTTCCGTTTTGTAAATTTTAAACTTATTAAGTGCTTCATCCTTGGTACGCAATAACACATAGCAATATCGAGAATGATCATCTATAAAAGTTGTAAAATAACGTTTTCCTCCAATAGATAGAACACCATTCATTTCACAAATATCACTATGAACTAAATCTAATAATTTAGTAGTTCTTTCAATGGAAGGGAAAGGATGCCTAGTAATTTTAGTGACCATGCATGTTTTACACTTTTCTTCATCCTTATCAATAGGAGGAGTTAAATTAAGAAGAGTCATAGCATGCAACCTTTGAAAATTAACATGTCCTAAACGACTATGCCATAACGTACAAGAATACACAATATAAACGAAAATACTGGATACTTTATTAATAACATTGAGTTTGAACATAGCATCACATAAATAACCCTTTCCTACAAATACCCCACCCTTAGAGAGTACAAATTGATCCGCCTCAAATACAAGTTTGAATCCAAATCGATTCAGAATACTACCAGAAACTAAATTCTTCCTAATCTCTGGTACATGATATACATCATTCAAAGTAAGAGACTTTCTCGAAGTGAAATCAAGGACAACACTTCCGATCCCAAGAACTTGGGTGGTGGAAGAATTTCCCATGTAGAGGATTGTTCCTTCCTCCATTGGCTTGTAAGTCTTGAAGAGAAACTTGTCCTTGCACACATGCTTTGTTGTACCTGAATCAATCCATCAAGCATTGTCTCCAACCACCGTGTTGATCTCGGAAACCATGGCAGTAAAGCCTTTCTTTTCTCCAGAAGACTTAGAATGGTTTGCACCTTTCTTAGTATTCTTGAGATTAGGACAATCACGCTTAAGATGATTAGGGCTACTACTTATCCAACATGAGGCTTTCTTCTTCTTGTTCTTACCTTGGTTGCTTGGATTACCCTTTCTCTTGTTGTTGCATCCCTTACTGGATGCATTTGGCTTACCATCTTCCACAACATGTGCACTAGAGACATGTTGTTCTTTAGTGTCCGTTTGTTTACGGAACTCTTCTTCAATTCGAATATGGTAAGCCAAATCCTCAAGAGAAAGATCTCCCTTCTTTTGCCTGAGACTATGTTTAAAATTCTCCCAAGAGGAGGGCAATTTGTCTATAATGCTAGGAACCACATAAGCTTCATCCATATAAACATTATGTTGTCTAAAATGACGTAATATGCGTTCTATTTCATAGAATTGCTCCATAACAGGCCTACTATCCTTCATGACATATTTATTAAATTGACTAGAAATAAATTTCTTACTTGTTGCATCCTCCGTTAGATAACGAGTCTCCAATATGTCCCACAACTCCTTTGCCGTTGGTGCCATTTGATAGGCATCAAAAAGAGAATTAGTCATACCGTTAAGGATGTGTCCAAGGCAAATGTAGTTGTCATTTTCCTACTTGGCTCTAGCCCGAGTTTCCGCCAGAGTCTCGTTCTCTTTCTCCTTAATAGGTGGTGAGGACAGCACATATGCTACGTTGAGAGTAGTCAAAAGAAAATGCATCTTCTTTTGCCACCTTCGAAAGTTTCCACCATCAAATCGATCCAACTTAACAAAGTTGGTAGTCATCTCCTTAAGGGAAGCCATAATCACGTAATATTTGAGTCTTTAGATTGTTAGAAAATTAGTTATTTAGAGGGCTAAATTATGGCTAAAATAAAATACAAGTTTCGAGGCACGCCTAGGGCGCTTTCTTAAAGACTCAATTCGGCCCTATGTGCACCGAGCCTCTTGAATATGGTCTTTGAAATACAACGAAACTAATTTCCTAAAAGCGGTTTGCACTACCGATATTAGGACACTAGGAGAACCAAGAAGAAGGCAAAATGAGGGTGAAATAATGATTGTCAGTATATCGCAAAGGAATAACCTTCAGTATTTGTAGTGGTAATGTTGCCTTTTACAAAGCAACGTGTCCCTTCACTTTCTCTCACAAATAGCAAAACATTGTGACTGATCATACACTTAATAAAAAATAATTGCAGTCACACCTTTTCACAAATTAATGCGAGAAACAAAGAATAACCGTAATTCGGCTAAAAGACCTGCAAACCAAAAGACTTGAACCGCTGCATCGTTCACATAAGTTACCCCTATACGTGAAGTGGACAACTTATCCAATTAATTGTCTACATGCCTTTGTGACATGTGTTTGCTATAGTTGTGATCAACTATCTACCACTAGAACAATGACCATTAAATAAATATTTAATAATCATAATTTACACATTGTTGAAATTAATTCCAACATAATGTACTCTCTCGAAATGGGTCGGACAATGGAACATAAAGGGAATGAAAGAGATGAAGAAGCACTAAAATTGTCCTTGGCTTTCAAAACAACTGCTACCTTTTCCATTGATTGTCTTGTGACAAGCGCTGTGAGATTTACAGTCAAAATTTCAGTATTGGAAAACATGTATATCTCTTCTAAAACCTTGAGGGAATGAGTATATTTGGACTAGTTTCTATAAAGATAGTGCATCTCAAAAGCCTCAAAAAGTCCCCTACACCAAACATACTCATATGAGATCATTGATTTACTTTCATCTTTATCTATAATTGCTTAGGTTATCCAGAGGTGCACATTGGAACATAGTGAGATTGACCATTCAAAATCTTATATTGGGCAGCATACACTGCTGCGTCTGAGTCCTGAGTTCTGAGTTCTGACCCTTGAGAGAAAATTTTCAACTAGGTTTTCATAGATAATGCATCTTAAAGGCCTCAAAAACTCCTCTACAGCAAACGGAGTTGTAATAGGCTATAGAATTAGCTTTCATCCATATGTACACGACAAATTAAAACATAAACAAAATGTTGTTTAGCAGGGTATACTCACCTGTCATGAACAACAATGAAGCTAGAATAACCTCCTTTTGTGACCGTACCATCAGCATCCACTCCATTAAATGTACGTACCGATCCTTTGACACAACTAACCTCCATCCTCTCATTACAGAACTCACAATCTCGGCATGAGTTGACACAAGTCCCCACGCCAACATGATCCCCAACTTTGAAGCGATGAACATTAGGCCCAACCTCGTTCACAAAAATTACAAGATCCCATAAGATTCAAAGACTTGTACAAGTGTATACTTTAGTTGAGTGTCATTCCACCTTGAATATACAATCTACATACCCTGGCACAACAGGATACCGGGAGTCTCCATGAAGGTTCTTTGTCCAGACTACATCAGCATAACATACTCCACAGTGTGTAATTTTTACGGAAACATCATCACTTCCAACATCCCTGTTTAAAGCAAGCAGATTAGTACCAAACCCCATGAAAATTTTTTGACAAAAAAATATCAAATCATCCCATACCAAATAGTTGCAAAATTGCAGAGGGTTGTTTTGAAACAATCATGCCAAAAAGCAGAAAGCCACTTTGGTGTAATAATATGAGTAACGAATAGATACAATACAAAAGGAATATGGAAAAGCAATTATCCTCATCATACCTCCGACTAAATTCATAAGGCGAAAGAACCCCGGATGGGTCTCTTGCTGCCCATCCAAGGCAATTCGCACCCGCTGATTCAGAACTCATATTCAGCTAGTCTGTTCACAGTAATATACATGATTAACTATGCGTCAAGACTCAAACAAATACCAGTAGGGTTAAAGGTAAGGTAAGAGGACAGACCGAACTCTATAGCATAACTTACAGATCACAAATGATCATTTTGAAGGCTGTAAAACAGTAACTCAACTTTTGGGATGGAAAGCTTATAATACAAAATCAAGCAGAATAAACTCTCAAGTCTCCAATCCAATAACTAAGCTTACTCCCAAGTGGTTTGATAAGGTAAGGTCATCGGTCCGAATACCCATTCTCCCCCATGCTCTCTAGTTCTTGTGGTGTTGATTGTCCAGCTAATCTGATATGTTCGTTGTTGAACACGAGAGTCCTAACATGACGTAGCGGGGTGTCTCGTTTGCCATTCACGTGCACCCTGTTTTTTGTTGGAACATTTTTAGAGTAAGAGGATTATACCTCTTTTTGTCATGTGGCATTGGTTATTTACTTATTTATGTGGAATGTTTATAGGAGAGACACTTGTCTCTAATAATAACCACCAATAACTACACATATAATCTATTATATATATAGGGCATATGGGGTGAGAGATAGAGATAAGGAGAATGAACTTTCTCCTTGGATAAGGAGAATGTATTTTCTCCTTGGGCAAGAAGAGAAACTCTCTTGGTTGGTTAGTCATGAGATTTGATCACTTTCACGATGACATACGATGGACATTAGAGATGATGGTTTATCATCTTGGTTAAGACAAATATCAACAACGGAAACGCATTAGTGGAGTATGATTGTGGGGCGAACAACATACTCTGTGACTTCGTTGTATCTCGAAAGTTGTTTCGTGTAACCCAGTCGCTTCCTAGAAGGTCGAAACTAAACTTTCAGGAAAATATGCTAATACATGCCTAGAAGTCATATCCAAGTTCCTCTTGTTTATTCGTATCCAATTTTTTGCACTGATTAGTTTTGGGTGTTACTAAATACCGCCCCCAAATTACTAGCTACCGCCCCCCAAAATTCCAATTTTGCCCTTTTTTAATTTTTCACTCATCCTCTCCCTCTCTCCCTCTCTAACTCTCACACCACTTCTCTCCCACTCTACCACCCACTCTCATACCCAACATTCATCAACATTCACTCAAGCAACCCGCGGATGTCTGCCGGCGATGAAGAAGTGCCGTCGACGGTGGCGGAGGTAAAATTAATTTTTTTTGCGCATTTTTTTGCACGGTCGTCTGAGATTTTCGACTCACCCTTGGGTGAGTCGTCTGCTACAGGCGACCCATCCAAAGGGGAGTCGTCTGTAGATCGCGACTCATACTTGGGTGAGTCGTCCGCTGCAGGCGACTCACCCTTGGGCGAGTCGAGATCAATAGACGACTCACCCTTGGGTTGGTCGTCTGTAGCAGACGACTCACCCTTGGGTGAGTCGAGATCGACGACCGACAGACACAAAAAAAATAAATTTATTATTATTATTATTATTATTATTATTATTATTATTATTATTATTATTATTATTATTATTATTGTTTGAATTTAAGATTAAGCTAACAATGTTTTCGTTGTTTTCGTTAGATTCCTTTGGAGCGGTTCGGTGGTGATGGTGTTGATTACAGTACGCATTTCGTCACTGATGAGTTATTTGATAGTGATACAGATGCAATTAATTGGGCAAAACAAATTGCACTTACTATCGGGTTTGAGTTGATAATTTCGTCACACAAGAAGAGTGGAAGCGTAAAATTGTTAAGATGCAATCGAGGTGAACGCTACAGAGGGGAATTAAGACACTTAGATACTGCTGCTCGGAAGAATACGAAAACAAAGGCTTGTAAATGTACGTTTCAGTTGAGAGCTCGGCAAGTGTATGGATCCAGTAGTTGGATGATTGTCACATTGCCTGGGATTAGAGGTACACACAACCATGACTTTGCTGTGTATCCTGAGGGATATCGTCAGATGAGTGGTCTTAGTCCTGGGTCAAAGAAACTCGTTCGTGACATGACTTCGGCACAAACAAAGCCATGTGCTATCTTGGCCGCGATTCAGGAAAAATTTCCCGAGGACAATGCAACTAGACGGCATGTGTACAACCACAGAGATCGTATAAGGAAACTTGATTTTGAAGAGAGAGATGTCATTGGTCAGTTTCATCATTTAGCTGTGGCGAATAAGTACGTACATTGGACAAGAGCCGACCGAGCTACTAATGAGGTAACTCACGTGTTCATGGCACACCCTACATCAATTCAGTTACTTCGGTCTTTTCGTTGGTTGATTGGCTTAGATTCCACGTACAAAACAAACAAGTATAAGATGTCGTTTCTTGAGATAGTGGGGATGACTCCAACCAATAAGAACTTCCTCATAGCTTATGCCATTATGAAGGATGAGACTCAGGCAAGCTATGCGTGGGTCTTAGATAAGTTGAGGATGCTTATTGGAAATGATGTACACCCAACAGCAATTGTGACCGATCGTGAGCTAGGGTTGATGACACCTATTAGAGAGATATTTCCCGAGAGTGCCCATTTGCTCTGTACATGGCACATTAACAAAGTCGTTGAAGACAAAGTGTACAGACTTTGTGGAAAAGATAAGGCCGTCGCGCAGAGGTTCAAGAATGGGAGGTGGAAAATTATCATGGAAGCTTCCACAGAAGCTGCGTACGATAGAGCAGTGCGTACGATGAAGGTTAGTTGGAGGACTTACCCTCACGTGATATCCTATGTAGAGGAGACCTGGCTGAGACACAAAGAGATGTTTGTGGCTGCGTGGACGAATAAGGTGCTACACCTTGGCAACACTACGACTTGCAGGGTGGAGAGTGCACATGCCGCGCTAAAACAGTGGTTGAACTCCTCAACTGGAGCTTTGGACAATGTTTGGAACAAGGTCAACAAGTCAATCGAGTCACAAATAACTGAGATCAAGTACACACTTGAAGAGTGCAGAAGACGAAGAAGTGTGGTGTACTCGGGTTTCCCATTCAACTATCTGACCGGGTATGTTTCCCATTACTGCTTACAAATATTATTGGCTGAGCTGAACAGGATGAGAGAATTGAGTCACCAAGTATTTGATCGTTGCGGTTGTGTATTGAGATCCACTCATCAGATCCCGTGTGCGTGTGAGTTGAAAACGGCCACGGATACGGGCACGCCAATTAGCTTGAATAGTGTCCACGAATTTTGGCGAACACTCGTTATTAGTGATGCAGTGGAGATAGCTACGCTTGACATGACTGAGCATCCATCTGAGGACCATCGATACTTTCGGTCTCTGGTCGACGAGGTTAACTCAAGCGACCCGGCAGTTGTGCGCAACATATCTGTCCTTATGAATGAGCAGCTTCATCCTGAGGAAGCGAGTTACGTCGAGCCGGAAGCGAACACGACAGTCAGAGGTCGACCGAGAGGGAGTTCCTCTACCAGACGTGATCCTAGTTCATGGGAGTACTCCCAGAGGGGTCGTGGTCGCCCTAGGTCATCCAGTTCGAGCCGCGGGCGTGGTCGTAGCTCATCCTCATCGAGTAACTTCGTAAACAGTACTGGTATGAAAACCCATAATTTATTAACATGTACATAATGTTGTTACTTTTTGATAAGTACTATTATTGACTTTCTATTATATTGTCTTGCAGCTGGACACGCAATAGATATCACTGAATTCTATCATGTTAACAAAATTCCGGGAATCATCGTACCTTTCATTGAAGGATATCTCGATGTGCTTGGGGATGGTAATTGCGGTTTCCGTGTCATTGCGGACTACATTTTCGGAGACCAAGAGCAATGGCGAGTGGCGAGAGTTTGCATTGCACACGAACTCTTAGCTAACCGAGCATTGTACGAAAACTTATACATTGAAGGGGTCGACGCTGGTTACCACCGTATTATGTGGGACGGAGGTGCGTGTAACGATGATCACTGGATGACAGTAATTGAGGATTTATTCCCGATTGCCAACCTCTTCAATGCAGCGATTATGTTATTCGGATACGGCAGCGGAAGGGGGTTATTTCATTGTTACACAGTGCTACCGTTCCAAGCACCTTCGACTGCTACACGTCCAAGTAGGGAAATTGTCATGTGTCATTTAGGTGATTCGTATTCCCATTATATCCGTCTGGATTTAGCCCCAGATTTCCCTGTTCCTCCGATATGCGAAGCATGGTTTACTTTCCGTTCTGATAGTGTCGCTGGTTGGGAGCAAATGTATGTTACGCGAAGAGCACATTGGGATCGTTTAGCGAGGTCGATGTAATTGAATGTTTTGCGTGATTGTTATACTTATATCATTGTCACATTTTTGTGTGATTGTTATATTTTGCATGTGGAGAGTGGTCGTGATTATTGGAGGTAAATAAAACAACAAATTACAATAAAACAAAAAATGTAAACAAGAAACAACAAATTACAATAACACAAAATAAATAATAACAATAACAATGAAACTCTTATAATAACAAATTCATCTAGGGTCAATACATCATTTGGCAGCCCGCCAATCTCTCATATACTCGTCCATAATCGATCGAGAATCTTCCACTTGCTCCGGAGGAATCAAACTAATGAAAGACTCAGCTGCGACGGCTAGACGATTCACCCACTGCAAAAAAGTAACAATGAGTGTGAGTTCAGAGATATGTAATACGTAAAAATATATATTTTTTAGTTAATCACTTACATAATCGCTGTTGGATCGTGGAGGAATCACAGGTGCTGCAGCGTCACGTATCAGCCGAGGGTGGGAGTGAAGGTAGTACCATGCGAGGTAGTCATCCGTACATGCTGTGGGATCTGACGTGGATGCCTGAAACCCATGGAGACCAAGAATGTAAAATCCCGGGAACATACGCCAAGCATCAGATGAGATCCGTTCGGGGAAGACAACCTTGTACGAACGACTGCTCCATGACCTGATCGCTTTGACTGGCCTAAAGATCGGGGTTGGGATACTCTGTACGTACCCGATTTGTCGTAAACAACGACCAGGCATGTACGGTTCGATAATATCCCGATACTGTAGCCACCCCATGAATACAGTCCTCGGTACAGATACTGCCGGGTTAGAACCGTACGGCAGCCACACCACCTACGTAGAAATGTTGAAAGTTACGGTGAAGTAAAAAAACATAGCAAACGACGAAATAAATCATGAACACCGATAACTAAATGACGTACCTCTGTCGCTCGCAGATGATCCAAGCGTCTACGTAAGGAGTCCAGTCGACCCATGTCCTTGCCCTCAGCCAGGGCACTCCATACGGACGCACGGGGAGCCTCGTCGTCCCCGACAACCATCCGCTCCCGATGAGGTCGGAAGCAGGGAAAGTACTCGTATATCCATGCCTGCAGGAGAGTTAGGCATCCGCAGATGCCCTGAGAATCCCCGCGACTAGCTATACCGAGCTGACGATATAGGAAGGCGAGGGCAGCAGATCCCCAAGAGAAGTCATGCACCGTATCGACACCGTCGTCCATCACCTCCATCACGCAGGAGGGTCTAATACGGTTACCACTCTTGTCGACAAACAAGGTGGATCCAATAAGTAACCACATCCAAGCTGTCGCCTGGATGTCATCCACTTGCTCACGGCAAAGCTCAAAAACCGACTCCGTGAGGACCGCACCGCCCTGCCAGTGGCTACACATCAGTTCTTCTGGGCTGACCCCGAGAACCTCCATGGCCGCCGTCTGCAGCTGCCCATCCCGTCCCTCATTGGAAACGAGCTCTCCGTCTACAGGAATCCGAAGAATATGCCATACATCGTGCAACATGATCGTCATCTCTCCGAACGGCATGTGGAACGAGTTCGTATCCGGCTGCCACCTTTCCACGAATGCAGATATCAGGGGGAAGTCAATATGTCTGAACATAATGTCTGCCAGGTGTGATAACCCAGTCCCCTCGATCTGGGCCCTCATCTCGGCCGACATCTCCGCTCGCCACTGACTCAGCCGCTGACATACAGTCCATCGGTTCTGACACTTCAAGAGACCCCTCATCTCTCCATTCCACATACGAGACGCTACGTGGCCCAAGAAGCTCGGTATGACGCTATCATCCGCCGGCCCACCGGACACAGGCTCTGTAACAAGCCACGTAGTGTCGTCCTCCGCTCTAGATCGTTTGCCAGTACTGGACGACCCAGTACTAACAAACCTACCGCCTCTGCCCTTCACCACGCGCCAATCTGAGGATAATTCGACGCCAATCTCATCATCGTCTTGCTCACCGGAGTAGAACTCGCTAGTTGCGTAATCGTCTTGCTCAGCAGTCATCTCCCTCATCCGAACTGCCTCTCTCTGTCTCCGTACAGAGGCATCAATCCCGCGCGTCCTCGTGTGACGCGGTCCTGAACCAGCTAGTTCACTAAATAACCGAGGCACCGATTTACCGGCTCCTCCCATCTATCATTTCACATTTTTAGTTAATTAAACAATAATCAATAATAATAATAATAATAATAATAATAACAATCAATAATAATAATAATAATAATAATAATAATAATAACAATAAATAATAATAATAATAATAATAATAATAACAATAAACAATAAATAATAATAATAATAATAACAATAAATAATAATAATAATAAAAAATAATAATAATAAATAATAATAATAATAATAATAATAATAATAATAATAATAAATAATTTTTTTTTGTGTCGGTCGTCTGGTCTCAGACGACTCACCCAAGGGTGAGTCGTCTGCCGATCTCGACTCACCCAAGGGTGAGTCGCCTGAGACGGGCGACTGACCCAAGGGTGAGTCGTCTGCCTGTCTCGACTCACCCAAGGGTGAGTCGTCTGCGACAGACGACTCACCCTTGGGTCAGTCGCCCGTCTCAGGCGACTCACCCTTGGGTGAGTCGAGATCGGCAGACGACCGACGCAAAAAAAAAAAAAAAAAAACACAACTTCAATTCGTAACTTCACGATTCAATTCAAGGCAAAAAATATTCAATTCAAGGCAAAAAAAATTCAATTCAAGGCAAAAAAAATTCAATTCAAACAAAAAAAAAAAAAAATTTCGAAAAGTTACCCCCTCGCGCCGTCGGTCGCCGCCTCCCTCGCCGTCGAAACCTCTGCCGCCGCTGCCGCTAGCACTTGACATGGTCGTGGTGGTGGTGGTGGTGGTTGCCGGTGTGATGGTGTGGTGGTGAGGATGAGTGAGTGAGGAAGAGAGGATGAGTGAGAGTGGATGAGTGAGAGTGAGTGAGTGAGAGAGAGTGAGTGAGGAAGAGGGGTGGGTGAGGGTAAAATTGGAAAGGGGGGGGGGGGGCGGTAGCTAGTAAAAAGGGGCGGTATTTAGCAATTCACTTAGTTTTTTGTTTATCAATAAAAATAAAAACTACACAATAAACTACTCAAATACTTATGCACCCAGAACCCCTCATTCCATTCACTCTCAAATACCAGTAAGTACCCTATTATAATGAAGTTTTACTTTTCTTTTCTTTTGACAAGGGCTGAAGGGCAATAAATCAAATTATCATGAACTTTAATCAAGAGGTTGCTTTTAACATTCTTCTCCTTTTGTTTGTCTTCTTTAGTTTCACACCCAAGGAAATGTATAATGACACTCAGTAATATCCATCAAAATATACAGAGAGAATTATACATTGACAGGTCCTCATTAACTTGACATTATGACATAAAACTCAATAGCAAATAATTAAACAGGATGTAGCACCAATATTAGAAATATATCAAAAAGGAAGAACTATATCATTAATTTTTGTACAAAAGATCTGATTTTCAAAGAAGAGAGAACTCATATAGACAGTATAAATTCAATTGTTAATAATTAAAAGAGGCAATAACGCAAGAATGTGGACCTGATTTTTGCTGGGTTTGTTACTCTCTCACTGGCGGGGAGTATATATGTTGAAGCAATCAGCTGCTCTTTTTATAATGTTGTGTTCGGACTTCAGATACTCACTGTACTAGGGAGAGGGTGCATTTCTTGTTTGTTTATTTTGACGGCAGTGTGCAATTTTGACGAGGTAAAAGATTATCATTTTTTAATTTATCCTTTACATTTTTATCAAATTTGATGGCGTTGGAGTTTGGCAAGAAGGCTGTGTTTTGTTTACACGTAGGCTCCGTTCTTTACAATTGAAAAAAAAAAGAACTTAATTGAAGAAATATATTTAAGTGAATTGATTTTGTTAACTTAACAAGTTAAAAACATATCAATAACAGACTTATTTGAAAGGATGCTTTGAAAAATTTCTCTAAATATAGTTATCATTATGAATTTATTTCGGAATAAAAAGTGGCTGAACTGACGACGAGTCATCTCTCTGTTTTGCTCATCGCTAACGTAAGCATACCTCCCTCTGTTTTCCTTTTCTTGAACATTTTTAGACTTTTAGTCAATAACTGTATAATATTTGATCTTCTCCACAGATGAGACCTGTCAAAGAAAAATGATGATAATAGGACAGACAGAGGGAGCCCTTAATAGTCATCAATATGTTTTTTTATTTTTTTTTTCTTTTGGTCACTTTGAAAGTTCTCAACTTAGCCATTTCTCTAAGAAGTTTATGCTTATTCTCATATCAAACATTAGTGGAAATATTAATATTCCATACTGTCTCAATGTGCAAAAACATTGGATGCTCACAAGAGAATCTAGCATTAAAATGCACAAATTAAAGGTATACATAAACTCTACAATTGGCGATACATCTCACAAGTAGATACAATGGTACGCCAGTTAAACATACACAAAAGAATCAACATCCTTTCTCATATAGCAAATCAACTTGCTCCTCCTCACCTCTTTTTCGTGGATGCAATGCCTTTTTAAAACAACGATGTATACCTAGTTCAATAGCATGTCCAGCTAAGAGAGTAGTTGGCGCGGTAGTCTTGTAATCCACACAGTACACACACCCCTTGCAGGATGATAGAAGGTCTGCACTCTCATGACTATATACAGGCTTTCCACTGGGTAAGCTTCTATCAAGATTTGTTCAGAGTGCCAGGCATCGCAAAATGCAATGATGAATCTGTCTGCACAACGCTACATAGCTAGTACAAAACTTCAGTGACCTATATATGACTTAAACCACCGTGTTGCTGGAACGAAGTAGTCTATGAGCTTCTTCAAGGTCCTTCAAGAACCTGTATTACAATTAAAATGCTTGAGCACAAGCTACAACAGCTTACTGGATTAAGAAAAGATTCTAAAGCAAGTCACAATTGTGAAATAATATGCTGGGGAGGAGCAGGACTACTAGGTACTAGACACTAGGTGTGTATATCATATCCTGACTTGATATGAGTTTCAAATTTTCGAACACAATTGTAGGAGGCAGCGATCTCCACACCAAGTATGACAGCTTCAAGTTGGCAAAACAACTTTTTTCCCCTCCCTTAACCAATTGTTCCCCCCCCCCCCTTCCTACCTTCTTGGGTTGGGTGGGGGAGGGAGAACGAACAAATTTCTGATTGGGTGGAGTGCCAAAGAGGGATATCCCCTACCATCAATCATAGAAAGGGAAAGGGATCAAGAGGGGAAGGGAATAACATTACTCCTTCAAGTTAATACCTCTCTACTATCTAGTAAAACTTTCATCAAAAAATCCTCCCACCCCCCGAAACACAAAAAAAAAATAAAAAAATTATAAATAATAACAGTAAAAAGAGGTGTGGCAAGGATATGAGTTTTGTTATTGATCGATTCCTATAACATGAGAATTAATCATCTTGTACTGGAAGGTATCCTAACTCTTATGTGAAAATTGCAAAACAGAAAGCAATTTACCTCTTAGAGTTGAGAATTGTTGTGCCTCCAAGAATACAGCGAATACCAGAATTGCTCGAATTTAGCAGAGCAACAGAACGTGATTCCTCGTAAGTTGTCCCACCAACGACAAAAATAATAACATCTTGTGGCCTGCCCAGAGCAGATAGGTCATACAGTTAATGTGAGGCAATCATTCAATTAAGTAGGAATTCAACAAAAAGTTGCATCAAAGGCTAAGTTATCTCTCTCTCACTCACACACACACAACAGCAGTAGCAGCTCATGCACCGTTTTATGGGGAATCGAAAATATAGCCAGTTGGATGCCACAGGGGTATTACAGGGCTTGTTGACAACATGTTACAAAACTATCCTTCAAACCATTCACATGAACTCTGAAGGGCGTGTGCCATTTTTACCCCCACCCTTCATATTAGTAGAAGTAAGAAGTGATTGGACACCATATTGATCATTGTAATTCAGCAACTAATAAGCAGAAACTCTAATCACAAAGGTTCTCTGCCAATAATGGTTTATCAACAGCCTTGTAGTTTTTCCGTTCAGCTAACAATAGTTTAACCTGGAAAAGATCATGGGTATTAAAGAAAAGACTTTCACCTGCCCTGTTGAAAGTGATTTCCCACAAACGGGTAGTCAACATCCCTCAACCGCCCCTTGGAGATGCTCTCCATTGTCTGAAACAAAAGTGGCTGGTGTTGTGTATACACGTTCTCAACACCCTACAAAATTTTCAATGGACAATTAATCTCAAGCTATCATTGCAAAGAGAACTGATGTTTTTTCTGAAAAATGTCAATACAACCTTTAGTCCACGGGCCATATTACGAGCAATATTCAACAGATCCCGATTCCCGAACAAGTCCCCAGTACGCTTATCAACACCTGCTTGCTTCAAGAGAAACTGGACAAGCTGTCACAGAAAGAAGTACCAGTTAGATCTTCTCATAACTCACAAAACAAGAAAATGGATACATTCTCCAAACCATTCGTGAAGTAGAAATGCTACATTTACTTAAACAAAGTAATGAAAAATCCAAACACCAGAGCCATGCAAGTGCAGTAACATCTCATTTATCTAATTTTTCACTTTAGCACTATATTAAGCAGAATCATGGAACAGCATTAAATCATAAATATTGGATCCTTAAGAGAAATCATACAAGAACTGCACACATGATCAGGACCAGACAGAAAATACAACAAAGTAAGCGTCCTTTTGCTGCATTACCCCAGGCTTGTACTTTGGAGACTTAGAAGACAGCTTGTTGAAAAGTTGCATCAGTTGGACAGGACTTTCCTTCTCATAGCGCAAAGCATACAGCATTACCAATCGCAGACGATCAAAATCAGACACGTGATCATTGTTTAGAAGATTTATCACAGCCTACATAGAGACATGAAATTATCAGAAATATATGAGAACAACATCTGGATATTTCATTTTATGTCAAGGGAAAAAAATATTCTGACGCATATAGCAGGTATTATAAAAGCATCATAAATGTATATCAGGGTTCTTGAAATTTGATGCAACATTCAGAATGACTGACACACAAATAATCAAATTTACACTGGCAACATCTAAGAATCAGAACCTTATAAGTATCTATCTTTTAGCAAATGTGAAGGGAAGGAAAAAGAAACCCCTTAATGTATAAACATAGTGCTATCACAAAAGCATCACGGTTTAAGATCCAACATATTATGCAAATAGTTGTGACTTATGACGCATACAAATTCTCACAAATAACCATGTATAAAAACCTGGCACACAGTTTAGCGCCTACTAGAGCAGCCTGGGACGGAAGAAGATTTGTTTTATCTGGGTTAAATCCACAGCTTTGTTTCCCAATATTGACTCCTTTTTTTTTCTGAGCAACTTAGATAGAACAAGGACTCTTTTAATAATCATTACTACATCATGCATAAGTTTTACCAAACAAAAGAACTCATTTCAAGGGTCCTTCTCACTCTTGCAGTTTTTTCAAAGAAAAGTAAATATTTAGCAGGAAAAAGAAAACAAAAGGGAAAGAAGACTGTTCAACCTCAAATGCTGCTCCTTGTCCGCCATTGCAAGCCAGCTCTTGCTCTGTTTGAGAGACTACCATAAGCTTTCTCTCCTCGACTATCTTGCTCATCTCTGTCACCAGTGTAACATGTTTTGAAACATTCCCCTGCATTTTCCTGTATTCCGGGTAATTATCAACAAATTTAGCCATGTCCTCTGCAAACCATTGAAATGTGAATTTTATGTTAGCGAACAGGGGTGAAAGCTGTTAATTATGACTGTGCCACAGTGATGGATATTAATTGTCAGCACGTGAGAAACCAACTACTTCAAACCCACCTATTGTCTGGATGTTCTGGTTACTCCTTGCAATTTGCTGGAATTCATCCACCATTTGCTTGATATTCATTCCAATGTCCCCAAAGTTCTCGTACATGTTAGCCTTGAAGAAAGCATCTTGCTCTGAAGACAGCACAACCTCCTAAAGGGCAAGTAGTTCCAGTGTACTGACCATACTATTACAACCACAACCAGATACAGAAATACACTTCAGAAAGTAGACGTACCTGCTCATCTTTGGGAAGCTTTCCGACGGCACTCAAATCGACTTTGTTATCTTGGATGCCTATCAACTCATGAACCATGGCCTATGGAAAGTAATTTATTGGATGAGCTGCAATAGTTTCAAATTTACTATCACCTAAACGTATCAAGAAGAGTTAGAGCAGCTAGCTAGTTGCCAGCAATAATTTACATGAGCAAATCAAGTGCACAAATGCTGAAACACACAGCTCCATAATACCTGATATGTCCATTGGTTTAACAATGGTGTAACAGGGTCATCTCGTCTGTCTAATACAAGCAACAAAGGAGAAATTTCCGTCCTTCTAAAATCAAAGAGACCACTCTCCTGCTGATACATCAATTTCTGCAATGAAAACATAAATAATTCAATTGCTTCAAAACTCAACCCTAAACATTAAATACAAGCAAGAAAAAGAAAAAAAGAGAAGAAAAAAATGTAAACGTTGTCGCTTGACGCAAAAAATACCAATGACCAAGGACACTAATGCAGAACTATGAATTAGTTACCATTCAAGTTATCCTTCAGAACAATGAGCGTATCCCCTTCCATCACCTCCACCCAGCTTCCCTTCAACCTCCCCCCTCCCCGCCCCCCACCCCACCCCAACCCCCCGTGCAAAAAATTGATAATAAAAAACCACCCCAAAAATAGAGAAAATGTTGGACATCATTGTTGTTATTAACTAATTAAGTACAGGGACGGCAGAGGATATAAGAAAATTTTACTTCCTGCAAATATACTCACCGCAGTTTCCTGAGCTATTCTTTTAGCAATATCAGATGTTCTTTGGTATCTGATAATAGGTCGGCGCTTTAGTGCCAAGAAGATTGCTGAAATTCCATCAACTATTCGATCACAATAATGTTGCAGATTTGAAAAATCAATTGCTGCTGGAACCATATAGAGGTGATTCAAGGGAATGTTGAGACTGAAATGCCAAGGATCAACAGCAACAAAATCTGCATAATATTCCTGCAACGTACCAACGGAATCAAATACCAAATCCAGCAAACCTTGAATTACAAGGAAGTCTAAGATTTATATAATGTTGAATTAGTACCTGAACTTGTTGCACCGCTTCATGCTCATCTGAATCTGCTAAATTGTGAATATGTTCATCCTTTAATAAGTTGGAGAAAACTGTCAAACCCGCATAATTTGCATGATTAGATTCTTTCTCAAAATTACATCAGTAATATGCTATTAATCTAAAGGTGGTGCTTCAGAAAGGCATAATAAGACGAAAACAAATATTGCAACTTACAAAGGTGATACTCCCCAAATCTAGGGCTAGCCAGCTGACGCCTCAAGCGCTGAATATTTTCTGCTGTGGGTCTGAGGAAATACACAGCTTTTAGATGCGACATAGATTCCCTTGACTTGGGAATCGAGTCGACCAGTTCCACTAAAAAGACTTCCTTCTTCAGAAGATCCGATTGGCTATAGACAACACTTACAATACTAACCTGTTCACAAATGTTTGCGAGCAACACTTATCAATAGCTTCCCATTTTATACATTAACTAATTTCTAGAGGGGGCGCGGGACTTTGGGGAGTTTGAGTTAATCAATTAAATAGTAGTAAAAAAATATAGCAACATCATTGATCTGCCTGAGATCCTTGAACAACACATCCTCACTTTCGGAATAATAATTTTAACCCCTAAAAGCTGTTTCATCCTCAGAACATTTTCTTAATCAAATGAAGAAACAACGGGCAAAATTTTTAGTAAACATAAGCTGTTAATCCCAGAGGAGAGAAAAGGTTTCTGAACAACTAAAACTGGGGATGTCATGAGAAAAGGAGGTTATTGCGATCTTGTAGTCTTGTACTGGACTAACTGGAGTCTGCTTTGCAAAAAGGTCAATGTATTCTGGGTACGGATCAAAGTTCAGTGAAAACAGACTCTCATATCTTAGAAAGGGTCAAAGAAATCAGGCTCAAGCCATGAAAACATGCCAACAAGGCATGTTCTAGAAAGATGGTTATGAGATGAAGGATGAACTTGACTACTTGGGGCGACTACCGACTAGCCGTAGCCTCTACTCCTAAAAGAATGTGCATACTGTACGCATCATGACAGTCCATCAAATCAAGCTTACGCATACAAAATCATTATAAAATCAAATTTATAGTGACATTACTTAAAGTATACTGATAAATCCAATATGATATAACATCCCTACTTTGTGGTGATCAAGGTGATTTGTAATCATCAAGTCTTAAGTTTCAGCAAGCATGCAAGGAGATTTTTCGAAGAAACATCATGCTTATTGCCACATACATGGAGATGGGAGTGCGAATCATAGTCCTCATACAGCATTGTCAATCTAACTTCCTTTCCAAGTGAATACATACAAATGGCCATGGCTACATCTCACCATTATAACAATAGCTTAAGCGGCTGGCTACAAGAGTACAAGCCTACAACTATGGAGTGGACAACCCTACTTTTGCTTAGCAATACTAAGAACTTCACAGCTCTAGAATTAAGAGGGAAAAGAATCTTCGACAACAGCCAACTTCACAGATGGACATGGCAACATCTCACCATAAGAACAATAGCTTAAGGGGCTGGCTATAACTATAGAGTGGACAAGCCTACTTTTGTCTAGCAATACTAAGAACTTCACAGCTCTAGAATTAAGAGGAAACGAATCTTCGACAACAACCAACTTTAGCATGAATCTCCTAAACCACTGATCACTTACCAGCAGAATACAGTTGGCTTTAACATCCAAATTTCTAATGCCTGAATACTCACTTATAAAGGTCACTTTGTAAGATAATTTTAAGAAAAGATAATATCTTATCCTATAAAGGGCCACAATGTTTGTTTCTGCTGTGTGCTGTCAAATAAACCTTTTTCTACACCTGAACAATGTATAGAAGATTAGATAAATGTTACAATGAACTGATGAAGTAAAAATTAAAGAGTTACAACAGCATTCAAACTCCCCTAGATAACTTCTGCCCTCAACTTTATGCCTTCCCCTATCAAACTCCTTTACATGCATTAAGTCAACAAGCAAATAGCTCAATAGCCCTAAAGTCGCCACCTACATTACGCAGACACTTCGTTCCATCTCAAAATGCCTGCATTCACTTGAACAGCTCAATATAATCCGACGTTCGTAAAAGTTCAAGTATGGATATTATTCTCCTAACATATACAGCTAGTGCACTATAGTCGCGTATAATACTCAATTCCACACCCAAACCCATCTTCCTTGACCTTGAATTCACACAATTCAAGTTTTCCTACCGAATACCAACACCCATGAATTTAAGATTCAAAATTGCTCTTCTAAGTTATAACCAACACAATGGCGCATTATCTCATTTACACACACCAACCATCAATTTGATCATATTCTCTCACTATAACACGACTATCATACACAAAATTCCACTTAATCGCCATCTATCAACACTCTTTAACAATCAACAAATTCAGAAACAAAAATAAACAACGACAATTGCCCCTAATTATTCAACTAGCTGATCAAACACCATCAAACGCACCAATCATCAATTCGATCATATTCTTTCACTTTAAAATTATCACCATTGCTAAAACTCCACTTAATCGCCTAGTATCAAGAATTGAAACAAACGAATTTAAACAACGACAAATGGCCCTGAATTATGCAACAAGCTGATCAAATTGCCTAAAACTGTGAATAAACAAGGAAAAATTAAAATTCAATGAGGAGATTGAAAATACCGTGTGAGAATCGAGGATGAGAACTTTCATGCCGGAGATATCTTGGAGCATACGATTTATGTAATCTCGAACTGCCGTAACTAACACCATTTTTTCAGATCTGTTTGTTTATTTGGATCAAACCTAAGATTTATTTACGCAATTGTTCGTCGATTTTTTCGGAAATGGAGAGAGAGAGACACGCCGGAGATGGTGAAGAAGTTCGACGGAGATTGGCAACTAAAGGGAAACGATGCTGAGTAATAATTAAAGATGTTTTTTGTTTCTTTCAAAAAAAAAAAAAAAAGTTTTTGTTATTTAATAACTAGTTTTTTATATAAAATTTAAGTTGAATGGTAAATTATCAATGGGTCCCTAGCTCAGTGGTAAAGCATTTGACTGCAGATCAAGAGGTCACTGATTTGAACCCGATTGGACCCTTTTGCTTTTCTTTTTGTTTCTCTCAAATCTACTGTTTTTTTTTTTTTGTTATTTCAACATACTCAGGAGTCTCGGGACGTTTGTTTGGGGGTATATAGGAAAGGAAAATGGAATAAATTTATCTGATTTCTTTTGCATTTGTTGGGTATCACCATGCGCGAATCCCATTACTGATAATCATTATTCGGTTGGGCCGTTTTGCTTTTCTTTTTGTTTCTCTCAAATCTACTTTTTTTTTTTTTTTGTTATTTCAACATACTCAGAGAGCGTTTGTTTGGTGGTATACAGGAAAGGAAAACGGAATAAATTTATCTGATTCCCTTTGCATTTGTTTGGTATTACCATGCGCGAATCCCATTACTAACAATCATTATTCGGTTGACCCCGTTTTGGGTATTAGTCATTATCTGCATCTACCCAGGGTTTTCGATTACCAACGACCAGACGACGCTCCCCTCAACATGTGCCTCCCTCTCCCCTTTTTATTGTTGTTGCCTCCGGTGTTGTGTCTGGTAGTGGGTGTCTTGAGATTTCTATGTCTATCTCTCCTCTATTTTCTGGAATTAATTGCTCCAATGGTTGACCATGACATTATGATATAAAAAGTTGCTACAATGGCAAATATGTGTATACAAAGTTACGGTTAATTTTTATTTATTTATTTCTTATTATTTAAATGCATATCATGTTGAACCCGATTGGACCCTTTTGCTTTTCTTTTTGTTTCTCTCAAATCTACTGTTTTTTTTTTTGTTATTTCAACATACTCAGGAGTCCCGGGACGTTTGTTTGGGGGTATATAGGAAAGAAAAATGGAATAAATTTATCTGATTTCTTTTGCATTTGTTGGGTATCACCATGCGCGAATCCCATTACTGATAATCATTATTCGGTTGGGCCGTTTTGCTTTTCTTTTTGTTTCTCTCAAATCTACTGGTTTTTTTTTTTTTTGTTATTTCAACATACTCAGAGAGCGTTTGTTTGGTGGTATACAGGAAAGGAAAACGAAATAAATTTATCTGATTCCCTTTGCATTTGTTTGGTATTACCATGCGCGAATCCCATTACTAATAATCATTATTCGGTTGACCCCGTTTTGGGTATTAGTCATTATCTGCATCTACCCAGGGTTTTCGATTACCAACGACCAGACGACGCTCCCCTCAACATGTGCCTCCCTCTCCCCTTTTTATTGTTGTTGCCTCCTGTGTTGTGTCTGGTAGTGGGTGTCTTGAGATTTCTATGTCTATCTCTCCTCTATTTTCTGGAATTAATTGCTCCAATGGTTGACCATGACATTATGATATAAAAAGTTGCTACAATGGCAAATATGTGTATACAAAGTTACGGTTAATTTTTATTTATTTATTTCTTATTATTTAAATGCATATCATGACATAATAACAAAGATACTATTTTGTAAATTCCTCACCATTATATTTTTAATAAGGAAGAAAGTAGTACATCCAAAAAATATATATATAAAAAAGAGTGTTGATTCCCTAACAATGAACCAAACAACTATAAAGGGAATAAAGAATTATATTCTTTTTATCAAATGAACCAGCACAAAATAAGTAATTAATCTCATTCCTTTACTTTTCCCTTATTTCCACTATTGATTCCTTTCCCTTTCCCCTCTACAAACCAAACCCCCCCTCAATATATTAATACTTCCCCAACAAATTACAAAGCACCCGTAACTAAAGTTGGCAAAATATCATGTCGAAAACGGCCTTCAATACATAATGTTAATGCTCACTTGGCAAAAGAGTGTGCTAGTACAACATCATCTAGCAATACAAATTAACTTAGCTAAAATAGTTTGAAGCATAAAAATACAACTAAGGATATGAGACGAGCGTCAAAGGAAACATGGTTCCTCTAGAGATATCCTCGACCATTGTCTGCGCATAACTTGAAATCAACCCCTCCGCAAACTTTATCCGATTTCATGGCAGAAATAGCAAGCAAATTTGCCATAGCTTCCACACAAAAGGTAAGGATGAGTTAACCTCCTCTTTCCACGAAACTCCCATCAATATCAAGTCTAACCCAAGCAACAACTGAGAAAACACTGCCAATAACGGCATCCACAACAAACTGAGTAGCAACATACAATTTCAAAGATTGAATACTTTTTGTTGGGTTTTCGGTTAAAAAGAACACTAGCCATATGTGGTTGCTATTCAAATTGACTAAAATACTTCCACTTCATGTAACATGTTAAGTACACATCAAGTCTCTTGATTAGAATTTTTGTCGATCCATTTTATATGACCTAGCATGAGCTACAATACATAGCAATTCTACTTGATAAAAAAATTATAATGACCCAATATGTTCGGGCATTGCGCGTAAACAAACTATGAGTTATAACATAACATCAGGCGTTTGGGTCTCAAGTGAAGCACCTACAAATCAACTTTTTGAAAACCCAAAAACATATTTAGAGAAGTGACACTTCGCCATGCTCGGCAGCTCGTATAGTTTCGAATACCCACATAACGTATAAACACCTGACCTCCCATTTAGTCTCATATAAAGGTGGTTTGGGTTGGGTTAGTTTGAAACACGACCCAACCCGTCATGCGCTTTAACCATCCCAGTATGGCACAAAACAAGCACAACTAGAGTACACGCCCACTTAGGCCTCGTTTGTTTCCCCATAGATAACCACTGGAACTTGAAGTTCCTGGGAATTGAAGAAACTAACACCGTTTGGTTGGCAGTAAACTCAGGAAGTTCAACTTCCACTGCAATTAGCACTTCCCCTGCCGTACCGTAAGTTGCTGACCATGGGGGGGATAGGTCAGACCAACTTCCGGTGTTTTATTGCTGCAAATGACAGTATTATTTAATATTTATCCCTAATCACTGCTTTGATTGCTCTGGTAATCCTTATTTTCCCATTTCTCTCTCCTCTTTTGCTTCCTTCCTATTTTCTCTCTCATAATCTGTACAAAAGACTTGAGAAAAAAAATAGCATGCAATCTGTGAAAGCTTGTCGACTACAATGGCAGTTTCCTCTAAGCAAGAATCGATCTGATACATGGATTTATTGTTTTTCTATTATTTTTCTTCTTCATTTTTCATTTTTAATACAAAGCAACCCAGTGGATTGAGAAACTAATACAGAAAGCAAATTGTGTTTTTGTGAGAATAGTGGAAAAGGGATGATGATTGATGTAGAAATTAGGTTAGAAATTTGAAATGAATAAGAAACTAGGAAACCAATTGCGAAAGAAGGAACGAGCAAAAGAAAAAAGTGAGAAGGAAGAAGAGTATGGGTAAAAACCACAAACGTGAGGCACTCAACCACAAAATGTAAAGTACATAAATATGGCTCTAATTTGATCATTTATAAAAAAAATTATTATTTTAAGTTACAAGACTTCCTTAGAACTTGAAAGCAAACCAAACACTAATGGGAAGTCAAATCCTTGGAAGCATAACTTCCTGGTAATTAGAACTTACCATGGGAAGTAAAGTTTAGAGAACCAAACAAGGCCTTAGTCGTTGCTTCGAGTCGTATCCATGTCGAAACTTCTCCAGAAATTAAAACTCAAATATTAGCCACCGAAAAACTAAAAAATATGGAGATTAAACATGATATTTCCTGTACTGACTCTTGAAAAATTGCAACCCAACCAAAATGACCCGAGACACGAACCACCTTGCCATTTTCGTGCCTCACGGACACGAAACCCGCATGCTCAGGCTCGAGCATGACCTGAGCCTGACACGTAATATCGAAGCGACCTCTAATCTCACCCCAAAAAATAAAAATAAAAAACTTTTTAAGTAAACCAAAATGGAGTAGTGGGTCCCACGGTAGCAAGTCAAAAGTCAAAACCAGGATTCTACCTGTAGTCAAATAGGCACCGACTCATCATCCCTGAACCTTCTCTTCTTCTAGGTTTCTAACCTTCTCGTCTATCAGACTTTGTCCTAATTCAAGCCGTCAAAACAAAATCATAATTAATCAACTTTTCACCAACGCAATTTCCCGGCATAGTTCTAGTTCTTTTCTGCTACTATTGTCTACTCTACTTCCCTCTGGTCCCTAGTAGCTAGCTAGGCATCTCAGATCCCCCCCCCCCCCTCTCTCTCTCTCTCTCTCTCTCTCTCCTCTCTCTCCGGTTGTGAACTGGAGATTTCCACTTTTATTTCTTTCCTTGATCATTTGTTTTACAGGGTTTTATATTTTCTTTACTGGGAAGAAATGCTTTAATGGATCATCATCATATGTAACAACATTCACCTGCTGGGGGATTTCAGAAAACAATCAAAACAAAATGAGAGGTTTGCTTGGTTCGTCGCCTAACCCCGTTGAGGCCAGGCATCGTCTTTCTGCTTCAACGTTAGTCTCTCTCTCTCTAAAAATTTGGAGTTGAAATGTTTCTGGGTGATTTGATTGTGGTGTGATTAATGTTGATTAAGTAGTTTGAATACATTTTTAGCGCTTTTTTGTTATGTGGGCATTCGTTATTTTGTGGGTTCTTTGCTTTTACAGTGATTTGGAGTTGAAATGTGTTGCAAGTTAATTTGATTGTGGTTTGATTTTTGGTGACTAATTAGTTCAATTACATTTTTAGCGCTTTTTAGTTAAGTGGTATTCTTTATTTTGTGGGTTCTTTGCGGTTACAGTAATTCAGAGTTGAAATGTGTGGGAAGTTTTGTGGTTTGATTATTGTGATTAAAAGTTTAAATGCATTCTTAGCGCTTTTTAGTTAAGTGGGTATTCGTTATTCTTTGAATTCTTATTATATGGCATTTTGGGGTTTCTGATTGAAAAGGGTCTCTTATGCTGTCTCTTATGCTATGAGATTTTTCAGCGCTCTGGGGTTGAATAATTTTTGGGGTTTTTTGTGTGTTTGTGTACAATTTAATGTAAGGGCTCGTTTACTTCCTAGAAATGCAATGCAATCAATTTATAGAGTAAATGTGAGGTGGAAGATGAAGGAGGGGATGAGAGGGGTGAGAAATTGGAGATTAATTACACCATCTAATGTAATCATCTTTACATGGGTAAGAGTTGAGCAATTGTGATTACATTGGATGTTGCAATCAACCCCACTTTTCATATCTCTCTTCTCCCTCTTTTTCATTTTTCACCCCAAATTACTCTATAAAATGATTGCATTGGATTAATAGCAAGTGAACAAGCCCAAGTTTTTAGAGATGCAAATTTTATCATTGTTATTGTTATTGTTGGTGCTATCAGAAGAGAAAAAAGGACATTTGGTTGCCTATCAATGTTCTAGGGTAAATTGTTACTCCGATAAGAATGGGGCTATTTGAGCTTGTGGCATCCAAGGTTAATTAAATTTATACCCACTTGTTTCTGCTGGCTTTGTTTCATGGAGGAAAAATATTGATAGCTTGGCTTTGCTGGAGATCGGCCTTGGCTGGACTCGTGTGAGGTTGAGTTGGGACAAGGGAATGATGAAATTAGCACAGTATATCGAAGGGGTAGTGCAATAGAAGACTGACTTATCATTTGCATTACAAAGTCAGTTTTCTCTTCCCATCCCTTAAGTGGAGGCCGTGTTATAGCGAGAGTAAGACTTGGTAGCAGCTCCCCCCATTTGTATTTTGTAGCCACTTTGGTTGGTCAAGGTTTGGTTGAATGGTTGATGAAAAAGGTTTCGCGTTCAAGTTAGTTGGGGCTACTGATTCATACAAGCCATAGCTAGAAGAAGAGGGGTGGGAGGGGAAGGTTTTGCATTCAAGTTAGTTGGGGCTATTGATTCATACAAGCCATAGCCAGAAGAAGAAGGAGGGGGGGAGGTTTCACGTTCAAGTTAGTTGGGGCTACTGATTCATACAAGCCATAGCTAGAAGAAGAGGGGGGGGGGGTGTAAACACTTCCCCAAACTAAGTATATCCTTCTTTTCTTTTCTAATTGAATGAAATACAGCTTTTGTTGAAGTGTCCCATCTAAAAGCATTTGATTTTGATCTGGTTGGCCTTGTCTTTTGCTTCGTCTAGTTCTTTGCTGCCACAGCCTGACTGTATCGTTACTTCTCCAGCAGTTAAGAGTCTTAAGACTAATTGAACCCATGTATAGTATCTACTAATATTTGTAATATTAATGCGTGTTAGCTGTAAATCAAATCCCCAAGAGTTCCAATTGCAGCTTCAATTGCTAATTTCTGTCCTTTCCTGGTTAAATTATATTCAGTGAAGACTCGACCAAAAGAAGGTCTCAGAGACTGAAAGATTTTAGAGATGTAGAGAAGGCTTCACATTCTTCTTTTCAAGAACGAGGTTATAACTGCAAGGTTTCTCCATTAAAGCTTGTCCTGATTATCATTGTGATCGGAACTTTTTTGACGCTCCTCCATTCTCCATCCTTACATCATATGGAGCATATATCCAGTGCCAGTTCTCCGTAAGTTTCATGATTCACACTTGATCTTTGAACCGCTTCGATAGTTGTCGTACACTTTTTTTTTTCTTTGACATCTTTTAGTTTCCTTTCACAAGGTATCCTCAGAGTCTTTTTCGTTCAAGTTCTTTTTGTTGCAGTGAAAATTCGTCGTCTGTACTTTTTGAACACTTCTGTGTTTTTCTTTTCCTGAATTGTTAACCAAGACTGGGGTAGATTTGTCCGTTCAATGCAATTCCTCATGGCAGAATTCACTTGATGCAGGTTGAAAATTGCAGATAGGTGGAGATGGGATAGCCTAATTGTATACGATCGCTATAAATCAGATCTAGCTATTGACTGGAACCACATATCAGAAGTCATGGAAAGGCTTACTGACAGGAATGAGCATAAGGCAATAGGTTTGTTAAATTTCAATGACAGTGAAGTTGATAGTTGGCAGGAAATGCTTCCTTCTCCAGAGCATATTGTATTACATTTGGACCATGTTCCGAAAAATGTAACTTGGGAAATACTATATCCTGAGTGGATAGATGAAGAAGAAGACTTTGACTTACCTAGTTGCCCTTCTCTACCCAGTATTCAGGTTCCTAGAAATGTACGGATGGATCTTATTGCTTTGAAGTTGCCTTGCAACAAGGCTGGCAAGTGGTCAAGAGATGTAGCTCGACTGCACTTACAGCTTGCAGTAGCAAGGCTTGCTGCCTCTTCCAAAGGGTCGTATGATGTGTACTTATTAGTGGTGACTGAATGCTTCCCTGTCCCGAATCTCTTCTCCTGCAAGGAACTTGTTTCACGGTCAGGAAATGCTTGGCTGTACAAACCCAATCTAAATACACTCAGAGAAAAGGCTCAGCTCCCTGTTGGTTCATGTGAACTTGCACTTCCTCTTAATCCAAAATGTGAGTTCTTTCTGTTCTTTTGATGTTATTATGAAGTGGGGCTCGTTTATGTTCTGATTTTTCTAAAACCTCACGATGAATCATCTTGACTGAACAATATAATATTTGAACTATTTTTTCTTATTTGGGACATGATTTTATTCACAACTATCTTGTATCACTAGATGTCACCCTGCCAGTGTACAAGACTGGCTTCCAGTTCTGGATTCAAGTGTTCAAGCAGCAAGTGTATTTGTTGGTTATGGATGCCATATTATTTTGATAAGAATGGTCTGTTAGTCTGTTAGGGACAAGACTGACTACTTATTTCAGTGTTATCAGTGTTTTTGGACCACTTTAATGTCAAGGGCTCTTGGTACTTAGAAGCTTAGGCTCAAGGTGTGACTGCTTGCTGATGCAATTTGTAAATGGGCCATTTCTGGGGGCACACGTACATGTACCATTCTAATGAGGAATTGACATATTGCTCCAAGGAAAAGGGCCAAGAAATCTTCTTGATAACTAATAAGTTGGCCTTGAAACACACACTAGAAGATTGTCTTCTGTTCGTGTGTCCAACTTTTTGAGGTTGAAGAAGTTTTACATTCTCAATTTTACATGCAGAGAATTCTTTGGAATTAATGGTCTTCGTGTAAGAGCTTAACAATCTCATCTACTGATTCTCTCCAAAAAAAAAAAAAGAACAAAAATCTCACCAACTGATACTTAGTCTCATCAGACACATTAGAGAATATGTTTTTTTATCATGTTGTGTTTTCAAAGTTTTCTCATGCTAAAGAAGTTCCTTGAATTTCGTTTTGTGATTTGCAGACATTTCTGTAGAATTAGCCAACAATACAGAGTATGGATACTTTGAAAAGTGAGGTGTAGGAAAATTGTTTCCCTTCAACTTTTCTTTTGTTCCAGAGAGAGGGGGGGAGGGGGGGGGGTTAAGGGAGACAATTTTGGCTAGATGATAATCATTGCTATCTTGTGCTTGTGCGTTTCTGAGGTGTGCCCTTTCCTATTGTGGTGTAAACTTTGCTGCAAATCCAAGTACATCATATCTTCAGCCTTTTCACTTTGTACTTCATAACAAATTATTTGCAGTGGATGTTCAAGATTGATGATATACTTCAGTTATAGTTTTCCTTTCCTCCTCTTTTTGCATATTAAATTCTCCTGAAACAATCTTTTCTATGAAGATAATACCAAGCACTCTCTGGTTGCATGTTGAAATTTTCTATACTATCACATGACTGGTTGATCTAATAAAACTCCTAACTGGAACTCTTGAACAGCCCATGTGTCCTCTGGAGCTGCTCACCGGGAAGCATATGCAACAATCCTGCACTCTGCACATGTTTATGTATGTGGAGCCATTGCAGCTGCACAAAGCATTCGAATGGCTGGTTCGACTCGTGATCTTGTCATACTTGTTGACGCGACAATCACAGAATACCACAGAGGCGGCCTGGAGGCTGCAGGTTGGAAAATTTTTACAATTGAACGAATCAGAAACCCAAAAGCTGAACCAGAAGCCTACAATGAGTGGAACTATAGCAAATTCCGTCTCTGGGAGCTGACTGATTATGACAAGATTATTTTCATAGATGCTGACCTGCTAATACTCCGAAATATGGACTTCCTGTTTGGCCTGCCTGAGATATCTGCTACAGGCAACAATGCCACTCTTTTCAACTCTGGAGTGATGGTAATTGAGCCATCTAATTGTACATTCCAATTATTAATGGACCACATTAATGAGATTGAGTCGTATAATGGTGGGGACCAAGGATATTTGAACGAGGTCTTTACATGGTGGCATCGAATTCCCAAGCGCATGAATTTCCTTAAGCATTACTGGGAAGGTGACGAACCAGAGAAGAAAGAGATGAAAACCCGTTTATTTGGTGCAGACCCTCCGGTGCTTTATGTCGTCCACTATCTCGGCCTGAAACCATGGCTATGCTTTCGGGACTATGATTGCAATTGGAACAATGACTTATTGCATGAGTTTGCCAGCGATGTTGCTCATAGAACTTGGTGGAAGGTGCATGATGCAATGCCAGAGAACTTGCATAAATATTGTTTGCTGAGATCTAAACAGAAGGCGGCTTTGGAGTGGGATCGAAGGCAGGCTGAGAAAGGAAATTACACAGATGGCCATTGGAAAATAGAAATAAAGGATCCCAGATTGAAGACATGCTTTGAGAATTTCTGCTTCTGGGAAAGCATGTTGTGGCATTGGGGTGAAAAGAATTGGACTGATAACGCAACTGCTACTTTATCTCCACCAGAAGTTAAAACAGCTTCTCTCTCTTTGTTGTAGCTTTAGCTATGGTTTCCGCAAACTGAAAAGATGGTAGATATGGTATAGTGAGATACAAATATTGATTTTTGTCCATGAATTCTTATACCAAGTTTGTTAACATTCATTCTGAGTTATTATGTGATCTGAATTCTGAAGACAACAGAGGACAACCTTGGGAATTATAGGATTTTTTGTACCGATAATGATGGTTACATAGGTGGTAACTCTTTTCTTATAAAAAAAAAACAGGTGGTAACTTGTTTGCAAGCTTGTCTTACCTGAGTCGCGGTTTTTTTTTATATAGGAAGGGGTAGGATTTTACGAAACATAAAATTTATATAGGACGGTCTCAACGTGAGACAATCATAATCATAATCATAATCATAATCATAATCATAATCATAATCATAATCATAATATCTATATATTAGAGGTATTTTCTGACAGCATTGGAGGCGTCCACCTAAGCGAGTCATTGTAATAAAATTTTAAAAATAAATTTAAAATATAAATATATGTTTTGGTATAGAATATATACTAAAGTTATATTTTCCTAAATCGTTAAAGAGTACACTACTAATTAGAGATTTTAAAATATATACTAAAGTTGTACTTTCCTAAATCATTAAATAGTAGAATATTAGTTTTTAAAAAACATATAACTTTAGTTTCACTGCTTAAGAAATTAAATTTTTTACACCATTGGAACGAGTACGAAATATCCTTGAAAATGAGACTCATTTGTAGTATGTTTTATTGATTTACAAGATTAGATGCGTCCACCTAAAAAGGTAATCAGTAATTAGCTTGACAAGCTGACACAACTAAAGAGTTGCATGTAAAAATAAGAGAAAAGAAATGTATATTAGTTATAAAAATTTAAAAAGCAATCTCAAGGTAAAATATAATAAAAAGAGTATGTGTAGAATAAAGAAATAAATGATGAATCTAAAATAATTCTAGGTCCAATCTTTAATAGGAAACTTTACCATTATCACGTATAATTTTATAACTGTACGTAATATACTGATCCCCCATGTTATTTAAGGGTTCCAATTTATATTCCCTTCAACTTTATAATTAGTAATGTACTCTCTCCGTACTACAAATAAAATTACATTGAACTTTTTGCGTTCTTCAAGGCAGTAATTTGACCGCATATAACTTTGAAAAAATAAGCAAGCATTGAAATATGTTTTGCTATTCTAAGGTTTACGTCTAAAACTTCTTTATTTTTTTAAAAAGTAGTTATGTATACATTAGACATTTAAACTGATTTTACCATAAAAGAAACATCATATCTTTGGAATGTTAGTTGTACACTTATATCAACATAAGAGTATTGGCGTAAAAACATCAAGCATAGAAAGACTTTGAAACTATTACCTCTTAGATCATGTAACATATGGGATGAGTTAATTAAAATTGATGATAAGAGTTTAAATTAGATAAGATGCCCTATAAAGTCATAGTAATCTTATTATATGGCATTCATGATATTAAATATTTATTCATATATTACTAATAGTTTTTCATAAGTGACAATTACACTTTGATTTTTCGATGAGATTAATAATTACGTTATATTAGTTTTGTTATACAATCACAGTCCGTGCAACGCACGGGCATACTCATTGGCATCCACCTAGTATCTATATATTAGAGGCATATTCTGACAGCATCGGAGGCGTCCACCTAAGCGAACAATTGTAATAAAATTTTCAAATAAATGTAAAATAGAAATATAGGTTTTGGTATAGAATATATATTAAAGTTGCACTTTCCTAAATCGTTAAAGAGTATACTATTAGAGGTTTTGGTATAGAATATATACTAAAGTTGTATTTTCCTAAATCGTTAAAGAGTAGACTATTAGATTTTAACTAGCATATAACTTTACTTCTACCGCTTAAAAATTAAATTTCTTCCACCATTGGAAATAGCATGAAATATTCTTTAAAATAAGACTAATTTGTAGTATGTTTTATTTATTGATTAAAAAAAAAGTATGAGTATATTAAATATGCATAAATTTTACAGCATAGAATGCCTCCACCTGAAAAAATAATTAGCTTGACACAACTAAAAAGTTGCAATGTAAAAAAAAAAAAAAAAAAAAAAAAAAGCAACGTGTATTAGTTATAGAAATTTTAAAAAGCAATCTCAAGGTATAATATGATAAAAAGAATATGGGTAGAATAAAGAAGTAAAATATGTATCTAAAATGATTCTAGGCCCAATCTTTAATAGGAAACTTGATTATTATCACGTATACTTTTATAATTCTACGTAATAGACTAATCTCTCATGTTATTTTAGGGCTCCAATTTATGTTTCCTTCATCTCGAAAAGTGACATTTACAATTTGATTTTTCGATAAGATTAATAATCATGTTATTTTAATTTTATTATATAATCCCAATCCGTGTAACGCATGAGCATCCACCTAATATAGAATAGAAGATAAAGTTGTGAAGTCAACGCCTATTATTGATGTCAAATTGTCAAACAACGACAACAAACTAGACCCAAGTATAAGTATTCTCACAACAAGAGTCTAAAAGAGGAGGATAGTAAACAAATGACGGTTGGCTATGAGGGAGCCTTTCATCATGTACATCAATTCTCTAATGTTTTTGCACACAGATTAGATTACTACTCCCTTCGTTTCACCAAGATGTTTACACTTTATTTTTCAAGGTAAAAGTTCACAAACTTTGACCATGAATTAATGAAAAAATACAAAGATTTATAATGTAAAAATTCTATTGTTAGATTCATTTTAAAGAATAATTTTGAAAAATTATAATTTTATAATTTATATATGCATAGAATTACAATTATCTACGGTCAAAGTGGTCCATTGAAGACCGTAAAAAAACAAATGTAAATATTTTCATGAAATGGAGGGAGTATTATATAGTCTTCATATGGAAGATCAGAAATAAAAACGTTCAGGTATTATTTCCTCATTCATAATAGTCTAAAATTTTATATTATAGAATAGATTACTATGAGTGAGGAAGTTTATAAATTAGCTTGTGCATAGCACAACTTTGTTTTGGTGTGTATGCTTCTATTT
This sequence comes from Tetragonia tetragonoides, assembly GCA_038025085.1. Lineage (NCBI taxonomy): Eukaryota > Viridiplantae > Streptophyta > Magnoliopsida > Caryophyllales > Aizoaceae > Tetragonia > Tetragonia tetragonoides. Next base: position 14,293,294 of record CM076140.1, on the reverse strand, counting down.
TTTATACATGTAAGCATGTAACTTATGTATATTGCTTTGGATGTTTTACTGGAAAAATAAAATTATGGTTGTTAATTTATACTTAGATGTCATATATAAGTATATTTTTCTAAAATAAAAAATAAAGTTTCGGATAATGTAAATGAGAGTTTAACTTAGACTACTTAGAGTTTTATTGGCCTGATAACTTAATTTTTTTTTAAGTGTAATCTTATACCATCTTCAAAAAATAATAATATTTACACCATCGTATTCGCAATGGCAAGTACTTCAAAATGATATGTATTTACAATATGATTAATGATAAATATAGAACATTATATCCAACCATGTTAATCACTGTAAATATATTTTAAAATATGATATTGAAGAATAAATTAACAAAATAAAGAATGAAAATTTTATCGAACTTAACATGTATATCGCACGGGTATGATTACTAGTTGTAATTGTATTATTATAACAAAAAGTGTTCATCAGAATTTATCAAGCTAAACTGCTTTTTTGTTTTTTCTTTTGGCCTTTAAATGCGTGGGATTGTGCACATGTTACTTCCAAAATCTCAAAATAAAATATAACAAATACTCACTCTTAAGTGAGAACCGGGAAAATATTGAGTTTCTAGAGATTCATGTCGATATGCTTTACTAAGTGAAGATTAATAGCTCATATTCACTTTACTGATATTCATATTCAGAATTTTCGACGATTGCGAGTTTCCTTTAACAAACTTGCCACGGACCGTGGTGAAGTATACCTGTTGAGTAACAAAAAATCGTGAAATTCGTTAAAACATAAGTTTATGTAAATACTCTCATGGGAATTTATTTCAATCTTAGCCTAATCTTGATATAAGTCTGTATTTCAACCCTGTACGGGAAATGGATCGAATGTACGGGAAATGGATCAAATGAAGGAGCGACATCAATTGGGTGGTGACGGATGATTCGGTAGGGGTGAGTATGACCGGATACCCACTGAATATTGCACTTTACAAAATTAAAATTTTGTTCACTAGTTCCTAATCTATAGGATTGAAATTTGTTGCTACTGGTTCTTATTCAGAAATTGAAATTTGTTGCTATCGGTTGCTCGATACCCAAGTCCACATCAAAGTGCAAATTTATTATTTTTTAAAATCAAATATTTTTATATTTTAATAATAAAAATTAAAATAATATCACACTAACAAATATTAATTTCCAATTATACAATAAACTTAAAATTAAATATTACAAGGAAAAGACTATTCCCACACTCTTCTTTTACACTTGGTACCCAACTACTTTTAGTTCTTATGTTCGGAATTCAAAATGGATCTCTTATTTTGGTTTAATTCTAAACCGGTTTCGATTTTGGATACAAGGTATTTCTGCACCAATGAACATTGGAAGTATTTTTCGTAGTCATTTAGGACTATTGTCTTTTACTCGCAAAAAAGAGAGGAAGATTGTCGTTTTGGTTGGTAAAAACTAAAAATGTAAATTATAGAAAAAGGGAGACCCGTAAAACTTTTGCTCTGGGTAAAAAGTTAGATCTCGCAAAACAGCCCAAACTAATTGGTCTGATTTAGAAGATTTGACTCGACTTCAGAAATAGCTTACCCAAATTAGACTAGACCATCTGAAATATTTTTTTATACTCATATAGCCTCAATGAAACATAATAAACATATTGACAACAAATCCAAATATGACCCGAATCGAATTGATCCAAACATTTCATGGATCGATTATTGACCCCAATCCTAATAAATCTGAACCAAAATTGACCCAAATAACCCGTTTACCAGGTCTACCGGGGCAAAAAAGTACCTCTCGTTTCTCTTCCTTGAGCTTCTCTTGACTCTTATCCATTTGCAACGGCAGGCCCAATACCCAAGCTTAGACTAACAAAAATCATCTTCACTTCACTAAAAACCTTAACAATTTTCATATACAAAAGAAACCCCAAATTTGAAAATGGAACTCAGAACTTGGAATTTGAAACTTTCTTCAGTTTCTCCAACTACTTTGTACTACCCAACAAATAACAGCAAGAAGTACAAGCGATCCTTTTGCTTTAGTCATTACCCTTTACAATGTTGTTACTTTACTAATAGTACTGGTAAATCTCCTTCAATTTCAATAACCCATGCAAAAAAGAGAAATTCTCAGCCTGAGTCACCTGTTATTGAAACCTCCATTATTGAAGAAGTATCAGAAGATGATGAAGATGATGACTTACTGGTTACTGATGATTTTGAACAAGATGGTATTCTCTCTCTTTCTTTTTCTCATCCTTTTCCATGTCTAAATTGCCATTTTAATTGCTTGACTGTCTGATTAGCAAAAAAAAATTGCTTGACTGTCTAATTTACTCATTTTTGTAATGAGCAAGGGTTATTTGGGGTTAATTTTGTCATGGGTTGTTTACATTGATTGTATGAGCAATGGGAGGGAAAATGTGGAGGGTCAAAAATAAGCTTATATACATTGAATTTTTATTAGGATGACAAGGATTTCAAAAAAGTACTCTATATCCAAACATCTAGCTGTTTCATTTCCTGTCATGTAGAGTAGTTTTAACTGGTTTTGTATTGGGTTCTTTTCCCTCCTGTTCATGTTGGTGCAACATATTATTCATCATTGATTATGGTGAATTAAGAATCACTTTAAAGATTGAGTAATGTTTGGTTGAGTGTGTCAAATGAGAAGCAAAATTTGGGTGAAAATGAAAAGTGTGCTGCTTGAATGAGATGAGGCCTTTGAGAGGAACTTATGACAATCTAGGAATTGTGTTGCACGTTCCCAAATCCCAAATCCCAATAGAAGGCTACTATTTCTACTATAGCTTGAATGAGATGAGGCCTTTGAGAGGAACTTATGTTATCTTCGAAAAATAAGAAAACCCTATTTTCAGTTGTTCAAATTTTAGTGCAGTACCGTCTTTAGTTGGTTTGATAACCGCTTTTTACTATTGATGCGCGGTTGTAGTTGTTGTTGTTGGCAGTGGTGGTGGTGTTGCAATTTGCAAATGAGGTGAGGAACATATTGATGTGATATTCCGTTGTTTCATACTTTGCAGATGAATTCCTGGATGAGGATGATTACCTTCAGGATGAGTATGAAACAGATAATGCCGAAGTTTATGTAAGCTTTTTTTCTGTATTGCTGTGAAATGTGAACACCTTGGTTAGTTGGTAGCATTCAGTTGAGTGGTCTCTTCTACTGTTTTCAAATAAGGCTGGCGATGGAGCTGACGGTGGTGGGATTTCACTTGCTGGCACATGGTGGGATAAGGAAGCGTTAGCCATAGCTGAAAAGGTTACCGAATCCTTTGACGGAGACTTGAGAATATACGCCTTCAAAACACTAGCAAATGCAACTATTCAAGTGCGCATTGAAAAGCTTTCAACCAAGTAATCATCTAACTCTCTTTGATTATTTCTCTAACATCAATCACCCCCCCACCCCCCCGAACCACGAAAAGGAAAAAAAACACCACGAAAAGGGGATAAGAGGACTTCTTGTCAAGACCTGTAGAGTGTGGCTTTAGAGTCGTCAAAATATTATTGTATCAGAATCTTGTGTTGTGAGATTTGCTCATTAAAACAACTCCAGAGGCTCTGGTTTATATGTGAGTTGTGTCTTGTCATGTGTGCGATAAATCTAGGTTTACGTTATTTCAAAAGTTATGTTGGTGAACCACAGTCTAGTCTAGGTGGTCAGGACATGGGAATCCACTTCTTTGGATGCAGCCAGTACCTATTTCATAATATGTTCTGACTTGAGAATATGTGACTTGGAAAGGCTTCTATTAACTTGTCCTGTTGGCCCATCCTGGGGGTTTGAAAATAATTGTTCAGTTCAGCTTGGCTGCAGATGGCTAAGTAGAAAAGAATCAAGTTCAAAGTTTGTTAAGAGTCATGCATCATCCCTCCCGAAAAATAAAATGGGAGTCATGCAACACATTGTTAGCTTTCCAGTTTCCACTGGTTATTGACTGACTGACAATGAATGTTTTCTTCTTTGCTTTACATTTGGTACAGTTTAATGTGTCTTTTGTCTAAATACAAGATGTCATTTCCAGTTTAGACTTTACAGTGCTCACCGGGAAGGGAAGAAAAGGGTTTATTTTTTTTTTTGGAGGGGGGGGGGGAGCTTATCTTGAAGAAGGAGACCACCCCTAGTCTGAAATAGGGCTTGTATTGTGGCATATTAGGTTTCTGATGAAGTTTCTAATCCTATTGGTAGCGACTCAAAATATATTCAGAACACCAGTGAATTCAACATGTAAAAGATCGCATGGAGCAACATTAGTTGGACATCTTGTGTCATCCTCATGCTCATCCTGTTGAACCTCTGTTCAGTTCATGCCATCAAAACAATAGGATTAGAAACTTCATCACAAATGTAATACAACAACAACAACAACAACAACAACAACAACCCAGTAAATGTCCCGCCGAGGGCGGTGTCTGGGGAGGTCCAGATGTACGCAGCCTTACCCCTAACTAGTCGCCTAGTAGAGAGGCTGTTTCCGAAAGACCCGCGAAAACAATTTGAGTTTTGAAAACACTAGAAAATAGTCAAAAACTTTGGATGTTAAAACAATTGAATGAAAGGATGCATGGGAAAGCGAAGGAATGAGAATTTAGAAATACACACAAGTCCAAACAAATAAATTAATAGGAAAGGGGTGGGGGGTGAACAGTGCCCAAAAAACCCTAAATAGATAAAGACTGCACAACAAAAGCCAATTCACAATTAATCATCGGTGACGCCCCGCAGGCCCACACCCTCTATATGGTGTCATCTACGTGAATCCTACTACGCCATAGTCTCCTATTAAGGGCTAAGTCCTCGGTAAGCTCTAGTAGGGCTAAATCCTTCATCACAACTGTAATATGCCACAATAAAATCTCGATTTCAGAGGAGGCTCGAATGCAATGAATCCCAATTGAACAATCTCTGGCTTAAATGCATAATGAAGTGTACAAAAGAAATTTTTGTGTGTTCTAAGTAGAATGTGGTAACAGCAGGACTTTTTTCATTATAGATATAGGGTAAAGACTAATACTTGATGACGGAGTGATCCTGACTGCTCTAGGAGGGACTGTTGTTGTCATTCCATATTCTGACTAGCTTTCGTGATCCGTCACTTGACTGTCACAATTACCGAGTTGGCTACTATGCTCCATCCCACATCCTCAAGGTGGTTCGTTCTGTTTCAGGTTTTGTGATCAAAGTTTTTTGATTTGGTAAACTGAAAATAACCCTAGGCAAATGACGAATCAACAGCTACTATGTTGGGGATATGAGGTCATTTGACTCCCTTTAAAACAGTAGATTTTTCTACCATTTGTTTTGCACTAATGATTTCGACGCGGAAAGTGTGGTTGCCAATTTTCCATTCATGGTGGTCAGTGATGGTACGGCTGAGTGGCACTGCTGCTGTTGAAAATGCTATAATGGATACAGTTAGCGGTTTACCTATTCCACTCTGTTGTAACCTGACATATACTAAAGGTTGGAAACATATTTTCCTTCGAAACTGGAAGTGTTCATCTTGCCAATTCCTTCTCTCAATTTCCAGCCTTGAAATATTAAGCATCCGTGCTTTAAGAATCCAATCTGTGGAGAAGGCTTTTCACAGATAACTGAATGTGCTTCATTCACTCTTGTCATCAAGAGTTCCAAAGATAAATAAACCTGGTTCAAATTTCAAAAAGTATGTAAATGAACAGGCTCAATGTGTTAAGATGGCCTTTCGGGGTTTGAAATAATTCTTGAGCTTGGTTATGAAGCAGTATGTTGAGCAAAAGAGAATAGGGTTTTAATGTTTCATGCAATTCCATTGTAAATCAGTTATTGCCTTTCCGCTGGCCGTTGGCTGATACATTGAATGCTTTGCTGCTTGCATCACAAGTTGTGCATTCTAATGTGGGTTTTGTCAAAATATACAAATTGCAATTTCAAGCTTTACAGTACTCAACATATCATGGAAAGGGGAAAGGAAAGTAATAGAGGGGTAGGAAAGAAGTGGGCTAAATCAAAAGTAAGTTTGACGAGATCATCTGAAAAAAGCTTAGATTGCAATGTTGCGTATTTAGGTTTGTTAGGAAGTTTCTAAGCCTTTTGTTGATGACTCAACATATCATGAACATCGATGAATGTTTGCATGGAACAACAGTAGTAGGAGATCTTTTGTCTTCACCATACCCTTCTTGTTGCCCCTCTGTTCAGTTCATGCGTCACAACTCAAAACATACTTTGATAGGCAACTGCTTGGAATGAGGCTCTACGTAGGAATCTGTTTTAACAGTTACTTTCAGGCTAAATGCGCAATGAAAATTGAAATGTACTGATGAATTATTAAGGGTCTAAACAGAAAGAAAATGTGGCAGAAGTTTTCATGTACTTGTCCTAGTGTAATACTAAGGATCACATAGGGGGGATGTTGACTGCTCCATAAGGAACTATTGCCGGCCACCTATATTCATGTCTGTGACTTTTGATCTATCACTCTGAGTTTCACAAGTACCTGGCTGGATACTATGCTCCATCCTATGTCCTCAAGGTGTTAATATCAGTTTCAAGTTTTGTGCATGATCAGAAATTAGTTCTATTGGTAATCTGAAAATGATCCTAGACATTATCTTTCTGTTCCTGTGTCTGGGGTTTCCACTTGTTTTCTTCTCTTTGAAACAGTAGAGTTTTGAAACGTTTTTCTTCGTTCTAGTCCTTAATCTTTTCTGAATTCGCTGAAAATGTTAATGTGGAAAGTGTGGTTGCTAACTTACCGTTCATGGGCGTGGTTATAGTTCTTCTGAGTTCTGTTTTGCACTGCTGCTGCTTCTGATTTTTGCTGTAACAGATACGATTAGCAGGTTTAACTACTCGATTCTGCTTTAACCCAAAATATCCAAAAGGTTAGAATTGTGAAATAGTTGTCTTTAAACTGAAAGTATTCACCTTGGCAATTCCTTCTTTCAGCTTACAGCCTTCAAATCTCTTGCATCCCTGCTTGAAGAATCTAATTTGTTGGGAAAGGTCTTCTACAGATAGTTTAGATATTGTTTCTTTCACTCTGGTCGTCAAGAGTTTTAAGATGATAGCCTTGCTCAATGTGTTGCAAACAATTACGAGTATTAGGCTGCCTGTCGTTTTGCTTGCTTATTTGCTTTTGGTTCTTTTGACTACCGCCTTTCCCCTGTTTTGGGTATTCCTGTTGATGAGGGGTGATATGAGGGTCAAACTGAAGGCACCTGGAGGACCTTCCAACTAGCTGTTTGTACTGCTGTTACCTATACTAATGATTTAGCTTTTGCAGTCACTTTTTTTGAGAACGGTAAATATCTGAGAATTTAACTCAAAATCATGGTGAAACCTACCATTTCAAACCTGCTATTTTTCATGCAACTATGTTCTTTTATATCCTTTTTCCCATCTAGAGGGAGCTTTTTCTTTCCTTTCTCCCTTTTCCTTTACTTTTTCCTGATCGTACTATTATTAGTTGATAGAAAGAGAAAATATTGCTTGATACAAGTTTGAATATTGGGAAAGATAACCTTGTGGAGGTGTAAGACCTTCTTTATCATCTTCTTCCCACCCCTTCCTTTATGGATGATAAATAAGCATAGATGAGTTGTACGTTGTAATGATATAATTTATACAGTAATTCATGTATATCTAAAGGAGAAGTTTTTAATGTGTTAGGGTAAGGCTTCGTACATCTGGACCTGTCCAGACCACCCTGCCCGTAGCATGAGAAATGTGACCTCTACGAAATTTCCGTGCAACCTGTTTTGCTTTATCATTTCACATCTATTGTTTAAATTCTGTGATTATAAGGTGATCATTATTATCAGGCTATCACCCCTGACAAATGACAACATTTTACAGGTATGGTTCTCCGAGTATGGCTGACATTGAAGCATTCTCAGCAGCCTACAGGGCACGATTAGATGAAGCCGAGCTAGCTAAAACTCTACCAGAAAATATGTCTCTAGAGGTACTTCATTTCAGCTTTGTGATTTATGAAAAAGCTAAAAAATTTCTCCACATTAACTGGAATAGAAAATTATTAAACTCTGTCAAAATTAAAATTAAGGAATGTAATTTAGACTGGGGAACCTAATTCAAAAAGATTTATGAGGAAGTTTACGGTGCATCCTGTGAGCTTCTTTTCTTTAGTTTCTGTTTTACCTATACTATAATACTCTCTATATCTTGCACTGGGCATATGCAAGTATTTTAATCATATGAATCAGAATTGATGCTATTGTGAAAGCCTGAAAGCCATCATTCACCCAGTTGTTATCGTCATGTTGGTTGTGCAAGGGGAGCGGCATCTTGATGCTGGCAGATTTTTATATGGAAAAAAGTAAATTTTTGTATATAATATAACTAATATTATCTTATGGTTCTAGTAGACAAAATCCTCATCTACAGCACCAGCCTGATTTTCTTATCAGCATTCATTTAATCCCAGAGTTAACACCCCTTGTTATGTAATTTGCGTTGTACCTGTGATACAAGTTTATAATGGCTGGACAAGTAGGCTTGCCTGCGTAGGTATCCTTGTGCATCCAAGACAACAGGACACTGGTTGAATGTAGTTGGAAACCACTACTTGTGTGCTCAAGTATGATATCTCTGATAAAAATGTAGATAGCTATTGAGTTTGCACTTTGCAGCTAATTTTAATGCACGCTGGATTGTCTGCAGTTTTTTAAGCTTCTGATGAAGAGCTTTCCAGGATTTAAACTATACCATCTTGCATTTTAAGGGCCATCTCGGTGTTGCACTTCTATGCTATTCTTATTTTAGTAAGGGGGGCTCATATTGAGAGAAGCTAGAAATAGAATGGTTGAATACATAGCTTTATCTGTATAGCCCAAATTCCACAAGTACAGAACTAAGCTTATAAGTGTAACCTTTTTCCCGTTTCTTTCTTTTTGCCCTTTTAGGTGTCTTCTCCTGGTGTTGAAAGAGTCCTTCGCGTTCCACAAGAGTTAGACAGGTTCAAAGAGAGGCCTATGTATGTCAAATACATGACTGAGGTAGCGACAACTGGTTCAGCGAGCGAACATGATGGCGTTTTCAGGCTTGTTTCCTTTGATTTAGAAACAAATTGTTGCACTTGGGGTTTAGCTGATGTGAAGATTAATAGAGAAAAAGCAGGAAAAGGAAGACTGTTGAACAAAAAACAACGTGAATGGCGGTTGACAACTCCCTTTGATTCCATCTGTCTAGTTCGTGTGTACTCTGAAGCTTGATTCAAGTTGCGCAATAGAATCTCTGTACATCAAAGTTAGGTAGAAGTTGCAGAAACATTTGGGAGCTTGATGTCCAACTTTCTGCATATTCTTTGTAGAATCAAATAACAAGAACGTTTTGTATAGTGGAGTACCATAAAATGGGACTTTAGGCTCAGTGGGTTATGTTATTGGCAATCATAATCAGCGATTTGTTCGCTCGAGCCAACTTATTAGGCCCTGTTTTCAGTAAACTTCAGTGTTTACTTCTTGCAGTTTCAGTTTAGGTCAGTAAACTTCATTTGAAGAGAATAGACCCTCATTTTTTGGAATTGTTCTTTTGTATACCAGATATTATGAATGACTTCTAGAAACTCATCACTGAAGCTGACAAGATGCGAGTTTGCAAATGCAGTCAGGGTCAAGAGCATAGCTTGCATATCAGATGGCTTTCATTCATGTAATTCTATAGCATCATATAAGTGACCAACACCTTCAAGACATCATTGATGGAAGGTAGCTGCAATTTCAATGAAGCTCAAGCGCTTGCGAAGAATCAATGTTAATGGTAACAGAAAATTATCTATTCAATCTGTTATTTCCTGTTAACTAACTGAGTCTCTGACAAAGATTGTGCTTCGATTCTGCAACAACTCGGTCAAACTCAACTCTTATACGAAGCTAAGAGGTTCAATCTTCATTGCTATAGCCTTGTGTTCATATTGGTAATATTGAGATATTGGTAATATTGAGATATTGGTAATATTGAGATGTATACTTATGTCAATAACATCAGCCTCTTTGTCAAGCATTGTCCTCAAAGAACACCTCCCTATATGCCCAAGTCTGCAGGCTAAAAGTGATCAAGATAGCTGAGTATCTCGTAAAGATCAAAAATAAGCTGAACAGAAGTGAACTTATGGACTAGTGGGGACTGAACTGAGGTGTTTTTCTATTTGATCATTATTCATTATCGATTCCTTTATAACTCATCAAAATCCTTTCACTAGTGGGATCATTTGAATGTTAAATTTCAGTAACTAGGCCTTAATCAAGTGAGCACATATAAAACATGTGAGGTTCCAACTCAAAACTAATTGGTCATGGGTGGAGTAACCCACTTGCTTATACGCATGCTCAAGACCACTTAATCTTTCCATATGGGACACAAACCCACTTCAACATTGAAATGTGTTGAAAACTTTTCAATGACGATACACTTTTATTGGAATAACCGTGCATCGCACGGGAATGTAACTAGTATAATTTAAAAGTGATAAGTTCTCATGAAATGAATTAAACAAATTGGACTGAATTACATTGAGTTAACTCAACTGAACTATTTTAAATTAACATAAGGTTTTTCTTTTTGGTCTAATACTACTTAACTACTATGATACTCCTTAGTGTTTTTTGAAGTCAGGTTATTACTTTCATGAGCGATATGATTAGCCTAAGATTAGCTTTGGATAGGTGTACAGCAGTACAGTGTACTCGAGAGTTTTGGAGATTAAAGGTAAGGTACCCGTTTCCGTTTGCGCGCTTGGTATGATTGATGTATGGCGGGGCTCTAAGATAATGTCACTGCACTATAGCCAATATCCACGGTTACGTCTAGGAAAAACACATTTGTGGGATTATAGTAGTAAAAAGTATTTTCGCTTGCATCTTTAGTGCTCTGACAGTCAAATAGCAGAATGACCCAGCCATGTCCTAGTAGCAAATTGATCCACACAGTAATAAAGACAAACAATCATAAAATGGGCTTCATTTGTTCCATAAACGTGTTAAAAAGAAATTAAACCAAGTAGGCGTCAATCATTTTCCCACAGGTCCTGTTAGACGTACTAGCAGAGGCAAACATTGTCTGACTAGAGAAACATACAGCAACCACGCTGACAAAATAACAAAGCAATTAACGACAGATCCACTCTAAAGAAACCAGGCTACCCCTCCAGAGTATTTCACCTAAACCTGCAAGGCTGACATAATAGTGGTTCCTCAGCTCTTCCATCAACTATGGGGTCTGTGTCTCCTCTACCACACCACCTGACTCGTAATCCGGATCTACATTATCCATTCTTTCAGCTCCGTAACTTGAGGGCTGGGGTGCAGCATTACTTGCTTGAAACTGGGTTTGAGCTTGAGGCGATGCTTGTATTGAGGGAGCCAAATCTTGACCAGGTTGTGTAGGAGCTTGGACCAGTGAATGCTCACCCTAATCATTTAAAATACGATCAATCAACACCAAAACATAAGGATCAATAAATGTTAAATTCCCACAATACAGTTCATCTAGCATATCTAGAATAATCTTGATCAGTTACATTTAATATTACAAAAACACCTTCTAACTCATAGAAGAACACCTCACCACCACTATGTGATCTGATCACATGTCCACATCCACATCCAAGATTGTTCAACAGCCCCATTGCCATTCCTCTGATCATGCACAGAGACTCTGAATCACTTCGAGATCTATAAATCTTTATACATTATTAGTTTTATTTATATTTTAGGTTTACAAGTAAAAGAAAAACGATTTTCCACAACTCATTTTACGTTCATGTGTTTCCGTCCAACATATCCTCCTTAGATTTCCTGTGCCCACGTTCTCCATGTCTGTGTTTCCGTCCAACACATCCTCAGTTTTGCCAAATTTCGTCCCAACACACTTCAATGAAAAGGAAATGTAAGCCCACATGCACCATGAAATGTGTAAACCTCTCAAAAAGCATTAACGATTCTGGGAAATTGCCCTCAATTCGGAACAAATATATCATGAGAATAAATTATTGACAAATTCAAATTGAATAGTACAAAAGTTTTTTGATACACCAGCTATAAAATAGAACCAGGAAACCAAACACAGATCTACTTAGACAAACAAGGGGAAAAAGATGCATCAAGAGCAAGGATGGGGGAAAACCCAACAAATAAAAAAGAAAGATGGGTAACTGGCAGCACATAAACATCAATCTTTGAGTAATCCAAACAATAGCTTAACCAATCCAATCAGGAAACCATCAATGTTATCAAAAGTCCTCTGCCCATCAATTTTATCATCTAACCTGTTTCCTAAAGAAGATAATTGTTCTGTCGGAATGGCCCATTGCCTAAAACCCTTCACAAGCTCAACCACCTCCAAATGATCAAATACATCCTCTCTATTATGCTAATAATGCATATACACTACTTATAAAGACAACAAACTTGTTTTCCAACAACATTAACAGCAAAATACTCATTGAAAAATAAATACAACTCTAATAACATCAAGGGACATTGAGCTTTTTTTTTCTTATTCTCAAATGAAGGAGGGATATCAAATGCTACCCTTTTTTTTTTTATAGATTGGCCTAATTTTATTAATGAGTGGTAAAAGTTAGAGTTAAATCTCATTCCCTGAATAGCATCACATTGCTAGGGCATGGCAGAACCAATTAAAACCATCCGCCAAACTGCTAAGAAGATACACACAGAAAACAGAACAAACACAATACAATATTTACTAAACACACATAAGTCATAACAAAGTAAAAAATCACAAGCAGCTATTTAGAGTATCAGATGCAACACTTACCCCGCTAACAACATCATTGACTATCTCAATCTGATCTATCCCACTTGAGAGCATGTTGCTTTCGGTTGAAGAATCATCTGCAGCAACCTAGAAAATATACAACAAATCAGGTGGGGATTTTTCTTACAAGAAAGTGATCAATATTGGACTAAATGCCACACTGGGGTTAGTTATTCATTCTCCCCAAGAATGTGATCAAACTTATAGAAGCCTACTGTAGAAGCTATTTGTGGTCAGGGACCAACAATATCACTAAGTGTGCATTAGTCGCATAAGAAAAAGTGTGCACACCAAGTTGAATTTGCTAAACCTGCAATTCTGGAATAGAGCAGCCATCATCAAAGTTTACTGGGCTGTGGCGAAAAAGAAAGATTGAATGTGGATCCGATGGATTCACAATTACTATATTAAGCATTATGACCTCTAGGCCTTTGTCATCCCATCTCAAGCCGGCTGGATGGTTAGGAAGGTCCTTGAATCTTGTGATGTTGTGTGCTCTTTGAGTAATTGGGAGGCTATGTTGCAGAAGCCCAAGCTGAGCATAAGGAAAATTTATAAGAAGGTGCTGGGATCTCTGCCTAAAATCCCTTGGAAACATCTGATCTGCGGTACGTTTGCCTTACCCAAAGCTAAATTCATCATGTGGCTCTTCCCGCTACAAAGGCTGCCTACAAAGATAGACTTGCTCGATGGGCATTCCATGTGATGATAAGCGTGTCCTATGTTCTACTGGGATTGAGAACAATGATCATTTGTTTTTTCAGTGCTCATTTGGTGTGTGTGTGTGTGCGTGCGTGTGTGTTTGGCAAAAAGTCCTCAGATGGCTGGACTTTAGTCATCCTGTTGCTGCTAACTCTAGCGATGAAGTGTCATGGCTTATTAAAAATACTAAGGGGAAGAAAGCTACTGCACAATGCTTGAATGCAACAGTATCAGAAATTGTTTATCAGATGTGGGCAGAGCGTAATACTAGGATCTTTGAGCAAAGGACAACCAGTATGCAGACTTTATGCAACCAGATTGAGTACAAGTTCCATGTCCGAGTGAGAAACTGTGAAAAACTAAAGAATTTCTTGGGGAGAAAGGCTAGTATATCTAGTTGTTAGTTGTGCCTAAGCTATTGTATACTCTCTTTTACAAAACTGATGGTGATACCCTACCTAGGATGTGAGCAATTGCAGTTGCATTTTGATTTGTCAGCTTTGAGTCCGTTTGTTCAGTTGAGAGCCATAAGGATTGTGTTGATCCTTGGCCTGGTCTGTAACGATTAATCTAGGCGATCAATAAAACTCTTACTTACCAAAAAAAAAAAAAAGGTTCGCGAAACTGCTAAGAAGATACATACAGAAAACAGAACAAACACAATACAATATTTACTAAACACACACAAGACATAACACAGTACAAACAGAACAAACACAATACAATATTTACTAAACACACACAAGTCATAACACAATACAAAATCACAAGCAGCTATTTAGAGTATCAGATGCAACACCTACTCCATTGACAATTTCTTTAGGAGCTTCAATCTTATCTGGAGCAACCTACAAAATAAGACAGCAGATCAGGTGGGGACCTTTTTTTTACATCTAATCAAATAATACATCTAATTAAATAACATGATAATATACTAGAGTGAAGTGGGTAAGCTGGGAAAAGTAAAATCTGATATCACCAACATCTATACCCAACGTCTTCTCTTTGCCTGTTGATAAGTTCATGTATCATTGATGATACAAGAAATACAGTCGCGAGAATGGTGATGAACGAGTAAGGGTATCAAGGGCTTCTCAACATTCCTGTTCAATGAAAGAGTGTATAGTAAAACCCAACTCCCGAGGTCATAATCAATCAAACTCCACAGCTTGAACGTACCCATCTCACCCTCAACCACCGACTCCAAGAACGCAATATCGTCTTCAGTCGCGTTAATGTACCTGGAGTTGGTAAGAACAGTCGTAACATGCTTACAACATTCATGGGGCAGTGGAATGAAACGTCCTACTCTATCAAAGTTGCCGCATAAAGGTTGGAAATGATCAGGCCAGATAACAAGGCTAACACTCAACACAAAACAAACCAAATCCCTTCTAAACTCAAAACATCCATCAAATTTCCACTCCTGCCCATCATCAACAACATACTCACCATCCTCATCCAAAGTCTACTAATTAAGTATAAGATCACTGGACCAACTTTTGCACCCTCCCATTTGGCTCCCTCCAAAATAACAAAATATCACAGCACTCTCAAATTCCCATCCCGGTTCAGCAATTGCAACCATGAACTTCATAACAAAACCAGTGACATCAACCTTATTATTAAACCCAAATTCAGAACTTCTTTCAAACGCCTCTCAAAATCCTTAAATGATGTGAGAGCAGATACCGCAATCGGGTTAACAACACTAAATAAGAAATTACCACCAGAATCCAGTATATTGGCAACTAGCAAAATCAAGCCATTGCTAGAAGCAACCACCCATGGGTTGATTGGAAACTCAAACCCCTCGTGTATATCCTTATCCAAACTAAGTTGGGTTGGGTTGGGGCCGTATGGTGGATAGATGGGGAAGGGGATTTGGTGGTGGTGTGGGGCTGGGGCCCCGGTGGGGTATGAGGGTGGTGGTGGTGGCGGGTAGGAGGGATAAGACGGGTAGGGGTGAGGGTGAGAGTAGAGGATGGTGGGGGCGGAAGGATGGTGGGGGCGGAAGGATGGTGTGGGGAGTATTGACGGGTGATGCATTAGCGAATTGAATGTTTTAACTCGTTTTTCAACGATGGAGGTTTGGTTAATATTTTGGGAGTTTAGTGATTTTTGTCAATGAAAACGAAATAAATCAAATGATAAATAAGAAGAGAAAGGATAAACTAGTATCATCACCAAGGTTCTAAAGGATTAATCCACCAAACTAAGGATAAACATTACTACTTGCTTCACCAAATAAACCTAGGTTTATTCTAAAGAACAACAACGTTTTTAAGCACCATTTTATATTTTCATTCATCATAATCTGTGCATTAAATTTGTTGTGCTTACATATTTATAGGGGTTACAAATGTGTCCTAATAACCTAGGAATACTCTAGAATGGGTGAGCTGTACAAGAGTATTGCCGAAGCAATTTGAAATTCCAGTATTCTGCCCAAAAACGAGCCAAATACATGCAGTACAATTTGGGGTTGATTTCCTTGCGTTTGGACCACTTGACAACTGTTGCTTGTCCTTGCATAATGACAAACGTGGGTGAGCTGTAAGAAGAGCCTCTTTCTTCATCCTTATCTGTCCCATGTGCTCTTAGGTGCGCCTCATTCAACAGCTACGTTTAGGGAATCCAAAATGCAATTATAACTTCCTAATTAACTACTTACATGCAAGATAATTACACTAATTACGTACAAACATGTGTACGATCATGTTGTACGAACCAATCCAGGTTTATGACATTGAAAGGACATTAAGGACCCTAGGACCATTAATGACACCACCATGGACTAAGAAAGTGTCATAGGACATGATAATATCAATGACGTACCAAGAACAGATTGCATGACACTTAAGTGAATAGAAGAGCTTGATGCAAACGCATCAACGGGAAACGTAGGTTGCTTGTCAAGTCTTTATTCTTCAAGGAGGAGCATGAAACGACATTGAAGGAAGGTGGGGAAAGGTTTATGATGTTGAATGTTGTTGTGGATGTATTGAAACTTATCGGAGAGACCATTAATGGTGTGAATAACAACTTGTCTCTCAGACACCGGGCAATCAACATTCTCTAACAAGTCAGCTAAGGTCTTAATACGAGCACAATAATCATGCATAGACATGTCCCCCATCGTAATGTTTATTAATTCGTTTTCCAGTTGGAGGGCCCTAGCTTCTTTGTTATCACGAAAAGTTGTTCCAAGGTAAGCCATAAGGTACGGGCAGTAATTTTTGGCTTAAGAATCAAGGTAAGCAATGACGGAGTAACTATACCATAAATCCACCATTTAACCAGTCCATCATATTTTCTCCAATATTCAATATCAGTGCTACTAGACGCAACATATGTCCCATCAATTTGACCGAACACCCCAAAACACAGACAGTGGGTCTCAAATAACTCCTTACATGCATCATAATTCAGATTATTAAGATCAAGTTGTAGAGGAATGTAGATCTTAATATTATTGATGCTAAAGGGTTCTTCACTTGTATGGTTTTGTGGTGGTGGGGGAGGAGGTGGATTTCCATTATTTGGTGGTGGTGGGAGAAGGGTTTTCATTATTTGGTGGTGGTGGGAGAAGGGTTTCCATTATTTGGTGGTGGATTTCCATTGTTATCATCAGAATTATCATTAACAGCCCATGGTAATAATAATAATAAAGCAAGCAACTTTAACAATGAAAGAATAAAGGGAAGGAATTTATGAGGGAAGATAATCCTTTCTCTCTCCTCTCAAAACCCTAACTTTTCTCTTTTGCCTCTTCTCATCTTTCATCATAGTTTCAAGCCGGGAGGACCAATTTAGGTCATTCCCGGCCTGTATTTGATGTTTTTCATCTAGTTTGACTCTAATTTCTACTCTTTTTCGCTCTAGGTGGAATAAATTTCTCTCCCTTTGTGGAGTTCTTTGGTTTTTTTCATTTCTTCCTCTTCGTAGGATTCTCTTTTCGCCTGTAGTGCGATTTCTATTTTATAGATTCAATATGATTTTGGGGACCGGATATACATACAATCAATGGTATCAAACAGAATTCTGTGGGCAAGTCATTGCATTGCTCGCGGTGAAGATCTCCACTTCCGTTAAATATGAAGATACATCAAAGGAAGCACATGGTTACTATGCATGTTGGGAGTCGCACCGAGGTGTCCTTGTCGATTGTCTTGTTAGCAAAAATTGTATTGTTACTGTTTTTGGTATATTCTAGGGTTATTTTTATTGTAGATGCCGTATGACTTTTCTATTAATGAAAATTTCCTATTCCTCTCTAAAAAAAAATAATAATAATAAGAATCAACTTTAAGTGCGGTGATTTTTTATTATTTTTTTTAATATATGAAAGTGCGGTGATTTGGAATCTAACAAACTAACTAAAAGATTGAGTAACAGTAACAAGCTAACTAAAAGATTGACGAGGAAATAAGGAATTAAAGAGGGGATAAGGAAAGCTACGGTCTTTGGAATACCGTACAAGGGGAAGGCCGAGAAGCTCGGGTTTGGCAGCGGAAACGAAAGATTGAGTGGGAGGCCAAGGCAGCGGGCAAGCGGTGGAGTCCGGGGCAGATCGGAGGCGGACAGACTGCGCAGGGAGGCGGTCAGTCGGTCAGAGTAGATCGACGGGCGATAATCCTTGGTGGTTGCACAACTAAGATTTTTAGAGAGGTAGGGATGGAGCAATTTTGCTTTGATACCATGTGATTTTATGAATTACCCTTCACCTTATAGGGATAGGGAGAGTCTACTAACTCTAGTTCACTTTCCACCTTAGGTAAAACTTTTCTGTCAAAAATCACAGTTTTAGAAATGTAGTGAGAAATAAGGTGAGGTTGTGTAATTAGGGCAAGCCAAAGGCGAGATACAACTTTGGAAGGACACAAAGATTTGAGTGACAATCTCAGGGGGGAAAGTATGGAGCCATGTTTCTGATCTGATACAGGAAAAGCTTAGAGGAGGTAAAAATGGCAGAAAACAGGGTTATGCGCCTAAGCCAAGAAGACTAATTTTATGGACAATGGAGCTGTGCCATGTTTTTTATGATACAGGAAAGCTTAGAGGAGGTAAAAATGGTGGAAAACAGCAAATACTTCGGGTTTATAAAAGGAAGGAACTAAGGGAACTAAGAGTGCCCCCGTCCAACTCATAAGTGTCTAATTGGTTGATTCATGTTTGACCCATCCCCCCACAATAAGTGTTGCCCCTGTGATGTTTCGATGACACCTTAAAATGGTTTTTGTGCTTAGGAAAATGCATTGTGTATGTGAGGAAGCTGATTGAGAGCAAGCTTCCTGAGTTCCTGTAATAAATAGTAGTAAAAGAACATAATTTAGAGCATGTTGGCTTGCTATATAGTAGTTCATTAAAACCTTGCGAATGCCATGATCCATGAGAATAAACATTGACCACAGAATTTGACATGTGCCTTGAAGAGCCCAGTTTGTTATCACTTTCAATAAAAAATGTTAGAAAATCCTAAAAGAAGGGCATGTTGTAACCCATTTTGAAGAGCGATTGCTTCAGCAACCAACACAGAGGCGGTGCCGAGAGGATAACTACCAGCTTTAAGTAGTTTCCCTTCGTGATTTCGAAGCACATAACCTGCCCCAAAACCAGATCTATTTTTGGCGCCATCAAAATTAAGTTTAACAAACGAAGGAGGGGGAGGATCCCACGAAACATGAACTATGGAGGGATGTCGAGTAGGAGGAAATTGAACTATGGAGGGATGTCGAACCTTTTTAACTTTGATGCGGTCCCTCAATAAACTATGGTTACTTGTTGGAGATTCTAACGAGTTTTCTCGTCTCTTGATGAACATCATGAGGGCAATCTTGATATGCAACATAGATGTGACAAATTCCAAAATGGATCCCTTGATTGATTTGGGTTACTCTAGATCGTGATTCTCGTGGATGACATGGAAAACTTTTAGGTGTCGTTTGGTTCAAACTCTGAAATGGATTTAAAATGAGGAATAAAATTAGGGTGGTATGAACTTCAAACCCAATTCCTCATACTAGTTGTTTGGTTACCTATAATTTTAATTTTTTTTTCTTTCTTATTTCCTTTTTAGTAAATTGTTTTTTTATGAGGGATAGTAAATTTGTTTTAGTAAAAGTACAAATATAAAACTTTCCACTAGGCCCACCTCTTTGTCGGCATTGCCATCTCCACGCTCCCCCTTTTATTGAACTTTATTTAACTTTATTGAACTTTGTTTATTTTTGTTGAATCAAGTGTTATTTATAACTAATATGTATATTAGTTTGTTTAACTTTATTTAACTTTGTTGAAGTTTTTTAAAGTAAACAGAAATAAGTTGGGGAGAACAGACCCTAAATCAGACTAGCAAACACAAACAACTATCGACTACTAATAGCTGGTCAAACAGAAACAGGGTGTATATATCACTTCCTCTAAAATGTTACAACTTACATCTTATAACTTACAAGAAGTTGATGATGAATATATTGTTGGCTTAATGATTAATAAAAATGTATATTGTTGGTGTTCGTGTGCTTGGTTTGGTGCTATATGTGCATGAAATGAATTTAAACAAAAAATTTTAAAAAATCCAGGTAAGAGTTTGCAAATGAATTTTATGGGGTAGAGTGGGATTACCAGTTTTTGCTGATTTTCTTCTTTGTTTCTTTTGTTTCTCTCCTTATAAATATTACAGGTGGGTGTATTGGATAAGCGTTGTAGTGAGGACGTTAGATGAAAGATTTAGTTTATTTTCTCAAAACGCTACTTAAGTATTTTTAGTTGGTTTATAAGTTGGAAATACTATTATTATTATTTATTATACTGAATTTGGTTTAGTTTAAGTTGGAGATTAATTATTAACTTTATTAGTGTTGGTATTATTTATTTTAGTTTTAATTTAGGCCTTGCATTTAATTTATTAAATGTGGCATAACATCTTGGGATTTCCGAATATTATTTTCCGCTGCATTGTTTAAAAAAAAAATTATGAGGGCAATCTTGATATGCAACATAGATGTGACAAATTCCAAAATGGATCCCTTGATTGATTTGGGTTACTCTAGATCGTGATTCTCGTGGATGACATGGAAAACTTTTAGGTGTCGTTTGGTTCAAACTCTGAAATGAATTTGGAATGAGGAATGAAATTAGGATGGTATGGACTTCAAACCCAATTCCTCATACTAGTTGTTTGGTTACCTATAATTTTAATTTTTTTTCTTCCTTATTTCCTTTTTAGTAAATTGTTTTTTTATGAGGGATAGTAAATTTGTTTTAGTAAAAGTACAAATATAAAACTTTCCACTAGGCCCACCTCTTTGTCAGCATTGCCATCTCCACGCTCCCCCTTTCTCCTCTTTTTCTCTCTCCTCTGTCAAAAAAATTGGCTTGTAGTTGCTCAAAGCTTCAAATTTCTATGTTCATCAATGGTAACTGTTTAAATTTTTATAAGTTTTTATCCATCAATGCTAAGCTCTATTTATCTGTGTCATCAATAATATACATGCAAAATCTTCTGGGCTCATTGCTTTCCAGATGCAAAATCTCAACAATTCTTTTCTTTTTTTTAATGTGATGTGGTGCTGATGGTGGTGAAGCACAGAAGAGGCGAAAAATGTTTATGGTGGTTGTGGATGATGGAGACGATGAGAGGGAAAAGAAAGAAAGAAAAAAAAACTTTGGATTCCTCAAACCAGCGAATGAAAGCGGAGGTGCGTGGGGGGTTTCAGAAACCCATTCCTTGCCGGTTTCGCGTATCGGGTTGGGAAGTTGTATTTCGACAACCAAACAACCGGAAAGGGGTTGCAGATGCGAAACCGATAGTCGAGCCCAGATTTTGAGTAACCAAACTGTTGGGGGAAACTACGGTATTTACCTACAATCACAACAACAGATAATCAGAAATATAAAGTGCAAGAACCCAAAAACAACACAAACAATTTTACGTGGAAAATCTCTCTCAATTAGGGGAAAAACCACGGTGCGGATCTCTACGCACTAAAATATGATCCACTATGATAATCAAGAGTACAAAGGCAACGATCAAACAACAAGTAGACTATCTATCTTTGGTACTAGTACAAATTGACAAACCCTAGCTCAATTTGGTACTCCCACAAACCCAAAGATACACTCACAAATACCTGTTGATGACCGATCCGAATACTCTGATTACCTTCACACGAACAAGCCGAATCAACCGTAAACTGGAACAAACCTCTTTGAAAAAATACTCAATTTCTCTCACTCTTTGTTTGTCTCTCACTCACTGGCTCTCCCTTTTCTTTGTTTCGGCTGTTTGTTCACTGTCCTTCTTTCGTGACTCTCTGAAGCCCTTTTTTTTTGGTCCTCCTTGGCTTCTAGTGGAAGCCAATCAAAGATCTCACCCATTGACCACTTAACAATTAGTGGGCCAAACAAACACAACTAAGACAAAAGTCCACAAGTTGCCCATCACACACAAAATCTCACGCAGAGGCAAAATAGTGAGTCTTTGCTTTCTTTTTCTTTTTTTCTTTCTTTCTTTTTGTTTTATTTTATTTTCTATACAAACTAAAATAAAATAAAACACAACTAAATATTGTTTGGTATTTGGAGCGTTACCTCAACACAAACAACTCCAAGGATGCCCGCTTAGACAGGGGCCTCTTGTGGAGGGTGAAATTTGTGAAGGAGCAGTTAAACACTTTGCTACGCTAGCTGTTAACTCAGATCACTCGCCTCTACTCATCTTTAATGGTTTGTTCCGAGTTCAGCGTGAACTCACAATAAATGATTAAATTCAATGGTTTTGTCTAGAGCACCCGACGTAATGACATCCCCATTTCTCCAACATACAGTTGGTCAAATTACTAAGGGTTGTTCTCCCCAACTTAAAAATATTTATATTTATTACCGAAAATTTATTTTTGTTAAACTTTGTTGAAATTCATTTAACTTTATTTAACTTTATTTAACTTTGTTGAACTTTGTTGAACTTTGTTTATTTTTGTTGAATCTTGTTGAATTAAGTGTTTTTTATAACTAGTTTGTATATTAATTTGTTTAACTTTATCTAACTTTGCTGAAGTTTGTTGAAGTAAACAAAAATAAGTTGGGAAAAAAAGACCCTAAATCAGACTAGCAAACACAAACAACTATCGACTACTAATAGCTGGTCAAACAGAAACAGGGTGTATATATCACTTCCTCTGAAATGTTACAACTTACATCTTATAACTTACAAGAAGTTGATGATGAATATATTGTTGGCTTAATGATTAATAAAAATGTATATTGTTGATGTTCGTGTGCTTGGTTTGGTGCTATATGTGCATGAAATGAATTTAAACAAAAAGTTTTAAAAAATTCAGGTAAGAGTTTGCAAATGAATTTTATGAGGTAGAGTGGAATTACCAGCTTTTGCTGATTTTCTTCTTTGTTTCTTTTGTTTCTCTCTTTATAAATATTACAGGTGGGTGTATTGGATAAGCGTTGGAGTGAGTACGTTAGATGGAAGATTTAGTTTATTTTCTCAAAACGCTACTTAAGTATTTTTAGGTAGGGAAATGGAGTATCTGCAGCATCTCTCCCTTGCAAAGAATGTCATTGCTCAATCCCAATCTTTCCATCGAGCCTCGCTCCTACCTAACTACCAAGAGCATAGCTATATCCACTCATCTCAATCCCAAACTTCGTTCCCTATCCCAGTCTCATGATGTTATTGTAACTTCATTCCCTATCCCAGTCTCTCATGTTATTGTAAAAAAGCTACTAGAATTCGGTTGAGATAGGATATATCACCGATCAGGATGTAGCTACCTACGAGAGCAAGCTGCCTAGATAACCTCCCATTACTGATGAGCAGGAGGGGTGATCAATTAGTTGATATTATGATTACTCTTCTGTCAAAGGGCATTCAACTTCTTTTCTTTTGGAAGGACTCCCTTTAAGAGCCAAGTATTTTCCTTGAAAACTATATATGTTCCTCCCTATGTGAAACCACACAACAGAAAAAGGGGAAAACCGGTCCCCCCAACTCACCCAACCAAACGGATACATACAAAGTTTGTGCACGAAGTTCGTCTTACAACAGAATCTGTGCTGCAAATGAGAAGATAGTGACAAAGAAGGTCTAGATCACCGATTCCGATGTCGCTGTCCATTGCTATCTGCATGTCTAATGTCCCTCGCAAAACTCCTATTACACTGACTGATTGGAATTGCAGACACTTAGGCCTGTTCTTTTCGTCGTTTTCATGCTTGCATTCTGTTCCGTTCCGCGCCACATTCTGTACTTCATTTTGTCTCTCATAATTTTGAATTATCCGCGCCGCGCCGTTCCGTTTCGTTCCTCACCGTCCCGCACTATTCCGTTGAAGAGAACAGGACTTACTGATTTGGAATGTCCCTATATATTTGCCCAATGGGGAAGTTCCTGATTACATCTTTTAAATATGTTAAACTATTTTTTCTATATGTAAGCAACAATTGGCCAATTTTGAAGGAATGAGAATTACTTAAATTGCTACAACTTAATTTCAGCGGCTTAAAAACTACATATATTTCCTTGGACCTTGATTATGTTTTGATTTGAATCTCTTACTGTTTTGTAGTCACAATGCAGGACGGCACATGATGTAAATATAATCAAGTATATGTTTTATTTGATTTGGTTCTCATTCTGGTTCTTGTTGCTTGCTGACTCTTCTTTTCCGTGTACCTTCAAGGGTGGCGTTCACTTCCTAGTTACTCAGATTGAAAACACGATTTGCCTATTGTTTCCTTCCAAGACAGAAAACTGGAACTGGTGTACAATTTGAACGGAGTATCGGATTTATTTACCATAGCTGAGCACACCCAAGACTTAACTCAGTGTGCCTATAAGAAAAGCATTTCTTGATAGTAGAGGCGACCTTATAGCCTGATTCCTATGAATAGAAAAGTGATACCTCCAAACAAAAGAATGATTTCGATATCTCATACATAAGATCACCACATATAATAGAATTTTTGATCTGTTCATGCATCAAAATATGTATATATGCATAGTTAAGGATAAAGCAAGTGATCATGACAAAACCTGCACGCAAGCAATGAGGCAAACACCCATATCCCTCGACCCCCATGGCTTAAACATCATTTATCGTAAGTACGACATCTGATATCAATCAAGAAATGAAGTATTTTCAGCCATAAACATGTATAAGCAAGTTGAATGTATTGTCATATTATGATATCTAAAACCCTAAAAGGCGTTTTGTCAGTGACAAATCTCAAATCACACCGAAAATTGCATGATCAATAGGAGAAGAATAGTTTTTTTAAAAAAATTTGTTTATGCTGATAAAACTTCCAAAAAAATATTGCAGTGACTCATTTCTACTAACAAAGTGATGATGCAAAGGTTGGAAAGCTCTTTTTTTTATTTTATTTGGAGGGGGGGGGGGGGTGTCTGTCTGTCTGACATATAAACTCAGCTTCACATTGTAAACAAACTTTTGAGTTAACAAAGTTTATTAACTACCTCTGTAGATGAATAAGCATGATTGATTTACACTGCATGAATATCTCACAAAAGCTCTATCATGCAGGAATTTCACTGTCGACACTATACCTTCTCTTTTGGAGGCGTAGCCCTCTCATTGGCACAGATTTTCTCAGGGATGAATCTGTGACACAGGGTCACTGATGAAGTGATGAGTAACGTAAACTCGGTCAAATGCAACTCTTATTTTATCTTAAACTAAAAATAAGATAAAGAAAATATATTTAGTTTGCTTTTTCTTTTTTTGTATCTACTATAATAATCCTTGGTGTTTTTTTGATCTTAGGGAATTATTTGCATGAGCGATATAATTAGCCTAAGATTAGCTTTGGATAGGTGTACAGTGTACTCGAGAGTTTTGAAGATTAAAGGTAAGGTAGCCGTTTGCGCGCTTGGTATGATGTATCGTATGGCGGGGCTCTAGGAATTTAAAAACGCACCCGCTTTTTTCCTCTTTGTTTGAGTCCCTTTAAAAAAAATCAATTACCCCAGTCCCTTTAGAAGCGGAAGAAAAAGATACTGATGAACTTACTCGTATAAGTTAATCATTTGCTTTCTTCCCACTTGTTACTTTGTTAGTATAGTATCTACATCATGAGGCCCACCATATTTGTTTATATTAGGTATTTCTCTAGGTCATTTGTTCCATTATCTCATTTTCAAGGCAGATTTAGACCCTCGAGGTAGAAACTTAAAGAAGAAAAAAATTGTGTGAACTTGTTTGGTTCATTGTGGATTAGGGACTAGGGGGTGCGTTTGATAGAGTTTATCCGATCAATTTAATTCAGTTTAGTTCAGTTTAGTTCAGTTTAGTGTCAATTTAATGATTTCAAATTCAGTTAAATGATGTCCAGTTCAGTTCAGTTTAGTGTCAATTTAATGATTTCAAATTCAGTTAAATGATGTCCAGTTCAGTTCAGTGGTGCTGAGTTCAGAAACATATTTTTTGTCTCACATATCAAATTGTGTTCAATTCAATTCAGTTGTGTCTAGTCCAGTTCAGTAGTATCCAGTTTAGTGTTGTTGAATTCAGTTCAGTCCAGTTCAATAATGGTAAGTTAAGCTCTAACAAACACACCACACCCTAAAACTTTTTTGAAATACTATCTATATCACAAAATATTTGAACTCGTGTTCTTGATTTACGGTGAACTAAGTCTACATAAGACAAGCTAGACATTATATACTCAGAAAACTACAAGAGCTCCAAAATCTAATACTGTAATATAGATACTCGTACTCCTATGCTTTTAACACGTACAAAAGTCTAATATATCTTTGAAATTAACTTTTCCACTAAGAGCATCAGCAACAATGAAACCTTATTCAAGGTGTCATGATATTTCTCTTTCCTCCACCTCATTTCCCACCAAAAATATTTACATGTCATGACACTTTATATATTTCACCTACAGTGGTGACATGAGTCATGGTACTCTCTTTCCTACTTTTTACTATACCCCACCATATTTTCTCTCTCCTATTATTCCCTTAAATTTTAATTTACATAAATCGTTATTACTTAATTTTCATAATCATACTTAATTAAAATCAATAATTATTAAAAATAGTATTGTTAATTTTTTTTAATATAGATCTTTTAATTAATACCATTAAACACATTTAACTAATATTGTTAATTATTAAAAATCTTCAACAATTATATTATTAACATCACTAATTATTTAATATCTTACGCTAATTATATTTAACATTGCGAATGAAATAACCATACATTGAAATTGAAAATGGCTTACGGTACATGAAACAAATAAAAACATCTAAAAAGAGAAAGAAAATTACATTAATAAAAACAACCACACAAAGCTACAAACTGCGAAATAAAAACAAAAATTACATAAATAATATAAAATCATATAGATCTTAAACACCACCAACACCTTTTTAGATCCAGTGTGTAGCGAAATCGACGAGAAGGATTTAGCACAAGTGCTGATTGCTGTAAAGAAAGAAGATTTGGTCATTAGTTCTAAAATCCAAGCATGCACAAACAAGCAACTGTCAAATAGGTTAGGTTGGAGTTGAGATTATCAACCTGTAAAATGACCTCCTTCAACCATTTAGCTACATTGTGCATGTGTAACTTTGAAGTATGTTTCATAGCTACTACCTCTGTGATATGATGAAGACATTTTCAATATGCTTATTACTGGAGGGCAGTAAAAAGTCTGTAGGTTTGCATACTCAGCAGCTAAACTACTTCCATGTCCATCATATGGAGAAAAATGTGCATATCTGCCACAATCATAATAAGATAATTGTCCATCAATGAATCAATGATTGTACTTTCATCCAAATTACAAGCACAAACCTTGACACTAAAGACGAACAACTAACGGCTCTGACGTGCCAAACAAATGCAAACAGAAAAAGGAAACATTCTAAAAACAGTATCTCACTCTGTAGCAACGTCTCCATCAAATGAATGTGGTAATATCATATAGGCATGGATTTCAACGAGAAAACAAGAGAAAACAGGAAAATACTGAATCAACAACTTAAAACAGGAACCAGATGACCAAAAACAAAACCAAATCAGAGTTTAGAGATGCTTGTCACTTCTATGATAATTCACATTCATTACAGAAGAACCCTAAGCTACTATAGCACTTAGAAGGTGTGAGCGCCTTTGCCTTTCGTGATACTGATTTATAAGAGGTAGTGAGAATTTTGTAAAGTGACTTTTCTGTTTGAGAGGTTCTGTTTGTTCAAAACTTCTCTGGTGATTAATAAAATTGCATCAGTTACCCCAAAAAAAATAAAAAATCTTATTATACTACTAGCAATATCATATGAAAAAACACCTTAACACAACACCTTACTATGAATGTAAGTTAAACCCTAGTTTTCGTAACAGTTAACCCTTCTACGATTAAAAGTTAACCCTATTTTGAATTAAAGTTAACCATGTTATCTATAAAAGTTAATCCTACTATGTATAATAGTTAATCATGTTATCTATAAACGTTAACCCTTTTGATAATAAATAAAATTCCTTCTCAACTACCACCAAAACAAAATGCTTACCTGCTTGGCGTACCACTAGCAACATTGACACGATTCTTTAACAAAGCTACTTGTATTAAAGAAAAGACAAAAAATCAGCGATGGTAATAATGTGGCCCAATTAAAAAGAAGGGTAGAAATTAATACTTGAAGGGCCTGCAAATAGAATGGGATCATTATATGGCCTCAAAGTTCAAAGAATTGAGCACTGAAACATGCTCTGCTGAAAATTTGAAATACTTAACAACTGATCCACTACACCGCTTCACTCCTATCACACTGAAAAATATGTTTCAGTATTAATCTATCTTACTAGCATGGTGGATAGACTACCACCTGAATGAACAATATCGTGGACACTCCTAGCTTCAACTATTTGGTACTATGTTTACATGCTTCAAGTTGATTAGTTACAGTAAGCTTCTTCAAGTGACACCTCTCACTCAACCAACAAAAAATTTGTCCGATTGAGTTGACCAAGAATACTGCCCTTACCATACCAGACTAGCAGCACAACTCCACATAATCGTATACTCAGGTTCTTGCCTTGTTTTTGGAACCTACATACTCTATGTGAAACACGTGGAGAATGATTGCCAAAGCAAAGATTGATGGAATTTCACCTTAACAAGAGTTCCTTTTTCTAGACCCTTAATGAGTTAACCCTATTATTTATAAAAATTAACCCTATTATCATCCAAATTTAACCCTTTTATCAATAAAAGTTAACTCTACAATGAATAAAAGTTAACCTAAGTTAACCCTACAATGAATAAATATTAACCCTACAATGAATAAAAGTTGACCATAGTACGAATGCCAGTCCCTCTTTTTTCTTTCGTTTAGAGTACTTTGATGCAACACTTAAATAACACATATATTTTCGTCACATTCAATTAGGTGAAGTAAACAAAGCAATGATGACCACCACCAGCAGTAAAAGCTACACCCCCTAAAAATCCATCTAGTTGAAAACATGAAAGCAATGTCACCCAAGTCTACCCAGTAAAGTCCTACTAAACAAAAGTTCGATCAACTGATAAAGTGTTATTGCCAAATTTCCATAATAATGGAGAGCATTAAAATATACTTCACTAAAAACCCAAATTTGAGTCCACGAAGAAATAAAAAACGAACATAATGGGAGCAGACCTTAATCACCCATAGCAATAATATTGTAGTCCAAGAGAAAGATAAAAAGTGACCAGCCTTAGAAAGAAACAGCATAAAAGCCATGGATGCCAACTACGAGGCTAAGTGACATAGCAACTCACTAACACACTATTAGTTCTTTGAGGCTAAAATAAATATCTACAAAATAACTACTCTGTGTTTAGATGCTACTCTGTGTTCATCAACAATAATGTTATAAGTGTTGATCATTACTTAATTGTAAATCATCACTGGTTAGAGGAGGATTGTTTGTTACATTTTCTGAAATCAAAGTTAAGCACCCCTTGGTAAATTGAATGCAGAAGTTTTGAGGCTGAAGCAACTTCATTGGTAAGATTTCATCTGGGTGTCATCTCTCAAACAACTAGTTAATTATGCTTCAATGTTAAGCAAGGTTTACATCACTGATGTGCAACGCAATAAGGACCCAAATCTTTGAACTTAGTCGTCAATTTTCATTACCATTTTCTGCTCATTTAACATCACATTTTGTGAACCTGGTAATTCTTTTTATTATACAGACAATTTCTTGTACTGAGAGAGAAGATATTGCTTGGCAGGCCCAGGATATGATAATACTTCTTATTTCAACATTTAACATGACACAAACATGCGAAGCTATGACCAAAATAGCACAAAAGAAAAGGGGAAATCAGATGATGTTGAGACACTTTGCCTACCACGATAGAATTGGACTCCAAAAATGAATCACTCAGCTCCATTGACAAAAAGGTCACTGCAACTTCATGAGCAAGATGTGTATAACTCCAAAATAACTGAATTAAACATTTTAATCAGCAAAATTTTTGAAATCACTAACAAAAGCTTCAAAAATACATTCTCTTGATTTATTCAGATTTCAAACATTAAACTTCCAAAGGGCAAAATTCATGGTTTAAAAG
The DNA here is from genome assembly GCA_038025085.1 of Tetragonia tetragonoides. NCBI lineage: Eukaryota > Viridiplantae > Streptophyta > Magnoliopsida > Caryophyllales > Aizoaceae > Tetragonia > Tetragonia tetragonoides. Next base: position 14,263,145 of record CM076140.1, on the reverse strand, counting down.
GACAAAAAGCTACCAGGATGTTAGAGAAATCAATATTTTTCACTCAAAATTACCCCACAGAAAACCCTAAAAATTTCAAACCCTAACAATCAATAGTAAGTGTCATAAAAAAACATACCTTGCAATCTGAAGGTTGTCTCGCAATTTGAAATCAACCTTTGAATTCGAACACAAATTCACTATTATTCGCGATTTGCTGGGATTTAGAGTTCTTGGGGTAGAGTTTGAGGAGAGAGAAAGAGTGGAGCACGACTTGAGAACGAACGAGAATAGCAATGCATTACTGTAGCAGCGTTTTATGTTATTTACTTTTTGGCAAAAGAAACTTTGATGTTTTCACGAGAATGCCACAGAGCTAGTGTACAGGATCTCAGCCGTTGATTTATTGATCTGACGGTTGATGTTGTAAGTTCGTACTATTCGCATATAGAGGTGGGTACGCACCTGATCCTAATTCCATATAGGTGGAGACTCCTATACAAACCCCTTTTAAAATACAAACCATACAAACTAGAAATTATTGTGGGCCGTTCGATCAAGGGAATCGAAGCACGAAATTAACCCCCCCAAGTGATGAAAGGCGCGGATCATAACATTTCATTAATGGCAAAAGAGTAAATAATGGCTTCACTTTCTTTTTCTGTTTCTTTTCCGAAAATGGAGGTGCCTTACAGGAAGCAAATCAACCTTCTCTCTCCTTACTATTTGAACGCTTCTCCTTCAAACTCAGAGAGTCATACTCTCTCATTCTCTCCAATTCATTTGATTTTGAAACCATAATCGATGGATTTTTCAGCGAAATTGAAGTCACCTATCAATTTCAAGGTATGTTTTACTGCGGGCAATTACTTAATTTTATATGAAGTACTAGGGTTGAATAAGCGTTTGATCGTGTGTTTAATTGAAGGTGTTTGTGCTTTTTGTTAGTTGAGTATTATTGTGTAAACTACAATTTTTTTTTTTTGTGTACTAATAGGTTATTGTGCTTAATTTTGATGGATTGTGTGTGTTTTTGTTCTTGCTTTTAAAGGATTTTGATGTATATTCTGCTTGAGTGTGGGATTATAGTCATGGAAGCCCTCGTTTCTTTTTCTTAGTGTTAATGAAAGCAATTTGAATTTTATTGATTTACTTATCTAAGTATTTAGTTTGATTTATTTAATTAGTTTATGGTACTACGGTTATCTGCTAGCTTGACTTGGGAGTATTAATTTGTCTGTTGATTTATAGAATTGCAATGTTATACCATAGAATATTGTTGATGGCCTTTAAGTTGACTTTTCTTGAAGTAAGTCTTATTTTCAGGAGGATCTTCATTGTATGCAACTGGAATTTACTGAGATGTTGCGTCTGTTTTGTATATTTTTTTTCAAATGAGTTGCCCACAATGATAGATTTAAGATAGTTTATCGGGTGAATCTGGTGTAAAATTTTTGTATTTCCCTCAAGTTAGTGCATTAGGAAAAACAGATGTTACCAATTAATTTCAAATATAAGATCTCACTCAGGGTGAAAACTTTTGCTGATGCTGTAGCAATCAATGCAAAAGAGAGGAGAGTAAACAAATCATGACACTTAGAGTAAAGCTTTTGATAGTGCTTGACAAACCATTACTAAAGATAAATGAGAAAAGGAAGTATGACCCTTATAACTAGTCGAAGTAGGAAACTCAACTTTATTTTCTGTAACTAGGTCATCCATAGTTCATTATTCAAGTTGTAGGCATTCTCGTTTTCGTTGTGAAAGGCGAGTAACACATAGTTGGGTTCTTGACTTCACTCTTGATGATCCCCTAATTAAATTCCATAAATGTTGTTTCAAATTTGAGTTTAGCACATATTTGGATCATTAGAATTTGGCTTGAACTAATGTTGCTTCAATTTATTGTTCAGATTTGGCAAGCTCAAGCATTCAATGAATTTGTAGTTCAGTTTGGATGAATTTGCACTTCAGTGTGAGTGAATTTATAATTCACTGAATTTCCACTACAATTTGAATAAATTAATGATTCAATTTTAATGAATCTTCACTTCTTCTTTTCTTGGTGCAGTGGAAGGTGCTAGGAAGCGCCCAAATAACATAAATAACTAAAGAAAAGAAGCAGCTACACTATTGTCATCCTTGGACTAGAAACTCCCAATATTGGTATAGCAGTTTCATCATGACAGGAGTAGGGACATGGAACTTGAAGACCTCCTCAGCAGTGTTATAACTGTGATTTGCAAGCCAATCAGCAACACCGTTCGCTTCACGGTAAACATATTTAAGCGCTACCTCCCAACTTGGGTCATTTGATAAGGCTCTTGCAGGTCTCTAGGATATAGAAGTAGGGATTGAAGCTTGGCGTGGCGTTCTTGAGCATGTTGTGTGCTGATTTAGAGTCCATCTCAAGCATCAGTCGAGGTATGTGCATTTTCTTGGCAATCTGGAGACCTCTTAGGATTGCCAGTAGTTGTGCTTGTCGAGAGGAGCATACTCCCAGCTTGACAGTAAAGGCCTTGATGTAGGCCCCAATATCTGAGCGGAAGATGCCCCCACCGTCTGTTAGTCCAAGGTTTCCCTTTGAGGCTTCATTTGTGTTTAACTTAACCCGTCCTAAGGGTGGGGTTTTCCACCTTATGAAAGTTTCCTCCCGTGCACGTTTCTTACCAAATAAAGAGTCTCGCCTTTTTTATTGCTTCCAAGTATCCCTACCTTTTTCCACCATAACTAAGTGCATGTGTCTGGGAATATCATTAGGATTACCAAGATTTGCGCAGTTTCTCCAGCGCCATAACCACCAAGAGGGTTGTGGCAAAGATGGTTGCGCATTTAGCTAGTTCCTTAATGTTGCATTCCACCCAATCAAGCAGTGAAGAGGAGTAAAAGCCAGAGACTAATCTGAGTGGAACAATGAATTTCCAGACATCTTTAGCAGCAGAGCAGTCTCTAAGAATATGTAAGCATGTCTCATCAATTGGTCCACAAACATTGCACGAAGCGCCAGTGGACAATTGTCTTCGAACCCTGTTTGTGTTCGAGAGGAAGCTGTCATGAAACACTAACCATAGGAACTTGCGTACACGTTGGGAGGTTGCAGCATTCCAAGTAAGTTTCCATTTGCTGGCAGCTGGTACAAGCTCACTATCCTGGCTAATTTCAAGCGCTGATTTGATTGAGAAATTCTCTGAAGTAGACGTCTCCATGCGAGCCTATGAATGGCTCCTACAGCCTAGGTTACACTAAGAGAAGCTATCTTGTTCAGTGTGTCATGAGGGAGGAGGTGGGGAAGTTCATACCTTTTCCACCTCTCCCCATCCTAGTACTCTGCTACTGTTTTGTAAAGTGTTTATTCATCAACTAGCTGCAGAAATCACGTTCGAGAGGTCTAGAATTAGCCCAGTTGTGAAACCAAAAGAACGTTCTGTGGCCATCTCCTATAACTGACTTTATTCCAACCGTAAGTAATGGATCAGCGTGCACCATTCCTTTCCACACATTAGACATATCACGCTTGGGCATGGACATGTCTACATCGCTTCTTCCCGAGCAGTATTTATCATGAACAACCAGAGACCATAGGCTTTCAGGCTTAGTAAGGGTTCTCCAGCCAAGCTTAGCAAGGAGCGCGCATTTGCTTGTTGCATTGAGCGAAAGCCAAGCCCACCAGCAACTTTGGGTTGCGTAATTGTCGGCTAGTTAATGAGGTGCATCTTCTTATGCTCCTTAGTAATTTCCTAAATAAAGGCACAAGCTTTCTTGTCTAGCTCATCGCACACAGAACGTGGCAAGAGAGATGACTGCATAGAATAATATGGTGCGCAAGCGTTATCCTCCCTGCCATTGACAAGTACGTACTTCTTTAGTTTAAATGAACTTACTGTTTAGTTTGAATGAATATGCATGTTCTTTTCAATGAATTTGCATGTTCTTTTCAATGAATTTGCAATTTTATTTTGATTGTAAGCTTGTGTGTTTTACCTATTTATTGAAATGTTTTTTTACATGACACTGTCTTGCATTTGTGTTTTGTGATAAACATCTCTTTTACGTTATTTGATGCCTTATGGTTGCTTTAGAAAGCGAGCATCTAATTTGTGAGCTAAAGTTATCAAATTTGTATAGAAAATTCAGAAATTGACAAGTGAAGGTGAAGGAGAGGCATCTAGAGTTGGATATCAAATATCCAATGTTGATGCTGTTGCTATTTATGATTATTTGACTTCAAACCTATTAGCTCAAATGGTAGAGCATGTGCACTTGCACAAGATGTAGGTTCGAACCCTACATAGGTTTATATTCAATTGATGTGATTTTCGTATACTGTATGTAAATCTGACTATGGATCACTCCAGAATGTTGTATCAAATGAGCTTATGTGGAAATAAAACATTCTTTAGAATACAAGTAGCAGTAAATGTTGTATTAAATGAGCTTAGGTGGAAATAAACCATTCTTTAGAATACAAGTAGCAGTACAAAGATCCTACAATATTATGCTTTCGCAACCACAAGTTCGTACGAAAGAGTACATATCAAGATGCACTTGAAACCTCTATTGCAGACAGAATAGAAACAGAAATAAAAAATCATTGCAGTTTGCAGATAACAAAAGGAAATGCAAAAATAAATATATGTAGTCAATTTTTGTAAGCCTATGTAGGAGTTGAACCTACGTCCTTTGTGCCATTCCACAAATGCTCTCCCATTTGAGCTAATAGGCTAGAATATGTAACATGTCTATGAACAGGGTTACTTGAAAATTTAGATAGTTTGCTTTATATGTGATAAAGTGTGTTACTTTTTCAATGAAGCTCAGATTCATATTAATGAAGTTGTGCTACATATTTAATGAAGCTGTGTTACACGTTTAATGAAGCTATGCTATTTTTCAATGAAGTTTACCTACATTTTCAATGAAATTGTGCATCATTCTTAATGAAGCTCTGCGATATACTAAATTAAGTTTTACTACATTTTTAATGGATCTCTGATTTCAAACACAGAATGTACAAAAAAAAAAAAAAGATCTAAACACCCGAGAGAGAGAGAGAGAGAGAGAGAGAGAGAGAGAGAGAGAGAGAGAGAGAGAGAGAGAGAGAGAGAGAGAGAGAGAGAGAGAGAGAGAGAGAGTCACATACATCCTCACTAGTTGTGAGTTCCATAAACTAGACAACTTCATTCTAACCTTCTAGAGAAATTAAAAATTAAGGAAGAAAAAAATATATGACTAGTCACACAGACAACACAAACATAATTTTAAATAAATCTGTAGTTCATATTTAATGAATTTGCACTTCAGATTCAATGAATCTGCACTTCAGTTTCAATGAACTTGAACTTTTTTCCCTCCTAATTTGCAGTTCAATTTCAAATGATTATGCATTTCATGTTCAATGAATCTGCGCATCAGTTTTGACACAGTCCAGTTTTAATGAATTTCTAATTAAGTTTTGATGAATCCACAATTGAGTTTTGCTTAATACACAGTGGAGTTTTATAAATCTATTGTTCAATTTTAATGAATTTACAGTGCACTTTTAATGAATCTGCATATTTTTTTCAATGAATATTAGAGTAGAGCGACATAATTTCTTCGCTTAGTACCCAATTTCTAAAACCCTAGAATTTTGGATGCGGTAACCAGAACTGGGAGAGTGAGTGAGAGTGATAACCAGAATTTTCACGTCATTAAAATGAAGAGAGGGGATCTGGTGAGAAAGAAGAGAGAATAGCGTGTATGTGTATGTGGAGATGGAGATGGAGATAGAGAGAGAAAAAGAAGGGAACAAGAGATCAAGCGTGTTTTTTTTTTCTTTCTTTCCCTGTTTTCATTTCATTTCCCAGCAAGCTATTTATTTTTAGTTTCAATAAACTACTCCGGTTCAACTCGTAACCGACGTAATTTCTCATTTACTACTACGGTTTTTAGAATCCGTCGTAGTAACCAAATTTTTAATTACGAAAATACCACCTCCTCTTAAACTACTACGGTTTTAATATAACCGTCGTAGTTTATGTGTCGTAGTTTACTGAATCTGTACTAGTGAATTTTGCACTTTAGTTTCAATAAATCTACTTGTTTTCATATTTTTCTCATACGCTCATTCCCCCCCCCTATTCTCTCATACTCCCCTCTATACTATATAGGAAATCTAGGGCACCAATCAACAATACTGCTTAAATCAACATTATCAAATTTAAAAAAAAAAAAAAAAAAAAAACTATGGGTTAGAAGTCCTCTTATCAGTCAGTGTCCATATCGATTGACCCATAATCTCCTCTAAAGCATAACACTAAGAACATGAATATCAAATCCGAAAACAAACAAACACACAGTTGACAAATTCCAACAGTAATTAATTTAGAAATCAACTTGAAAGCATATGTGAAAAAACAAAATTAGACTTCATATCGAAAATTAGAGCAAATTTGACTCACATATAACCCTAGATCAAAGAACACTAATTGGTAAGGGAATGAGTGAGAGATAGAGTCACTACTATATAGATAAATACACGAAAATACATCGAAACATACCTTAGAACATTTACAATGTAATCAATTAAGCAATTGAACGCCTAAATTTCGTCGGAGCCATGGAAATTGGGGGAAGCTTCAATCGCAGAGAGAAAGAAGGGAGAGAGGTGAGATTGGGAAAGAGCGTGACTTATTTACTCTTTTCTCTCTCTCTCTCCTCTTTTCTTTACCTTTTTCTATTACTAGCAACTGTTTAAGAAACACGAGAGTTATAAGGACCGTCAGATCAATCAGATCTAATGGCTCTTATTAGTTTGTATACTAAGGGGGGTTTGTACCTGACCCTTCATATATATATATATATATATATATATATATATATATATATATATATATATATATATATGGCAAGGGTTAGGTACAAACCATACAAACCATACATAAATTACTAATTCATTAAAACCAAAGCACAACTTCATTGATATAAACTTACAAATTCATTATTTTGTAACCATGGATTCATCAAATTTTCAAATACTCTACAGTATTTTTTTATTTTTCTTTTCTTTTATTTTTTTTTTGGCAAATTCATTGAACTGGTATTTCAAATTCATTACACCGTAGCTGTAAATTCATTACTCCATAACTGCAAATTCATTGTAACAAACATGTAGCTTCATTAATTTCTTTTGAATTTACGATTTAATTATATGAAATTCAAATTAACAACCCCCTCTCTCCTCCCCTTCCCTCCCTCAACCACCGCAGTCAACGTCGCCGCCATGGAATGTTGGTCGGCGAGTTGAGATCTGAACCGAGGAGAGAGAAAATTACGACGAGAAAGAGAGAGGCCAAAGAGAGAGAGAGAAAACCGCCATAGGAGAGAGAAATTGCCGGAGATGAGAGAGAAATCGCGCGGTTGAGGAGAGAGAAACCACAGTTGAGGAGAGGAGAGAGAAACAAATGGGTTCGGCGGAGAGGAGAGAGAAACGGTGAGAAAGGAGAACAAAGCTCTGAGGACTGCCGGAAAGAGGAGAAAGAGACTCCTCCCCGGAGAGGTGAGGCCGTGAGGGGAGAGAGAAAAGGTGAGGAGAGAGAAAGTTATCTGATGAAAATGTCGATTGATATGCTAATGATGATTAATTGATTATGAGGCGCGAAAAGACCAGCATACCCCTTACTTTTCACTTAATTCCCAGCGTGTCCCTTTTATTCACAAAGCAAATTTGGGCCATTGATGTTGTTATCTGATGGTTAGGATTGGTTTGTACGGTTTGTATTTTAAGGGTGGTTTGTATAGGAGTCTTCACACACACACACACACATATATATATATGGCAATCTCTTAGCTAAACGGTTGGCAGAAGATTCTGTCTTTCATGCTAGGAATAAACATGTTGAAGTACATTATCATTTCATAAGAGAAAAGGTGTTACGGCGAGAAATAGAGATGATGCATATCAAGACCGATGAGCAAGTTGCGGATATTTTTTCACCAAGGGTCTCAATGGTAACAAAGTAGAAAAGTTTCGAAGAAGGCTCGGTATGACTACAAGAATCGCAATAAGAGCATCCACAATGGCATGCCAATATTTGGCATGTATTTTGTACAAAAACTTCTTTCTCTCTCCTCTTTCATACTTTGTTGAAAATTGACATGTATCTCTCCAATGGACATGACAAATTTGGCATGCCAATTTTCCAATTCCTCTCTCTTTATTAAAGTTTATACCCACCTTTTTTTTCTCTCTTAAATCAACCCATTTTCTCTCTTAAATCAACCCATTTTCTCTCTTCTAAATCAATATAGTATATGAATTGTAATAGTTTTCAGAATTTTTTTTTTTGCAACTTTTTGGATTTAATTTAAATCTTCATTTTTTTTTTGCATATTTTAAATTCTTTTTTAATAAGCTTTTAAATTTTAAATTTATTATTTTAATGATAAAAATGAAAATTGAGTGTAAAAAAATAAGATAAAGCATCTAAAACTTCAAAATATGTATAACACGAGGACAGAGAAACTAAAAGAAAAATAAATTAAAAATTCCATAGTTTGTTTTAATAATATCTAAATCACACATACGAAATTAGAAGCAAGCCAAACTTAAAAATTACATGTTTTTGTTGTTTTTCGTTGGATTGATAACACTAAAATGCAACACATTAAACATTAATGAGCATTTGGAAATGTATTCCACACATGTTCAACCAGATCTGCTTTCAGTTGTTTGTGCACTTCTCGATTTCGAACGCGCATATATCGAGCCAGAAAAATTGCAAATTCTTCAAGAGGGGGTTCATCTGCAGGGATTGCCATACCTATATGGTCTGGTTGCTCGTATGTGTTTTCTGCATCGAAGATAAAGGGATATGATTCTCGTTCATCTTCTACTATCATATTGTGCATTATAATGCAAGCAAACATTATCTCTTTTAGTATTTCCGGTTGCCACATACGTGCTGGACCACGAACAATGGAGAATCGAGCTTGAAGCACTCCAAACGCTCGCTCAACATCTTTCCTTGCTTCTTCCTGCTGTTCAGCAAAAAATTTCCTTTTTGGCCCTTGAGGAAGTGAGATTATTTTCACAAACGTTGACCAATCTGGATAGATACCATCTGCTAGATAGTATCCCAAGTTGTAATCTGTGTCGTTCACCTTATAAGTGATTTCAGAAGCTTTTCCTGCATATACATCATTGAAAATAGGCGATCGGGCTAGCACATTAAGGTCATTATTTGAACCTGGCACACCAAAGAATGCATGCCATATCCACAAGTCTCTTGAAACAATTATCTCAAGCAAGATTGTTGGTTTCCCGTTCGCTCGAGCATATTGGTCATTCCACGCAACATGACCATTTTTCCATTCACAATGCATGCAATCTACGCCCCATCATACTAGGAAACCCACGTTGCTCTCCCCATCTCATTAGTCGTTTAATGTCTGCGATGTTTGGCTTTCTCAAGTACTCACTAGAGGATTTCTGATCAGCGCCAACCACGGGGTCTTTTGAAATGTTTAGCCATGAGCTTAATAGTGAAGCGACCTCGTCCGAAGTCCACGTTTGGTATCTCTGCCTTGTTCTCCTAGACGTTGGTGTCACTTGTTCAATGGGAGATTCGTCTCCAGCGACTGATTGTTGAATATGAGAATCATATCCGAATATTCTCACTTGTGGCTCTTGTTCTGGAGAGTCAGGTAAATTTGAAAGGTTAAGATCAAAATCCCCAAAATCTGATTTAGAGTCATCTTGTGAAAATTGACTTAATGCCTCTTGTGAAAATAAAAAGTTATCTGACGAATGATTAGGTATAGAGAAGTTTTGGCGGATTTAGTGGGTACATCGGGTTTTGGTTGTCATAATCATACGAATCATGAAAATTTGGATTTTGAGAATTTTGAATATTATAGTTTCTAGGCATAATTCGAATATAAAATTAAATTTAAACAAAGTTGGAAAAAGAAGGCTTTTACAACAACTTTAAAGAAAATGAAGAGAGGGTAAATTGAGATGTGTAATTTTTTAAAATAATAACCATGCTATTTATAGAAGAAAAAAACGTGATTTTATTATTTTTTTCACTAAATATTTACATATTTCCGAAAAATGTAAATAAAGGGAGCCATGTAAAAAATGCAGATTAGAATTGGATTCAATATCAAACAGCCTTTCCACGTGTCGCAAATTGGGTGGCCTCATTTGCCTCGTCTGCCGTGTAACAAAAAGGAGATATTTTTCATCAACACACTCACGCGCCTTGTATCTCACCTTCCCATTTTTTCCCTTGCGTCCAGTGCACACAACAAATTCCCACTTGTACTATTCTCCACATGAGTAATTAATGCACCTAGGGAAATGGAATTTTGCATGCTTCTCAAATTGCCAAATATTTGGCAGCCGTGAGTAGAGCTTGATATTTGAGTGTATAAAATACACTACAATGGAGTTGAATTAAATTTGGCAAGAGAATTATACATCTATTGCAGATGCTCTTAGAGAAAGTGGTCGTTGAGGGGGAGTGTTGAAAGATGGATAAATTTTATTTTATTTTTTTGGCAAATTGAGCATGGCTAAAGGGCACCTCCTAACGTACGATCTCGGGTATTCCACGAATTAATTTGTGTAGGTGCTCCCCAGGAGGTTTGAACCCATAACCTGGTGTACAAGTTGCAACTTGATTACCAGTGAGCCAATACCTCTTAGGTATTCGTTTTTGTTGTTTGAAGTAAAATAATTTCTTGAGATATTAAGAGATTTATAAAAAGTTTGCCCCTTGGTCTATAAAACGTTTAAACGGTTTAAATTTTAGACAGGTCCGATGAGCTGAAACAAATACCATCAAGAGGTCGATATTTAATCTTTGCATGAGGAGATCACCGTGTGATCAAATTGTAAGGCTTTAAATCTTAGTTCAAGCCCAAGTAGTCAATCCTACAAATCGCACGGTTCAAACATCATTATAAAAAACATATCCCTATATCTTTATGCTGTTTTTTGTTTATTTATACTGTTATATTAACAAATGACGGATACTACTTTCATTTATAGTGCTATTTGCGTATGATTTATTACTCAATAGAATTTTGTTTTGATAACCTTTATCTAGTATAATAATTCTAATATGATAATTACACGTGGTAGGTTTGATGATTGAAGATTATGGAAACAATTTATATTTACCATTACTATAAAGGATAGATATAATTTGCATTATAGTAATTCACTAGTTACATTTCACTACGATGCACGATTTGTGTGTTAATATTAAATAAAATAGTTTCATCGGTAAAAAATTCAAGAAATTTTTCGCATATGTCATATCATCTCGATACTCCCTTAATATGATACAAACCTACAATTTTGCATTAAGTCTATTGCACAATACCCGAAACATACAATCTCATTCATTAATCATGATATTAACCTCGTTTGTATAGCCAAACTTGTTTATTATTTTTGTGACATTTACCCTAGTATCCAGTGTCCAAAAGTCCACCACCACCACCGCTACGACCACTTTTCAATATCCAATTCCAAAAAAGCATACCCTAACCAATTATCAAGTGGATGCATTGGAATTACATTCAATTAGTTAACATAGTTAACAACCATGTATATCCGTCAATGAAAACTAATACACTTATCATTTCTGCTATATATATATAACCATAGAACAAATAATGCAAGAATTAAAATAGTAACAATGTACACTTTAACTTGAATATATTGAGCTCTATTGTTAAAGCATGCATGCATTTGCACAAAAAAAAAAAGTATTAATAGAAAAATAATTTTATTATTATTATTATTATTATTATTATTATTATTATATTATTATTATTATTATTATTATTATTATTATTATTATTATTATTATTATTATTATTATTATTATTATTATTATTATTTATTAGTATAATTATTATTATATGCATGTACCATTATAAAAATTTAAGAAAATCTATTTGCAAGATACATGCACATTTATCTTTGGAGAGCAATAAGCGTTAATGTGGATTCATGCATTGATGTAGATTCATGCATTTAAATTATGATTATGTGTCAAGTTATGTGAGTATGCAACGCTTATGTGGACGCCCACGTGTCCATCAAGCGATTTGCAATATATATATATATATATATATATATATATATATATATATATATATATATATATATATATATATATATATATATATATATATATATATATATATATATATATATATATATATATATATATATATAATGGAGTTCAAGTGAGATGACAAGCTACAGTGAGAAGGGGAGAAGTGATCTGAACCATTGAATCAAGAAGATCGAACGGTTGTTGAGTCGAGCGTGTTTTAATTTATGATGAACCTGATCCTACCCTATTCTTCAAACCCCCAATCCTTAGGCCAATTCTGTTATGCTGCACTCTCTCCTCTAGGCCCCTCCACAGGAGCACTCTGTATGCTCGCTCTCTCCTATCTTTCTCTCTCCTCGAATCCATGGTGGCAGCACGAAGATGGCTATCTACGACCATGTAATTGTCTCCACGAAATCATCGATCGACACAATTTGTATGCTCTCTCTCTCTTTCTCTCTCCATAGTAGTAGTCCCAAAATTAAACTTGTATTTTCTAGGGTTCGTTAATTCGTCAAATTAAACGATCTAAACGAAGTCCGTACTTGAATCTGTCTTCCAACGATATATATGGTGATCAATATGGATTAATGCATATACTTTTGTTGTAGGTTTGTTATTGTTTTGTGCTCTCTTTTTTTCTCCTCAATTTGAAGTAGTAATTCATTATTTTGACCTGCAATTGAAATTGAAGAGCTATTACTATCAGTGTTTGATTCATAATAAGATAATTTGAGTTGCCTTTGAATTTGATCTGTCTAGTATTATATTTGTAGCTAAAACGCCCAAACTTGAAGACATCGAGTTTGTGTTTTTGTTTTTTAATTGATCTATTTTCTATTCTGTGTCTGCTATTTTTCCATTGAAATGTGAGAATCTAGGCTGAATTTCAAGTTGGAGGAGGGTTCAGGTGAGATAATTTTGAAAGTTTGAGCAATATAGATTGGTGGTATTTCAATGCATGAGAGAAACAATGGATTGATTGGTTCAATTTTGACTGTAGAAATAAATGTTTCTTAATATCTGGAAAGTGGAGACTGTAGTGACTATGTACAAGTCAATCCAATGGGATGTGGCCTTTTTTTGTATAAAATCAAAATGTATGCTTCTGTGATTACTGTTGAGTACTTTACTATAGAGTGGGATGATAGTGATCAGTGATCATTACCTCATTTTTGTTGTTCACTTCAAACTAAATGCATAGCATAGTTTTAGGTTTGAATCCTACGTAGCCTTCTAATATTTTAAAAAAAAGATAGGATGTTAAGTTATAAAGTGACCCATGTTTAGCAAAAAAGTGACCCGTGTTTAGCAAAAAGTGACCCGTATTTAACAAAAAGTGACCTTTGTAATGGCTCATTATAGTGACCCCTGCTGTTAGTTTAAGAGACCCATGTTCTGAATTTAATTGACCCTTATTGTCAGTTTTAGAATTGAAGTGGGTTAAAATGCTAAATAAACTTGTGTTGTGACTTTTGTTAATATGTTATTACCAATTTACCATCCGTGTTTGATTCTTAAATTTTGATGTGTATGGTATTATGGTGTGTATGTATGAACCAAAGTGCATAGCAAATATTGAGACTTCCTTCCTTTCGGTGACATTATTGTTATAGTCGGTTTGTGATTTAGTTGCCCTGACACCCCGTCCAAATTATATGATCCTCATTCCTCTAGAAAGTGACCCGTGTTTAACTAAAAAGTGACCCCTATTTAGGTAAAAAGTGACCCCTATTTAACTAAATAGTGACCCCCTGACTCTGCATCACAGATCTCTGTAATGAAGTGACTCGTGTTTCATAGACTGTGATTCAAATTTCATGCTTTCAATGTGGTTGTGTCGTACACATTATTGATGTTTTCGAGTCACTTATCCCTCAAGTTTCTGTATTCTATGGGATATGAATGTGATGCACTTCATTATTCATAGGAAAGGGTCGTCCTTGGTTGTAGAATGCTTGTTATTAGATGATAAGTTGAGTGTGCATAATAATGTTCTTTTTTTCAAAAGGTGTTGTTTATTGTTTGGGAATGTAAAATTACCAAGGTTCTTTTTTGCTGCATGTTGAGGATTTATTTCAGGACTGATTGTCTTAGGAAATGAACTAGTTTATGGTGATCTCAATAATGCTGTCAAGTTTGGAGGGACTGGTGGAGAAAGACTTTGGGTGGAGGGGAAGTGCTTTTCTGTATGGTGGTAGTTGCTACAGCCTACAACCACTCGTCTGCTGGTGGTAATAGTTAGTTGGTCATATGTCATTTTGACGTGATACCGAGTGCCTTGTTTTATTTGTCATCTGTTAAAGCAACCTTTCGTTCAAAGCATTCAATTTATATTTCAACCAACGGGCTTACACTTACAATGGCATTGTACATTCAGCAATAGATATTCTATAAGTGACCCAAAGTAGTTCTAAAAGTGATCCCTAACCCTTTGTAAATTGACCCAACAATCGTATTGCATTTTCTTTGTGCATGCGTATGGTTCATACTGTATGCATTCTGTTACTTTTTTTAGGGTTGGTAGAACTGATCCCTCTCTCTTTTGTAGTGAGTAGTGATCCCTCAAACTTATTTTAGTTCATTTCTAATGTTTAGTTTGTTGATACTGACATTGTTTGTTTTGTAAAAACTATGAGCATTAGCTCAATGCATATTTACACACATAGGCTTATAAGGTTTTGTAAAGAAAATATGCATGTTAAAGTATAAAGTGATCCATGTTTTGCTAAACAATGACACTTATTTAGCTAATAAGTGATCTCTATTTAGCTTAAAAGTGAACCAAATTTAAAGTGACCTATGTTAAGCTAAAAAGTGACCTTTGTTCAACTAAAAAGTGGCCTCCTATTAATCTAAAAAGTAATCTTCATAATGTTTCGTTATAGTCATCGTTGCTATTTTGTTTGATCTAGTGAAAACTATATTCTCAAACTTGGACTTTATATATAAGGGATTTAAAACAAGTCTGCATGTTAAACTAAAATTGACTATTGTTTAATTAAAAAGTGACCCTTGTTTAGCTAAAAAGTGACCCTTGTTTATTCATTTTAGTTTATCTGTGGTTTTGTGTTTGATCAAGTGAAATGGCCATGTTCTGAAACTTGGACATGGGTTTTAACTTCTATATATGTAACGTCTTTCGTGATTGTCCCCTATTTTTTTTCTAGCCTATTAGCTCAACTGGTAGAGCAATGTGCAAATGCACATGAATGTAGGTTCGAATCCTACATAGGCTATCAAATGAGAGAATACTTCTTTGCATTTCATTACTTGTTTGTCTAAGAAATGGAGTGGTATATTGATTTTGGTTTATGTAAAAGATGTTTTGTTTACTTGAGAATTGAGATGTGTCCAAAAACCAAGTATCTATCCAAAGACGGTGAAAAAGTCTTGTGGGATTAATCTTGTGCTTTTAAGGTCACTCAAAGAACCCTTTTAAGTTACCCTATGTTTGTATTAAGTCACCTTGTTGTTTAATGCAATATGCCTTTTGCTGCAGTGATTGCTTATCTTTTTTGCTATGTATCTGGCCTTCATGCATTTAGCACAATAGTGAAGCAATCATAGTATTAAATTTAGAATTTTACATGCCTATGTTCATTGTAAGTGACCCCAAATTTCATTACAAGTGACTTTACTTCCATTATAAGTGACCTCTCTTATTATTTCACTATCCTACAAGTGATCCCTCTTACAATGAAAAGTAACCCAATTGCCAAGTAGTAGCCTATGTAGAATTCGAACCTACATTCATTGTGCAAAGCACATTATTGCTCTACCAATTGAGCTAATAGGCTTGATACACACTTTGGACCATGGAAAGAGCTGTAAGATGTTAAAAAGAGCAACAACCATTAAAACTACAATCACAACCGTCCTCTCAGTTGATTTCTTCTAAAAAAATCCGGAATATTTTCCACATAATACAACTGCAGCAAATTCAGTAGCCGCTTATCTTATCTTAGCATTTATCCATCAACCACCATAGTTCAGAATCCCAACAACCACTACCAGCTCTGGAAAAATTCATCCAAGCTAAGAGTTTCTTTTCAAATGAGCATGGTAACAAGATTCTCAAATATCAAATGAGCCCTATTTCATTTGAAGCTCTACAAACTACACAAAGAGATTCACGTTCACACAAGACACCACTTTACAACAAGGAAGAACCACGTTTAGATGACACTATTATTACAGTATGAAGTTGGCGAGGGAAAAAAGAAAGAACAAACTCTGCTGTTAAATGGGACTGGATGAACGTTTTTAAAGCACCAAGTATGTGATTGTGATCTACCCACCATTAAAACCAAATTGTTTTTGGATTTCTAAACAAGGAGGCCGAGCTCGCAAGCGAGTTCCCCAGCTTACAGGAAGCCTACATTGATCCAACAATGGCTACACTGATCAATTAAGACATCATCTTGATCAAAAAGTGACAAACTTCTAAAATTCTTGATCTCAAATAATGTTCTGACATTCTTGAACCCGTGGAAATCCAATCTAGATTGCTTAATGGGGGCTCATAGATTATGTAAAAGTGACCCCTTTATTTTAAATAAAAAACTAGAAGTAATATGGAAATGTAAGATGCAATCACTTTAACAAGAGCAAATGGTCACTTGTAGGACTATACAAGGTCACTTTAAAGCTTATCTTTTACATCTTATTATGCCCTTCTATTAATAGTTTGTTAAACTCTGTTTCTCATACCAGTTTTTGCTTCCATAACAATTAGCAATTTAGCACCTAAACAAGCTAGACAAGCTAAGTGATAGAAATATGCCATCACCAACAATAACTTATAAGTTACCAGAAGTTGATAACAAAGTGACCCCAAAAACACTTATGAGTGACCCCCAATAAAAAGGTAAGAGCAAGTAAAAGTAGCTTAGACATTAAATTTAACTAAGCTCAGCGGAACATTAATGAAATGATCAAAAAGAAAATCAATTTCATTACTCAAATCGGACCAGATCAAAACAGAAAGAGAGTTATGTTCCTTCTTCATAAAGAACTCAATTCAATCATTTCCCAATCGATGTTCGTAGAACCAAACCCTAAATCAACAAAAACTTCACAAACTCACAGCAAAAGTAGATTTGGATAATTAAAAATCAAACTCAATAAAAGACAATTATGGAGCAAGTTGTATAATAACAACAACATACCGTTGAATTTCTCGCTCTGAAGCATGGAAACTCCTTCGTTGAAGCACAAATTCCAAAATTAGGGGTTTAAATCGAAACCTTAGAAATTGAAGCACAAAACAACGAACCGAACTGAAGGAAGGTAGAAGAACAAGAATTTAATGATGATTGATAAGCTCATAGTCTCGCCATTGAAGCAGGGAGGAGAGAGAAACAGAGAAAGTGATTGAGTGACATGAGTAACGAGCGAAATAGAAAGAGAGAGATGGAGAATGAGTGAATCCAGTGTTAGTGAGAGGTCAAAGTTACACAAATTACTTCCATGCCATTAATGATACGGGTTGAATCTCAGCCATTAGATTAGTGCGTTGAACGGTCAACATCTCTTCTCACCATCTCACCGTAGCTTGCCTTCTCACTAGATCCCTACTCTCTCTCTCTCTCTCTCTCTCTCTTTATATATATATATATATATATATATATATATATATATATAGATAGATTATAATAAACTGCACTTGTAACTAATTGATTATGATTTAACTCTTGGATATAATATTATTTATACCGTTATACATAAAATTTATCTTTATGAATAATAATTGTACTTTAATATTTAATTGGAACCTCCACTTTGATATATAACGGTATAAATAATACTATATCAAGAAAATATTGTCTGAAATAATATAAATACTATTATGTTAGTCTATATTTTCAAAAAGGGAATTACGTTCTCTTTAGATGCCCTTATGAACCCGTAAATAACCTGTCATACTAGTTGTTGGTTGGTTAATAATAATAATAATAATAATAATAATAACCACCACCAGTGACAATGTTCGGTGGTCCCAATATGGCCATGGGCCTTAAACCTAATCCTTCCTGCTAATTGCTATACTGCTATAGTGCTATTCAATCAAGAAACCAAAATAAAAGAAAAAGGAAAAATAAGGTAAATCAATCAGCCCCCCACCCCCAAACCCAAATCATCAAAAACATCATCACCAACATTAGACTTCTCCCATGACCTCCAATTGTGGTCTTCTACTTAGTGTTTGCTGTTTGCATGCAGGTGGTAATGGGTTTCTTACTTCTCTCTCTTCTGGGTCAGGGGTGGGGGAGGTTGCTTTTGGCAAATGTAAATTGCCACCAGCCAAGTGAGCCAACCCAGACACCACGCCAAACAAACAATTACTCAAATTAGGGGGCAAACGGGGGTAAGACTGTGAGAGAACGGAACTCCGTGATCATCCTCAGATCAAGCCACTCACCATTGAAAACTCACTGTCCGTTCATCTCTTGTTCTAAAATTATACTGTAACTTAAAAGTCAAAAGGCCAGAATTAAGAGGAGAGAGGAGAGAGGAGAGAGGAGAGAGGGAAAGGGTCTGACACAATTGCAGGTATTATTTTTATTTAACCGTATAAGAATTGGTATGCATATATTTGGGCCAAATAAAATACTGTGGGACCCACACTGTGTGGGTGTCCTATTCACCCACACAGTGTTGGATATAGCTGGACTCGTTGAAAGATACATCTCCCACTTACACTCTCTTTCTAGAAGGCCAATATAATATTGATATTCTGGGCGTTTTCTAGAGAAGCTTATTAGATTTAATCACACGTTAGTATTGGTATTTGTTGCACCACCTCAAGAAATTAGTGGGGGTAAGATATCAAGGAAAATCTAGTCAAAGAAAGAAGAAAGAAGAAGGAAATGTGGAAATAAGCCAATAAGTTTTGCCGGTCAATAGAGTACTTTTTTTTTTTTTTTTTTGGTGGAAGGGAGGGCACGCAGACCCGAAAACAAAATTAAAAGCAATTACATAGCAATTAGCCTAGGCTTAGCCTTTCCCATGAGGTCATCAAACAGCACATTCATCATCCCTGGAACTGGCTCATCAAATTCGCGTACCACTTCTTGAGTTTCAAAGCTGTAGTTGGCCAACCAATTTGCTGAAGAATTAGCCTCTCTATACACATGTTGGAGTAACCTCCCAGTTGGGTTTCCTCATGATATCTTTGCACTGTTCAATAGTGAAGTAGTGTGGAATGAATCTTGGCGTTTCATTGCTGAGCATGTCGAATGCAAGTTCAGATTCCACTTCGACAATAAGCTTGGGTATGCATAGATTCCTTGCAATGATGAGCCCTTGGAGTATGGCCATAAGTTCAGCTTTTACAGAGGTGCACTCACCAAGCTTGATGGTGAATGCTTTTATGAACGCTCCCGTATCCGATCTAAGAACGCCACCGCCCCCAGCTTGGCCTGGGTTGCCGCGGGAGGCGCCGTCCGTGTTCAGTTTTATCCATGATGGAGGGGGTGGTTCCCAAGCGATTGGAACCTCTTTCCTTTGACGTTTCCTTCACAAATTGTTTGAGCTCTCTTCGATTCTGCTGCCAAGTATTCCTTCCCTTTTACTTTCACGAAAGCAAGCTTGTCCATGGGAATATCCGCTGGGTTACCAAGGGCACGACAATTGCACCACCTCCATAGCCACCAAAGAGTGGTGGAAAAGATGGTGGCCCACTCATCCAGTTTCTCTATGTTGCTAAAAATCCAGTCGCATAAGGACGTAGTGTAGAAAGCTTGTGTTTGATTTTGAGGAATTAGGGGGTTCCATACCTCTCTCGCAGCTTTGAGTCCTTTAGTATGTGCAGCCCGGTCTCCTCAAAGTGTCCGCACTCTGGGCACGACGCGTCATGAGCAATGTGGCGTCTCACTTTATTCGCGTTAGAGAGTAAGCTATCATGCATGGTGAGCCAAAGAAAGTTGCGGACGCGTTGTGACGCTGAGACGTGCCATATCTTCTCCCACTGAGTATGGGTGGGGTTGTCTTGCCCTTCTCTTATGATATCCATTGCGCTCTTAATAGTGAAATCTCCAGAGGAAGAGCCACCCCAAGATAGGCGGTCAAGGGCGGATGCTCCATTGGTAACTCTATGGGACGCAACTTGATTCAGTATTTCATGTGGCAGAAGGTGCGAAAGTTCGTCCCATTTCCACCTTTCACCATCCCAATACTCCGCAACCATTTTGCACAGCGTTTTATCATCAAGCTCTTGAGTGAGAAAGTGTTCAAGTGGTTTATCAGTTACCCAATTATGCATCCAGAAAAAGGTCTTATTGCCATCTCCAATTACTGCTTTAATACCTGCTCTCAGATACGGTGAGGAATCAACAATCCCCTTCCACGTATTTGACATGTTGCGAGAGGTTCGAAACATGTCAATGTCGCACCTACCTTCACAATATTTATTTCGCAATACCCGTGACCATAAGTTTTAAGGCTCGGAGAGGGTACGCCATCCAAGCTTGGTGAGAACCGCTGCATTCGTTTGATGCATTGAGCGAAATCCCAGCCCTCCCGCCTCCTTCTTTTGAGTAACTGTATTCCAGTTGACGAGATGCATCCTTCGTTGTTCTTCACTGCTTCCCCAAATAAATGAGCGAGTCTTTTTATCAATTTCATCGCATATTGACCTCGGGAGTAAGGTTGTTTGCATTGAGTATGAGGGAATGCTAGATAAGGCCGCTTTGGCAAGCGTGACTCTACCTGGCATGGATAGGTATTTTCCCTTCCATCCTGCAAGTCTGTTGTTCACTCGGTCAATCAAGTGCTGGTACGCAGTTCTACTGACACGACCCTTGGATGTAGGCATACCAAGGAACTTGCCCAAATCATCCTCGACCTGCATGCCCGAGGATTGGGCTATCGAGGCAATGATGTCTTCGTGTACGCCCTTAGAGAAACAAATGCTTGACTTGGTAAAGTTGACTCGCTCACCGGAAGCGTCACAAAACTTATTGAGGCAGTAGCGAATTACATCAATTTGTTCTTGGGTTGCCTCGGCAAATAACACGAGATCATCCGCAAAGAAAAGGTGGGAGATATCGGGTCCATTGGTGCTTGCTCGGATGGGTTTCCAAGCTCCCATTGCCACTGCTTCATTAATGATATGAGTATGTCTTTCCATGCAAAGTACAAAGAGGTAAGGCGACAAGGGATCCCCTTGTCTAACACCCCGACTAGGAGAGAACTCGTCCGTCGTCGCCCCATTCCAAAGGAATTTCTTTTTCGCTGTGTTAACACACCCCATAATGACCTCACTAAGATTGATTGGGAGACCCAATTCCATTAAGGTATCTTGGATGAAAGACCATTGGATCCGATCGTAAGCTTTCTCGAGATCGATTTTAACCGCCATCATTCCATGACCCCTGCATTTGGATTTCATAGTATGGAGGATTTCTTGGACAATGACGATATTATCAGTAATTTGTCGCCCGGGGACGAAGCTCATTTGAGTGGGTTCTATGACCTTAGGAAGGATCATTTTTAGTCGATTGACTAAAGCTTTGGTGATTATTTTAAATGCCACGTTGCATAGCGATATGGGTCGGAGGTGCGTAACTGTTTCAGGGTTATCCCTCTTCGGAATGAGCACAATAAGCGTGTCATTGAGAGTAGCAGGGGAAGTTACTCCATTGAGGACACCAAGGGCAGCATTCGCCACATCATCTTTGACAAGCTCCCAATGCTGTTGGTAGAAAAGAGCATGGTATCCATCCGGTCCTGGGGCTTTGAATGGACTAATGTCATCTAGGGCATCTTTAAGATCAGTGCTTGTGAAGTTGCGGGCAAGGAATCTATACTCCTCATTGCTGAGAGCTGGGAACCTTCCTAGTGGGAGGTCGAATGGACCATCCCGTGGATTATCATCCGTGTAGAGGCTGATAAAATAATTTGACACCATTTTTTGCAATTCATGGGGATCAAAAAACCACTCTCCTTCAGTGGATCGCAACGCTTTGATTCGATTCCTTTTGCGTCTGATAATGGTGGTGGCGTGAAAAAATTTCGTATTTCTATCACCATCGAGGAGAGCTTCCGTTCTAGCCTTTTGGAACCAAAAAACATTGATTTGCTCGAGAACATCATCCAACTCTTTTCGGAGTGACGCTTCAAGCTTGAGCAGCCCATTGGTTATACGAATCCCTTATTAGGATGGCCTCATGGTTCCATGCGGGAAGACGAATGACTCTCTGTACTATGAGACCGATCCACGTCTCAAATGTGCGGCTATAGCCGTTTGATTCCTCTTGTTGAAGAATCCCTTATTAGACATATTGCTCAGCAACGTGTGGTAGGTGGTATATTCACTGATGATGACTACCAATTCTATTTATTTCGTGTCAGTATTTTATTTACAAATTAATAAAATAACTAACTTCCTTATCTCAGAAATTTTATCGTCCAAGGCAATTATTTCCTCTCAACCATGCCGCGAATACAATGGGTTACGATGAAAAGTTCATATACCTTGATAACTCATACGTCAAAAATTGGGGGATTGATGGAGTTTCATGAAGATTCCAAGGGGGTTGATGGGCCTTTTGGGGTTGTTGGGTCACGGTCGATTATGTGGTGCAATATGTGACCGAACTTAGATTTCACTCGTCTTAACCGACAAGCGACAAATGATATATGTATATAAATAGTTTTTGTTTATTTATTATTTTACATCTTTATTATTAAGTGAAGCTAGAGCGTCTTGCTTTTGCAAGAAAGACATTGATCTCCCTATCGAGAACAATTCTTGTTTCCCGAAGAGAATCAAGAAGGTTAATCTTCTTACATTTTTTTAATTCTTATTTTGATGAAATATTCTGATCTCTTGATTTGCTTAATTTGATATGGTTTATTTTCGGGTTATTAAACGAAAAATCATGTTGTGCAGGAAGATTGTCAACTTTGAAACGGAAAATTGCACATATCTCTTATGTTCACAAAAGAAGGTTTGGCTATTGTGTCTTGTTATTTCTAATAATTAATTTTTTTAGGGCGTTGTCCTCTTTTGCACAAAAAAAAAAAAACAAATTAGGTCGTGTTGGGTCATGTCGGGTTTGGTTTCGTGTAGATCTCAAAATACACATATTTTATATCACTTTCGTTTGGAAAAACAAGATGAAGTTCTGCCTTCTCTTGAAATAGCGTTTTTAACAGAGCTTACATCAAAAATATTAGGTGGAGAATGGAGTCCTGTGCTGGATATTTGTTTGATGAGTTTCAGGATTGGATAACTAAATGTGGATTATGCTTCCATTGTTCTTTTGTTTGGAGGATGAAGAGTACTCGATAAGTTTAGAATCTTGGCCATGTTTCGGGAATAGTGTGTAGTGGTTTTCGGAAGTAAGGATGGAAAGAATCTACGGTAACGTGCTCTGCTTGTTATTTGAGCAGAAAAATGTGCACTGGTTGTTAGTTGGATAGAAAAATGTGCTCTAGTTGTTATTTGTACAGGAAAAAAATAGATCTTTCATGATAATTTCCTTTTAGATGTCTTGGTTTGGGAAAAAGCCCGTATCTTCCTCCATATGATTCTGAGACAGTAAGACATTTAGCATTCTTTGGCACTAATTCTGTTTGACCTACTTTAAACCAATCCCCCTTTATATTAGACCCACTTTTAACCCCCCCCCCCTCCCGTAAACGTTAACTGGATCTATCCTGAATCGTATACTAAACTGCTTATCCTCACTAATCTTGTCAACCAAAACTAGCTCAAGAACGTTCAACTTTACCTTGCTCTTCTGCTTAGATATTGTAGTCGGAACCCCGACGACCGTTCGGCCCGAATTCAATGATATCCGGAACGTTGAGTAAATTTACAACAAAATACATTGAGTAAATCGACAATAAAGAGCCTAGAACAACCAAGGCGAACCTTCTTGCCACCGACATAGCCATTCTTGAGCAAGGGACGAAAGACCGCTGATCGAGATCTAGATCTTCGACCTCAGGAGCATCTTCAACTTGAACCCTTCAAATTCCCATTATTATTGCATAGTAATGGTGGCTTTTTGAGTGAGAATGAAAACGAAAATGAGAGAGTTGTGGACAGATTAATCATTAGCTTTGGGGAATAACTTCTATGGCCAGAGAGAGAGACAAAGAAGAAGAAGATGAGAATGACAATTGATTAAGGAGCAAAAAATATGAGTGAAAGAAAGAAGATCTGGAGAATTGAATGCAAGAGGAGAGAGAGTGAGAAAGAAAAAAGAGGGGTTACGAGATGGTGGTGTTGTTGGTGATAGGATTTTGGAGAAGGAAGATGTGGAGAAGCAGATGAGAGGAGTAGAGGAGAGAGAAAGAGAGGGGTTGTGGGGGGGGGGGCGGAAATGTGGTTAAGTGGGTATTTATATGTAGGGTTGATTTAGAGTATAAAGAAAATGGGGAAAAAATCGACAGCTCAACTTTATCTCAAGTCGCCATTTCATCGACCGAATCAGCGACAGAAGTCCAAATTGGTCGCTGATTTCGGCCATTAGCGACCGACAGAAAATTGGTCGCTAATATCGGTAGCAAAACTGCGTTTTTCTTGTAGTGAAACCTTGGAATGGTTTACCAATTCTGTACCTGATTTTTTTAGGTAAAATTCGAGTCGGAGTTGTCTTCGATTGCGAATCCGGCTCACTCCTCTCTCCCTTCTTACGTGACTTGGGTGGCGCCATGGTTAAAGGAAGTGGAGAGAGAGTGAGATTTTATGAGTGAAGAGAGAGAGAGAGAGAGTAGTTGTTAACTATATTTCAAGAAAGGAAAGAAAGTATGCTTATGCAAATGTTAACTATATTTCAAAAATCATGTTTTTTTCCTACGATTCAAACAAAGAACATAAGTTTGATTTTCCAGCTTAGATTAATATAATTTTGGACTCTTTTTTTCTTTTTTTAATGATGGTAGTAATATGGTCCTAGCAACTTAGGATCGGAGAGGATAAAGGGGATTCCAAACTGTTGGGGATGAAAATTAAATCCCCGTCTCGGAGGTGGAAGGTAACGCCAATTCTCTCAGTATTAAACTCCAATTATTAATCTACAGTAACGTGCTCTGCTTGTTATTTGGGCAGAAAAATGTGCACTGGTTGTTAGTTGGACAGAAAAATGTGCTCTAGTTGTTATTTGTACAGGAAAAATAGATCTTTCATGATAATTTCCTTTTAGATGTCTTGGTTTGGGAAAAAGCGATAGTTGTGTGTTTTGTATGTATGTATGTGTTTTCTATTAGAGTCTTCCAAGGAGTGTCTTGTTGATTTTCAGAGAAAATGGAAGGCTTTGTAGCATTGTTTCCTAGGGTTAAGGTTGTGTTGTATGTGATCAAATCCAGTTGACTAATATTGTGAACAAATGCAGGGGGCAATTGACAATGCCAGAAAAATGGAAAGTGGGGCATGCCCAAAGGGAGAAGAATCAGCTTGCTCGAGAAAGAGAATTGTAATCAGACTAAGTTAATTTTGATGTCCACAGACACGAGTATTGCTGTGAAATATGCTTATGCGGAAGATCTGAAGGGAACTGCTTTCCCTAGGATGAGTATATTACATAACTTCTGACATTCCAAGTGATTATCATACTATAATCGTCTTCCCTATCGCCATAAATCCAAGTGAGTCTCTCCCTCTCTCAATACAGGTACTTCATATATGTATGTACAAGGTGCAGGCACTTGTTGTTCCAAAAATGCTCATCTCCTAGCCACATATTAGAACACGGGCTTGGAGAAGCTGTGGGTGTTCCTAAGGCTTTTTCCCGTTTCCATGAAAAGAAAAAGAACATAATTGGATTCAAGCCTCATCGCTTGCAGTGATGTATCATATATAGAGTCGGGTGGTCATGCTCGAGCTCGAGCTCCGATCCACATTTCATAAGCATTTACTACTGAGTAAAAACTTTCGAATCTGGGCAAGGCTGCAATTGCAGTAAAAACTTTTTGGTCTGCTATTGCAGAGATTTCTTGTCCTCATTTTTCTACGTCTCGATTCAATTCCATCGGATCCGCGATTCTCCAATCTTCTAGCCCTGGGTGTTGTTTGGTCTATTGCAAGTTTGCAACATGCAGCAGATTGCAGACATATGGAGTTAAGTCGAGAAATACAAAACTTCAATAACAAATTAAATAGACGAGGCAGTATGGATTAATTCCTTTGATTTGGTCAAATTATCTTGGTTCCCACTTCCCAGATTTCTACTCGCTGCAACGAAGTAATAACCACTATATGCAAGATGAAAGACCATTTCCCAGAAGAGGCTACTATAGATATTTATTCAACCATTTCATTCTTCTTCTACATGTTAGAAGCGAAAACAATGGAGAAACTTTGCTTAACATAATCCTAATGATTCAGGGATTCACCCCAATTTACAAGTCCCCACCAACCAATTATTTACTCAGATAGAAGTTAGAACATGAGACAATGGTGGTATTACATGTTCACAGATCACAATATAGAGTTAGCATAACCGTGTTCGGTTATGCATTGCATCTACTTTAAAATCTCTCCAACATTATATCAATTAGCCACTCTGAGTCTCCAACTCTTAAATTTTGCAGCTCAAACCACAAATTAGCTAACACAATGTAAAAGCTAGGTAGCAGAGAAGCATACGGTTCCTAAGATCATGTTTCGTTTACCATTCAACACCTCAAAAAGTTCCATCAGGTGGCTTCCTTGTGAAAAACACATCTTCAGCCCATTAATTTTCAAATTACCAAACTGGAGCATGCCAGATAATTTTGGGGACGTCCCATAAACAGACACGACCACTATGGAGGTGGTTACTTACCCATTTATGAGGCTGGAATTGTTAGTAAAGAAGCTTTTTGGTAGTTTCAAAACCCTTCCAGGAAAAACAATTTATTCCATAACATCCAATCCTTAAAACACCTAAGAAGACATTGAAATATCAAATCTTTTACCCCGGAACTGGCAGCGGCAGTGGATACTGGATACTGTGGATAGTGGAGAAAAGAGAGGTAGGGAGCTCCCAGCCTCCCACCAATGCTTTGTATACAATTAGTATGTGATGTTATGAACAGATACAGCATATACACCTACAGCAAAAATAGAAGCAGCAAATGACTCAAGTCTCAACAAACAAGAAATCATCTGAATCAAGGGTCTCCACATCTCAACCGGTATCTCGTGTCCATAACCTATCGCTAATGTTTTGTCAAATAAAGAACGTCTTCATCTTCTTCAAGTGCTAAGAGCTGTGTCTAACTGTCAAACACTACTGGACAATGATAAATGACTCCTCTAAAATTGGACAGTAACAAATGGTCACGGACTCACGGATGATCCATGAACGTACTAAAAAAATGAGTGCCCAAAAGATTTCTGTAGACGCCAAAAAAGCGTCTTCAGATTTCTCCGCAAAAGCCCGATGATGAAATGAGTAAATTTTAAGCTTGAACTGCTATTTTGCTTTAATAGTTAAGATAAGGTCTCAGGTTTTTCCCTCCAAACACTCATTCATTCCATTCCATTCAGAAGCCCTGTTCAAGAGCTTTCCAACGACACGTCTCATGCCTCATTCCGACTCTCGGTCGCCAAGTTGCGATTTAAGGATAAAACCGTCTTTTACCGTTCAGGGGTAAAACCGTCTTTTCATGTTTTTCGGAATATTTAAAATCCTCCGGAAAATGAAAATGGGCTGGATGACGTCATTATGACATCATCCAGCTGTCTGCTGACAGTCGTCAACGGCCCTGGGAAAAGTCTTAGGGCCGCTAGCGACGCTGACCAATTTCCCAGCGCCGCTAGCGGCGCTGACTTCCCTTCGGGCTCAGCTCATTTTTCAAGCCTGTCTCATTTTTCAGCTCAAATTCGACCGTACAACCCTACTTTTCCACGCCTTCATAAACAACCCTTCACCCTCAGTTCAAAACACACAGTCTACAGTTGACAACCTCTATTCTCGGGAGTATTGACACCGAGCTTCCCCCTCTTTCTTCCAAACTTGAGATCTATTTTTACTATTCTTGTCAAATATAACCTACAGTTCAGATACAAATTTCTGAGGGCTCAAATTAAATTAATTGCTTAATTGTTTATTTTCTAAGTAGTCATAATGTAGATATCATGCTAGGTCACGTTTTTATTGCTTCCTAAATATTGTCTGTATAATTGTTGTACTGCCCAACTTGTCATTCGAATGCATGTCTAAAAAAAGGGTTAAAAATAAATGTTGTGATGCTTGTGATAAACCAATTAATAGTCTAAGTCTAGGTTGTTAATTCGGTTTTGTATGGGAATTATGTCTTTAAATTATTAAGCAAACTTGAGTTAGTAGAGGCCGTCATAAACGGGCGAGTTGGGTGCCTAACACCTTCCCACCTCGTACCTTCGCCCCCGAACCCTTTATTCTTGGGTACTTATATAGTTTATATAAGCGGGAGTCTTTCTAAAAACATGATTAGTTCACTTATCGCCTATAGGGTTGTCCCTTCGGTTTGTCCCTTCGATAAAACGCCGATAGCAGATTTGTGACCTCTTTCATGGTTTTTATTCAATTCAAGTCTTTACAAAAGCTTTTCTAACTCGAGGGTCCCTTGAACTTATCTAAGCCCCCAACTGACAAATTTTCTATAAGGACGCACTCCGTGGAAACAAGGATTGGAAAAATCCCGGGTCCTTACAGTGGCGACTCCGCTGGGGACTTATTTAAGAGGGTGAGACTCGAAAGTCAAGTTTGCTTAATTGTTTAATAACATGTTCCACATTTTCGCATCATTTGCACGTGCTTTTGCACAACCTTTTGACCCTTATCGACCCACGAGGAAGTTTGTGTCGCAACTCGTAGACAACCCGTATATCTAAAGGAATATACAGTTGTCCTATCGTGCAAATCGACGCTTCCTCACCCATGACTCATCAATCCTTTGTTGATGAAAAGAATTACAATCGATGTGTCGACCATCCGCCGAACGGAAATTGTAATTTGTCGTGGTAACCTCACAGGAGCCAAAAGCCTTTAACCCACATTCATGCATCCGCTTGCTTGTTGTTCATATGTCGTTGTAATGCCCGTCTGATCACATGTTTGTCTGTAAACTGCGTTGTTATAATGCTTGCTTGAATGCATGGATGTCGTGATTATGTGCCAACATGTACTTACGTGCTAGGAGTCGTTTTTTTTTTAGCTAGTTCCTAATGCCCAAAAATGGTGCGAGAATTCAAATTCAATGAACACTCATCATTTTCCCAATGATATATTCTAAAAGTCATAGACAATTTCTAGGATCTTTTTAGTAAAAAAAAAAAAAAAGAGTCAGTCTTTCAATTTTCCCTCTCCCTTTTTCTTATTTCTGTATTTTCTTTTTTCTTTTGATGTATTTCAGATTCGGTCAAAAAAAAAAAAAAATCAAAAAAATCAGAAAATAAAAAAAAAAACGACAAAAACAAAAATGCCGAAAAAAAAAAAGGGGACCGAATTTTTTTTATTATTTATTTTATCCCATTTTTTCATTTTCTTTGAGTCTAAAAAAAATAAAATTAGGATAGTCATCCTTTTCCATTATTTTTCTTATTTTCGTTCACTGACTTTGTTTTCCTTGAATATTAGGGAAATATTTGGGCATTTAGGCTTAAGGACTTTCTTTTCCCTTTTAGGACAATGTGCTTTCTATGTGTGGGTCAATTTTTCATTAGATTGGAGTCTCGTGGTTTTAGTTACTAAGTGCTCCGTGCTTCCTATTCAGGATAAGGGGTCCAAAGAAGAAAGGAAATCTTGAGAAAAGTTGGGCTCGGCCTTCGGGGAGGCTGGTTCGTCTGCAACCGTCTACACCACTAGGTCCTCGTTTACCTACACCACAAACAGATTCACCGTCAATAAATTCACCGTCACTACATACCTTCTTCTCCACACCAATCACCCCTCCCAACTTCACAATGCCTAAGACCATGGATGAAAGATTTGATGACCATGGATGAGCGAGTTAGAAAGGGTTCGACTCAAAGTTGAAGATATAGAAAGAAAAAGAGAAGAAGAAGCAAGGGTCCCTTCCGATTCCGATTCTGAGGAAGAAGGGTCAGATGCCATGCTGGCTAAGATCATTTCTGTGCTCAAGAGTAGCGGCTTGATCTCCAACTATAGTGCCAACGTAGGAAAGTTTGACACTAAGATCAAGGGTAAGCTTCCGGCTAAATTCTCTATGCCTGAAATACCCACCTTCACGGGAGTTGACAACCCGCAGGATCACCTGAAATCCTTCACTACTGCTATGGCTCTAAGGGGAATCAACATGATACTCTATGCCCATCTGTTTCCCCAGACCCTTGATACACATACTCGACGATGGTTTTACTCCCTAGACCTAGAAAGCTACCCAACTTGGTCTGATTTTACCATGGTCTTCCTGGCTCGATACAAGGACAACGCTACTCTCCCCATCACTTTGAGGGAGCTTGAAATTACCACCCAAAAGAGGAATGAGGGATTCACTAAATTCCTCCGTCGATGGAAGTCCAAGATAGCTGAAATGGTGGAAAGGCCCTCCGAAACTGAGCAGATTAGGCATTTCATTAAGAACCTGCAATCGGCTTATAAGAGTCACCTTCAGTATCAGGCCATTGACTCATATCAGCGTCTATATG
Organism: Tetragonia tetragonoides; assembly: GCA_038025085.1. NCBI lineage: Eukaryota > Viridiplantae > Streptophyta > Magnoliopsida > Caryophyllales > Aizoaceae > Tetragonia > Tetragonia tetragonoides. Next base: position 14,232,458 of record CM076140.1, on the reverse strand, counting down.
ACGTTAGCATCCTCATTGAAGATGATATCAACAAAAATAAGGACCAGGCCACCCCTAAGCCCTTCACTTATGGGAGAGACAAAAGGGCAACTGCAGGAACCTCTTCTGGTGCTCAGGTCAATGAGGTCGCTGCTGTGAATACCTTTGCCGAAAGAAAGCCACAAAGAGAATTCACCCCTCTTGGAATGACTCTGTCACATGCTCTTGAAAGAATGATAAAAAATAATCTGCTGCAGCCCATTGGACCTACCCCGGAACCATCCGTTAAGGGTCGTAACTGGAAAGAAGGCGATTACTGCAAGTATCACCAAAGGAAAGGCATGACACAAATGACTGTTGGGCCCTTAAGCACATCATACAGGACAAGATAGACAATGACACACTACCATTGCCTAAAGCTGAAGAAACTGGAGGTTTTGGTAACCTCCTAAGTGCTATCAATCATATTGCAATTGAGGAGCCTAAAGATTACTCTCACCTCATCTGTGACGAGGAGACCACTCTGATTTCTCAAAAATCCTATGAAGAAGAACCAGACATAAAATTCCACAAAGTAGTGGATGACAAAAATCTAATACAAGTGAGTCTGGCTTGCATAATCAAGGAGATACAAGAGATGAGAGAGAAGGTTGACATCCTAGAAGAACGCACCTCCAAGTGCAGAAATACGGTCATCTTGACCAAAGAAGAAACTTGGTGGCGCCAAGACCTTCTGTATCACAAGATGTCCAAGTATGGGTATGTTCGCCCAAGGACCCCTACATCAAAGCTCATGCCGAGAGACGGAAATCCCTTTCTAAGCTGCACCTACTGCGCGGCTGAGGGGCATCATATCAAACAGTACAGGCGTTTTAAAGGGCTAGTCGTGCGTTTCATTGACCAAGGGACGATGTGGCCACCATACACTTGGACAGTCAACTGGCGTCGTCATAGTCACGAAAAGTATACCCCTCTCTTTGCACCAATGGAAGCAGTTATGAACGCACTAGTATGGAGAGGTGACATTCAGCCTTACATCCCTTTGGAAGAGGCAAAGTCGGAACCGGGAGAAAATCGACCATATTGCAAGTATCATCGGGTATTCGGGCACCATACAGACGACAGCCTACGTCTAAAAGACAATGTCCAAGGCATCATTGATAGAGGAGAAGTTCCGCCCCCACTAAGGGATGGCAACATGGATGATGAAGCCTGGAACTGACTGGTTACTTGTAGGAGCTAGAGGAGTCGAGTATGAGTCTCCAAGTTTTGTCGAGTTAGGGTCCTAGCGAAATCTTTAGGTTGAGTCTTGAATAGGGGGTGTTCCCCTTTTATTTTCCTTCTAAGTCTAGTTTCTTTTTGACGGGTATTAGAGACCCCCCTTCTCTAAAGTCATGTGTGCCTATCTATTTTTGCACGTCAATAAAAGTCCTCTTGCTCATTTCTTTCTTTGTTTAACTATTGACAAATTCAATGAATACAAAGTTGCACAAATCATTAACTAATTAATTTAAGCAATGTAACTAAACTTCGCAAAAGCAAGAATACAGATTTTCACTTTAACAGGAATTTGAGTAGCTAAACTCCCTCAACGATGCCACTCCAAAAAAAAAAAAGGAAGCAAACCAGCCTTTTGCAACAACCTCGACACAGAAGTGACTTTGGCTCCGATCGAAGAAGATCCTTGGTACCAAGACGTCTTCAACTACATCACCAAAGGAGCATACCCTCAAAATGCCCCACTAAGAGCTCAATGGGCCATCCGTCTCTTAGCGGCGCAATACATAGAATACAAGGGGGTTTCGTACAAGAAATCTCACAACGGGGTTAACCTCAGATGTGTGAACGCCGAAGAAGCTGCAGAGATTATGGACGAGGTACATAATGGGGTGTGCGGACCACACATGAACGGGCGAATGCTCTCCAAGAGGGTTCTACGACTAGGATACTACTGGACTACTATGGAAAAGGATTGTTACGACTACGTTAAGAAGTGTAAGAAGTGTCAGTTATATGCCAACCTGCAGCATATGCCACCCTCGATGCTCCACAACTTCACCTCTCCTTGGCCATTTTCTACATGGGGGATAGACATCATTGGAAAGATCACCCTGAAGGGCTCGGGAGGACATGAATACATCCTAGTAGCCATAGATTATTTTACCAAGTAGGTTGAAGCCCAGTCCTATGCCATCCTTACCTCCAAACAAGTGTCCAAATTCATAAGGAACAACATCCTTTGCCGATATTGTGTTCCACATGAAATCATAAGTGACCATGGATCTCACTTTAAAGCCGAAACAGCCACCCTTCTCAAAAGCTACAAAATCCAGCACCACAAATCATCCCCTTACCTTCCCAAAACCAATGGCGCAGTAGAGGCCGCCAACAAGAACCTCAAAACTATCATTGAAAAGATGATAGAAAACTACAAAGATTGGCCCATAAAACTCCCATTTGCACTTTGGGGGTATAGGACATCCATAAGATCCTCTACGGGAGCAACACCTTACTCCCTAGTATATGGAATGGAAGCAGTTCTACCCATAGAAGTCCAACTACTCTCCATGCGCATAGCCTTAGAAGGAGACATTCCTGAAACCCAATGGTTGCAAGCCCGTTATGAAGAGCTCATGTTCACAGATGAAAGACGTCTACGGGCCCTAGACCATTCCCACATGTATCAACAACGCATGGCAAGAGCGTTCAACAAAAAGGTGCGACCTCGAAATTTAAAGGAAGGGGACTTAGTTTGGAAAGAAATACGAGCCCCAGTAACCGACCCCGGAGGCAAATTTCGACCAAACTGGTCCGGACCATTCATCGTCAAAGACATCCTATCAGGAGGCGCCGTTAGACTCATGGATATTGATGGCATCGAGTTCAACCAGCTCACCAATATGGATCAACTAAAGAAGTGTTACGTCTAAAAAATAATAATAATAATAAATATAAAATTTCGAAAACTTAAAAAAAACAAAAAAAAACAAAAAAAACAAAAACAAAATCGTACACTATTTGAATGAACTACGCTGGCCTGATTCCACACTGGATAAGTAGGTAACCCTTTCAAAGGGGCCCGGCCAAAATCAATCCAAAAATTCCTTTCAACTCATTCAAAAAAGGGACAATCTTTATTCAAACTAAACGAATAAGCTTACATTGCAAGAATTAAAACTTTCTAAGGAAATAATGCAACTATGAGGGTTTAAGCTAAACAAATTCCTATTATTATTTTCCTTTGAAAACTAGACTTGCTTTCCTAGAAAACTACTTTAATCCTTCTTCCCTTTAGAGGGCATCGTTGAAGAGTTCTTCTTTGAAGGACCCTGGCTTGAGGACGACATGTGATCGCTTCCTTGAGCTGGGGGCTTGCCTCTCTTCAGTACGTGATAGTCTCCCATTGGAGACAGTTCTTTTCTTTTAATGCCTCCTGTTTACGAGTCATATCTAGGCTTTAGTTGGTCCCACTCCTCATGACGAAGGGCTCGTCTCACTTCTCCATCACTGCAAGAAAGCCAGTTTAGGTAGATCTCAGAGACCTGAATTGGGGCAGTCACCCGAGGTACAGTCCAGTGATGCCGGCTATGCCAATACTTTCCCCACTCCACAGCAAATTCAGTGGTTAAGGCTACGACATTTGGTCCCGTAGTCTCCTGACAGGGGATCACCTGCTTCAAACCATATTACCTCATGACCCTAGAGGGAAAGAAGAAGTGGTCATGTACAGACCCAGTACGGTAGTATGAAGGATCAAGTCATCACAAGCCACTAAAGAAGTCAAGCTCCACCAGGGCACATGCCAACGGATGACAGGTCCCGCTTGGAAAAAGGCATCCCATTCAGCAAGGGACTTTTCAGAATATAGCCTTTTCCTAACTAGAAAGCTAGCAGCAGTATAGGTTTTCTTTGACCAGGTCCGAGGAACACGAATAATCAGATTATCTGGTGACTCTATCAACCTCAGATGTTCACATAACCAGATCTGAAGCAGCAGGGGGCTGCCCGAGAAAGATTGGTTGGGAGATGTTTTCAACCTGTCAAGCCCAATAATGGTTTCCCCTATGACCAGATGTAAGGGAGAATGTCCTTCAACCATTTGATTAACCACTCGCAGCAATGAGGCTCTACCCAAGTTGAAAGATTCTGCATTAACAAACAACAGGCGGTTTAACAGGCACAGTACAAAAGCCTGTCGACTGCAACGCCTGAATATGGCATCTTTTTCAGAAGAAATAGCGAACCTTTCGCAAAGTTGAACCAAGTCCACATCGACACCAAGCACCATCTTTTTGGCTTCTGTAGTAGATGACAAACCCATGATTTCCTGTATTAATCCCTAAAACCATCCCTCAGATAAGGCACAACTGGGGGAAGAACATCAGGAATATTAGTGATCGCAGCAAATTCCTCAACCAAAGGGCATAGTTCGGAATTACCAAAACGAAAAACATGCAGGTCAGGATCCCAATAATTCAAAGCAGACCGAAGAAGGGGCCACGGTATTTTGGTTGGTTTTAAAGTCAGCAAGGCAGAAACGTGAAACGAGGCTAGTTCAAGCTTATCTTCTACGGTCAGATTTTTTCACTAGGAATCGAACAGATCTTCAAAGGATTTCACCATGGCAGAAAATTGGAGAAGTTTGGGAGAGCTAAGGTATACAAAAAAAAGTGGTACAACGTCAACCATCCCGAAAATCCTACTTATAGACAGGAACGTGGGCCGAAAAAGCCAAAAATTCGAAAAAAAGAGCCGTCAGCAGCACTGGTTAGCGCCGCTAGCGGCCCTGACCAGCGCCGCTAGCGGCCCAGACCCTGGCCCGGTCCAAATTTCCCTTTTGCTCCAGTTCGCACTTTTGATCCAGACGACCCGATTTCGGCCCAGTTTTAATACCCGCGCGGAATTACAAAGCCCGAGACTCTCTTAGATTTATCTTTTTTTCATTTTTCTTTTCTTTTTTTCTTTTCATTTTTTTAGGGGGTATAATATGTGTAATTTTTTCTTTCTCCTTTGCATTTTTTTTACCTTTTTACCTTTTTCTTTTTTTTATTGTTATTATTCCCTAAATTATGGCTTTGGCCTACTGCATAACACGTTGCATAATTAGATCAGACGGGCATAATTGAGTCATCATAGCATATCATACATATCAAAAAAAAATGTGTTGCACCAAAAACAGGAGTTCGAAATTCCAAGGCCAATGTTTACAAAAGCGGCCCAACATTGTTCAACAGGAATCGTTGCTGTCAGCCTCATTATCAATGGACGGCCCCTGACCATAGTTTACGGTTGAATAGTAGAGAGAAGAGATATATATGGGTTTGTTGTTCTCAGGCCTCATGTCCCGTCCATCATACGCTGCGGCTCGCATAGGGGTACCTGCCGAAAACCCCGAGGCAAAGAAGTTCATCGTGGCCTGACTAGCGAAATCCATAGCCACATCCTGATGAGAAGGCCCAGCATATGACATATCCCATCCAGGGGCGTTCGCCCAACCTCCAGCCAAGGGCGTAGCAACGGGCAACCTATCAAGAGAAGGTCGGAAATCAGCAGGAGAGAACATTTCAGGAACATACGGGACAGAAGCCCCGGGTGCCTCATCAATAGGAGGCCTGGTCAACATCACAGGAGGAGAACGAGCAATAGATGGTCTGCTCGCCGAGGAAGCCCTCGCAGCAGAAGAGTGGCGTGGTCCTACCGAAGATGAAGACTGAGACATCTGCAGATAATCAAAGTAAAAATGTTAAGTTAAGCACTTCACTTAGCTAAATAAAAAAAAGAGAGAATAGAGTTTGCTTACATCAACGGTCTTAGACCGAGAACTCTTCCCCTTGCCCATCACTCGACCGTAGCCTTTCTTCAACAAATGAATGAGCTTGAAGACTTGAGAGGTCTGCTTCCGGTTCAGCTACAAAAGAGAGAGAGAGCCACAAAATAAAGTCAACACTCAAAAGCAAACACAAGTACAAAAGAGAGAGAGAGAGAGAAGAAAGCTTACCCCCGTGCAACCTTCAGGCAAGGGCAAGCCCCCCACCGCCTCTCCGTCAGGAATATGGAGAGGGAACTCCTCCACTATGCGTCCCCCACTCTCCCCAATGTACCTCACCTCATTGGTCGGCAAGGTCACACTTGGGGGCTACCCCGAGAAGCTCTGGAATGAGACCTCCTAAGACCCCGAGGAGCTAGACGATCCGCCTACAAGACACAAGGAGTCAGTATATTACGCGTACAGTTAAAAGATGCAGATAAGTTTCTTACCTCAGAAGTGAGGTCTGGCATCAAGAGGTCCAAGCAATAGGCCAAGTACATGGCGGTCTGGTCTAAGCCAACGACCTTCGGCACGATAAACTCCTGCGCCGCCCTACCACGGATCACAACCCCCAGGTCCCGCACACTCAGACCACGCAGGTAAAACATGGTCAAAGGAGGATCCTCCAGAACCAGATGAGTACCCAGGGAGGGATAGACCAACCGAGTCAAACGATCCCCTAAGTACCATACAAAGCTGAATGGCCCCTCGAAGACCACTCGTAGAGAAGATACCCTAAAAGACTCTAGGGTAATGTGGGTAGGAACTCTAGGAACATCATCAAAAGCGGACCACAATACCTGCAGATTACCAATTCAAAATTCATTCACACAAAATGAACGAAAGGGAATGCACAAGTCAACAACCACATACCGTAGACGCAGGATGACTCTCGAAGGTGGCCCGGAAATGCTCCAGAGAGGAAAACGGATGGGCATCCCTACCAACTCATCGTGAACCTAAAGGGAACATTCTCAAACTAGGACGATGAGGACCAAAAGCTGAAAAATACTCAAAGAACCACAGCTGCCACACAAGCAAACACAAAAAATGATTTCCACAATTGAAGACATAGGCAAAAAAAGAGGAGTAAAAAAAAAAGAAGCCTACCTCTAACATCATCCATGGGCCCGTTATAGATGTCCTCTCACTCGTCTCCTTAGGCCTACAGGCCCGACGACACCACTTCACCAAAGAAGTATAAGCAGCAGCACCAAGGTTGTACTCACGCACCTTGGTCAAATCCTCCAAGCATGTTAAGAAACCGACTTGACACACGCTCTTTTTTTGAGCAAAGATCGTCGACCCCAACAAACAAGCCAAGAAAATACGAGCCCTCTGCTCCTCGGTAAGCCCCTGCGCAGATACGGCCTCCCACAACCACGCCAAGGAAACCCGATCCTTATCAAAGTGGATGGATACAGGCTCGTAAAGATCCAACAAGGTGTCACCCCGTCGCCAATAGCTCACGTCGTACTGAATACGACGCCCTCTAAAGGATAATCCCGTCAGCACAGCAAACTGATAATGGGTAGAAAACATCTCTCCCACAGATGTATGGAAAGTGTTTGTAGAATCCCAAAACCTCTCCAGTAACCCCCGGGCAACAATCCTAGAATCCCCCGAGCGACAAGCAGGTTTAACAGTCAAAAAATCAGCGAGACCCGAGTCCAACCAAATTCCTGGCCTCCTCCGAAAAGGTCCCCAACATCATAGCCCAGTGGGAAGTAGTCCCATGAGCCTGCAGCAAAACCCCGACACCCTAGCCAACCAACAAAATTTTCTCAATACCCCATATACCACAAACACAGCTAAAATAAATTCCACACAAATTATATACAGCTGACCACCAATCCAGTACAAGTCCCAATTTGTTCGTGTGCCGAAGCACTAACAGTTCCAATTTTCAGTTTGAATATACTGAACAGAAAAAAAGAATAGCAGAAAACATACCAGCCTCAAGTCAGACAAATGACTCCGTCTATCCGGCAACAGTACACTGCGGTTCCAAACTCCAAGAGGGCGCCAATCCAACCGCATAAAACAATCCTGGTACAGTCGAGCCCCATCCGCGTGACCGGTCGGAGGCCTTCGGGTAGAAGGTAACTCGGTACGAAAAAGGCTCCGGTCATACTCCTCGTCACTCATAGGACGCTTCCCTTTATCTACAGGAGCCATGGGAACGAAATGGAACTTTCTCTCTCTACAAGTGGGAAAACAAAAGTTTCAGATTCGCAAGAAACAAGCACCCATTCAACAATGCAACCCAAAATTCAGCAACTAGGTGGAAAACTAAGCAAGTTCAAGACAAAAACCGAAGCAAACGGACAAGAATCGACTTACCTCAAGTGGAGTGAAGCACTCAACAATGGAGGAACTTGCTCTCGACAATGGCTCGGTGAGGAAGAAGACCCAAAACGCGAAAACAAGAGAAAGAAAACGCCGAAGCGCTTTTTATTTGGCTAGCCAGAGCCGCTAGCGGCCTCACATCGAGGTCCAGCGCCGCTAGCGGCGCTGGCCTGGGCCATTAGCGGCCCTGCAGACCTGCAGCGCGGGCCCCACGGCTGACCCATGGCCCCTTTTTCCAGTCCAAAGTTCGTTATTACAGTTCATTTTGTGGCAATATCAGTACCAAGCGCGCGGGAGCGAAGCCCCTGGCCCACAGATTCAAATTCGACAGTTGGCCCATTTTACGGTACCAACTATTTACAGGTAAAACTAACCCGTTTATTTTTGCAGGTCCCAAATACTGAAACCCGGATCTACACTGCGACGACTCTCACCGCCCGAAGTGCCCAAGTTATTATGAGCCCGAAAATTTTTATCGGCACTTACTAAGCAACACAACAGTACAAATTTTGGGCCAGTCACTGATCGCTTAAGCTATTGCGGTTAAACTGTCCTTCTGCGAAACTACAAATTTTCGGGTCAGTCACTGATCGCTTAACCTATTGCAGTTAAACTGTCCTTCTGCGGAATTACAAATTTTTGGGGTTAGTTAATAATCGCTTAAGCTATTGCGGTTAAACTATCCTTCTACGAGGTTACTATTTTTTGTGTCGGTCAATGATTGCTTAAACTGTTGCAGTTATACTGTCCATTATTTTTATATGTTTAAGTCAATGATTGCTTAAACTATTGCATTTAAACTGTTCATATGTCTTAACCACTTTACGGCCGATTATTTTTAGTCGCGCTGTCTCGTTGACTTTTTCGTTTCTCGTACAGGGACGGAATCTCGACATCCGCCGAGCGCTGTTTAGTCACTGTTTGTCGAAGCACTCTACGTTGATCATTCTGAAAGTATTACTAACTTTTTCATTCACTCTGAATACAGGACTCCAGCAGACGTTTAGATCATCTACGGACGGTGTTCTATCCTGCTACTATAACCTTTGTTTTCTCTTGTGTTTACAGTGATGAAATCTTAGCACACTACGAGCGTGTTCCAACTCAGGTTTGTCTTCATATGCATACATACTGTACACTCTCACACACCATGTCCATATCAGCATCCTGCATGTCGCCTTCGGAGTACTTTGATCTTCGCTTTTACTCAAGCTCGATCAAAGTGGGGGCTTCTGTAGACGCCAAAAAAGCATCTTCAGATTTCTCCGCAAAAGCCCGATGATGAAAGGAGTAATTTTTAAGCTTGAACTGCTATTTTGCTTTAATAGTTAAGATAAGGTCTCAGGTTTTTCCCTCCAAACACTCCTTCATTCCATTCCATTCAGAAGCCCCGTTCAAGAGCTTTCCAACAACACGTCTCATGCCTCATTCCGACTCTCGGTCGCCAAGTTGCGATTTAAGGGTAAAACCGTCTTTTACCGTTCAGGGGTAAAACGCTCTTTTCATGTTTTTTTCGGAATATTTAAAATCCTCCGGAAAATGAAAATGGGCTGGATGACATCATTATGACATCATCCAGCTGGCTCCTGACAGCCGTCAGCGGCCCTGGGGAAAGTCTTAGGGTCGCTAGCGGCGCTGACAACCTCTATTCTCGGGAGTATTGACACCGAGCTTCCCCCTCTTTCTTCCAAACTTGAGATCTATTTTTACTATTCTTGTCAAATATAGCCTACAGTTCAGGTACAAATTCCTGAGGGCTCAAATTAAATTAATTGCTTAATTGTTTATTTTCTAAGTAGTCATAATGTAGATATCATGCTAGGTCACGTTTTTATTGCTTCCTAAATATTGTCTGTATAATCGTTGTGCTGCCCAACTTGTCAATCGAATGCATGTCTAAAAAAAGGGTTAAAAATAAATGTTGTGATGCTTGTGATAAACCAATTAATAGTCTAAGTCTAGGTTGTTAATCCGATTTTGCATGAGAATTATGTCTTTAAATTATTAAGCAAACTTGAGTTAGTAGAGGCCGTCATAAACGGGCGAGTTGGGTGCCTAACACCTTCCCACCTCGTACCTTCGCCCCCGAACCCTTTATTCTTGGGTACTTATATGTTTTATATAAGCGGGAGTCTTTCTAAAAACATGATTAGTTCACTTATCGCGCTATTGGGTTGTCCCTTCGATTTGTCCCTTCGATAAAACGCCGATAGCAGATTTGTGACCTCTTTCATGGTTTTTATTCAATTCAAGTCTTTACAAAAGCTTTTCTAACTCGAGGGTCCCTTGAACTTATCTAAGCCCCCAACTCACAAATTTTTTATAAAGACGCACTCCGTGGAAACAAGGATTGGAAAAATCCCGAGTCCTTACAATTTCCTATCATCGATATGATACGATAATAATTGATTCCTATCCAGCAAAGTGAAACAAACAAGTTCTCTGAATCTTAAGCCAAGGAAGACCTTGCACAAAGCGAAATTTCATTCACTTTTAAACCACCCACAACTTTAGCTAGGATGTTTAAGTCACCCCTTAAAACAACTATGAAGTTGATGAAATATCAATCACCTAGCGACTACAATCTCAAGTAAACTTCGATCATATGTTCTGTATCACCAGTTGAGCAGAACAACAAGACCCATCAACTCAAATATCTCCCATCAAATAATTAAAAGCCATTATTATAAACATTCGCAAAAAATTACAAACCCTAGAAATTATTACTCCCTCCGTCCCACGTTTACGTTCCCAGTTTCTTTTTTGGTCTATCCCTTGTTTACATTCATAATTCCTTATTTGGTAAACTTTTGGCTATGAAATTACTCTTTACCCCTCATTTTTAATTATCAGCTTTCACCCTCCCCACTCACTTTATCTCTCTACCACCCACCATTCTGGCACACTTTCTCTCTCCTAACGGTGACCGGGGTTCTGAATTTCCGGTGGCTTCCGACGCACTTTCTCTCTCCTCGCAAGCTCTCTCTCTGCTCCTCTCTCTCTCCTTTGTACCTATCTATCTCATCTTTTCACGGGGGTGTGGTTTCGTGGTTGGCTTAAGGGTTGGTGGGTGTTGTTTCGTGGGGGGGGGGCTGGTGGTGGTAGATTAGATTTTGTGGTGGCCTTTGGTGGTGGTAGATTAGATTTCGTGGTGGCCTTTGGTGGTGGTAGATCAGATTTCGTGGTGGGTGGTTTCGTGGTAGCCTTTGGTGGTGGTACCGTGGTAGATCGGTTTTCGTGGTGGCCTTTGGTGGTGGTAGATCGGAGTTTATGGTGGCCTTTGGTGGGGGTTTCGTGGGTTTTCATGGGTGGTGGTGGGTGGGGTGGGGTTTCAGGGGTGGGGATTGGGATTTTCGTGGGTTTCCATGGGTGGTGGTGGGTGAGATTTTCGTGGAGTTTCGGGGCTGGTGGTGGGTGGGGTGGCGACTGGTGGTGGGCTTGGTGGTGGTGGGGTGGCGACTGGTGGTGCGTTTTCGTGGTTGGGGCTGGTGGTGGCCTGGTAGGGAATAGATGGGGGTTGGTGGTGGGAAAAGGGTGGGGACTGGAGGTGGGTGGGGATATGAGGAGAGAGAAAAGGTTGAGGTAAGGGTATTTAGGGAATGTCAATGCCAAAGTTTGGTTGTATTAAAACCCGCGCAATGTCAAACTGGGAACGTAAATGTGGGACGGAGGGAGTATCATCTTAGATCTGTCAATTCATGACTAAATTCCTGAAATTATAGTCTATCTCGGCCCTCGTCTTCGTCATCGACCTTGTCATCGTCGATCGTGTCTACGTCATCGACCTCGTCACCGTCGATCGTGTCTTTGTCGCCGATCTTGACGTCGGCGTGGATATCATCTTCATTTTCTCTCTTTTTCAAAGCTTGTTATGCTAATTGGAGAGATTAAGTTGATGGATGGAAAAAAAAAAGACAGAGCTTTTAAATGAGAAAAAAAATTGAGGCTTGAGATTTGGGGATAGAAGAGAGAAAGATACCTGAGGATAGGAGAGAGAAAGAGGCATTTGGGACCTGAGTTGTCAAGAAGCTGGATATCAGCAGATGAGATTTTCTTTCTGAAAGGAAAAATCATACTCCATGAGATTTAAGGAGAGGAGAAGAGGGAGAAAGTGAAGAAAGGAGGAGAAGAAGGGCTCAACTGCTTACTTAAGACAGCTTCGGATCCAGACGAGTAAAAAAAAAAAGATAGCTTCGGATCCGAGCACAAGAAATTCTCAGGCTCCGGAGTTAGGGCCTTTTAGTATATGGAAGATATCTACATCATGAGGCCCATCATATTTGTTTATATTTGGTATTTCTCTAGGTCAATTGTTCCATTATCTCACTTTCAAGGCAGATTTGGGGTGCGTTTGATAGAGCTTACCCCGTCAGTTCAATTCAGGTGTCAATTCAGTGATTTCAAATTCAGTTAAATGATGTCGAGTTCAGTTCAGTGGTGCTGAGTTGAGAAACATACTTTTTGTCTCACATATCAAATTGTGTTCAATTCAGTTCAGCTGTGTCCAGTTCAGTTCAGTAGTATCCAGTTTAGTAATGTTGAATTCACTTCAATTCTGGTAAGTTCAGCTCTAACAAATACACCCTTAGAACCTTGAGGTTGAAACTTAAGGAAAATAAAATTGTGTGAACTAGGTTCATTGTGGATTAGAGACTAGGGTGTGTTTGATATAGCTTATTCGGTTAGTTCTGTTAGTTCAGGTGTCAATTCATTGATTTTAAATTCAGTTAAATGATGTCCAAGTCAGTTCAGTGGTGCTGAGTTCAGAAACATACTTTTTGTCTCACATATCAAATTGTGTTCAATTCAGTTTAGTTGTGTCCAGTTCAGTTCATTAGTATTCAGTTTAGTGTTGTTGAATTCAGTTCGGTTCAATTCTGAAAAGTTCAGCTCTAACAAACACACCCTAAAACTTTTTTGAAATACTACTTATATCACAAAATATTTGAACTCGTGTTCTTGATTTTACGATGGACTAAGTCCACACAAGACGAGCTAGACATTATATACTCAGAAAATTACAAGAGCTCCAAAACTAATAATACTGTAATATAGATACTCGTACTCCTATGCTTTTAAGTTTTAATCCGTACAAAAGTCTAATATATCTTTGAAATTAACTTTCGCACTAAGAAAATTTCATTTATAGTAGAAGTATACATTAGGACATGCCCTTAGATGGGAAGTTCCCATCAATCCATCAAATATTAGTCACTTGATATATGTTAATAGAAGTTTCATGTATAGAAAAACTTCTATATCGATGAAGCCAAAGTTGTTGTCAATTGTTGTGACTTGTGAGCATTGTCTACTTGAATTATTGATTGATTGTATTGTTGTTCTGATCCAGTCCTTGTACTCTTTTTGGCACATCCAAGTTAATGACCGAGTCCTATCTAGGCACCCCAAGTGAATTCGTTTTGGATCTCATCATCTTGTATTGGTCATTATGGTCAATATATCATTGATTGGTGGTAGAGGATATAACTGGACCAGCATGTGGGCGCACCCTACACATGAGTCCATTCATGATTTTTCTTTCCTTATTGTGAATTCCATTAGCAATTTCAATATTGTTGTTGTGGTGCATTGGTGTTCTAAGGAAAGCCGAATGGGTTAGGAGTTAGCTTGATTTGCGTTTGATGTGATTGAAAGATAATAGAATGATTAATTATTATTGATGTAATCGATCCCTATTCATAGGTATAAGAGTCATAGTATTATAGAAACTGTAGATTACACAGTTTCTATAATATTATGTCAATTTAAAATATTCCTAAGATATACTAGATAATATTTGATATGTATGCATTCAGAATGATTGTGTATCGGATGGGCAGTAAAAGGCAATATAATGAAGCCTTCATCCAAGCCTGCTTACCAACTTCTTGCCGACAGAAAATACATACTAAGCCTAGTCCGTTCTACCCAAATTTGAAAAATCTTCATAATTAAGAAGAGGAGAGATTACGTATAACATAGTCACAAAATCTTGTATGAGACGGCTTTAATGTGAGGCCATTTTATACAAACATGATATTCGATATGTTTGTATACAGAGGTAGCCTCACCTTGAAGCGGCCTCATACAATATTTATTAGATTATGATGAAAGAGTTATAAAAATCCTATAATAACAATGTTCAAGAGCAAATTTTATGTGAGACCCACTCACACAAAAATGGGGTCACTAAAAAGTGACCTTCATCTTACCAAACATTTCGGTGAAACCGTCTTAAACAAATCTTTGTGTTTTTCATAACCATTCTGATCTAGAACGTTATATACTACACTAAAAACACCATATTCGCCCTCGATCACTACGACTATTCTTTAGTCTGATTTGTAGGCAACTCAAAGAATGAAATAACTAGCCAAACATTTAACCTCCACCATGTTAAATGGGTATGCACGTGCATACCTTGCTCAGCCCAAAAAAAATTAATGATTTGCTTTGAATAGACACGCGACCCATAAATAAAGCCCAATTTCAAAATAGAAGAAACGCAGGCCCATTTTCAGTATAATGTTCTGTATCAGTTGTTGGTCTTTTCCGAATCTCTATCTCTCTCTCATTGAATGATTGAAAATGACAAGGGGTGGTCCCCAAGTCAACCATAAGAAATAATTAAAAATGTCCACTGTCATAACTCATACGGTCATACCATAGTCCATGAGACCGTAACTCCATGAGCCACCTTTGATTTGAGCATCTTTTCTTTTTTCATTTTTTCAACGAGGGAAGTGAGATTTTAATTTGGGATCAGTTAGAAAGTTTTTTTTTTTTTCTTCCAAAAACGTAGGAAGTTAATTGATTTCATAGTAAAAATATAATTTAGTTTACTTTTTGTAAGTGAAAATTTTCGAGTTAATTTTGTAAGTAAAAGTAATGTAAAATCGGATTGGATTTGATGTTGATAATGGTAGGGATGTCTATGGTAGGTTAACCTAATCGAAATGTTGATTCGGCTCGGTTAACCGATATTTTGGTTCGACAATTTCGTGAACCGTAACCGTAACTGAAAAAACAGGTTAACCAATTTGTGATTAACCGGTTTTTCGGTTCGGTTTTATTGTTAACCGGAAATCATTTCTTATATGATTTTTATAATATAATTTGCTTCTTTTAAACATATTTTAAAAAAAAGAAGCTAATTACGATTTACATTCAATAAAACATAGTCAAAACTTTAAATATATATAGTTAGAATGAAATTTTTAGCTACTAAAGTTTGTATACCAACTTTCTTTTTAAATATTGAATACAAATATAATAAAAAATGTTTTAAATATCGTTTATCGGTTTTACAGTTAACCGAAACCTCAAAAATCGTGAACCGAAACTTAACTGAGAACCCGAAAAAATATACGGTTCAGTTAACTGAACCGTTTTAAACGGAAAAATAGGTTCAGTTAATCGAATTTTCGGTACGGTTTTTCGGTTACGTTTTTTTTAAACACAATAGGAAAAAAGTGCATACCCAATCTAAAATTCCTGAATCCGCCACTGCATTTAACCATGCTTCATGCGCAATGCGCAAGAAGAGGATCACTAATAGTGGTGGATGTATTTTGTGATTTTATATGTTACAAGAGCACCCACTTATACAAACATCTGTTCCACTACTAATCACTAAGAATACCACATTTATCATACTCATGTCCTCCATATAGAAATAGTTTCTTTTTGAACGGTCTTTTCTCTTTTGCCGATATTCTTTGAATCAACTTTTTTTTCTTTCTCATTTGAGTATTTAAGAGTTATAAGATGTTGACTGACTTTTGGCTTTACTCCGCCTTCTAAGTTCTAAAAGGGAGGGGGTGTATTCAATCTTTTGGCGCATGACTCGTGAGTCATTGGTGTTTGGTAACGGCATTCAAGAAACATCACTTTTTTTTTACTAAAAGAACTCTAATCATCAAACCATTGTCCTTGTCCGGCACGGCCCTACTTAATTTTGAGCCAATCCAAATTCCCTTGCGGCATAGCCGGCATTTAGTTTCACTAGGCAAACGGATTTTGGATTGGATTGGATGATACTCACGTCACACTCTTTTCGTTGCTGACTTCATTGACTGAGTCGTGTTTTTTCCCACATATCTTAACCAACTTAGGCGTACTTTTCCATATTGCATTTCCTTCCGTTCCGCGTTCTTTAGTTCCGTATTCTGTACTTAATTTTATCTCACAACTTGTTTTATTATCCGCACCGTTCCATTTCGCTCCATTTTAATCTGTTCCGTTCCTCACCGTCCTACACCATTCCGTTGAATAGAACAGAGCCTTACTTAGTGGATCAAATTAGTGTATGCCACTTATCCAATCAGATTAGATCCTCTAAAAACAATAGAAAAGAACACATATTGAATATGTAATTTCTATTCTATAATGTTAGGTGGTTCACTTTGCATATAGGCTCAGTGCTTTATAAATGGTACAAATTTATGAGTTTTTAACATAGTATTTCAAAAATTGTAATATTGCAAAATGATTGCAATGAGGTCGCGCACCTAAATAGTGTTACAACTTGTAACATTACAATAAAATCTCTAAACTGATTAAAACTGAAAAGTTATTGAACACAAGATGAGAATTGAACACCCGTATAGTGGTAAAAGGTGAAAAGAGACACAACTCCCAACCCCAATTCTCAAGTCATTTGGTTAATGACAAGTCACTGTTTACTGCCTAGTCATTTGCTGATAAGGATTATAATGCAGTTCAATTACTAATTGCTTGCTATACCTGAATCAAAATGAACAAATCTTATCTCAATTGGCACATGAAAAACTATCTAAAAACAAGATAATTCTAGAATTGGAATTTGCAGTAGCCAAATCCAGTGTTTTTTTAGATCAAAGGTATCTGTCCCTAGATAAACCACTGCAAGGAGTAAAAACTCTTTTATGTGTTTCTAGAAAAGCTGAAAGTAAGAATGTGACATGAAAAATTCCCCTTCAATGCAGATCTTGGGAGTGCACTGCACACCTTTGAAAATAAAGACACCCCACTATTCACGTGCTTTCTCTCTCAAACAGAATTCAGTTTCTTTTTTTCCACTATCCAATACTGAAAAAAAGTGGAAACAAACAAACAAATAATTATTTCCCCCCATCCCTTTCTTTATGGCGTGAACCAACCCAGGTTACATTTTCCTATTTATACACAAATTACCCATTAGTATAGACATAAGTTAAGAACTTTGGTATAAAGTTGGTTTCTGTAGAAATTTAGTGAGAATTTGGACTGTTTTTCTGAAATGGGCAACAGGGTTTTGCTTAGTGGTGGTTGGTGGTGGTTGTTGGTGGTAGTTGTGGTTGTTGTTGTTGGTGGTGAGAGAGTAAATGGGTATCCAATGGAGGACCTTGTGGTAAATTTACCTGGGCAACCAAAGGTTGGGTTTAGGCAATTTGCTGGGTATATTGATGTTGATGTTAAGGCTGGGAGGAGTTTGTATTACTATTTTGTTGAAGCTGACCAAAACCCTGACCATAAACCCCTTGCCCTTTGGCTCAATGGAGGTAATTTCATACATTCTCATTTGCATTTTCTATTTATTTTTGGTGTAGTTTCCCAAAATCTGTATTGTATATAGTTATAATATCTTTTTTGTTTCCTCCGAATTCCCATAAATTTGTAACCTTGGACTTTGAGTTTTGAATTTGTCACAACAACCAATGATTGTGCTTACTCAGTATGTTTTTGTACTGGTGGTGGTGGTGGTTTAAAAAAACCAATTGGATATTTGGAGGAGTACTTGACACTGAGTTATTTATGTGTTAAGCACTCAGCCAAGGACAGATTTTTGAGTTTTTGTGTTACTGTATGTTAACTATTTGTTTGAAACAGCCGCTTTGGTTGTTACATTGGAACGGTAAAGTTGCGTACATCTTGACCTTCGTAAACACTTGGCCGGGTGTCTAAGGACAGATTTTTGAGTTTTTGTGTCACTGTATGTTAACTATTTGTTTGAAACAACTGCTTTGGTTGTTACATTGGTACGGGTAAAGTTGCGTACATCTTGACCTTCATAAACACTTGGCTGGGTGCCTAATCCACATTGGGTGCTGTTGCTATTATGATTGAAATCTGGTTCTGTGTGATTTAAACTCGAGAGTACTTTACTTCTAGTAATTTTGTCAGTGAGTGTATGGTATGAAATGTGAATTGCATTAGTATCTCATCTAACTGTTATTGGATTTTCCTGTCCATTTCCTCAGGGGTGTGCAGTGCAAGTGGTTACCAATTTCCAGAACAAAAATCTTAATTTGAGATGAACTGAACTGGCAAATAGCTAAAATTTCACTTTACTGTCATTTCTTAGTTGTGCTATATAATCTTGTAAAGGTTGTTCTTGTAAAGGTTATTGTAGCTCTGCCATAAAAATTGGTTAGTGGATATGAAATGTCAGAACTCAGAACTCAACTTTGTCACTATTTGCAGGCCCAGGTTGTTCTTCTATTGGTGGTGGTGCCTTTACAGAATTGGGTCCATTCTTCCCTAGGGGTGATGGCAGGGGCCTTCGAAGAAATTCAATGTCATGGAACAAAGGTTTGAACTAATTCAGGTTATTTATTTTTTGGTCGTTTAATGATTGCAGTTTCCTAGCATTCTAAGTGTTTCCTGTTATTCTTGCTTGCAGCATCAAATCTCCTCTTCGTCGAATCACCTGCTGGAGTAGGGTGGTCATATTCAAACACATCATCTGATTATAACACTGGAGATGCCTCCTCAGGTATGGAGCATTGTTTGTATACGAGTTTCTCCATTTGAGTTGATCTTTAAGTGATTATGCTATATTTTATGCCAAGTTCTGAATTTAAAGTTCTTTGGCAGCAAATGATATGCTCACATTTCTGGTGAATTGGCTTGAAAAGTTTCCTGCATTCAAATCCAGAGATCTGTTCCTCACTGGCGAGAGCTATGCAGGTTTGTTTGTAACTAGGTCAATTTCTCCTTTTGCATTATTTCTTAAATCACCAAAATACATTTTTGGTGAAAATAACTCATTCAAACGGAAACTTGGTTGGGGCTCAATACTGAGTTCTATGTTTGGAAACCACAAGTATACACCTGAACTGGGTTAAACAAGAGGGGGAAGTAGATATGACTCGACTCTGTTGTCCTAGTTTATGCAAGGTGTATCGTAGGCAAATTGAGATGTTTGGTTCTATTCAAAGTCATAGTAATTTGGTTCTCAACTTCCTGCTCTTTGGGTCTACCTCATGGATGTTGCTTACCTCAGTGGATGTTTAATTTTGTAGGGCACTATATACCTCAATTAGCTGTTGCAGTGTTGAACTATAATGCTCATTCGAGGAAGTTCAAGTTCAACTTGAAAGGAGTTCTTGTAAGAAAAACACCACATGCAGTCTTTGCCTTGGTATTTTGAACTTTGAAGTCCCTATGATCATAATTTGATAAATTTTCTTTTCTAAATCAGATAGGAAATCCACTTCTCAAACTCGACCGGGATACTCCAGCGACATACGAGTTTTTCTGGTCACATGGAATGATATCAGATGAAATTGGCCTTACTATCATGAATAAATGTGATTTTGAAGATTACACCTTCGCAAGTCCGCACAATGAAACTGACGATTGCAACAACGCAATAACACAAGCAAATAACATTGTCGGCAACTATGTTAATCCCTATGATGTGATCCTTGATGTCTGTTATCCTTCGATTGTGGAGCAAGAGCTACGGTTGAAAAAAATGGTAAGATTAGCTTTATTTCGCTTTCCCTTGCCCCTGTAACTAAAGGAAATAGTAAATTTGGGAACAGAAACCTTAAGTGATTATGGTTCCTGAGTAAAGTATCTCTCCTTTTCAGGCTACTAAAATGAGTGTAGGGGTTGATGTTTGCATGACTTATGAAAGGAAATTCTATTTGAACCTTCCTGAGGTACAGAAGGCTCTCCATGCAAATCGGACCAATCTGCCATATGAATGGTCTATGTGCAGCAGGTATGCAACTTTTTGCAGATGATTCTTTCTACTTATGCTGTGTTCTTTTTTCTTACACACTAGTTGGACATATATGTAATCTATAATACAATAGGAAAATTACAATCTCCTCTGAATATCACGTTGGGACCTCTTAAGGTTCTTTATCTTGAAAATGCCTATTTCTTTGGCTGTTTGGGTTTTGCTGCACTGTCAACAAATTTGTGAGTTCAGTTCATTTGTGAACGTTGCTGATGTAGCTTAGTGTAAAGTTAATGAACACATCATTTCCGGTCTTCAGAATGAAAAGGTTTTCTCATAATGAGTAAAGGCTGAAAATCAGCACTCCTACACAACCCAAAAGAGAGTATTTATCAATGCAGTGATGCCTTTCTTTTTCTGATATTATTGCAAGCAGTATGGTGCGACTAGTTAGGGGTAAGACTGCGTACATCTGGACCTCCCCAGACCCCGCCCTAGGCGGGATACTTACTGGGTTGTTGTTGTTGTTGTTGTTGTTGTTGTTGTTGTTGTTGTTGTTGTTGTATTGCAAGCAGTATGGTGCTTCATTATGAATCCAATTTGTTGCTGATTTTTGAATTTGTTTCTGTTTTTACAGTTTCTTGAACTATAGCACTACTGATGGTAACATGGATATGCTCCCCCTGCTTAAAAGGATACTCCTGCACGGTACTCCTGTTTGGGTTTTCAGGTAACAGTGTATACAAAATTCAGAAAGTAATATCCAAGGAATTTATCAATAACTAAGATGTGTATCAAAAAACTTTGGGTGTATTTTTTTCTGACAGTGGAGATCAAGATTCTGTTGTGCCATTGCTGGGATCCCGTACCCTTGTGCGTGAGCTTGCTCATACCCTCAACTACAAGACTACTGTCCCGTACGGAGCTTGGTTTCACAAAAGACAGGTATGTATTATTGGCTTATTGCCAACTGCTTATAAGTTCTTTGCTCCTTCCTATTTCCATTTTGTAATGACTAATGAGCAATGAAACAATGAAAGCGATTCATACATATTCATTCTTTATTCATGAATAAATTTGTATTTCTGACTGATAAAAACTGTTACATAATGATTAACATATGTTTCTGCAATAATCCTATTCTGATTGCAGGTAGGAGGTTGGGCAACTGAATATGGAAATTTACTGACATTTGCTACTGTGAGGGGTGCGGCGCATATGGTGCCATACGCTCAGCCATCAAGGGCTTTGCATCTCTTCAGTTCCTTTGTTCGAGGGAGAAAATTGCCAAGTACGACAGATATGTTCATAGATGACTAACAAGATTAAGATTGTTCCAAATTCACCTTTCAAAGAAGCAGGGTTGTTTCATTTCAGGTTCTTCAAATGTCCATCCATAACACAATAAAAGAGACAAAGGGTAGAGAATTTAGGAAAATGGCATTTTTCATTATCAAATGTGCAAGAAAGGGGGAGTATAGCGGCTATATGTCATTTTTTAAACATAGGAACTGGTTCAAAGGAACCAGATTCTAGTGCTTTGAGGATTTGTAGGTTGAACAATGGTTAACAGTGTTTGCAGATTTATGGAAAAGGGCTATCTTTAACAAGTAATGTGTCCAATGAATACTTTTATCTTTTGTTTTCTCTTTCTTTATTTAAAGTGTATTGCTGATGATCTATGCCAGTTACACACTATTATACTAATATGTTAACTTATCATATTGGTCACACCATTTATGCATCTAAAACGTGGTTAGTGGTTTTTGTTTGAAGTGAAAACGTTATTACTTATTAGTGCTTAAGTACCATGTACGTACTTAAAATGTTGCATTGTATGGAAGTGCTAAAAACTTCAAAAAAATTCGTATGAAGCGGCCTCATGCATGAGGTAAAAAGTGATACCTCATGCATGAGGCTGCACACCTAAGAAATTTTTTACCATATTTATTTCGTTCATGTACAAACTTGTCACATGTTGGTGTAAAGTTTTTACCATATTTATTTCGTTCATGTACAAACTTGTCATGTGTTGGTGTAAAGATTCCAACACATAAGTAATATTTAGGGGATTCAAATGAGTTATAAAAGGTTAAAAGTCAAGCACTTCAAATTAATTCAATCCAGTTTCTATTCAGGTGAAAAAAAAATGAAGGCCGCTTTTCTTTTGGTCGACCCCTTGCAACCAACGCGCGAAATATGCACTCACATATTATAATGGTGTTAGGCTTGGTGTTACGGTCCTAAATTTTTCGCTACGGAATGACCGTGAGGCATCAAGACTCCACGGCCTTCACGTGAGGTTCTATCCATTCCGACTCACATTGAACTCTTCGCAACTCAAATCATCCTATCGAGGCTTGCTCGCTTCACTGTTGTTCCTTTCTCGAGATACTAGTCGCTTCCTGGTGTTGGCTATTTAGCCCGACACTCGCCTAACAGGTCATCTCGGTTATCCCGCATCATGGTTGACCCATACTCCGGACCCTCGTCGCTTACTAGTGCGGACACTCTTGTCCTAACCCTAGCCCGACCGACCATCCTGTTTCTGACTTCAACCCATGACTCGATACCATCGCATCCTGTGTGCGGACAACGTTGTTCACTATCGTCTGACACCGATCTCCCTAACAAGCTTCTTTGGGACACGGCCCTCGAACGCCATCCGGCTTTGAGGCTTCCTCTCGAGTGCTCCTTCCGTTCATCGGTCATGATCACTGTTCGCCTCAATGTGGCCTGGGAGTTGTCAAGTCCCAAAGTACTCTCGGACATGTCAACTCCGAAGCGCGTGTCTCGATCGTCCGGGCAACTATCCTCGTCCCGAGCACTCAAGCTCCTTCTGAGTAGTTCCCGATCCTTTAAGCAATTGGGAGTCATGTTCGCTCCCGACCTATGAATGCGCACCTCGTGTTCATGGATCATTGTCCCCGACTCGGCCATCGATGCCTCATCGAGTAGTGTCCCATTCACCGAGCAGGCAACCTTCCCGGGACATCCTTCCCTTCATGGGAATACTAGGAAGTATCCGCTTAAGTCTCATAAGTTCTCACAGGGTCGCCCATCCCGTGGTACCGATGTCCCTGAACCCGAGAGCACCGCTAATACAACACGGCCCCTCATTGACCGTGCTTCCCGAAAGCCTTTACAGAGGATCTTATCCCTTTGATAAGGTTCAAGGATAAAGCGTCCCGCAACCGTCTCAAAATAGCAACCCTTCTCTTGGCGCATGATGCAAACTATCGAGCCCGCCGACTACTCGATAATGTCTCCGGGATGTTCTATCCCGAAGAGACTCAACGTTGTCCTTTGACATGCCATCAAGCCTGCCCCCTTCCGGGGAAGCTCACTTAAGTGTCATGATGTTTGCCAACCATCCATGCACCCAAGGGAGGTGGAGAGCTCAAACACCTACTACGCCCTAAAGAGTCTTATATGGTTCAGCCCAAGTGACAGGAGTGACCATCAAAGTTGCATAACTTTCATTCTCAATCTCCGATGGAACTCAAACCTTGTTTCTCATTATCCGACTCCACTGTGGACCTTCTCATCCCCCAAGGAAGTCCTGCGCTCATCCTTGTGCGACGAATTCCATACTTTGTCCAGGCATTCCAGAGCCCGATACCTGTGACCGAACATAACACCTAGTCGCAACCTAACTGACTAGTCACAGGTGCCTGTCCGCGACACTCATGACCGAGCAAGTGAGTGTTCGTGACACTGTTACCGAACTGTCGAGGTGCGGATCACGACACTCTCCCCCACTTAAGCTGTCGACGTCCTCGTCGACCAAGACTTACTTCGTGCACCCCCTCTTTCATGGGTCACGGAACGTCTAAGTGCACCCAATCTTTCAGGGTCACCAGACAACAATGAACCACCTCGTGCGCCCCCTCTTTCATGGGTCACGGAACGTCCAAGTGCACCCAATCTTTCAGGGTCACCGGACAAGACAGGCTCCAAATTCGAGTCGGCTCCACTGAGCCCAAGTAACATCTCTTCGAACGCTGATCTGCGTACACAACTGCGGACAATAGCTCCCACAAGCATCCAACTAACTTTCCATAAAGCTTGCTCCCATAAGCAACACTGGTCCATACGCAAAAGTGCAGAGACACACCCCGTCCTCCAAGCAAAACTCCCCAACACAGCAACAGTATACTTTGATGAGTACCACTGAGCTCGACTTCCACAACACACCTACAGAGCACTACAACATGTGCCTGTCTTCGAGCACCCTTCTGAGACCCAGTCACCACACTTGCTCCCGCATTGTATTCCCTTCGGATCACCTATGGAAATGAGATTCTGACTCTTGCGCTGGGATCTGCAAGCTCAAAATCGTCGCACTCACACTACAACATCGCCCTTCCCGGTCGACACGCTCCGAGGACACCCCTCTGACTGTCGCCCACACTACTGGTTGATCTCCATTAAAAGTCTCGCCACGAGGTGATCTTGCCCCGGATCACCTCCTTTCGGAGTGATGTTTCCAAAGTGCATACAAAGGTCCGGTATCGGTTGCAATATCTCCATTTGCTCCTCCGAAAATAGTTGTATGTTGCTATAGTGTCTCCCACGAACACTTACCGAACTCGCTCACCGAACACACTTCATTAGTGTGCTTGCCTCAGTCTCGAAATCATATGACCACTGCGGCAGTGGGGCCCTCCCCACTTAAGCTGTCGAACAATCCGAAAACAGCATCCACAAGTTTGCTAGAGCCCTCTCACAACTCTAACTCTGCATGTCACACTGAAGTCTCGGACCCAAACTAATAGGGCCCTCTTTGGCCAACTGACGACGTCTTTTTCCATCGTCAACTTCTGCTCACAACACCCCGTAAGGTGACCTTCCTTGGAAGGGTTTCACCAGCACCCCTATGTTTGGTGGTGTAACACCCCCCGAATTCGCAACGATTTCCGGGGCTGCCCGACGTCATTATCCATGACGCGGCACCGCTGATCCGTCCCAAACCCGGGGGTGGTGCTACTGCCACATTTATCGCTAAGGAATAAATGCGAAGCAAAAAGAAATTGCTAGGTACAAAAGAGCCAACTAAACTAAAAAGGAACCTTAAACATTAATAATTGAAATTGTCTAAATGGTGAAATAACATGAGCAATCTTATTACAATCCTTTCAAAAGGAATATCTAAACCCAGCAGCGGAAAATAAAGACAAGTGAGCTCCAATGCATATCTAAGCCAACTCCGAAAGTGATCTTATTGGACATTACCTGCACATTTAATTTCCATGACGGAAATAGGGAAAATATAAAAAGAAGAGAGAAAGCAAAATCAGATAAACTGAGTAATTAACGCCCAAACCTAGTAAAGACATTTCGAAAACCCTTACCTTGGGATTTGAGAAGAATCATTGAAATTCATTTGCATACGCAGGTAATCAGATAATTCAAGCACACACAATCAATCAGATATTATAATCTTTTTAAAGTGATCATTACCACAACAATTATAATAAGTGCCCGTTTGGCCTACCTTCTACCAACTTTTCCTTCTCCTCCCAAATTTGTTCTTTCTCACCCCCTTTTTATCCACTCCTTCCTCCATTTTCAACTTCTAAGAAGTTGAAATAAAGCTACAATTGGACTAGAATGAGAAGTTATAAATTGTAGCTTCTCCTTTTCCTTCCACTTCTAGCATTATTTTAACTTCTTAGAAGTTGGAAATGGAGGGGGGAGTGGATAAAAAGGGGGTGAACAAGAACAAATTTGGGAGGATAAGTTGAATTTATGGGAGCTAGGCCAAACGGGCCTTAAGTCATCTGAAGAGAATTAAGAGAGCGATAATAGATCGAGGGCGTACACTCACGACATCTATGGAGGTTATCACCTCAAATTAATAATCATGCCATGGACTTAAAGACTCTAGTGTGCACACTACCTCTATTGCAACTCATGTTCAACAAGAGGACTTATACAATGGGGAATGATCTGTCTCGAACACAAACATCGCTGTGTCCATAATCAAATAGATACTTTGGGAATCACTCATCCTCGGACTACACGATATGCATGTGCACTCCCGATGCTCGACTACTCCTACGGAACCAATAGGAGTTTTAATCTCTTATTAATTCATTTACATGTAAAGGGTCTAAATAAAGACTACGACACTAAGATGCCAACATGCTTACTCATATACAAGCTATCGCTTTATGAATTGTTAAGCATAATTAATCGGTTAATCATCACCAAATCCTAATCAAGATTCTAACATGCTCTTAGCATAAATCACATTCCAATTAGGAAACATATTCAACTATGATTTAAATAAGGCAATTAATTCAATTTAGCTTAGTATAAGCCATAATACATTCCATTGCCATAAATAGCCCAATTAACATTTAATTCTCATATCACAATATAATTCAAATCTAAATATGCTATGATTGAAACATGCTATAATAATTATAATTAAAGGCATAATTGCATAATTAGAGCAATTCAACATGATTTTCATAATTAATCATAAATTGCCATTTAATCACATAACACATCAAGACATTTTGTTTTGGGATAGGAAGAAGGTAGGCTCGTCAGCTTACCACTGAATGATCATCGGTTCCTAATTAATATTAATTAAAAATACAATCAGACGCGGAATTGAAAATGCAAATAAACTCTAAATTTAGATCTGATAATTTTATTAAATTCCTTGCATTTTTCCTATCGAAATAGGCTTTTGAAATTTGACAATCGAAATTGTAAAACTTTATAAACAATCGAAATACGGAATCAAATTCACTGAAATTCAAAAATTAAATCTGAAAATAAATAGTTAATTCTGAAATTGTCAAGAACGCTCAAAAACTTCAAAAATCGATTCCCTCCAAATGACGCGACCATGACCGCCCACAAGGGGGCCCATGGTCCGCCCAACACCAGACCTCCACCCACCGGCCATGGTGGCGCCGGTGGTGGCGCTGGCGGCGCAAACGCGAGGAGAGAGAAAGAGAGCGGTGGCGGTCGAGGCTCCGCCACCCAAGCGCCTCCCTGGACTCACCCCACCATAACCGGCCACAAGGCGGCGGTTGGGGTGGTGTTTCTGGATCACGGCGAAACAGAGAGGAGAGAGAGATTGTGCGAAAACAGGGGAGAGAGAAACGCGGTGGCTGGCGGCTTAGCACCGCCGCCTTGGCCTAGTCGACCACCTACCCACCATGGCCGACCAGTAGGTGGCGGTTGGGTGGTGGTTCGACGCTCATCGGCGCAATCAGAAACCAGGGGGGAGAGAGAGAGAGAGAGAGAGAGAGAGAGAGAGAGAGGCCACCCTGGTCACTGGTGACTCACCGTCGGTGGCTGGCAGGTGGTGGCAGCAGCAGCAGCAGCAGCAAGGGGGAGGGGAGAGAGTACGGTGAGAGAGAAAGAGAAAATGAAAGAGAAATGAGAGGGAGAGAGAAAACCGTGAGAGTGAGGAGAGAGTGAGTGAGTGTGGTTTGACTTCAGCTTTGACCCCCTATATATTGACCCTTGGTCAATATTGGTCAAGCTTGATTCACTCGCCATATCACTCATCACTTAATACTAATTGATTATGAAATCAATTATGCATAATTCACTTCCCATTAAATCAGATTTTTATTTTGAAATCTCCCACACAAATAATTCAAATTATTTAAATAATAACTCCCCATAAATATTTGAATAATTAAAATCCATAATATTTATTATTAGGCCTTTAATATTAATTATGGAAATTTTCCCTCCATAACTAGTAATTCAAATAATCGTAATATAACTACGATAAATTATATGAAAATCCTTTTTATAAATATAGAAAATATCGGGGTATCACAGGTGGCTCTCTGAAAGACTCTTCGTGACGCTTCTGGCCAGCTGATCATCTTGATCTTGTACTATCATGGTTCTAATACGGCTTCTCGTTTGGAACACGATCGTCAACCGCCCAATACACATATCGGCACATCGAAACCCACATAGCACATGTTCAATCTTCAAGAAACTTGTCCCACAGACCATCACTTCGTTGCCAATGTCACCAATTTGATCTTCATTCGTCAAGTACGATGGCATTGAACAACCCTATACAACTGTTCAATTGCAACTTGCCATAGTTAATCCTTGTCTACCACAAACCCTGATTCAACCCTTGCAAAACCCGTCTCTGAAGTCGTCTCCGCTAGCTCCAACATCATGGATAAGGGAGTCCACAATGTCCCAATGAACCCAAGTTGGCCTGATGGAACCCAACAAGGTCATCGGTAACCAATCCGCATCAAAGCAGCTCACGTTAGCTCTCAACCACTGAGAAGTTTTATACACTTTGTCGCTAACCAACACGTTGCCATGATGAAGGAAAGCCAAAGCTCTGATACCAACTGTTACGGTCCTAAATTTTTCGTTGCGGAATGACCGTACGGCGTCAAGACTCCACCGAGTCTTGACTAGCCTTCACGTGAGGCTCTGTCCATTCCGACTCACATTAAACTCTTCACAACTCAAATCATCCTATCGAAGCTTAACACGGCCCCTCCTCTCGGCGCATGATGCACACTATCGAGCCCGCCGGCTACTCGATAATGTCTCCGGGATGTTCTATCTCGAAGAGACTCAACATTGTCCTTTGACATGCCATCAAGCCTGCCCCCTTCCGGGAAAGCTCACTTAAGTATCATGATGTTTGCCAACCTTCCATGCACCCAGTGGAGGTGGAGAGCTCAAACACCTACTACCCCTAAAGAGTCTTATAGCCCAAGTGACAGGAGTGACCATCAAAGTTGCATAACTTTCATACTCAATCTCCAATGGAACTCAAACCTTGTTTCTCATCATCTGACTCCACTGTGGACCTTCTCATCCCCCAAGGAAGTCCTGCACTCATCCTTGTGCAACGAATTCCACACTTTGTCCGGGCATTCCAGAGCCCGACACCTGTGACCGAACAAAACACCTAGTCGCAACCTAGCTGACTAGTCGTTGGTGCCTGTCCGTGACACTCATGATCGAGCAACTGAGTGTCCGTGACGTTGTTACCAAGCTGTCGAGGTGCGGACCACGACACTTGGCCCGAATAAAAATATGGGTTGAACAAGTGTGGTATATTATGCTAGATATACCCAAGTACAGACAAAAATTTGCCCCTTGCCACAATATCGATATGTCTATATGTAACCTTAGTGCCCCTAAAAGAAAACATAATTTTTTTTCTGAAAGGGTTAGTGGAGTTGGTCGTATGATTAAATTTCATGACAAAGGTTCAGGTTCAATTCCAATAAGCCTATATTATCCTCTTCGCTGGTCTAGTGCATGTGGTTTAGAGACTATTGCATACGATCTAAATAGTACTAAGTACGGATTCCTAGTATCAAAAAGAAAAGAAAAGAAAAAAAACAAAAGAGAAAATTTGAATTTTTTTTTTCTTTTTTGCTCGTGAAAATTAGAAATTTGGTCGTAGAACGAAGCCACTCCATCCTTTCTGTTCACTTGTTCAGACTTCAGAGTAGGGAGAACAGAGGCGCGAAGGTCAAAGAGCAATAACAACTGCACTTGGATCAAACACAACTTGAATCTTACGAAATGGTGAAGAAAAAATAACTCAAATGTTTTGGAAATGTCCAATAATGATGAAGGCATTGAATTTCAGTCTCTTATATACAGCAACAAAGCAGAAAAAAAACACCCATTTCATACGTTACATTTGCGACAATGTACCAATTTCTCCGGAAAGGAATATTGTGGGTGCTCTATCTGATACAACAACTTATGGGGTTTATGACCATTTGCTGTCCTTATGTCTGCAACAATGTGGGAAAATCAAAGAACGCCAACTGTTCGATGAAATGCCTCAGAGAGTAACCCAGGCTTTAAGTGCTGGTAAAGTTATACATGGTTATAGTTTGAGGAGATATGGGTTTGAGTTAAATGGGAAACTGGGAAATGCGATTCTGGATTTGTATGGTAAATGTGGGGCTAGAGGGTATGCCAAAAGGGTTTTTGACAGGTTGGAGAATAAAGATGTGGAAGCTTGTAACTCAGTTATGTCAATGCATTTGAGAACTGGGTTGTTAGGTGATGTTGGTGGAATATTTGGGGCGATGAGGGATTCGGGTGTCGCTCCAAATCAGTTTACTTATGCTGTTTTGTTGTCAGCTTGTGCTAGGTTGATAGTTATTAATTATGGGAAGCAAGTACATTGTGATGTTATTAAGATGGGTTATTTGTGTAGTTCCTTTTGTGAAGGTTCTCTTATTGATATGTATGTTAAATGCAATGCTTTAAGTGATGCTAGAAGACTGTTTGAGCAAGCACACAATCCGAGTTTAGTGTCATGATTGTGGCGTATGTTCAGATTGTCTTACAAGTAGGTTGAGAGTATGCGACAAGTAGGTTGCATTCCTGATCGTGTTGCGTTTATTACTTTAATTAGTGCGTTTGTCAATGATGGGAGGCTGAAGGAAGCCAGAAATTTGTTTTCCCATATGCCTCTTCCAAATGCTATAACATGGAACTTTATGATTTCTGGGCATGCAAAAAGAGGTTATGAAGCAGAAGCCATTAATTTCTTTCTGAATATGAGAAGGTCTGGTGTTTCACCTACTCGTTCCACTTTGGGAAGTCTTCTAAGTGCCATTGCTTGCTTGAAAGCTCTTGATGTTGGGCTGCCAGTTCATGCACAGGCAATCAAGCAAGGGCTCGATAGAAACGTCTATGTGGGAAGTTCTTTATTAAATATGTATGCCAAATGCCATAAGCCGGAGTCTGCAAGGCAGGTGTTTGACTCCTTGGATGAGAGAAACATTGTCTTATGGAATGCAATGCTTGGCTGCTATGCTCAGAGTGATTTTGCTAAGGATGTGGTTGAATTATTCATCAACATGAAGGTCTGTGGTTTTCAAGCTGATGAGTATACTTATACCAGCATCTTGAGTGCATGTGGCTACTTGGAGAGACTAGATTTGGGACGCCAATTGCATTCTGTGATAGTTAAGACCAATTTTGAATCAAACTTGTTTGTAGGTAATGCATTGGTTGATATGTATGCTAAAACAGGCACTTTAGCTGAAGCAAGGTATCTATTTGAGCATATAGAGGGCAAGGATAATGTTTCTTGGAATGCAATTATTGTTGGGTATGTCCAGGTGGAAGAGGAGGACGAGGCTTTCATCATGTTTCAGAGAATGACATCTGATGGTATTGTACCTGATGAAGTGGCTTTGTCCAGCATACTCAGTGCCTGTGCAAATTTGAAAGATCTTGTCCGAGGAAGACAAATGCACTGTGTAACTTTAAAACGTGGCTTAGAGACAAATCTTTATGCGGGAAGCTCTCTTCTTGACATGTATGTGAAGTGTGGGGCCATTGCAACTGCATGTGAGGTTTTCTGGCGCATGCCTAAGTGGAGTGTGATCTCTGTGAATACTCTGATTGCTGGCCATGCACAGGAAAGTTTTACCCTTCTGAAATCACATTTGCTAATCTTTTAGATGCATGTCGCGTGCCTTCTAAATACGATATGGGGAGGCAAATCCATGCTATTGTACTAAAGAAAGGGTCCTTGTATGACGATGGCTTCTTG
Organism: Tetragonia tetragonoides; assembly: GCA_038025085.1. NCBI lineage: Eukaryota > Viridiplantae > Streptophyta > Magnoliopsida > Caryophyllales > Aizoaceae > Tetragonia > Tetragonia tetragonoides. Next base: position 14,200,832 of record CM076140.1, on the reverse strand, counting down.
GGTGTTTCATTATTGGGTATGTACATGGCTTCCCTCAGGAAGGCAGATGGGATTAAACTTTTCTTTGAGTTTCCAGATAAAAAGAGCACGATATTATGGACTTCTATGATTTCAGGTTTGAATCAAAGTGAATGCCCCGAGGAGGCTTTGGAACTCTACAGAGAAATGCGTAGCTACGATATTATGCCTGACCAAGCAACATTTGCTAGCGTACTCAAAACATGCTCCACTATAACTTCTTTGAGGGATGGTACAGAGATCCACTCATTCATTATTCAAACTGGGTTCAACTCAGATGTGCTGGTGGGTAGTGCGCTCATAGACATGTATGCCAAATGTGGAGATGTTAAAAGATCTGTACAGGTTTTTAACGAAATTGATAGTAAAGGGGATGTCATTGCCTGGAACTCATTGATAGTGGGATTAGCTAAAAATGGTTATGTTGAACATGTACTAAAAGTATTTGATGATATGATGCAGTTACATGTGGATCCTGATGATGTCACGTTCTTGGGTGTTCTCAGCGCTTGCAGTCATGCAGGCAGAGTATCTGAAGGCCGTGGATCTATGATACCATGGTTAAGAAGTATGGGATTAAACCAAGAAATGATCATTGTGCCTGCATGATTGACCTTTTTGGCCGTTGTGGCTTGCTTGACGAAGCAGAGGGCTTTATTGAAAAACTGGGTTTTCAACCTGATGCTATGATCTGGGCCTCCTTTCTTGGAGCCTGCAAATTACATGGAGACAATTTAAGGGGGAGGAAAGCAGCTGAAAAACTGATTAGTTTAGATCCTTCTGATCCTTCAGCATATATTTTACTTTCAAGTATACATGCTTCGACAGGCAGTTGGGATGAGGTTGACTCTTTGAGGAGGCAAATGAAAGAAAACTGTTTCACAAAATTTCCTGGATCCAGCTGGGTTAGTGGAAAAGAAGATAAACTTGTTCAATGCTTGCAATGATCATGGACCTGTTAGGACTGCTTTCTTCCAAGGTACATGTGCGACCCTATAATCAAGTACAACTCAACCCAGGAAGTATCCTGCCGAGGGTGGCGTCTGGGTGACCCTATAAAAAAGTAGGGACAACATAACATTAGCTGAAGCCAAGCGCAAACTTATTTTCCTCCATTCTTCTGATGGCAGTCGATTCAAGCATCTCAGCATCTGCCTTGCCCTCTCAATATTGCTTTTCAGATGCAAAGTCATTTATACCCTTGCCCTCTGAAGGTCATAAACATCATTCTTGACTTGCCATAAATCACTAGCCCTCATCCAATGCACCTTAAACGATCGAACAAGTCTAACTTAATGCTGGTAACATTCATTGTGTTAGTGATTTCAAGTCATGTACTAATGGCTACACTTCCAAGTTCCAATGCTTATTATGTTCTGTGTGACACACACTGCCATTATCTTCCAAGTAAATGTGTAAAACACAGGTACATGCGTTAAATTAGAGAAATTCAAGGAACTTGTTGTCCATTGTTTGTTTTAAAGTTAGTTTGGTGTGTAGTTACATGTTTTCTAGTGATATTTCTCAAACTGTATGCATGCAGAGTATGTGCCTCAATGACGTAGCTACACCCAGTGGCTGCCTTTATAAGTTTGGAGAACAACAGATTGACAGTAGGCTCTCAGAGAAGTATTGAACACACAGGAATTTCGGAGCTGGGATGTAGAAACAGTACCCATGATGCAAAACTAGCTTGGTAAATAAACTCTGCTTTGGAAATAATTTGGTTGGGTTCACTCCATTCTTGGATCTTCTACATTAGGAATGTAACTGATAGTAAAAGAGATCTCATAATACCTGTTTTTACTTTTTGCAGTGTTCAAGCTGTTGGGCTGTTGAGTATTCAGAGCGAACAACTCGTTGCCTAGAAAAACAGCAAGTAATTGATACTTGATGATAACCTGTATTTTTGTACTTGACTGAAGGCTATCTAAAGCTTCTTAGTTCTTTAGAAAAGTTGAAAGCTGCTGCAGTTTCATATAGTCCTACCATAAATTTTCATGATGTTTCTTGCTGAGATCCTAACATACTATACTTAAAGAGGGAGGGCCGGAGGGGAGAACGGTGTAATAGAGCCTGTTTCTCTCAAGTTAAATGGGGTTTCCTGTGTATGTGAGTGAAATCCTATTTTGAGGGTAGATATGGTGATTAGTGAGGTTGGTCGTGAAGCATTGACTTAGTACATGAATTTTCTTGGACAAGCTAATTTCTCTCTTGGCTTCACCTACCCCCTCACATGATTTGGTTTGGCAAACTTAAGACTTACAAATTGCTACATGTTCTTAGATGGCATCTTAGAAGGCAAGGTACCACCTGGATAATTGATAGGCGCATCCATTATATGAGTATTGAGTAACCAACTTTGCACTCATTTGAGTGCAGTGGTTGAAGGATTATTGCTCGCAGTCTTCGCGTCATATTTTTTTTGCGGTGTGTGGTAGCACAAGACCTTTGGTTCAGGTTGCTGGGTGAGGTGTGGGTGAGCCCGGCCACTGTTTTGGAATTCTTGCAGATGCACTTTGTAAACTTCCTGGGGAGTAAGGGGAGGAAGTTGTGGTGGAGAAGTGCTATATTTGCAGTGCTTTGGTGTATCTGGTTGGAGAGGAATGTGCAAATTTTTTCTGGCACCTCCGTGTCGGTTGACATGTTGTGGGATAGAGTGACCTACTTAGCCTCTTTGTGGGCCAAGGCAGCTGGTGGGCTTAGGAGCTATTCTATCACACAGCTCAAGCAGCGCCGGGCTGATCTGTAATTAGATTTTTACATAGAGGACTACTTGTCCTCATAGGCTGTAATTATCAGTTTCCATTAATATATACTTTCTTCTTATCTAAAAAAAGTTGAAGGATTGTTGGCTTGTCGCATCGATATTGGATCCACTGGGGTCGTGGTAGGATCACCTCCCTTCACTCAAGATTTTTATTACGCGTAGTGAGATAACCACTCCAGTTAAATTGCTTTGTTTAGTTTTTGAGTAAATAAGTTTGCAGTCATTTCAGTGCAGTAGTTGAAGGACTCACATGGGACCATTCTATTGCATTCCATGATTTCCAGTCATTAAGGTTGTAGCAGGAACATAAGAAGGATCACTTAGTGAGCTGGGATTTGGTGTGTCGTCCGAAAGAAGAGGGGGGCTTGGGTATTGGGCGATTGGTGACTAAAAATGTGGCTCTTGCTGGTAAGTGGCTTTGGCGATTTCCTTTGGAACGCAATGCACTCTGGAATCGGGTTATTAGGAGTAAGTATGGTTTGGGCCAAAATGGGTGGGATACTCAGGTGGTTATGGGAGCTACACACGCATGTCCATGGAAATTCATCTCCCAGCTGTTTCCAGTTTATCTTCCTCTTGTTCGGTTTAGCCTTGGCAACGGGCTGAGGATACGGTTTTGGGAGGATGCTTGGGGAGAGGACCAACCTTTGTGTTTGCGTTTTCCCAGAGTTTATCAGCTATCATTGCTCCATGAAGATACTGTTTCGGAGTTTTATTCGTCGGCGACAAGTTCAAGGAACCTGCATTTGCGGAGATCACCTCAGGAGTGGGAGATGGAGGAGGTTTCTTCTTTGCTCGAGTTTCTGGATTCAGTACATATTCAGGATAGGGAGGACTCTCGGAGATGGATAGGTGACTCTTCTGGGGAATTCTCATGTAGATCTTTTCTACAGCTGTTGCGTTTGCCTGTACAACAGCCCAACTTTGCGAGGTGGCTGTGGAAAGCAAAAGTTCCCGCTAAGGTTCGAGCTTTTGTGTGAACGTGGTGTTGGACAGGATAAATACTAACGACGTGCGTCAGAGGAGGCCAAACTCAGCCTTGTCACCTGATATGTGTTTGCTTTGTCGGGCTAGTAGTGAGTCCTCTTCACATGTTTTTTGAGTTGTGAAGTGTCGCAGACTCTTTGGAGTAGATTATCCGGTTACATAGGTGAGGTTTGGGCGTACCCGGATACTATGATGGAGTTCTTGCAAGCAAGGAGTGCAGGGCTTGGGTGGAGAAAGGAGAAGAAACTGTTGTGGAAGAGTGCTATCTTTGCAATACTTTGGTGCATCTGGCTAGAGAGGAATGCTAGGGTCTTTACTGGTACTTCCATGTCAGTGGATGCGTTGTGGGACAGAGTAGTCTATTTAACTTCGTTGTGGGCTAAAGCTGCTGGGTGTTTTTGTAGCTATCCTGTTACACAGGTTATGCTTCATTAGGCTGATCTGTAAATAGCCTCCTTTTGAGGACTCCTTGTCCTCTTAGGATGTAATTCATTCATACTATTAATAAAACTTTCTCTTTATCTAAAAAAAAAGGTTGTATAAGGAACCTTTCTTTGTCATAGGCGTAGTCACATAATACCCTAGTTTTGAGTTTTTAACGGCTTTGTTTGGTTTTAATAGCTTCAGCCAACATACTATCATAATGTGTTTAAAAGAAAAAGGAAGCTCAAATTGTGATTGAGCTGGATGAAATTTGTGCACTCCATTTGTCACTGTTTTAGTGTAATGATGAGGGCTTTGATGCTCTGTTATGGTCTGTTTAATGCAGCTTATGAAATGATGTTCCTCTAATGTTTCTAGTTTTCGATGTTATACAAACATCTTGGCACTGAGGATTATATCACAACATGTTTTTGCTGTCATTAATTTACTTACACACCTAAGAATCCCCTCCCCCCACCCCTTTTCTCCCCCTCCCCATGTTGTTGGTCAGATACAAGGGGTGTATCGACTAAAAGTGTACTTGCATATTGGTTTGATTTGTTGTTATCAAATAAATGGCTCTTGGGGCTAAGCTAGTAGTTCCTCCAACCCCCATGGAAAACCCCTGGGAAAGGCTGAACATTTAGCATAAAACAAAGACACTGTTGGGTTTTATTCCTCTTTCCTTTTCTTTATGCGATATTTTTCTTCACATGTCTGCATCTTCCAACCGAGACTGCTATTTTGTAGTTTGCTATTATATATTACTGATGATGATTATCTGTGTTTTGCCTTACTTTTATATGTAATATGAAAGATCTATCTATTGCTGCAGCAGAACTCTCCTGTTTCCGTACATGTTTATGGTCCAGGAAGTTTGTGTGCTAATTACTTACAGTAAACATTTCATTGAAGCTGAAAAAGATGCCTTGAAGTGGAAGTTCATACAACAATCTGCTTAAGACACCTTGGAATCAGTTCAATGTTGGAAGCAAGTGTGGTCTTTTTCCTGCTTGGTTAAAAAGTTGAGGTATGTGTATATACTGCATTTAGTAGGCTGAGCTGATGCTGCTTCTGTCTGTGTATTGGCCTATTGTTTACAGCCTCTCAGGCTGCATTGGAGCGGTTGATTTTATCAGTGAATGAGCATAGAATAAAACATGCCACTGTACTAATATACTGCTCACATCTAACTTTGTTTTTACTCATCTGTTTTGTCTGTCAGAGATTCAGAGTTGTTTTCACAATTTTGAAAAGTGCAAATATTGTTTTAAGCTGTTTAAGAGCCTTATAAGTACCATACGCTTATGATATAGGAGTAGTATGCTTCATATCGCGCGAGGTTGTAAACCTTTCTTCTCAATGTAGGCTCCCTGGAAGTGGCAGGAAGTAGCTAGTGTCGGAAAACAAGAAACACATTTGGAGCAAAACTGAAACTTTGTATGGACTGGTGAACTGAAAATCGCTTTAGCTGGGTCCTTCAGCTAGATAATGGTTTAGAATGCGCTAAAAGCTTTTACCCAGATCTACGGAAAAAAAGGGGTGGTTCCCTCCCCCCTCTTCTCTTATCTTCTTTTGGGGAGGAGGGGGGTGGGGGGAGAGGCAGGGGACACAAATGCAAATACTTTGATTTTTAGTCGGTTGTTTTGGAATAATTTTCATTAAAATATGTGAATGACATACACATATTCCATCTAAATCCTGATTATAAATAAGGGATACTGTATGGCTTTTAATTAGCTTTTGAACTTGCAAAGTGCTTGCGGTTTGCCTGATAACACTCAATAATTTATCTTTTAGTCTTCGAAATGGTAAAGTTTCAGAGGGTTGTATCTGAGACTAGGTGTAAAACGTGTCTGATTTAGCCTGTGGGCTCCCTTTGAGCCAAGTTATCTGTTTTATACAAAAGAGGTTATGTTTATAGTTTGTACAAGGTTCCTCATAAATATTAAACTAAAATGCTATCTCATCCACTTCTAAACGTATTCCTGATTCCTGCTGAATATACAAAAGTAATTGCAAGTCCGGTCTCCTCATCCAAAAAAGCTATCCGTTTGAAAGGTCAAGTGGACCTTAATATATCACTAAATGAAGAAATCAAGGAATAAATAAAGGATTCTATGTACAAAGCCACTATTTTTTCTTGGTTTTGAGGTTACAAAATCCTTCATTTTATTTGTTTGCGTATTGATTTTCCTTAGGCAAAAGATAGGGAGACAGGTCATTTACAGACTGTTCTGATATTAATAGTGAAGAATGTAGGAGCCAATTCTAATTTCAAAGTACAAGGATCATGACTCATGAGTGAGTGCCTATTACCTAAGTGCTACCCAACCCAAGTGGGCCTTCCCTATCCCACCTCCCATAAAAGCTGGAGTTTTTGAATGTATGAAATTATGAACAGTTTTTTTTTTTTTTTTTTGAAGGCAATTAAATTATGAACAGTGAAAAAAGTTATTCACACCCTCAATAGGTCCATTGGTCACCATTCACATGCTTCTATGAAGATTTGATAAGAAAATAAAAAACGAATATATCTGGAGAGTGATTTTTCCCTGAAAGTGAAATTAGATTGGATAGACCGCAATGGCAAGCATGGTTTGGCTCCATTGGTGGCTGGTGTTGGTAGTGCTTGTTGGCATTGATTGTTTAAATGGGTACTAAGTTGAGGACCTTGTGGTGGGCTTGCCTGGCCAGCCGAAGGTCGGATTCAGACAGTTTGCTGGCTACATTGATGTGGATATCCAGGCTGGGAGAAGTTTATTTTACTACTTTGTTGAAGCAGAGCAAGACCCTAACCATAAGCCTCTTACTCTCTGGCTTAATGGAGGTTAGATTCTCTATTTTATGCTTCTGATTGTCCACTTCTCAGTGCGACAGTGTGAGTCCGTGACAAGTGAAATGAGTATCATGGTTTTTTCTTGCTGCTAATAGAAAAGCTGCAATCAGCTTCCTCTGTCTTCATGGTTCATTATTTACTGTCAATGAGCTTGCTGCAATGTAGAAATAGACGGAGAGAGTAAATCAGCAACTTCATTGCAGGTTTATTCCCTAGGTCAAATTCCCTCTTCTCTGTTGTTGAAAATTGTTTACAGAAGACCCATACACATTTTTCTTTCTTTGTTCTTCTCGTGGTATAGGAAACATCAATCAAGGGCGAATAGGAAGAGCTAGAATGAAAGCTTTTTGAACACCAAAACAGTCAAAAGGATAGGAAAATCTTATACCTTACCATCAGACAGAGAACCTAAAATGAAAGTCAGCTTCTTTTGCTGTGTAATCTAGATACTCTTATCTATGAAATGTACTATTGATTGGGAGAACCGGAGAGCCAAAAATGATTCTATTATGCGATGTTAAATCTCGTCTTGCATCTTGATCTTCAGGCCCTGGTTGCTCCTCTCTAGGTGGTGGCGCTTTTACAGAATTAGGACCATTCTTTCCCAGTGGTGATGGTAGGGGTCTTCGAAGAAAGTCAAAATCATGGAATAAAGGTTGAACCTTTCCTGTAATTCTGCTTCGTGTGCTTGGATACTGTTCTCATCTTAGCACATTAATGGCTTACATATTTATAATCTTTGTTGTTTGCATATCACAGCGTCCAATATCCTCTTTGTTGAGTCTCCTGCTGGAGTAGGCTGGTCATATTCAAATACAACATCTGACTACAATATCAGAGATGCTTCGACAGGTATGCTGCCATAGTTGGGCCAAATTTTATTCCTTTACTATCTCAATTGAGACTTAAATCGCCTTGCTTGCAGCAAAAGACATGCACATGTTTATGATGAAGTGGTATGAGAAATTTCCAGCATTCAGATCCAGGGATCTCTTTCTCACTGGAGAAAGCTATGCAGGTAGATAATTACCTTACTCTTGACATATGCTGATTTTGTTTAAAACAAAGACTTCAATGTTGTTTTTTTTTTGTTCTGTTTCTTTTTCCTTCTTTCCTGATTCTCTCACATACGTGCATTCACACACAAACTGATTTAGGTCAGAGAAGAAGAGAAGGGAGATAGCAATAGAGTAAGAGAAGAGAAACATTGGAGCAGAAAAGAGTTTAGGAAAGAAACTATTATATTGAATATCGATTCTCAATTACTAACATAATACCCCTTATAGCTTAGCTACACTCTAAAACATACTCCAGACAAGAATAGGTAACCATAACAGGGTTAAGATACTAAAAACTAATCTATGTCAGAAGATAACTTTACATAAACTAGTGTCAAATGACTCCTGATAAATTTCCTTAAATTTCTTTCTAAAATGTGTGATTAGATTCTCAGTTTTATTAGTTCCCTGGTTGGAAAAACTCGCCCCTCAAGAGTTAGATTGAAGATACTCATCAAACTATTCTGAAGCTAACTGATGCAACACTTCATTAAGAACCCCAACAGTTATCTGAAATAGGAAGAGCTTTCCCCTGAAGAAGATAATGTTGGTATCTTCCTTGGCCAGTTGGGATTGGTCCATTATGGATCACTGATTTGGTGACAGTTGAAAGTGGATGTGCTATGGCTTCTTCTACGTAACAGAACTCACGGGGAAAAAATAAATTTGTTCTGGAAATTTCATAATAGCCAACTCATCCAATTCTAACTTCTTACAATGCATATCACCAGCATCTTGATAGTCTACGTTCCTTTGTGCAATTTCTTGAAAAGAATCACCATGCAAATTATGAATATGTTGAGCAAAAGTTTCAACAAATTTCAGATGGCGTAAAATCAATAGGCAATGACCACTATATCATTTCGAATATAAGGAGCAACATCATGCACAACTTCAGACTCTTTTCGTGGATTTATTAGTGGATTCATTATATGTCAATTCTGTAGGTAAAATCAAATCCTAGGTATAAGGCTTTTCCCTGGCAAGAAACATAAGCACATTACCTAGACTACGGTTGACAACCTCCCTCTGTCCATCAGTTTGATAGTGAACAGAAGCAGAGAATTTGTAATGCGTGCCAACCAACTAACAAAGTATTTTCCAGAAGGGACAGATAAACCTTACATCTCTGTCAGACACGATAAAAGAAGGTAAACCATGCAATCTAACAATTTCCTTGAAGAATATTCTAGTGATGTGACAAGCCTTGACACTTACTACAAGGAATCAAATGGGCCATCTTGGAAGACCTATCTACAACCACCGTGATCAGTTGATGATCTTTTCTAATACTTCAATCCCTAGAAATCCATAAAACAAAGTCCATGCTATGATCTTTCCATGGAGAGTGTTTTGGTTCCTAGCTTTATTGAGCTCGCTGTTTCGGTACAATGAAACAAGTCTAGCAATATTCTGTAAAGATGGCCGAAAGAAGTGATCCACCATTCTCCATAAGAAAGATTTGTCTCTTTCCAAGCGACTGGCAAGTCTTCCATTGTGGAGTTCTCTGATTTAGAAATCACAAAAAGGAAACTTGATCATTTTTCCAATTCCTTTAATTCTCTATCACAGATTCTCTAACTTTTGTATATTTGCTTTTTTTATGGATGTCACTTCACAGGGCACTATAGACCACAGTTAGCTGTTGCCATTCTGAAGCATAATGCACTGTCAACTGGTTTCAAGTTCAACTTAAAAGGTATTGCTGTAAGTAAAGTTGAGCCATTGGTTTGTCTGGTTCATAAGTTTATGCCTACTCTTCATGTAGGGTTTTTGATAACCTCGTGTTTATTCTGGAACAGATTGGGAATCCACTACTCAGTCTTGACAGAGATGCGCAGGCAAGATACGAGTACCTGTGGTCACATGGTATGATTTCTGATGAAATCGGTCTGACCATAATTAATGAATGTGACTTTTGAGATTACAGTTTTGCCAGTCCTCATCATGATGTAACCGACTCTTGTGACAATGCAATAGTAGAAGCTAAGAGCATTGTTAGCGAATATGTTGACAAGTACTTTGTTACCGTTGATGTTTGTTACCCATCTATAGTGGAACAAGAGCTTCGTTTGAGAAAACTGGTATGTTCTACCAACCTGCTTAAATCCCCCCCCCCCCCAACCTAATCCACTCAACTAACCTAAAGAAAACGAAAAGGGAATAAGATCAATTAATAAGTAGGATTAAAAAAAATTTAATCTCTTCCAGACCAATCAAATCACAGCTCATAAATGATACACCAAATAATTTGGTATGTTTCATCTGCAGGGCAACAGAATAAGCTTGGGAGTCCATGTTTGCATCAATTATGAAACGTCTTTCTATTTCAATCTTCCAGAGGTCCAGAAGGCACTCCATACAAATCGAACAAGTTTGCCATATAGCTGGTCCATGTGTAGTGAGTATGTTGATTCATCTGTTGGTGATGGGCCCCCAGCCTCCCTCGTGTCTTGGCTAAACACGATTGTCTTCCCAAGTGACTGAAGTTGCATTTCTTTTCTGACAGTGTGTTAAACTATACGAAGACTGATGTCAATGTGAACATGATTCCCTTGCTTAAAAGGATTATCCAGCATGGTGTTCGAGTTTGGATTTTCAGGTAAAACAGCTTACCAAACATGTTATCAATGGTCTTAACAAATTATCGGTTGATTGTATGACATGTATGATCAACTTCTCTTTATCAGTGGTGATCAAGATTCTGTGGTGCCACTTCTGGGATCACGTAGAATGATGCGTGAACTTGCCTACGACCTTAAATTGAGGGTCACTGTCCCATATGGAGTTTGGTTCCATAAAGGCCAGGTAGCCCCCTGCTCCCTATTTATCATTTCATGCTATGAAAATTAGACACTATTCCAGCTTTGTCGGATAAGGATACTCAACTAAGTTGGACAATCACTGCACATTTACCGCTAAATTTCTGGAAGATGGCCGAGTCTGATCTCAAAACACATCACACATAATATAGCTTGTTTCAAGTCTAATGTAACTAAAGTTTTCCGGTCGCACAATGATCACCCAAGTAGGAGCAAATTGCATGTTAAAAAGCAATTAATACTCAGATTGAACCCTTGGTGAAAGGTTTTAGTGGAGCAGTGGCACAAATGCAGAGTGATGTTGGATAATTAACAGTCAATTTAGGACAACCCAAAATAGAGGACAATCAGTAAATATTAAAACGTGGTAATATGCTTTTCTGTGTTATTACATCATGGCATGACACATTTTGCAACAGGTAGCAGGCTGGTCAACCGAGTATGGAAATTTGTTGACATTCACCACTGTAAGGGGTGCTGCGCATATGGTGCCATATTCGCAGCCCTCAAGAGCTTTACACCTGTTCAGCTCATTTGTTCGTGGTAAAAGATTGCCAAATGCAACGCATCCATCCATAGATGATTAAGAAGATTATGCAATCTCACAGGGGGCTTCAATTTTATTTGCCTTGCTGCAAGAATTCAGTCATTCAACAGCAATTTATACACAGAAAGCAAGCTATTAGTTTTCTACACTCTTGAGTTGTGTCAAGCTCATCTTCATTGTAAACCGTGTCATTTCTACGAGGCTAAATGATGTTACTATATTCGCTAACATGAAGATACTTGTGAGTTTCTTCTGTTTGCTTCACGAGAGATACATTCTTGGAAACGATTTTACAGGGAATGCATTTGAGTGTTGGTCTCGACTGCACAGGAAACGGAGTTCTAATCATATTCAGTAAATGCAACAAGTAACTTTAGATTGGAATAGAGTCCAACAAGCTTACTGTAGAAAGACATCCCATTGCCAGTTTGCCACCATGCTGCATCTGCATGGACATATACTGATCCGGCCACTACATCCTGTTTAATGACCTACCCTGTAAATCACATAACGGGCAATGGGACTGAGAAATATTAGATGCTTCTTGCAAATATTCTGCTTTATGATTGAGGTCACGACAATATGTAAATAAGGTCAGGATAATGTTCGTTCTCTTTTTTTCTTTTCATTTTTCATTTTTCCTTCTTCCCTTTTCAATCTTCTTGGGGAAATTATAAAATGTGCCTAAGAGTTATTGTCTTATAATATGAGCTCAATTTTTTAGTTATTGACTTCCCCTCAAAAAAAAAAAAAAGGAAAAAAAAGGAAAGAAAAAGTTATTGACTTGATAACTTCTATAAAGGAAATAGTTTAAGGAAACAGTTTGTCTAGAAAATAAGGAAAACCTTAAATATTTTTAACAAGTCTTGTGTGAGACCAACTCACAGAAAATTGGGGTCACATTTAAAAGATCACTTATGGTGAGCAGTGACCTTGATTTCATTGAAAAGTGACCCCCGTCTCACCAAAAGTTACCAAAAGATCGTGTTATAGAAGGTTTTGTATATTTCAAATACGTGAAAATAACTTTTTATTTTGTTGGAGCGGGGGCTGGCTGGGCCCCCTGCTTTATAGTCAACACAAAGTAAGGAAGGGACGCAGATAAGAATTCGATCCCGGTGCATACCCACGGAACCGATCATATAAAGAAGAAAAAGAAAAACATGGAAAATAACTCTTTCAAATCCTTTCAACATTGTATCAAAGTATAAAATCAAAGTAGATATTATTGCCAATTGCCTAGTTTAATCTTTAATGCGGTACTTAATTTCCAAAATTTGAGTTTTAATCGTTATTTCACCAAAACTTTAAATTAGTTAACTATTAATTCAAGTTCTGTAATTGAGAACCAATTTTTCATGTAAACTTTTTATTTTAGATAAGAATTATGAAAACGTATTGGAAAAATATATATACACTCCAAGAGCAACTCACCTTAGCCAAATTAGCGAGACCCACCAGGCACCACCAAATTTCATCAAAGATAAATACATCGGTGCAATGTAGTACTAGTATATAATTTGGTGACATTACTAATAGTATTATTTTCATTTGTAGTACAAAATATGAAATATTGCATGCACCCATTGCATGTTAAATTACTTCGTAATATATAACAACCCATAGCGGAACGAAGAAAAAAAATCCAACAAATATTGACTTCTTCAACTACAAAAAGACTGCTATTGACTTTTATTTTGAAGTATATATGTTGATATTTGTTTTATACAAAAACTCATAAGAAAAAGGGGAAATAAAGAAGGAAAAGAAAAACATGGAAAATTGTTGTTTACTTTTACAGGCAAGCCATTACGAAATCTAACCAGGTCCCCGAACTTAGGTGAGAAATCAAAATCCGGGAATTATACCCAGTGAGTTACCAGACTACTCATACATACTTCACCAAACATAGCTGTCTTCCGACAATGACAAATCTTTTCTCCTCAACCAACTTTCTACAAATTGCAACTGCTACTCCACCAGCTTAAGGAATATCATCATATGATCTCTGATTCTGGTAAAATTTTCATTTGTTTGATTGATTCTTTAACTCTTCAAATGTTTAAATCAGCAAAACCATTCTCATGCAGCAAGTTCTGATCTTGTAAGTTGTAAGTAGTTATTAGCAAAATCTGTTTTAATGGAGTTTGAGGTTATGCTTCTGGGTTCACTCACATTGCTGTATTTAGTGGCTTTGTTGTACTGGGTTTTCCTTAAAGACTGGCTTAGTGGTCTGAGCTCATCTGGGTATTTTGGGAAGTTTTATACAAGGGTTTCTAGTATTGGTGATTTAACTGTAGTGGGTATTAATGGGAAAACCTCATTCTTTAGATCTGTAAATGGACTTGTACTAGTTGGGTCTTTGTTAACTCTCATTTTAGTTGGTTCATATTGGCTGTTTTTCCCGGATTTGCAGCCAATAGATCAGGGTTTTAGTATTCCTGGTCCTAATGATGCAACTGATGAATGCAATTTGTTTGATGGGAAATGGGTCAGAGATGAGAGTTATCCTTTATACAATGCATCTGATTGTCCATTTGCTGAAAGAGGGTTTAATTGTTTGGCTAATGGGAGAAAAGATCAAGATTATATGAAATGGAGGTGGAAACCCAAAAACTGTGATCTTCCAAGGTTTGATGTGCAAGCTGTTTTGAAATACCTTCGTGGGAAGCGGGTTGTTTTCGTTGGCGATTCATTGACTAGAACACAATGGGAGTCTTTCATTTGTATGCTTATGTCAGGGGTGGAAGATAAACGTTTTGTGTATGAAGTCAATGGGAACCAAATTACAAAGGAAATCAGGTTTTTGAAAGTAAGGTTTGATTCCTATGATTTCACTGTCGAGTTCTACCGATCGGTTTTCCTTGTCTTGTCTACACCCGCACCAAAACGTGCACCCAAGAGAGTCAAGTGGACACTTAGACTTGACAAGATAGATAATGCTAATGAAGAGTGGATTGATTCAGATGTTCTCATATTCAATACCGGGCACTGGTGGACGAAGACCAAGCTTTTTGAGACGTAAGTCACTGAAATTTCTGTTATCATGCTCTAATTGCTTAGTTGATCATGCCGTGAATTGTAGAGACCATTAACTTGACTTTTTGATCATTGCAGTTCTCTTTGCTTAATCATTATTTACTGAATTGTAGGCTATATGATCCTATATATTGTGAATCTTGGCACATATCATAGCTTCATACATCTCATATTCACAACAATCATTAGTAGAAGTTGATGATGGAACACCAATCTTTAGTGAGCCTCTTGCACAGATTGTATAACCACAGAATTAGCACTCCGAACTGAAGCTTCTGAGGGCTTTTTCTGTTTTCCCTGTTTTGTTTTGCTTTTTCTTTGAAATTGAAATGACATTCAATGGTTGGCAATATCCCTCCTCTCCCTGCTTCAAAAAAACAGACTTGCTTGTTGCTTCAGTGCATGCTAATGAACGTTGAATCAAGGATTCAGGTCAAATCTTAGGAAGTGATAACAGCATTGCATATCTGCTATATCTTAAGGGATCGTAGCAAGCATTTACTATACTGAGAGCTCATCAAGTCTTTTGTCACTGATAACCAATAGAAATACATCTTCACCTTATGAAGGATGAGGTGTTCCTAAGTCATTTTCTTCTTGATGTTCTATCCTTTCGTTAGGTTGTCCTTCTTAAGGTGAGACTTGAATAATATGCAAGAGCAAATGGCTTGCCCACTGCTATTAAGATTCGGGATTTCGTGGAAGCTTTTGTTGCTTTTACTGGTCCTTATTATTATTAGACATAGGTGAACACTGAAAAAGCATTTCCTTCCTATAATTTTTGAGTGTCAATAGATTTTTCTTATCTTTTCCTGAAACATGCAGTATCAATAGAATAAGATGACTGGTCACTAATCTTTTTTATTGCAACTTTGTTGGAGTATGCAATGGAGAAACTTGACTTGAACCCAAGACGGCAAGACTGTACAGTCATAATCTTCTAGTTTACCACTATGCTAGCTCTTGTCTTGCTTTGATTATACAACATCTTAAATATTATTAATACGTTAAGAAAGGAAAAGAAATCGAGTGGCAGGACCCCTACGGTACCCGCCTCATGGACATTCCAGTTCTGCCACTGGGAGTATGGACCCCGACAAGTGAAGTATGCTATTCGTATTTTATTTGTGTGTAACCTGACCTGACGTTGTAAAAACAAAATTTGGGGGTGGGTGGGGGTGGGGTATCTTGAACACTGATAATGTAGCATTAGGATAAAAATAATGTCAAACTTCTTTGGCTTGACAGTTGATTCCACAACATTACATGACTCCAGTTCAGGATAAACTTACAAGCTAGTAGTTTTTGAAGTGGAAAATTACTATCAGACTAGAGTTTCAAGGCCAGCATGCTGCTTTATATCATCAGTTGTTCGGAAAGTATGTACAGAGAGAAGATTAAGAACATGTAAATTTGTCACATGAATAATCTAAGGATTCTATTTATCTCCTGTATGGTGGCAGTCCATAGAGGGGGGAGTAGGAGTGGAATAGTTGGCCACATGGCATACTGGCCTGAAATATTTCTGTTACTCTATTTTATTTTATTTTATTTTATTGATAATTACACTTGCTCCTGTTACATGGACGTGTTTCATATCTTATACGGAAACAGTCCTGTTACATGGACGTGTTTCATATCTTATATGGAAACAGTGCCCTCCCTTTTATATGATTTCATCTCTTCTATGTTGTTCTCCCTTGGCTGTCTTTTTGCTTTATTTTCAGCTTTGAGGGCTGGTGGCTGGAATTTATAGAAATCATTAAAATATAATAGTCCTGTAGATCTGTTTATTAACCTTTATTTTCCTTTCTTTTTTATGTCATTTTGTCTTTTTATATATGTCTCCTTCTAACTTGCTTTTTCCAGACAGGGGTACCTATTTTCAGGTAGGTGGAGCACTTAAACTTGGAATGCCAGTTACTAATGCACTGAGAAAGGCGCTTCAAACCTGGGCATCTTGGGTTGAATCTAGGGTGAATCCAAATAAGACTCATGTGTTCTTTCGAACTTTTGAATCTACTCACTGGAGGTGAGCTTTTCAGCAGAACAAAGTTATTATTGGCCTCTTTTGAATTGGACATTTAGCTATATTGTAATATGATATATGAGAACTTGCTCTGAAGTTTAAACTGGTCTGTTACCTATATATATTTCTCACAATCATACTCCACAAAGCTGTCACTGGTCATCCCTTGTTTTTCTTTCCTTCTTTTCTCTCTTCTCTTTGTTTCTAGGAATTTTGTGAATGTACTAGAGTAGCTTATGAAAAGTCTCTGCAGAAGTAGTTAAGACTTAAGGATGCCCCAGCGATTGATTTATAGTGGCTACCATGTTGTAGATCCTGGTTTAAATCGATATAACTTCTGCTGGATGATGTGTGACAGTCCTCAGTTCTGGTTTGCAGAAAAATGTAAAATAAACATAAAAAGGAATTTCTTAAGAAGTAGTTAAGGAGTACATTGTTGATACTCTGACCTTGGTGTTTAACAGTATTCAGATGTTATTTGCGTAATACGCACAGACAGTTGCCTGGGTAAAATGGTATAATGGTTCATGCTATATGTTGATTTTAGGATGTTGGATATAAGCAATCTTGGGCCATGTGCTGTAGGCAATTATCATTTTGCGTGCATCTTGACCTTCCAAAACCTCATTACAGTAGCACCCATGCGGGGTGTGGTTAATGCTGTAAACTTTTGTCCTTCATGCTTTATTTTAACTTTTATGTATTTCAATAAAATCTCTAATTACAAAAAAAACAAAAAAACAAAACAGGAATATGATCGAATGTAGCCCCATTTTTCTGTGTTTGCATCTTGAAACTATACTTGTTGAAGCTCACGGTTGTTTTTTTTTTTTGATAAATTGTTGAAGCTGAAGTATTAACATTGGTTAATTCTACAGTGGTCGAAACCGTAACATGTGCAAAGTGAGTGAAAGACCAATGTTGACTACCCAAGGCAGGGACAAGAGCCCTTTCTCAGATATAATAAGGAAGGTTGTGAAGAGTATGTCAGTTCCTGTAACAACACTACATGTTACTCCCATGGGAGCATACCGCAAAGATGCGCATGTGGGTACATGGAGTGACAACCCGTCAGTGGCAGATTGCAGTCACTGGTGTCTTCCAGGGTTGCCTGATATGTGGAATGAAATTGTGTTTTCCTACCTTCTCCATAAGGATGGGATATCCTCACAACAAACTGCAAATTGAAGGTGACTTTGTTTCTTGAATTTTCTTTTCTGAGACTAAATGTATACCAGGCTAATGCAAGCAGATGAAGTTCTTTTTATTAAGGGCCACTTTTTGGTTAAGATTGCAGCAAACCCCATACTTAGGACCCTTGACATAGTTATGACTTGTGAAAAACGCAAAGCATCATGCATTCTTTTCGACTGCATATGGGAAAGTTATTTAGTATTTTGCTGTTGCAATACCTTTTAAACTTCATAAACTGTAAGGTATGGTGATGATATTTATCAAGTGCAAGTGGCACAAAGGGATTGTGGCATGCATATCGTTGCTCCCTTATACTTCATACCCTGCTTACTAGGGGTGTAATGATGTTGTGCCAGCTCGGCAAACCCTCAGTCTTGGCTCGGTTAGAGCTCTGGTTAGACTGAGCTTGGGCCAAGCTCGAGCCAGCTTGAACGCTTCCTGAAACGAACCTAGGCCTACTATGGCTTGACTCAGTTGGCATGGCGACGTGATTTCCTCCCATTTAGTGGCACTTTAAAGGTCTTAAATAGAGTCTTAGTATTTTTTTATTGAAGGGTTTCTCTTATTTCATAATTTGTACGGATCACTTATAGTCGAACTTAATAGTGAAGGGTTTCTCTTATTTCATAATTTGTACGGATCACTTATAGTCGAACTTAATAGTGGAGAAATATATTATTTTTTACGCATTTGTTATAGTGAGCCCGAGTAAAGTCGAGACCAACTACGAATTAAACCAAGTCTTTAATTTTAGCCTTGCTGAGCTTCGAGCCAGCCTGACACATGCTAAACTGCGAATTAAACCAACTACGTTTTTTTGTTTGTAATGTTAGACGTCCATGGTTCATTTGTTTGATTTGAGATACCTACAATATTTTGTTTCTCGAAATTGATGTGTTGCATAAATAAAGCAGACAAGTTGGCTGAAATATGTTTTTGCTGCAGATATGTATTTTTGAGTCATTAGATTGAAGAGGCAAGAGTGAGAGATTAGTCGAAGAAAAGGATTTGCAATTTTGGAGTCAAAGCTATCAGGCATAGCTACTCGATCACTTATCATTCAAGCTCCTAGGCTGAAACTAAACTAGATATTTCAAATGACAAGGAAATTCTTGGGAATCTTGCACAAATCCTGCTGCCTTAGCTGTATGTATTCAGATCTTCAGCAATAGGACTAACAGATTTCCCCTCTCTCTTTTAACCGGTGTGCTTTTGTCTGAAATTTTGTGTGGATATTGACTGGTTTATATAACTCATGCTTTTAATTCCCATTGTTGTCATCTTATAGTTGAATTCTTGCTGATTTCTGTTCTGAACCAAGCTCTTTTCATAGGAACCAGAATTATGAATGTGGATGAAGAATTTTGTATTTTTTGATGCACCTGCTGTGTTTTGTTCCTGTACACATAAATGGAAACTAGGAAAGCAAAAATGAAGTTTTAATAGGCAAAAGCAAAACACTTCATCCTGTATATTAGGAAGATTTATTCCAAGGGAAGAAGTCGTCTATGAGTAGTGTTTCTTAAAACAAGTAATCATTTTCAATTCTCGTATCTTAGCATGAGTGTTAAGTTATGAAAAAACTTTGAAGCATTGTTATGTACAAAGAGGTGCACCAAGGACAAGGTTGCATCTTGCTCTTATAAAAACCCACAAGAACCTCACCTTTTTGTATCCATCATATTCATCCCATCTGATCATCAAGTTCCAAACATCCTCTTATAAACATCAAATATGGCTGCTGGTGCCCCAGACAATGACTTTGGCTTCCTCATTTTTCACCACCGCCACCTCATCCTTTCCCTCCGCCAGCTCCGGTGCCACCATCGCCCACTCCAGACCCCCACCCGACAGTCATAATCATCGTCTTTGTGTCATTTGGCTGTCTTTTTCTAGCTGGAGCTATTCTTTTCGGGATTTGGTGCCTCTTCAAGCGACAAAAGAAGAAGAAGAAGCTGGTTCAGGAGACGGAAAATATTGATGTCGATGAGCATTTGAGGGTGCAGGAGATGGTTGTGCCTGGCCCGCATGGACCAAAGACAGTGGTGCTATCAATGGTGGATGATGTGCATGTGCATGAGGACTTTAGGAAAAATGAGATTGACACGGTTGGTAAAGGTTTGCACTCTCAAGGGGGAGCTGCTGGCACTGGCAGTGCTGGATCCAGCCAACAGCTAACCCATCCTGAGCACCAAGTGTGATAGATTAAACTATAATAGTTTCATGTGAATATCAACATGTATAGCTAAAAGTATAACCTTAGCAATAAGGGAACAGAAGAGTGGTAATGACAACTTGATAAGTATGTAAATGTTGCAAGGGGAAAGGGTGCTTCAAAACTTAGACACAATGAATTGTCTGTGTTGAAGCTAAATTTCCGAAATACAATGGATATGTATACCATGGTCCCTCATTTTTAGATATAATTACGATATTTGCCCTTTTAAATTTTGTGCTAGCTTTCAAGTAAGCAAAATACTATGTTCTGATTCTTTGAAGTAAGAGAAAAAAAGAAGCTACAGTTGCAAAGAGGCTTTCTCTGCTAAAAACCAGCCCTTAATTCTTTCAATTTGGTGTCTTAACCAACTCACCTGTCCTATGACCTACTCTATGAGAGTCGACTCGACTCGAGTCGGCTGTTGATTCTGGGTTGCCTGCGAGCCTCTGGTAATTTGTTCTTGGGCGCTGCTCTGAGGCAAGTTACAGATAATAATAGTATCAAAACACTAGGAATATGAGTAGTTTAGGATCTCTGTTTTGGAGCTTTTACCGAATTGCTTGACGACTTGCATGATCCTATATATTTGAGGCTTATTCTTTTATGATGGATGATTACTGTTCTTTTATGTTACTGATACTGATACAATAACTATGGATTTGGTTATGGAATATCCTCATGCTATTATATAAACATAAAGATGAAGGGATTATCTGTTTGGTTTAACCTCTTTAAGTATGATAAAGCCACTAGATTTTTTCCCTTGATTGCCATCAGTGAGCCAAGAGGATGAAAAACCGAGTTCCAAGTACCAACAGGTCATCTTGGATTTGAGTTTAACTTTGCTGCATGTGCAAGGCGCTTTAGTTTCATAGAGATTACCCTCAGTATTGTCAAGGCTCTTTAAAAGAGCAATTGCCTGATGAATTTAGATTTTCCATTGAGGCTTATAGTAACCCTGTTAATGCTGCTTCGTTTGTTTCCTTCGATATGGATTGTGCTTCGAGAACTCGAAGCTTGTGGAGTGTTTTCTTATAGGTTCATTGAATGGAAAGAGTTGTGTTTTGGTGTTTCTCCTAATATTGTTAATTTTCTTCATTACCCCGTCCAGTACCCTGAATCCAGCATGTGCCCCGAGTGTGATAGAAAGAGAAAAAGAGTTGCAAGTTCATCTGCTTCTTATGGGAATTCTTGAAGCCTATAAGGAGTGTAAGAACTGTGGAAACATCATTTAGGACATTAATTAAGTACTTGTCTCTTCGATTTGGAAGAAAAATCATAGAAGCAAGCTTCAGTGCTACTACGTATCAGGCTTGTTAGGTGCTTGAGAATAAAAGGCAAGATAGAAAGGGGTTAAGTGGGGATGGAAATAGATTATCTTACTGGCAACAAGTCTGTGTTCAAAGTTGGAGTCATTTCGAAAGTATGTGTTCAAATCTACACATGTAACATCATAAACATATATTAGAATTAAAAGAAAAATGAAACTTTCTTAGATAATTGAATGAACCGAATTAAATTGAACTAAATTGGACTCGACTGAAATGAACTACACTTGGGCTCCCGCTTTTTCAATTGGACAATTAACTGCGGATAGAGGGAGTCATTAGAAACAACTTTGTTCAATTTGATCTCAAGAGTATCAATCTTTAACAAGTAGAGATTAATGAGTATCAGATACTATTACATTTCTTATATGAGAAAGATGTACTCCCAAGTGAAGAGGAAGCCTATGAGTAGTGTTTTGGAATGCAATCAATCATTTTCATTTCTTTTCTCATATCTTAGCATGAATGTTAAGTTATCAAAAACTTTGAAGCATTCTTACAAGCATAGAAGTACAATAACATTGCATCTTAACTCCTACAAATACCCACTACAACCTTGCTCTTTTGCATCCATCAAAAATTCAAAATTCATCCCATAATTCCCCATCTCATCAAACCCCAACAAACATCCCCTTAAGGAAACATCAAATATGGCAGTCATAGTTATCTTTGTTGTTTCATTTGGCTGTCTCTTTATAATTGGAGCTATCCTCTTCGGCGTTTGTTGTCACCTCAAGCGACAAAAGAAGAAGAAGATGGTTCAGACGAAGGAAGATATCGACGTTGATGAGCATTTGAGGGTGCAAGAGATGGTGGTGCCTGGCCGTCATGGCCATGGCCCGAAAACGGTGATGGTATCAATGCAGGATGATGTTCATGTGCATGAGAAAATTAGTAAAAATGAGATTGACATGGTTGGTAAAGGTTTGCACGGAAAATCCCCTCAAGTTGGAGCTGCTAGCCGTGGCAGTACTGGTGGTTCTAGCCAACAACTTAGCCATCCTGAGCACCAAGTTTGATACATACTAATTTTAATTGTCATGTTAATGTGAATTTCAACAATGTATTATTGTTTCAAGTTATATATTCATCATATCAATAAAAGGATTGACAAAGTGAGATTGTGGACTTAGAAATTTATTGTTATGGGTGCAATATATTTAGAGTATACAGTTGTTTAATACAAGTATAAAAAAAAATACTAGAGTACCAAGGAAAACAAAGTCTCATCATCGGCACAATACCAAGAACCCTCATCCAGTTGTATTATGGATTCCTTTACGGCTTTACCCCCCACAAAAATCTCTTATTTTCAAAATGGTTGATGGTCTTTTTATATTTTTTTGATTTCCTAAAATGGTTGTTGATCTAATATCAACACATCACCGGCAATCCGGCATGCAGTTATTGAGAATTAGTAAGTGGAGTGGCGGTACCACTTTCATTTTTCAGCTACGAGGTCAAGACCCATGAGATGTGATTTTGATTCTTATGTATCTTAGCTTTGGTTCCTATCTTTATTGATTAATCCTTCCAGCCAAGTCGTGAGCACTCAAGATGTGAGTTCGATTCTCATTTCTCACACAGTTTGAAATCTCCTATTTATCCTCCGAAATAGTGAGTTAATCCCTCCTTACTTAAAAATAACGCAGTAATCTATTTATATGATTATGTCATGTCCGAGTATAACTTGGGTAACTCAATCTCAATGGTAGAACACTATAGCACTCACGCCTCCAACTTTAAAAAAGTTGAGGATTCACAACTCATTACCCTCAATTTTACGACTGAGAGTGATATTTATGTGTTGTAGATTTATGAGTCATTCCACTCTCCTATAATATAATGTCCTACGGACCGACTTTCTAACCATGTCAAAACAAAAGGAAAGTTTGATGAGGTCATGTCCATCAATGTACCATTAATATCATCAACTAACCATGCATGGCAATACTTCCCGGATGCAATCCAAATGGAAGGCCAAATATGAGCACCTGACTTCTATAAATACCATAAACCTCCATAAGCCCAAGTGACCAGGCCCACAAATTTATTACTAAGATCCATGCAAAATAATGGCCATGCAGTCCACCATTCTCACCCACCAAAACCCACTCCTCCACTTCCACCACAATAACCGCCCATCATATACTCTACACCACCGTGCACCACCAATCTCCGCCGTGTCAACCACCGCGACAACCACTGTAAAACCACCACCCACACTACCACCACAAAAAGCTGAAATCTTCAAGTCCCTTGAACCATGGGCCACACAACACATGCTCCCTATGCTAAAACCAGTAGAACAATGTTGGCAACCACAGGATCTTCTTCCGGACCCATCTCAGCCGTCGGATGAGTTCGTGGAGCGGGTCCAAGAACTACGAGAGCGAACCGCGGAGCTTCCTGATGAGTACTTTGTGGTGCTTGTTGGAGATATGGTTACTGAGGATGCATTGCCTACTTATCAATCAATGCTTAATACATTTGAGGAAGTTAGAGATCACACGGGTAGGGATTCGGGTCCGTGGGGTACTTGGATACGGTCGTGGACTGCTGAGGAAAATCGTCATGGGGATTTGTTAAGGAGTTATTTGTATTTGTCGGGTCGGGTTGATATGGTCATGGTTGAACGGACGGTTCAGTTCTTGATTCGGGCTGGCATGGTTAGTTAATTAATTCATTTCATGATTCCACTGTATACTATGTATGCATGCATGCATGACCCAAAAACTTACTCCATATTTTGGGTACGAAAACAATATATATCTATAAGGACTTTTATTATTACAAAAGACTAGTATTACTCGATCGATCGATTACTCGAGAATTGAGTCAAAGAGAAAGGGGGGCTAGTAAATTACTCGATCTATCTATCACCAATTGGTCTTAAGATAAAATCTCACCAACCTTAGTCAATTAGCAGTTGACACATTAAATATTTAGTAATATATATGTGTGATCAATATTAAAGTAACACGCACTTTTATTCAAAATATAACATTTTTAAATTAATTAAAGAGTAATATTTTTTGTCCGAATAATAGTAAGACTTTTTTCAACAACCAAAAATGTTTAAGATAAAATCACATTCTTTTAGTTCAAAAATAATAATTTTTATTCAAAATATAAAAGTCGTCTGATTTAACAGTAAAACCGTCTTATAATACGCTGTACAAACGCATCATATTTCGTCCTATCAAAATAATAAATAAAAAAATAAAAAAGCATCATATTTTGATCATCTTCGATCCATTGAACTAAAGAAACCTTTCTTTTTTTGAGGGTATGAAACCCTTATGAATTTTGATTACATTATATTCCTTTGAGCACCTACATTATTTTTTTTGGTTATTACATTTGATAGGAAATTCTGTTCACATTATTACTGCTACTCTTGAAACAGAATCCAGGTACGGACAACACGGCTTACATGGGCTTCGTCTACACCTCCTTCCAAGAACGTGCCACAGCCATCTCCCACGGGAACATGGCCCGCCTAGCCTTATCAGGCGGGGACCCGGTCCTAGCCCGTGTCTGCGGCACCATCGCAGCCGACGAAAAGCGCCACGAGACAGCCTACCAGCGCGTGGTACACAAGCTCCTCGACGTGGACCCCACGGGAGCCATGCTGGCCATCGCCGCCATGATGAGGCACCGCATCACCATGCCCGCGGGGCTCATGCACGACGGCCGAGACCCGCGGCTTTTAGCACACTACGGGGCCGTGGCGCAACGGCTAGGGGTGTACACGGCCGTGGACTACGCGGATATAATGGAGTACTTAGTGGAAAAGTGGGGGTTGGAGAAAGTGGAGGGGTTAACGAGTGAAGGGAGGAAAGAGCAGGAGTTTGTGTGTGGATTGGCAAGAAGGATTAGGAAAGTCCAAGAGAGGGTTGATGAAAGGGCTAAGAAGGTTAATAAGCAGCCTAATTGTTGCCAACTTAGCTGGATTTTTAACCGTGGTGTTTTGGTGTAGGAATGAGTTTTTACTTTTCAAAAAAATCGGTTTGAGGGAGCCTCAAGTTGAGGCCCTCTCTAACATAACAAGCATGACGTCATATTTATGTTATGCTAGGTTATAAAGGGTGTCTTACTTTGAGTCGGTCTAATAGGAGATATTTTATTTACTTTTTAGTATGTATGTTTAATTTTAGTGTTTGTATGTTTTTTTAATTCTAAATGGGTTTTGAGTATGTATGTTTAATTTAGTGTTTTGTATTGGTGTTGTTTTCAGGGTCTTGTATTATATTGGTGTTGTTAATCCTACTCTATTGTTGTACTCTGTAGTACTTTGTAGTGGAGATAGAATACAGGAAGAGTTCACATTTGTGTTCAGTTTTAATTTTAAGGAAATTTTGATAAAAATAATTCAAAGTTTCATCAATTCGACAATAATAATTTCAAGATGGAAAATCTACGTCATCAATCCGAAGTTGACACTCGTCTCACAATATTGGTCCACAAGTGACGGTGTTAAACTTCCATCGACAATTTGATGAGGTGGCAATACTTAAAAATTTTAAAAAAAATCTTTTTGTTTCTCTCTCCTTCACAGAATACTGGGGTCACTATTTAGCAATGTAGGGGTCACTGATGGTGAGCAGTGGCCCTTATTTCATTAAAAGATGACCCCCATCTCACCAAAAGTTACAGAAATACTGTCTTATATAAGTTTTTTTGTGAAAGATTAAACGCCCTCTCTTCCTTCTTTCCTTTTAATCAATTCAGAATTCACTCCATTACCAAACACTATTTTTCCTCCATAATCTTCACTTCAACACAGTAGAAAAACAAAACCAAAGAGAAAAAAAAAATCCCAGCTTTGCTCTACTCTACCAATGCCTCCATAACAGAGCAAAGAGGTCAAAAACAGCGCAAGACTATATGCCATATTCCAAATAAAATAGATCATAAAATAAAATCAAGAACAAGGCAAATGTTTAAGTCTTTCGGAGTTGAAGAGAGAAAATTTTAGGCTAATTATGTGGCAAAGTACCCTCTCCAATTTGAAACCAAATTTTCCCCAATTATAAACCCTAAATCTTGTACTGAATTCATATAATTCACGCAATTTCAATCAGTTAAAACTCTGTTCACTTTACAGACTGAAGATGACTCGCAATTTGAACGAAATCACGGAGGCACCACCATCACCAAAACTTCGTCGTATTTTTTTACGGCGGACCCGCCGAGGGAAGTTGGTTTTCTCGTGGGCGATGTTAACGTGGGGTTTGTTGGTGATGGTGGTGAGGCTGTTAGGATGTTAAGGTTGGTGCTCCCCTTGTTGAGGCTGCCGTAGAGAAGTGAACGCCATTGCAATGGGGAGAGTGAGAGAGTGAGAAAACGCCTTCACCATTGATGAGGGGCTTGAGATCTTCCAGGTGTAAGATTACTAGATTAGTAAGATGTGCTTGAGATTGAGGCTGTCAAAAATCCGAGGCATGAGAGGGAGGTTAAGAGAGAGTGTGTGTGTGAAATTTTAATTATTAATCATTAATCCGATGTATGCAGTCTAAGCAATAGTCTTAAGAGTTTTAATCATTTATTTGGAAGCCAGACAGACCAATGTGTATATCAGTAAAATTTATCTTACTCTTGATCATGATTATCATGTATCATTTACACTGGTAAGTAACTCATAGTTCAAAAAAAATGGGGCCATAATGACATACACAATACATGGTTAATGTAAGAATCGAATGAGGATGTCATTGGCATCCAATGAATATAAGCAAAGAAATTCAACAAAACTTAATCACATACTGAAACCTTCGAGTACAGTCCATCAATGACCAATCATAAAAAGAAATTCATACAAATGTGCTCCAAAGGTACCTGAATTGCCTCCAAAGATTTTGGTTTCCATGAGTAGCCATCAACTCCACTGTCATCATCTTCATCCTTCATGTCCTCCATGTAGCCAGTGACTCTTTTTGTCTTAGTCTGAGATAAACCAAATGAGTAGGTCAGATTCCACAACTCGAATCTTTACATAACAGTAATGACATACCATCCATCCCCTTCAACAATGCACTGTGATTTTCAAAAAATATTAGATTGTGCCACACAAAGTGCAACTGCATTGAATGATCGTGTAACAAAATGAGAAATGGTGTGAACACATAGTCAAGTGCTACACATAGAGAAATACAGCAGCAGGGATGTCAAAACGAAGAATATGGCACGTCAAAAAGAAGGAAAAGCATACAGTCTACATCTCTAGACATCACCTAAGATACCAAAAAAAAAAAAAACAGTAGCCATTACCCTTAGTAATGAAAGAAACTGAGCCATAAAGAAAAAAAATTATTGAACGCGCGTCATTTTCTTTGCTGTGAACATTTCCTATGCCAGTGCACCTGCATATCGACAGCAACAAAGTATGGCCATCAACAGCACAATAATAATTCACGCATCAAGGAATATGAAAGAATATGAAAAGGGAACACCTAGGAAAAAGGATAACAATCGAGGAGTCGGGGTTAATTTTTTTTCGCTAATCAAGGAGTCTGGGTTAATTAGGGCTAGGTAGGGGGCTTCTAAGACACGCTTTGTTTTAGAGGGTGGGTTTTGGGCGGGAAAACAAATTAAAGGAGAAACGGACACATCAGCAAGGATGGCATCAGTCGTTGTTGTTTTAGTATAAGTTTTTTTTTTTTTTTTTTTTGATCACTAGTATAAGTTATTATTATAGATAGATTGCACCGTTAAACAATAAAAACTAACGATAGGCTGACGGTGTTAACCATAGGACCAATATTGTGTGACCAGTGTCAACTTCGGATTAATGACGTAAATTTTCTATCTTGGGATTATTATTGGCAGGTAGGTGAAATTTCGGATTATTTTCATCAAATTTTCCTAATTTTAATACTTGCCTTATGTAAAATATTAGTAGTGTTAGCCAGTAAAGTTTTGGATTAGGGGTGATGAAGACAGGCTTATTAATTTTAAGTGAAAATTAAAATAATGATAGTAGTGTAATATGAATGATGAGAGATGATATTTGCAACCTCGCTCAGGGACCCTCCAATGAGAATAGAACACATATGTACTTGTAAGAGGAAATGGTTTTCTTTTTCTGATATTTTCTTTTACAAGTGTTTGTGTGTCATGGATGCTCTAATTGAGGGTGCAAATTATAGCCTCAAAGTGAGGTTGCACATAGCACCCCTCATATACGATATCCCACGCAAATCGCAATGTTGTTGTAAGTAAGTGAATTGCTCAACCGATGCTATGGTTTTTGGAGATGAACTTGTGTAAATTGAAATGAACACCACTTAACTGATATTGGTCCGATCGTTTAGCGGCTCTTTCTAAGAGACATCGAAGACTGACTTCTCTTCCAAGTAGTTAGTGCTTTAATATATGAGATAAAAGTATAAGTATGTTTTTAAACCTAAATAAAACTGAACTAACTCGAATCTTACTAGGTAAATTTTAAAGAACACACCCCAATTATGAAATTAAGTCTATATAAGTTTTTTCACGGTCACATATAATATAGCACCAGATCATCAAGGTTTATGTTATCTAGTAGCCTTATATTAAATAGAGATCTCAAATTCACACGGTGTCAAAACAATCCAATGAAAATTATAAAGAATAAGTGAAATTTCATTGGCTTAGTTGCATTCATCTCCACTAAATTAAATTATCGGAATCCATTGTTGTGATTGATTGGTAATTATCATTTTGTTTTTTTAAAGCATAGTTTGTCAATCCGAACATCGACATCCATGGTTGATATACCCAAAAAAGTAAAACTCAGTGGATGTGGGGTTTGATAAGTTTGGGAGTAGGAGATTTCATTAGTTATGCATTGGCATACTAAAAATGACAGTGTGAGTTCGGGAAAAACAGAGTGTCCAGCCAACTTAAGTCAGTGTGATTTTATTACCAAACAGGCAAGATGTACATGCTTATGAAATTGAAGGGTGA
This sequence comes from Tetragonia tetragonoides, assembly GCA_038025085.1. Lineage (NCBI taxonomy): Eukaryota > Viridiplantae > Streptophyta > Magnoliopsida > Caryophyllales > Aizoaceae > Tetragonia > Tetragonia tetragonoides. The sequence goes on along the minus strand of CM076140.1, from coordinate 14,171,610 downwards.
AAAGCCCAAAAGCCAAAACTCCCTTACACCTCAAACAAACAAACAAACTAGCTAGTCCAGTACAATTAATAGAGCAATAACTCTCTTAATTTTGTACTACATACATAAATTAATAGCATACTCTATCTTTTAGGTTATTTTAAAATTAACTAATTTTACAACATTTTTATTTAAATCAGCTAACCACACGATTATAACTATCAGTTATTATTGGTTTGTAAAACCGTTTTCACTTATCTTCGCAACTAGTTGTGTCTAACATATCCACAGTCTAAACTTATTTTTCAATGAATGAGTCTGATTAATTATTTTGATTTTGGTTTTTCATTAATTTTAGAAAATAGTTTGTTGAACAATCTTTACAAGCGACATGACCAAATTAAGCATGATGTAAGCATGTTATCACCAACATGTTCATCATCGTTGGATTTTTATTTTTTATTTTTTAAAATTTGTTAGTAGAACTGGGCTATGGATTTATTGCATATTGGCATGTTGTGTAATTTTCAATTTGGGGTAGGACTTTTGAACCTTTTAAAACTAAAAGGGAAAAATTCAATCCAATCAAATTCGATCCAATCCAATACGATCCAATTCAATTCGATCCAAATCCAATTTCTCATATAAAAGATCCCCGATTGATTCTTAAAACAGGTTCTATGTTACAACATTATTGAACACTAACCCCGTAGTGATAGATTTTTTTTTTTTTTTAATTTGTATACTAAAGTGATTCTTGCTAACGGAAATTATGGACAAATGGTAAAACGTCGTAGTATATGTATTTTTATTTTCTTAGGTTTAAGGGAGGCACCTAGACCACAATAATATTTATGAAGAATAATGTGAGGCTTTCTCAATATGGGAGCCCTAACACTCTATTTATAATAAACAATAATTATGTACAATTACATTATTGCTCTTACGTCTACTCTATTACACCCCTTCAATCTGTGAAGGAGAACCACGTTCTATTAATAGTATTACATACAATAAGGAATATTGAAACTTATTTTATCCACAACCTCAACGTTCTCAAGCTTAATCACTAGGCCAAGATGTCATTGGCACATATAGTACAAGTTGTAGTAGATTTGACCACTTGCCCACCGGAATATAGCAAGTCTTGACCTTTCTTTTCTTATGCATCAACTTGATCATCAAGACAAAAGTAGAAACCAATCATCATTAGTTAGAATTATAGTACTAACCAAACCATTAACAGCACAGAAGACAGTAAAGTAAAACCAGTGTCTAGAACCCAAGAACCCCAAAAACCCAGAAATGGTTTTCCAATTCAAACAGAGCCTCTTGTTTTTTTGTATTTTTTTAATAATAATTCCAGAGCTTTTTGTTGGAAAAGTGAGAAACCAACCGAACTACTCATTCTACGTGTCTATTGATACAGTGGGCAAATCACACACCCAATTTCTAGAAATAAATTTTCCATTATCATTTCCTTTTTTTTACATATAAATACCATTCATTGTATCATCCCTTAATCCATCACTTAAAAATCTCAATACTGTACTAACAAACCAAAGAGCTTTTCTTGGGGGAAAATCCGTCAGATTTCTTGGAGGAAAATTCGGTTCTTGTCCTTATAAATTACCACAATTTGATTTTCTGGGTAGATTACAAAAACATCAAAAGATCAAAAGATGTCGAGCACTGCTGGTCAAGTTATTCGTTGCAAAGGTATTATGAATTTTATGATCAAATGTATTTAGTATTAATTAGTTCGAATGATAGTTGATAAAATTTTATGATCATATATCTCAAAAAGTTTGATACTTTGCATGTTAATCCTGTTTTTGAGGCAAGGTTTTAACTTTTAAGGCACAGTAATGAGTCTGATATTTTTCTCTCTCTTTCAAGTTGGGTGTTTGGAAATTCTTCTTGCTAATGTGTCATCAAGCTTGAAGCTAGAGATGATGGGTTCCATATTTTTTGGTTTTTACTTTTTTTTTGAATAAATGGGTCTTATGTTTTTTGAGAGGAATTATTAGTTTTTTTAAGGTCTCTATTACTTGCTTAAGACCTCATTCTTGGTCTGCTGATTTTCTTTTCCTTCTTTTTTTTTTTATGGGATTTTTTTTTTTTTTTATATTTCTGATGAATGTGTCAAGTGTGTCAGTTGTCACTCATATTGAATTGAATATCATAGGCAACCAAAAGGAACAACCCATTTCTGGAAATCTGAAAAGGCCCAATTTCCATTTTTAACATAAATCCCAGGATCTGTTGCATCTTGCATGTCATCAATCACTTACAGTTATAGATGAATTTACTCCATCTTAAAATTTTTTAATTAATTTAGAGAAAAATACATACCTCTAAATTGTGTGAATCTAACAATTATTACAACAATAATACCCAAGTGGACTTTGTTGTGGGCTTGGAGAGTTTAAGCTGTACACAAATTGAACCATATGACAAATATTATGTACCTTTTTTTTTCTGTGACAAATTCATAGTTTTGATGTGTATGGATGCAGCTGCTGTGGCATGGGAAGCAGGAAAGCCCCTAGTAATAGAGGAAGTGGAGGTGGCACCACCACAGAAATTGGAGGTTCGTGTGAAGATCCTCTTCACTTCCCTTTGTCACACTGATGTCTACTTCTGGGAGGCCAAGGTAATTTGCAATTCTTCATAATAACTCTGCTTTTCTGCTCTGTTAATTTTTTGAGAGAAATGACCATCTGGGGTTTTTTTTCTTTTTTTTTTTTATGCTCTCATTTGTGATTTTGCTCATTTGCTTAGGGCCAAACACCAGTTTTCCCTCGGATCCTCGGTCACGAAGCTGGAGGGTATGTCAATATTACTCCATGTTCAATGTGCATTTCTGAATTAGATTTTTAAACCTGTTTTTTTTTTTTTATTGGTGATCATGTTTACAAGACTGAATTAAAGGTATTTTTATGACATTAACATTAACATTATATGTTTGGGCATTGGTTAATGTTGTGTTTTTACATATCAGAATTGTGGAAAGTGTTGGAGAGGGTGTGACAGACTTGCAGCCAGGGGATCATGTCCTCCCTGTGTTCACCGGCGAATGCAAGGAATGTGCGCACTGCAAATCAGAGGAGAGCAACATGTGTGATCTCCTCAGGATCAACACTGACAGGGGTGTGATGCTTAATGATGGAAAGACGAGGTTCTCAATCAATGGCAAGCCAATATACCACTTTGTTGGAACATCCACTTTTAGTGAATACACTGTGGTTCATGAGGGTTGCCTAGCAAAGATCAACCCTAAAGCACCTCTTGACAAAGTTTGTGTTCTTAGCTGTGGAATCTCCACAGGTGCCTAATCAAACTATGTCCTCTCTTTTAACTGACATATGCAATGAAGTTTTGAGACATGGTTTATTAATGTTCTTGGGTTTTTTGTGGCAGGTTTTGGTGCTACTGTGAATGTTGCAAAACCAAAGAAGGGCCACACAGTTGCTGTTTTCGGCTTAGGAGCCGTTGGCCTTGCGGTTAGAATCTAGAAATTTAGCATTATGTGCTTATCAATTATCATAACCTTATACCAATTTCCAATTGAAATTTTATAATACTTCTGATTGCTCATTGTCTTCAGGCTTGTGAGGGTGCTAGAGTTTCCGGGGCCTCTAGGATTATTGGCGTGGATCTGGTTCCTAGTAGGTTCGAAGCAGGTGAGAAAACAATCATCATTCTTGTTTTTGTATAATACTGTAACTAAAATCTGTTCCATTACAATTCAATGATAAATTGCTGAATGTTAGTTTCCTTTGCCAACATGAGCATCATGAGATCTGAAAAGCATTCGCTGGGTCTCTCATTTACTGCAAACAATCTGATGAGGTTACTTCTGCCTGTTAACAGCAAAGAAGTTTGGTGTCACTGATTTTGTGAACCCTAAAGACCATGACAAACCAGTACAAGAGGTTCTAAGTCTCTCTTTATTGACTATAAGAATATACTCTTATTTACACCTTTTCTGGGGGCATGTTTGTCTCATCAACGCTCTCGAATTTGTATGAATAGGTAATTGCTGAGATGACCAATGGTGGAGTAGACCGAAGTGTTGAATGTACTGGAAACCTCCAAGCCATGATTTCTGCATTTGAATGTGTCCATGATGTATGTTCTTAAACTCAATTTTCATACCCCCTCCCGTTTCTTAAAAGTATTATTACTACTTGTAAAACTAACCCCCAGAGATGCTCTTTCAGGGTTGGGGCGTTGCTGTTCTCGTAGGGGTGCCCAACAAAGACGATGCCTTCAAGACCCACCCCATGAACTTCCTGAATGAGAGGACACTCAAGGGTACTTTCTTTGGTAACTACAAGCCGAAAACCGATCTACCCTCAGTTGTGGAGAAGTACATGAACAAGGTAAACTATCCCATTGGGTCAATCCTGATGCTTCACGTTCTAACTAATTTCTTGGTTAAAAATCAAGTCACGAGTCAAAGCCATAGATTGAAAAACACCCTAAGCGATCCGATGACACGATTTTTTGGGTATTGCAGGAGCTCGAGGTAGAGAAATTCATAACCCATGAAGTCCCGTTCGAGGACATCAACAAGGCTTTCGACTACATGTTGAAGGGGGAAAGCATAAGGTGCATAATTCGTATGGATGCGTGAATTGGCAAATAGAGGTCGGCTTTTCGAGAACGTACCATACCAAGAGTTGAGAACTATAGGATAATAAAATAGCTACTCGTGTTCTTTATCTCTTTTGTGCATGAATTTACTTTTGAGTTGTGTTTGAACACTCTGAATGAAGTTCGATGCTTTGAAGAAGCGAAAGTCTATTGTTAATAAAACACCTTATGACTTTGGCTATTCTAGGCACCTCTAATGATCAACTCCTGCATGGTTTCTTCAGTTCTTTGAGCATTATTTAGCTCGCAACACAACCTGGAATAAGGACTTTCTTGCTTCTTACTAAACCATCTTCTTCGACTACATTAAATACTGTAGTAATTACATAGCGACCAAAAACCACTACAAAACCAGTCACTTGCGCCCTTATCAAATTACTTATGTCGAGGTTTTCCGCCACATATAAACAACTTGTCACTGGGAAATTTGATGTCAATAATTTAAAGTTTTATCCGTCCCACAATAATAATCCAAAGTGGTTATCTTTGTCATAATGTTAGACCATTGCCAAATGTCTTTTATCCCATTAGCATTTAGTGCATATTAGACCGTATTAAATCCTAGTTGACTTTCCCATCCCTAGTTAACTTTCCCATCCCCAATTGACTCGATCATTTCTCTCTTTTTCCAACTCTTGAAAGCCCCCCAAATAGAGTGGAATCTTATAAACTAAATTTCCCAAAAATTGTTCAACTAAATCTCTCAAAACCCTGAAATTATACTTGTAATGGTGAATTCGAACTGTAACAATGAGATACTCAAGCGATTGCGTCCTGATCCCCAAAAATCTTTTGTCTCTGCCTAAAGATAAACTCCCATACACATTAAAACTTAAAAGCAAACGGGGTTGAACGACATTAAGCAATAGTCTAAAATTGTGACAAAAATAACCACTTGGGAATATTGTTGACTACGATGCAACTTGGAATTATTATTGTGGGACTGATGAAACTCTCGATTATTGACATTAAATTTTCCAACAATATAATCTCAAATATTTTACAAGTGTATGTGATTTGGTTTAATATGGGGGTGCAATGTCAGGCCGCACAAAATATACTTCTTTAGCAATCCTCTAGAGATTTTCTGTTTTTCCTTCCTAAACAAGTAGACAACGGCAATTGGTGACCAGGCTTCCAAGAGTTAAAAGAAGAAGCCCACTAGAGAGAATTAGCGGGAAAGACCAAACTCCGCGTAATGCCAATTAAACTGCCACACGGAAACTTAATTTCTACTAGAATAATTCGTCAATCAGGAAAAATGGAAAAACTAGCTATAATATACAGGGTTCAATGGAACAAAAATTTACATTTATTGTAAACGTAATCAATATCACGATTGTGCGAGCTTTGCTAAAATACCCATGTCCAAAATCTTAACATCTAGTGTGTCATCTACTTTTACAATTCCATCGGTACCATCTACACCAATCAATTTACCCGTACACCCGCGTTGTGCACCTCCCATGATCTTGATCTTGTCTGATTTTCTTGGAGGTATAACTTCAATATCATTGGGCAGAGCAGTGACTAATTCACCATTTCCATTTGATCCAAGAGCCACTCGGCAAGAGCCATCCTGAAACCAGAGCGAGGATGAGAAATGCAAAACTCGTGTAAACCATAAACAGATGTCTACACTTCCTTGTATATATAGATAACCAGGGTGTATCGAGCTCATGCTCGTTTCCATTAATTAATAAGATGGACTACTAATTATCAGGGGGGGATATCAGGTAACTTGAAGAACATCCTATTTGGACAGAAGCAATCAAGAAAGTGTATCGATCCTCTGCTGTGCTGTTTTAGTGTTGTCCTCTTTCTCTCTCTCTCCCCCCCCCCCCCCCCCCAACACACACACCCAAGTGTGTTAATTCCGAAAACCCACTACCTATTTACGAGGAAAACAGGGACAGTAAAAAAATAGCACAGCTGAAGATCCCCCACCGATCAAGAAAAGCACCAGAACCAGCAAGAAAGAACATACCGCCATCACCTCCTGGACAACTCCCACTGTGGTATCATCACCTGACTTGTGCACATTCACCAATATGTCAGGCAAGAGCCATAATCCTTCATTCTCTCCACCTGTCAAATTCCCATCAAAGTATGATGAATCACTCAAATGATATCTGCTAAAAAAGTAAGTCACATGAGCTAAGAAAACTGAAGAGGAGCACATAAAAGCAGCCAAACCTATCGCTGGAGACATCATATCAAGGCCACCACCACCAGGAGTCATTGGCTGCCCACCAGGAGTGCCAGGTAAATATGTTGCAGAGCTAGGTGTCATGGGCTGCCCACCAGGTGTTGATGGCAAGTAAGGACTTGGTGCATTTGCTGGAAAAAAAAAAGAATCAGTAATAAGGTAAAAGAGGATCAAGGTACATCCAGAGTGACCAGGTGGCTGACTTACCATAAGCTGAACCACTGTCTCTTGGTGTCCCAGCATCACCGTAAGTGCCACCAGGAGTGCTAGCCCAACCAGAACCTGGAGTTGGGGCATCATATGTCCTTGAGGGAGGACTTCCAGGCTGAGGAGTGTCAAGCAATGTTAACCACAACTCAAGAAGAAAACTGCTTTGAGTATAAATATTATGTGAGAAAAATGCCTACCCTATATTGCGGACTGGTTCCCCAAGAAGCGGGATTTGCATCATCCCAATTATCCCTGCGAAGTCAGTATGCCAAAAGGAATCAATCAAACCTAAAAAACCAATGTTTGGTGCGCTTGAAGGAAAAAGGTGCAGCTTGAGAAGGGGCAAGGTTCACAAACATGGGCTTCAGAGGCTTCACTCAGAATCAATCAAGAATTCGCTAATCAGCCAAGAGCACAAAATGAATGAATGGTAGAAGGTCCAACCAAATACAGCAATGAGAAAGGAAAAGGGCAAGGGCGAGTAGATCAACATCCAATGAAGACGCACATTGTATCACAATTAACACTGGTGGAACCATCAAAGAATTCATGGGGTTGGCATTCGTTAAAACCAAAAGTGAAGTTACAATGTCTCACTGGTGTTTTGGAGAAACACCTTCCAGAACTCTACAGCACCTTATTAAGAACATCACTCATACTGACAATAAGCATGATACAGTAAAATCTTCTAACAGGACAAGTAGACATATCCAAATTAAATTTTGTTAATGAACAATTCAGGCCAATGGTTGTACCCAAATACGTACCTTTTAATTTGTAAACTAACAGCTTCAATTTTTGCTGTTCTGTGAGGGGGGGGAGGGGGTGGTAGGGAGCGGAAGGAAGAAATCACAGATACTCACTGGGTTGTTGTTGTTGTTGTTGTATGCACAATCATCATTGAAGTTGAGGTTACCAAGAGACTCAGCTTAAAATAAGCAAAATTTACATACACCACATACTCTGTTGCAGATCAAATCATATAGAAGAGAAATAGTGAAGTCCTCTTACATGAGTTGGAACCAATTTTTTGAAAACCGGACCGGACATCGAACCGGCGGCTCAACTGGTTCGACCGGTTCAACCGGACTCAAAAACCGGGTGACGTCATAATTAAAAATAATAAGTATATATATATGCACATAAGAAATAAGGGAGAAGTTGAAAAAATAAGCTTTTTTTACAAATATTTTGCATTTTATATTTATGAATAAGGTTAAACAAAAGCACTAGAATATTCAAAGACAATAATATACATATGAGTGCCATAGAACAATCAAACAAAGAATGCTCGCTGAGTGTGGAGAAGTGAAATAAAGTCCCACATCGAACACATAGCTTAGATTGGCATTAACTAAGGTAAATAAAAAGGCATGTGGGAACAGACTTTAACTTTGCTCATAGGGCTGTGCATATGTGGCCCAACTAGGAGCTCAAGGTTAATTAAATATGGCCCAGTCTTTTTTTTTTTTTTGGTCGGCAGCCCAGTTGAAAAATAGTTGGGGAGCGCCCAGTCCAAATTTATAAACCGGTCTGACCGCTCCGGTTTTTTACCGGTTAACCGCGGGTTTGACCGATTCTCACCGGGTTTGAACGGTTCAGAATCAGGCGGTTTATTTTCGTGAAGCAGACCGGGCTGGTGTCCGGTTCCCGGTTGAACCGGTTCAGCCGGCCGATCCGGTCCGGTTTTAAAAACATTGGTTGGAACAAGTAATGCCTATTTGTGTATTAAAAATCCAAATTGCACTTGTATGAAAGAAGGAGAGTATAACCTTTATGTTTGTTTCATTTGCACCAAAAAGAAAAAGAAAGAAGGGGAAAAAAACCAATAAGGATCATACTTGGCTATTTATAAGTAGCTTCAGTAGGTCCTAGAAAAAATCTCAGTATACCATCAAATTTCTGATTGAAGAATCAGCACAATGGAAAGAAACAGAAAATAAAAACAAACCTTGCCGGACTCATGGGTGCATAAGGATTCCATGCTCGATCACGCATGGGTGTCCTCATACCATCATGGATTGGTGTAGCTACAGAAAGATGGTCACATAAAATGTTAGGCAAACAAGACGAATCATATCTCAAATAATGGTTAATAGTAAAATTCAGATATCGATAACAATTGTAAACACCATTCATACAAACCTCCAGGATCTCTCATAGGAGTCATGTAGGGATGCATTGGAGTTCGTGAAGGATGCATTGGAGTCTCACTACCCATACCATATCGGGATGTATCCCTAAGAGAATAAAAAGCATGAGAACAAGTTTTACATACAACGGCTAAACAATAAAAGGGAAAAAGGAGAAGCCATTACCGGTAAGGGGTTGTAACTGCCACATTGTCAGATATCTGACTTCGCTCAACTGCACCAAAGGGAGCATAGTTAGCTTTACATTCTAGGCAATATAGAGAAACCTTCAAACACAAGAACTACTTGCCTGTGACCTCCTTCATCTGAGACTCCAACTCAACTCGCACAGTCGTACCCTTAATGTCCTTCACACGCCCACGGTAACCCTTATAGGGACCAAGTCGTATTTTAACTGTAGTCCCGATAAGAGAATCATGCCCTCTACCACCTCTATTAAATCTTCCTCCAGCTACAACATAAGAGAATTCAGAAAAATTAGCAGAGTCCACGTACAACAACATTGAATAATGTCGTTTCTTAAAGCAAATATCAAGTAGAGGATCTTACAATCAGATTGAGGACCCCTGGGAGGTAATCTTCCAGGAGACTGAGCCGTTCTCTGCGGAGTTCTTAAATATGACAATGGATCGCCCTAGAAAAAATATGAAGAAAAAATGAAACACAAATAACCCAGTCAGAATCAAGAAAGACAGCTGTGAAGAGAACAGCATAGTGCAACACCCAACAGTGCATATGGAAATCCAGGAACAAAAGAGAGGATATAATCCAACCAACTCATGTGTTATGTACAACTGAGAGGAAAGGAGAACAGTTTACATTCCCATGTTTGGAGAAATAATATGGGGGCAGATAAAGACACGAATCAAAACCAGAACACCAAAAAAACACCCCTAATCTGTCGCAAAGAATACAAGCTTAATACAAGTAAATCAATAGTGCCTGTCTGGCGTCTGCTTGAAGAAAAAGCTCCGCACGGATCAATTGAGGCCCGTGATATTAAGAGCTTCGCAACATTTCAGGTATATACCTTTTTGATCGGTCACCTCTTTTCGCTATAATATTCCCAGTAGTTTATATATGGTCTATAGTCATTCTACAATCACAAAAACGGAAATTCACGAAGATGTATTGTCTATTTACCAGTGTGGTATGCACAAACTGATATTTAGTCAGGATTCGGAAAGTATTCATATAAAAAATGGAACAATTGCATTACTACCAACCCAAAGAAATATGACTTCCTGAGTTATATTGTTTTATGCTCTGCAAACAATTAATCTACCAAAATCTGCCAAAAAAGGGTAAAAGAAAGAACAATGAAAATGAGACCCAACCACCAGCCTGCCTCCCTTGAACCAAAACCAAAAAGAAAAAAAAAAACTAAGATTCAACTCATGCAACTGAGATAGCAATTCATGGCTGCACAAAGATTCAATATCTGTAGAATCTCCATTTTATGAGAAAGTCGAGACAAGTTCACAATCCTAAATTATAATCGTTGATTGTACAGTATTTAGTTTTGTTGATGATTAGTTGGTTATATATTTCATATTTGTTCCAAAATAAATGAAGGGAAAGGATACAGATTTCATTGCTTACCATTTTGTCTCTATTCCCTTTTGAGCCACCAACCACAAGGCAAGACTGAGACTTGGCACAAATAAATCCAGCATGCTCAAGGTGATGGCGATCAAATATGAATAGAACTCCTCTAAATATGTGCTCAACAGGACCTTGTTTCCCCTGGAAAATCACAATGGTCAAATAGAATGAATATTTAAATTCGATGAGTAACTTACCAATTTAGCAGTCATATACTTAGCCCAAGAGGGAAGGCGACATACCTTGCATGGGCCATCAAGAACCCTGACAACATCTTTCACAGATACTGTGTTCTTTGAACGATCTTGAGAGAATATTTTTTTCTCAATTTTAGCTTTGATCTCCCTTAACCTCACAAGCACAACCTCAGGACGATCTGGAACCCCTTTGAGCACCTGAGCATGTAAAACACGTCATATAGGAAGGCATGAAATAGTCAGGTCAAACACTTCAACCACTTTAACTAACCTGGAAAGCTTCACTCTCTACTCGTATAATTACACCAAAACTATTGTTACTGCACAAAAATTACAAGACATGAATACTTCACATTTTTTTCTTATTCGAACATCAATACTTTAATAAATTCACTAAGTGCAGCTAACAGGAAGAGATGGAAGACAGATGGAAAAAAGAACAAAGCTGCTTACTCTAGAACCACCAGATCATGAAGCTCGTAGTCCCCAATTTTGGTGATACCTGTTGTGACCTCAGAGCTTTCAACAACATGATCAGCAAAAACACGAATCTGCAATTACGCAAAAATAATGTCCCACAAGAATGTAAAGTCAAAGGGCTATTCGAAGAAAAGAGGCAGCATGGATTAAATACAGAGAAATTGGCCAATGCAATCAGTTTAGAGCCGTACATGTTCTTTGGTTGTATCAGATAAAATTATCAGTACATGGCCCTCAACCTTCACAACCATACCAGTTGCACCTTCATGAGAACCAGACATAACCTTAACATGATTTCCCGGTTCAAAGTATTTGCAGAGATCTTTCTCGTTTATAGCAAGTGTTTTCTGCATAGAACATGAAAACAAGAGGTGTAAATATGTATATATACCATAACTCAAAGCAGACAATTCAGACGTAAAATTGCACACCGGAAGGCCCTTCTCATTCGGTCTAATGTGAACATTCCCATCCTCAACTTTCTCAACCCATCCCTTCAAATTTTTAAGGTCTCCCTTGACAACAATAACAGCATCACCCTTCATGAAATGTCCCTTCTTCCTGTTTGCAAACAATGTTGACAAACTGCCTATTTCACCATCACGTTCATCAGGTTGCCGGAACTTCTCTAGCTCGTCGAAAGTCGGTTGTATATTCTGAGTGCTAATTGACTTCATGGATACAGTTTTAATCAAAAACCCATCCTTGAACATCATCCCACCAATGTTCTCGTAATAGTCCCCTGTCATAGGATCTCTTCTACGTTCGACGCGGATGTGAAGTTCCCTACAAAATGCATCAAAAGAAAACGAAGAAAATCTTAGCCACAGAAACAAAATACGACATTAACAAATGTAGAAAAGAGCCTGCCAATACCTAGCTTCCTCTATATTCATAAATCGAGGAGGCGGAACAAAAGCCTTTTTCTTTGCAACGTCCCTGCCCTCCTGAATGTATAACAGTCAACATATCACAGTTAATGAGTAGACAAACAAAACGAAACAGTTAAATGAGACCGTGAAAATGCAAATCCGATTTACTGGCATGTACTCAAGACGTGAAATTCTTAGACAGAGGATAATACATTATGAAATTGAACAAAAATATTCCAATTAAAAGGATTTTACGTGAAAAAAAATTAAAAATCTCCATACCAGTTTGTTTGCCAAGGCTTGTAAATCTATCCTTGGAATTAGCTTGACTGTAACTCTTTGTCGCACATTATCCACATCCAATACCTACAAAATATTGACCAAGATTAAGATACAAAGGCAACCAAGTGATAAATCAACAAATAAGTTGTCTATACCTTCGCAAGATCACCTTTATATGTCCCGGTCTTCATTCTCACCCAGGTGTCCCTAGAAAGGTCGATTGCTTTACTTTCGACTGAAAGAACATCAGTCATTTCTTTGATTGGAACAAGCGTTATTTTTTGCGATGCATATATATTTCGCATACCCTTGACAGCCTGAAAACATTCAAGTGTTTAAGAAGTGTAACAATGTAAAATGTACCAAGATTCAACGAGCCTTAATGATAATATAATAATTATTATAATAATAATAATAATAATAATAATAATAATTTTTATATAATAATAATGATAATAATAATAAATAAATAAAAGGTTCAACAAGCTTATTCTGCACACCTCCCTGACATGTGCTTCTTTATCCGCTTCAATATATACATAATTCTTCAGATGATCAAGTGCTACAACAGATCGAATTTGCAATTCAGATCCTTTATCAATACACTTCTGCATAAGGCAGACAGCTACTTCCCTTTCACGGCCAATCTAACATAGATCAAAGACATATATATAACAGGTCATACAGAAGCAGAGAATATGTTATTTTAAAAAGGTGATTTAGTAATAGCAGAATGAACTGAACGAAAACACATGGCACCATACCGCACATTTCACCATCCAGAGCTTGGGATCCCTAACTGATGGCAAAAGAGCTTGTTGCTCAACATCTGTGGTCTCTTCATCATACTCTGCTTGACTTGACCTAGCATACCTTTCCTGAATTCTCCTCTCAAGATCTTCCACATCTTCTTCCTGGTCCTCTCTTGGCAACAGAGGTCGCCTCATCCTTGAATTATCCTCAGCAGCTTCTGCTGAATTGTCTACAATGAAGTCTGCACAATTCATGTGATCATCAGGTCTCTTAATAATGCTGATTCAGAAAGCGTATCTAAGGACGCTAAGAAAGAGAACTATGAACCTTAAACGTGTAAATTGAATTCTTTACTTAAGACATGAAAGATGTATTCTTAAACAAGTGAGGTATCAAGAATAGAAACAAGAACCAGAAACAACTTTAGAGCTCCCTTCTTGGGAAATATTATAATTTTAAGGAATGCATACTGCATCATGACATGCTAGCAATATCATCAATAAAAAAAGACATCCTGCAGAAATTGGAAAAATACATAGTAAATAAAGTGTAACAAGGAACTGGAAAACATTTTTATATTGTTTTTGTTATTACTGAGCAAGGGCACTTATGCATGAGCTAGACCTGAGTCCATTGCTTAGACTATTGAACATTTCAAGGTAGATACTCCACTCTCGAGTAGGAGAACATGTTATAGAAGGAATATCTACAGTGCCTTTACACGGAAGATTTTATCAGTATACTGATCTTGTGACTAGTACATACTTAATACAGACGACTGACGAGGGCGGGATTTGGGGAGGTCCATATATACGCAACTTTACCCCTAACTAGTAGAGGGGAATCGCAAAAAAAAAAAATAATAATAATAATAATAATATTGCATGAAAACAGTTGAAAACATTAATGAATTTATAAACGAGAAAAGAATGAATAAATAACTAAATGAATATGCAAATAATTAGATAAATAAATACACAAAAATAAGAAAAAAATCATGACTAACAAGGCACAAAATAACTATAAGCAAATGCAAAAGTTAGAGGCAAAGGTTCCTATGGGCCTCTATCTAGGATCCGCTATTCTTATCCTAACACACCGAAGGCGAAGTTTCTTATTAAGGGTCATATTCTTGGTAAGCTCTAAAAAGAATAAATCCTACCTGATCAAATTCCCCATTTCTTCTTTTGTCCCCTATTCTTCTCGTACAATCCGTAATTATAATATTCTCACATCTCCTCACTGGGCACCCAGATGTCTTCTCTTTTATGTCCAAAGTTCATCTCTCGGAACTTACTCGCGATATCGGTCAACTCCACCTTGTCTCTCCTAACCTTATCTCTTCTCGTCAGGCTGCATATCCAATTAAGCATCCTCATCTTGGCCACCATCATCTTTTGAATGTGGGCTTGTTTAACAGGCCAACACTTCTAATCAAGTAGCTAAATCAAACTATAATGCATCAGCCCTTAAGTTGGCAATGAGTGAAGAGTCACATGTGCATAATTGCTTATTTAAAACCTTCATGTTGTACTACAAAATGTCCAACTATTCTGGAATGTCAAAACGCACTAGTGTTGTTTCTATTTCCCTTTTTTGTTAGTCTCAATGCATGAAACTGAGCATACCACCATCTACAACATGAGATTTTGCAACAACCCAAATCAAATGTACTTGAACAGAGAAATAGTGTGTGAGCCTTGTAGAATCAAAGTCAAGGTATTGCCAAAACCTAACGTTACTAGCAACAATAACAATCCAGCAAACTTAACTTCAACAAATATCAATCAAATGTCAGGCTTCTATCTTTCCAAGCAAAGATAAACGACCACAAGAAGGCAATGTATTCAACCAAATATCGTCATTCACTGAATCAAATCCGCTCTATACTTCTTATGTTGCCTAGTACACAACCAATGCTTTCAATCAATGGTCTAGCCGTCTAGTAGAGCTAACTACATATGAACCATCCCCTTTTCCCCCAGACAGGCTCCTCAAAAGCAGACTCATTTTAGCCCTGAAAGTTATGAGATGCTGTGGTAAATAAAACTACTACAAATGCAGCCCCCACTCCCAAAAACAGCTCGTTACTACGACAGCAATCCAATTATTTACATATGCAACGGCCGCTGCCGTCTTACTTTTCCTTTCCTTACCACAAAAGCTACAAACGACAAATAGTAAACACTCAATATCCAGACTTCTGAACCTTTCTTTGGATCACTGATTAGCTCGTCACCACCCTCAAGTGTTTAATCTTTTGATATGCTATGGTATAAAAAAAAATCAGAGCTTCAACCAAACCCAGATCCAAGAAGAGCTCATTACCACTAAAGCAGTCCCATGGCTAACATTTGCCGCCTTTTTTTTTGCTCCTATATTCTTTTTTCCCCCATTTCTAATCAAAATATAGTCCTGAACCACAACAACTACACACACTGGTGAACCCTCCATGTTCAAAACCATAATTAGCTCCCTACCACAAAAATATTTAAGCCTTACTGCCTTAGTATTCTGCATTAAAAATATCAGAACTTCACCAAAACCTAGACCTAAAGAGAGCTCATTACCACTAAAACAATCCAATTGTTCACAATTTCACATATTCAATGTCTCATCTTGCTTTTTCTTTCTATGATATTTCCATATCTAATCAAATATAGTCCTACAACCACAATACCTACAAACACAAAATGGTAAACTTTAAACCTTGAGAGCCTTACTTTAGAGTTTAGACTGGTTCACTAACACATGAATCTCATTTAAATTAAACATCAATTCAACCAAACCTATTGTATGCCGCGGTATCAAAAAATATCCACCTTCAACCAAACCAAACCACTTCTAAACCCAAAAAGAGCTCATTACCATAAAACAATCCAATAGTTTACTTATGCAATAGCTACCGTTATCTTGTTATTTATTTCTATGTTCTTTCCATATCTGATCAAAACCATGAAATGCAACAATTAACACATACATTCTCTATCAAATTAACACTCAAATCAAATAAAAACCACTACTACATCAAAAATGGACAAAAGTAAAAATAAATCAATTAAGAGTATCAAGCCGTTTAAAATATATCCCATTCCAACCAAACCAAACCAAACCAAACCTAGACTTGAAAACGAGATCTATACCACTAAAACAATCCAATTATTCACATAAGCAATGTCTCGTATTGTTTTTTCTCTCATTCTTCTTTCCATATCTAATCAAAACCACTTTAAATGTTTGAGGTGATAGCATGCTAACATCTTGTTATTCATTTCTATGTTCTTTCCATATCTAACCAGCACCACGAAATGCAACAATTAGCACATACATTCTCTATCAAATTAACACTCAAATCAAATAAAAAACACTACTACATCAAAAATGGGCAAACATTAAAATAAAATCATTCAGCCATTTAAAATATATCCCGACTTCAACCAAACCAAACGTAGACTTAAAAACAAGCTCTATACCACAAAAAATCCAATTATCCACATAAGCAATGCCTCGCATTGTTTTTTTCTCTCAATCTTCTTTCCGTATCTAATCAATAACCTTTAAATGTTTGAAGTAATAGTATGCTAAAACATCAGTAATTAACCAAAACCTAGACCCAAAAAGGGACCACTACCACTTAACTAATCCAATTGTTCACATACCCAATATCTCATCCTGCAAATTCCCTTTCTATTTTCTTTCCATATCTAATCAAACATACCCCTATACCACTAAACTTACAAATGCAAAAAAAAACTATCAACACTACTGCGACACGAATCCAACTCAATTCGATTCATTCCAAAACAAAACAAAACAAAACACAAAATCAATTAAGTTTACCTATTGTATGCTGCAGTATAGATGAATATCAGAACCTAAACCTAGACCTAAAAAATGTTCACTAGCTACCCTTATCCTGTTTTTCCTTTCTATGCTATTTCCATATCAAAATGCAACAATTAACAGATACAAACTTCCTATCAAATTAACACTCAAATCAAATGAAAAGCACTACTTGCATATAATATACTGAAAAATAGAGAATATGATTTCTTTGTTTGTATTACCATCTTCGCCTTCCTCTTCTTCTTCATCTTCATCATCAGCTTCCAGAGCAATATCATCAATAAAACCGCCACCACCACCACCACGCCGCTTCTTCGAGCTACTCCGACTACGATACGCATCTTCGTCGTCTTCTTCATCATCCTCCTCCGCCACGTCGTCGATATAGTTCGATCTCCCACGCTTGTTTTTAGCAGCAGATGAAGCGGCGCTTTTCCTAGTGACGCCATAATCATCGTCTCCGTCGTCATCATCATCATCTGGTTCTTCTTCCTCTTCTTCTTCTTCGTCGTATTCGTCGCCGTCTAAATCATCTTCGTATTCGTCACGTTGTCGAGGCATGGTTGATTTGATTTGATTGGTGGTGAAGTGAATTGGGGTTTGAGATCGATGAGATATGGAGAATTTTGGGGGATTTTGGGGTTCTAGGGTTTGTAGAGAGAGAAAGAAGAGAATTGAGGAGAGAGAAAATGAGGTGGTAATATATCTGTTTGTCTTTGGATTTTGGAGTGACTGAGTGACTGAGTGACTTGTTTCCGGACTGTGAGAAAAAGGGGTGGGGTATTTGGGTCCAGACCCGACCACGGTTTATTTTTTCCTTTTTCTATATTCAATCGAATTTATGTAAGATGGTTTCACGATAAAACGGTTAAAATTAACTTTTTTGTTGTGAAATAATTAAAGTAGTAGAGAGTAGAGAGTAATTGGGAAAGAGAGGTTATTGTATTACTCACATATGAGAGATATATACTATAAGAGGGATTAGGGTTTTGCTTGTAGAGTAATAATTCTAGTATAATATATGGTAAGTATCTAGGTGGAATATCTCTATTATATATGTACATCCACACAATAATATATTTCATAACACTCCTCCTTGGATGTACATCACTAAAGAATATGCCTCGTTAAAACCTTACTAGGAAAATCCAGTGGGATAAAAACCTAGTGAAGGAAAAAGAGTACATTATTCTTCAATACGCGTGAGATGCTGCCTCATTAAAAACCTTGTCTGGAAAACCCAGTGGGACAAAACCATGGCTAAGGGAAAAAGAGTGCAGCGCGTATTTTCTCCCCCTCATGACCTTATCCATCTAGATCTTCAAGTCGATTCAATTGTGATCTTCAGTAGGACATGTCTTCTTACTTGTGTTGACTCCTGCATGTTTAAAATATGATTCCAACAATCTTCATATTTCCCTTGAATATGATGTATATAACTTTCATTCGTATCAATATCATTTCAAACAATTATATATCCAACAAAGGGAGACATTAATATGGAACTCTATAAATTCCATAATATCCTTGTCATGCTGCCTCGTTAAAAACCTTGTTAGGTAAAACACAATGGGATAAAAATCTCAACGAAGGAAAAAAGAGAACAGTCACTACTTCACCAAAACCTTTGCTAGGAAAACCCAATGGGAAAAACCTACGCAACAGGAGAAAAACGTGAAGTGCGTAAAGTCTCATCCTTTAATAGCAATTCACAATATATGAGCAATTTTCACTATTCCAAACCATTTAACATAAACCTTCTTCAGGAGGTCTTTAGTAATACAGATATAAACCTTCTACAGGAGGTCAATATTGGAACATAATAGTATCAAAACTAAAATATCAATCGTTGCTCATATTTTTTCATATCATCACAAAATATTTGTAATTTGGGAATGAGAGAGAATATTTTATGGTACTTCAGGACCATAAAGATCACCTATTTCATAACCATGGTACTTCAGGACCATAACAATCTCATATTAAATATCACCAATAGGTTATCACAAATGTGATATTCACATCAATTCTCTACCTTTGAGAAATTTCTTATGATTTTGTGATTGATAATCTCATATGCTCAAACTTCTGGTTGAGACAATAATCAATTCATTCAAAATACTCTTACAAAGACTTTGTATCTTGCATCACGTCATATCCAAATCGCGAATGCTAAACAACAATATATATTGTCTCATTCTCATTGATCTTACTTGAGACAAATAATATTTGTATGTCATTGATTCATGGACTTTTGTAACTTTGAATATCAGAGGTTCATATAATTTCAATATAAGCTCTTCAGAAGCTTCTCACTTATTCAAAGGTCCATGTCTGCCATTATACATATCCAACAAGGCATTTTGAATCCTTCAGGGACTATATCTTCAATCCTTCTGGGATTGACATATCATAGGAGTAAATATCTCCCTTTATAGGTTTACGCCTATAAAATATGTAGTAACTTACACAACTACATTTCAATGAAAAATGTGTGCATGCATTGAGATGAAATTAATAAATTAGTAAATGTTAAATAAATAGAAATAAGGTATAAAATATAGCTACATGTATGATTTATGACTTATAATCTATATGCACACAATATATGACTCGATAATGTAAATTGTACAGTTTGGATATCAAATCCATAAATCAGTTGGACTGCACGTCCATGAGCTCATTTCATATTCCAGCATGTCGACATTTAGATGGACTTTACATATATGATCCCCATTTATATATCCATCGCATATTGCATATGCATATCGGTTCCTTCATATACCGGTAATAAAATTTTAAACGTTGAAATCTCATAATCAACTTTATTTATCCATCAATACTGGTAAATGATATCTGAATATCTTCTTTGGGTACCATTTGCTTTTCCATATAGGCCATCTATTTGTGATTCAGATATCCATACCTCTTCAGGGGTATTTATAAGCTGTAAAGTTTGTTTATATTTCACAACTCTTCATGAGTATCAACCAAACTGCACGATCTTGCCATGTTTGTATAATAGACTTTTATTAGGAACCGATATTCAATTAAGTTGAATGAAAGTAAACTCAATATTCTACATTTCAAGTGTATCAATTCTAACATAACTGGCAAGATATCTCGATTCTCACAACATGTATCTCTACAACCAATTTGTGCCTCGATATGCCTCCCAAAGGGTCATATTTGTGAAACAATCAAATCATAAAGTTTCATGCTTGAATATATAGAGGTTTGAAATAGAGCTGGTATATATGTATACGTATATGAACCTCAAATTTATATCATGTTCTGAACTTCTGGTTCAGATGGGGATCAACATTCTACATACTTAATGTATGTATTTGTTTTCTTCAGCTTTCCTCTACTATTCTCCCCCTAAGCTGAAAAAACTATCTCTTATGGACATTTATAAATGGGCATTTCATTATATTGAAATCCAGCTTAGATCCACCATTTTCTCATATTCTCTCGATAAGTTTCACTTTATTAGTTCTTTGGTGGAGAATAACAATTCTGGAGAGTACATGTAATTGCAGTTGGTTATATTTGTGCTTATACAATTTGCCCAAGAGATCAAAATATTGATAAAAACGCTCAAAACGTAATTTATAATGAACTTAATGCAACTCATCTTTTAAGTGATCTTCTGGCCACTTAATCTTAATTTGTACAAGTTGCTATCAATATCTCTTGTCTCTTTTCGAATCAAACTAATGTATTGTTCGAAACTAAATATATACTCCATCTCGTTGTCAGTCTTGCCTTTAAACATCATAGTAATAAAACACGAGAGAGTATGAGCACATTATCATATATTCATTCAAGAAAAACTTCAGGTTCTCGGAACGGGTGTCTTCATACCCGGATGGCCTAAACTGTCACATCAACAAAATATTTCACGTAACTAACTTTTAGTTAGTTTTTGCTCAATAATAATCGACTTTGTTGTAGTCATTTACACATGATTCTGGCCAGATGTATGATGTGACAACGACATAACTTATGTCTCTTTTCTAATGGCAAGACATTCATTTTCAGGGGAGATATAGTTCATGCTCTTCTAGAGTTTGTTCTCAACTTGTTCACATAAATGGACATTTCTATCTTTTGGATAGGTTTTCTTTGTATTAACACAAGTCCATTGTCATAGTACAAAGCATATGACATTGTTTATCTCATATTTGAGTGCGGATCACATTTTGTCTTCCCCTTTTTCGATAGGCTCCTCATGGTGAACAAAGTTTATACCCTAACATAATAGCAGAGGAAAGCTGAAGAAAACAAATACATACATTAAGTATGTAGAATGTTGATCCCCATCTAAAATTTATACAATTAGCTAGGGTTAGAGAGTCGTGCTGATAACGTGTTGTGAAACAATTAAAATAGTAGAGAGTAGAGAGTAATTGGGAGAGAGAGGTTATTGTATTACTCACATATGAGGGATATATAGTACAAGAGGGTTTAGAGTTTTGCTTGTAGAGCAATAACCCTAATACAATATATGGTAAGTATCTAGGTGAAGTATCTCTATTATATATGTACATCCACACAATAATATATTTCATAACATTTTCCTTATTCAAATTTCAAATGTAGGAGTAATATTTATTGTCTAAAAGTAAGATTTTTTTTTCCGACGGCCAAAAGTGTTTATTTATAAAAAAAAAAAATTATTTCAAATATACTTGTCGTCTTATAAAATTTTCTTATATGAATTTCTGCATTCATAGTCATATTGATTATGTTGAATATGCTCTAGAGTACAATACTTTTAATATTTTCTTTTGCAGTAGGAGATTGTTATCTTAAAAATCTCAACCTCTTTGGCCATTTGTTGAGGTATCTTTTTTTTAAAGCAATAGCAGTAATGTAGAGATCAGATATGATAGTGGAATCGTGGATATGGAAAATGTTAATATACAATAATTTATGATTTAATTTTTTTGTTTTTGATAGCTGTAAAAATCAAATCATAATATCTATATGTTACTATATTAGAGACATTTTCTGACAGCATTGGAGGCGTCCACCTAAGCGAGCCATTGTAATAAAATTTTAAAATAAATATAAAATAGAAATATATGTTTTGGTAAAAATACATACTAAAGTTGTACTTTCCTAAATCCTTAAAGTGTACACTATTAGTTAGAGGTTTTAGAATATATGTTAAAGTTGTACTTTTCTAAATCATTAAGGAGTAGACTATTAGATTTTAAAAAGCATATAACTTTAAATTCACCGCTTAAGAAATTAAATTTCTTATACCATTGGAACGAGTACGAAATATCCTTTAAAATGAGACTCACTTGTAGTATGCTCTATTGATTTACAACATTAGATGCGTCCACCTAAAAAGGTAATCAGTAATTAGCTTGACAAGCTGACACAACTAAAGAGTTGCATGTAAAGATAAGAGAAAAGATATGTATATTAGTTATAAAAATTTAAAAAGCAATCTCAAGGTAAAATATAATAAAAAGAGTATGTGTAGAATAAATAAATAAACGATGAATCTAAAATGATTCTAGGTCCAATCTTTAATAGGAAACTTTACCATTATTACGTATGATTTTATAACTGTACGTAATATATTGATCCCCCATGTTATTCTAGGGTTCCAATTTATGTTCCCTTCAACTTTATAATTATTAATGTACTCCCTCCGTACCACAAATAAAATTACATTGGACTTTTGTGTTATTCAAGGCAGTACTTTGACCGCATATAACTTTGAAAAAACAAGCAAGCATTGAAATATGTTTTGCTATTCTAATGTTTACGTCTAACTTTTTTATTTTTTGAAAAGTAGTTATGTATAAATTATACATTTAAACTGATTTTACCATAAAAGAAGGATCATATATTTGGAATGTTAGTTGTACACTTATATCAACATAAGAGTATTGGCGTACCAACATCAAGCGTAGAAAGACTTTGAAACTATTACCTCTTGGACTTGGATCGTGTAACATATGTGATGAGTTAAATAATAGTTAATTGAAATTGATGATAAAAGTTTAAATTAGATAAGATGCCCTATAAAGTCATAGTAATCTTATCATATGGCATTCATGATATTAAATGGACTATATAAATATCTATCCATATATTACTAATAGTTTTTCATAAGTGACAATTACATTTTGATTTCTCGATGAGATTAATAATCACGTTATATTAGTTTTATTAGATAATCACAGTCCGTGCAACGCACGGGCATACTCACGGGCATCCACCTAGTATTACAATATAAAAGCCTAAAAGGTACAAGAGCTTGTCAAATTTGCACCCTCAAGTTTTATGATGCTTCTCCGGAAAAAGTCATGAGGCCAAGAAAAGTGTGATTTCCTCAAATATACACCCTACATAATCACTTCTCCATTTTTTTTGAAAATTTTCTCACCCTTTATTCTCCCTCTATGATCTCTTTGCTTTCAAGTTTTCTTATTTATTCTAGCAAATCTTGATAATCCGAAGGACGTGAAAAATAAAAAAGAGAGATCAATGTAAATCATTAAGGATAGCATGAAACTATCATCACTATATAGCATGCATAATTATAATCAATTAGAAATTATTTATGATTTCTTTTTTTAAATAGACATGTGCGTATTTCACTATAAATATTAATATACAAACATTTTACTCAACCTGTGCAACACACGGGCTTTAAAACTAGTATACATGATTAACAAACATATTCTCAAAATAGCTTCGGTTAGAAAAAAATTTCCAACATATACACCACTTAGGATTGGACTAAGGTTAGGAAAACAATATTATTATTATTTTTTTCCATATATATTCATCAAAAGCCATTGGGTTTTCATCTTCCTCCAGGACCTCCACCCCTGCCTTCGGCTTCGCTTCCTCCACCGCCACTGCCTCTCCGGCTCTCCCTTCGGTGCCGCCATCACCACTTCCACTGCCCCTGCCTTTGGTGCCGCCGCCACTTCCACTACCCCTGCCCTCGGCATCATTTGTAACTCCAGGTGGCGTTAACGCTGTTGACGGAACTTGAGACGGGTCGTTTAGGCTTTCGTTGCTCGGGAACCTGCTCCTGTTCAACCATGGCCCGAACCCGAAGAGAGTCGATTGTAGTGAAGTTGAGAACATCCATGGCTTCTACTCAACCCAAAAACGGAAAATAAACCCAAAAATGGAAAATAAACCCAAAAATCAGATGTATGAAATTTGAGAGAAAAAGATTGACGAAGCGAGAGTGGACTGAGCGAGAGTAGAACTTCAGTCAGCATTCCCAGCAAATGCTTATACAACTCCCTGTTTGACAGACATAATCATCAAATTTTAAATTTTGATCTTTGTAAACTACATACCAGCACTATGAACTAAACATAGCATCATAATTATACTAGTGGTAACCTTAAAAGTGGAAACCCATATAAGCAAAATTAAATTAGAAATAATACTCCAGTGGTAACCTTATTGTTGTTGTTCTCGGTGTTCTGGAGGGAGAACCGAGTGAGTTGGTGAGTTAACTCAGCAAGGAACTCGTTATCATTTTCGCTTTGGTTTATGTCCGTCCCGGGAATAGTTCACCGGCAACGGCAAGTCAAAGGGAAGCGCTGAAAGGGTTAAAGGCGATGTTGGAAATTAGCTTTTGATCCTTACCTTAGTCCAATCCTAAGTGGTGTATATGTTGAGAAATATTTTCTAACCGAAGCTATTTTGAGAATATATTTGTTAATTATGTATATTTGAGGAAATCACACCTAAGAAAATGTAAAACTTTGCACAGATGCATTCATCATTTTAAATTTCAGCTCAAACAATTAGTAGTTTCTAATTTTGGACATTATAGTTGCAAAATCAAAATGATTCATTCCACTTTTTAGTGCTTTAATTTCTTCACGTTGTTTTTATGATAAATATATTTATGAATTATAAAGGTTGAAGGAAATGCCCCTATTAACTTATCACTTTGAGTTTGGTGAAGTGAGGCAAGAGAACAAAATAAGGAAAGACTTTACTTTGAGATTGTGTGATTGTTAAATAGAAGACACCAATGTGGGTAAATTAAGACTCTGTTACTTATGTAATGATGGTGGCCCAATGATTTGTTTTTCAGGCTTACCATATGTAGAAGCTAAGCTTATAATATTGTTGGGTTTTAACAATTATGGATTAAAATGTACTAAGGGTATTTGTTTGGAAAAATATTACACCATCTTTTTGTACAAAAATTTGTATAAGACGGTATTAATATAACTTTCGGTGAGACGACGGTCACTTTGTAGTAAAACAATGGTTATTGTTTATGATAAGGAACCCTTATATTTCTATTTAGTGACCCCGTTTTGATTTCACAAAGTTGCTCTAATATTAGCTCCTTTAGCTGGTGAAAAAATTACCCCTGAAATGAGAATGAAGCTGCATTTAATTTAGTACATGGTTGATTCGTACAATATTCACAATAATGAGCAATGTAAGGACCTAGACTGCTAGCATCTTCCGAACTATTTATCTTTACATTTCACACCCTATCATCTAATAAACTAGCATGATCATCTTAAAATTGGAGAAGATACAAGTATCAAAAACCACATTCATCACAAGCTATAACAAAGATCATAATAAAAGTAAAACGTTGAGTATGAAATTTAGAAAGTAAGTATTTTCCAAGGTGTTCAGAATTTGAATTAGGGCATAATTTAAATATGCTTGAATAAGGACACTTTGTTCAACTCATTAGTACAAGTGTTTGCTATATTTACGAAATCTCTCCTAGATAACTAGCTATGACTCACATCATACATTTCATACTTGTTAGTTGCCGCTAAAGATGGCAAAATCTGACTGGACCCAAAAACTCGACCCGACCCAAAAGAATTTAACTTGATAGCTTGGAAACCCAAAAAAAGTTTTCACAAAACCACATTTCAACCTTCCAAATATAATTGACCCAGCCTGAATTCGACATGCTATTAGAGACACATATAAGGGTTAACCCCATTGAAAATAAAATCGACAAGAATTAATATGACAGGTCAAAAACCCACTTAAAGTTCACACATAAATGCATCTCGAACTTGCCAAATTAGATTGTCCCGATCCGAACCTGACCCGAACGACCCGTTTGTCAGGTCTACTTGCCTCTTACGGCTTACCAGTCTATCACTTAAGTTATGTTTGGCACAACTAGTTGTTTTGTTAGGTTAGAAGTTTGAAGCAAGACATGTGTCAACCATGTTGAGACCACGCCGAAGCACCACTTGCCCTTGGCATTGCATAGGAGACACTTATACTTAACTGTGTGCATAGCTGATAGTATAAATAGGGACATTAATGCACATCATATATTACATACTCACTAGAGCAATTTATGAAAATCATCGCCTCGTAGTCTCTTTCTTGTTTAAAGTTTTACGACTTCGTTTTTTTTGTCTTTTGTTCATACAAACAACAATCAGGCACTCTTTTCTAAACTTTTAGGGTATTGGGCTTAAGGCGACGAGATGTGAGTTGGGCGGCATACGGGGTTGACATAGGCGGTTTAGCGCCTATATATTCGCACACGATAAACGGTATCATGATTAGAAACCAATAGAAAATAGCTAAAATTGATATGAAATGGGAATAAATTAACTATTTTGATAGCTGAAAATTGAAAGCTTGTATGCATACCATTTCGTATTTTGAAACTAAAAGTTGATAATCTGATAAACTATTTGGTAGCAATGGAAAAACGGTAGCAGAAAGTTGAAAGTTGTATCTTTAATCTTAAACTTTAGATTTTTTTGCCAAACATACACTTCACACTTGTTTTTTTTTTTTTTTTTTTTTTTTTGCTAGGCAAACATACACTTCACACTTGAGTGATTTAATGACTGCCTCACTAGTGACTAGTGAGTGGTGACTTGGTAAGTGAGTGACAGAGTGAGCCAAGAACTGCAAAACAATAAAAACGAACCGACTAGTACTGAATACGTAAAAAACGGCGTCGTTGTCCCTCCTCTCCCTTCCCCATCCTTTGCTCCATCTCCTCTCTCTCTCTCCGCCCCTGAAACCACCATATGGGAAGCCCAACCACCACGAAAACAAGGCACCACCAAACACCTCCATGCACCCGCACACACCAGATCGGAGCCTTAATCCTTATAGCCACCACCTTCTTTCTCACGCGCCTTTTCCACCAGTCTTGTAACTACCACTCTCTCTCATCATCAACTCACGCATCTCGAGACGATGCCCTTAGATTGAATCCTGGCCGTTCAATTGGGTGGCCTGAGATAGGATATGGGTCCCACATTGATATCAAGATCTACGTGTGC
The DNA here is from genome assembly GCA_038025085.1 of Tetragonia tetragonoides. Classification (NCBI taxonomy): domain Eukaryota; kingdom Viridiplantae; phylum Streptophyta; class Magnoliopsida; order Caryophyllales; family Aizoaceae; genus Tetragonia; species Tetragonia tetragonoides. Next base: position 14,144,061 of record CM076140.1, on the reverse strand, counting down.
GGTGAAGATGAGATTGATGGGTTGAAGGAATTGATGTATGGTCGTGATGGGAAGGTTTCTACTGATTCTTGTATCAAAGGACAGTGGGGCACTCAGGTAAATAAACCAACAAAAATCAAGTTGAAAAACATTGATAATTTATGCAAATTTATGGTTTTAAGAAGAGTATTGTTTTTGGGTTTCGTTTGATGTTTTGATTGCTGGGAAATTGTTATGAAATTCAGGTTGCGGGGTTAATGTTATTGGGGAATTTCATGAATTTTGAATATCCGGGCATTTGTGTTTTGAGTTGGCGGTGTGTTTGATTAATATGATCCATTATTAGTATGATTTGATTGATATATTACATTTTTAAGAAATCTTAAATTTGGTTCATGTTATTAACAGTATAGTATGCAAGTATTGGGCTTTGTTTTGTTTAAAGTTTTGATTGCTAGAAGAAATAAAAATTTCGTCTTGGGCATTTTCTTGATTTTGAGTGTCGTGGCATATTTGTGTTTTCAGTTGGGTATGTGTTTGATCTTTATTGTAAGTATGATTTGATTAATGTTCTACTGTAGTAGGAAAAGTTGTATTCAGGTCTTCAAGAAATATGGAAAGTTGGTTAATGCTAACAACAATATAGTTTAAGGCATTTTTAACTTATTCAAATGGTAGACAAAGTTTGAATCCATTAGGAGTAATCTCATCCTTTTACATGAAGTTACACTAGATAAGTCTTAGGCTAGCTCTTGAAATATTGCTATTAATTTGGTTAATGCTACCAACAATATAATATGATGCCTTGTTAACTTCTCAAACTGGTATTTGCACCAAAAAAATAACTTCTCAAGCTTGTAGACAGGGTTTGAATTCATTTAGGAGTAACCTCATCCTTTTAAATGAAGTTACACTAGATAAGTCTTATGCTAGCTCTTGACATATTGGGTCTAATTTTAACTGGAATTGGGGACAAGGATTGGGTTGAAATTGGGGAGGGGGGGGGGGTACAAGCTCGAGCAGTCTGTGTGCTTGGTAAATGTAGGAGGTTCATGTGTTTTGGTTGGTAGGTGATTTACTGATTTGCACTGCCTGAATGCTCTATCTTATGTGGTTGTCTTGTGGAGGGTCAAATGTGGGTACCTTAGATTGGAATGAAGGGTTGAAGTAAACAAGCTAGTTTGGGACCTGCCAGGACTTTAAAAAGTTTATTTTTAAGATAACATCAAGTATCCAAGCTTTGCTTGTCTAATTCCATGGAACCTCTGGAATTGATCTCAAAGGTTACCAGCTGGGCTACCCCCTTAGGGTTGGGACTTGCCAGGACTACAACTATGAAAGTTTCAGTTCATGAACTTGATCCTATGTTCGGTTTGGTTGGTGTTAAGGGAGGTTCGGTTTGGTTGGGCATGAGGGAGGATCTGATGTTAATATATATATGCGTTTACATACGCATGCACCTAATATTTCTAGATATAAACCATATTTACTTCTCCACTACACGCTTCATATATTTGCTTTTTGCTGAATTGCCAAATGTGTGCAAGTTTACAATATGAGTTGTAGTGTCCCTGATTACTGAGAGCAAGTAGGTTGGTTATGAGTTCCCTTATACGTTTTTTTTTTTTTTTTTTTTTTTTTTTTTTTGGTAATTGTTTTTATGTCTGGACTTCATATGTAGGTCAAAATACACAGGTTATTTTTGAAATCTAAATTTCGGACCATGAATAAGGAAGACGCAGATGTATTTTTCGTTCCAGCTTATGCGAGATGTGTTCGGATGATGGGTGCTCTAAATGACAAAGAGATCAACCAGACTTATGTTAAGGTAAGAGATTATGTCTGCCTGCGTTATATACATATATGCTCCCAGCGTTCCCACCATCTTTTTGAATTTGTGGAGGAACTTGGTTCACTATCTTCCTGGAGAACAATGTTCTTGGGTAGGTACAGCCATGTTATTTGAATAAACTGGTGATACTGAGTTCAGGGCCTTTGCCCACTTAATTTCAGGTGTTGAGTCAAATGCCATATTTTAGACTTTCTGGTGGGCGTAACCACATTTTTGTCTTTCCAAGGTATGTATGTCTGAGTTGAAGGAAGTAAGAAACTATTTTACTGGATAGTGTTGTAGATCTAATGCAGCTTCTTCTTTAAAGCCTTGTTTTCTGTTGCAACTAGTACTCATACAGTCATACATGTGCAGTTTAGTGTTTCTAGTGGACGAAATGAACAGGATGTTATCAGATGATATTGATTGTAACAAAAATACCTTAGTAGTATCCAGAGGGGTGATCTTTTGTATTTGATTCTACTTGCACTATGCTAAAGTATCAATAGCGCTAATATCTCTCTAATTTGTTTCAAGTCTTATTTCTTGTATTGCTTTGTCTGCTATCTTAACTTTTCTCTACAGCTGCCTTTTTACATCCTTGTTAAAACTTTAAGAATGTCATTTTTTGAAGAAAGAAGATAAAATGATGGATTCATGCATAAAAATCAAAAACGTTTTTGTTATTTAATTAATGTCCAGGAGACAAGGAACTCTACTCTTTCTTACTGACAGCTATTTTTTTCCTTTCAATTTTACAATTTCCATAAATCACAAAGCCAACTTTCTAACTACATCATAATGTTTATTGATGCTCTTATGTACACTTTGGATTTCTCAGCTTAAAAGTCATCAAAAGTTGTGGAGTTTGTGTTTGATGCCATTCCTTTATCAGTGTCTGCAAGTTGAGAAGGTGTCTGACGACTGACATTAGTATTTCATATGTATAGGCTTAATTTCATGCATGTACTTTGTGCCATGCAGTGTCATTCGTAGATGTCTATTTTGAAAATGCATTTTCCCTTATATGCAGTGGTGCTGGTGCTCACTTGTTCAAGTCTTGGGGTACGTACTTGAATCGCTCTATCATTCTTACTCCCGAGGTATGTTAATTTTGCAGCATTTTCAAACGTGTTGTGAACTTGTAATTATTGACTCCTTTATTCTTCTTTCATTTCCATTTGTTGTTCTTTTCTATTTTTTTAGAGGGGGGAGAGGGGTGCTGTGGTTAGGATGGTGGGACGTGGGAGGGCTTCCAAACTGAATCCTCTATCGCTATGGAATATGTACCTGGTTGTAGTAGTACTCGAATTGCTCTATTTCTTACTCATCCTGAGGTACATTGCATGCTTTTGAGAGATGCATGTTATGATCGGGGCAGAGGTTTTTCCACTTTGTTTTGCGTTTTTCTCTTTCTTTTTTTTTTTTTTTTTTTTTTTTTTTTTTTTTTTTTTTTTTTTGAACATTGCTCCCAGCTGGTACATTCTGAATTTTGTTGAGATTTATTTCATTCATTAAATTTCTTGTTTACTTTGCTATAAGATGATAAATAAGGATTGAGATGCTATCATATGCATTATTTGAAGTCTGGTATGGGGGAGATGAGGGGAGAATATGAATGAACCCTGAAGCTAAGAGCAATAAAACAACATTCCTTTGTGTTTGGTAAAGTATGTCTTAGAAGTTAGAATGGTGGTTTGCTTGTGGACTGCTGGGTCTATCAATCGGGCATAAATCTGAGCTGCTGACATACTTTTACCTGTTCTATGGAGTTCCTTCTTGTTCCACAATTCTTGTAGGGTGATCGCACTGATAAGCGAGATACAAGCGCCTTTAACACATGGAAAGATGTCATCATCCCTGGAAACGTTGATGATGCGATGACTAAAGAAGGAGCTAATGTAGTCCAGCCTTTGCCTTTATCAAAGCGGAAGTACTTGGCAAACTTCTTAGGTCGCGGACAAGGGAAGGTCGGTCGTCTTCAATTAGTCAGTCTTGCAAAGCAGTACCCTGATAAGGTATGTCTGTTTCTTCACAACTTTATGTGGTCTTTCTTCACAACTTTCAACTAATTTGCCTCTAATTTCTTATCACAATTTAGTGAAATCCTTTTAAAGAAATTTTGTGAAGCATGAGGAAATCATTGATTCTGTGCCTATAAATTAGCTGAGTTTGGATCTGAATGTTGCTGTTACTAAAAGAAGAATTAGTGAGGTATGGGCAGGTAGAACTAGAAGTTTGGATATGAACACCCTTGTTCATTGGAAGATAGCCATAACAGTATATGGCGTTCTTGTCCCTTTTCTTTGTTTATTTATTTTTATTTGTAAATTATAGGTTGTGTTTGTGACCTTCTCATAACCTGCAAGCAGCAAGGGTCTCGCTGGGTGGTGTTGGTTTATGTATAATTACCTGGCATAGCTTCAGATCCTGAATGGACTTGTTATGATGTTCCATCTGGGGGGGGGGGGTATGCCTGTCCATTGTCTCTTGCCTTGTTACGTGGCGAGTAGTAGGGTGTTGTTGTATTCAGATGAATTTGTTGCAATTTAAGTAGATCATTCTGCATACAGAACATATTTAGTACTTCAGAAGACACAAACGATGAGTCATTCCGGTGGTGGTGATCCTTTTGCTTAAAGAATTGGCAACAAAGGGTTCAACAGTTTTTATTCTGTCAAAAAGGTCTTTGTAAGATTCTCGTCTTGGACAGTTTTCAAGTATTATATGGTCAGTTAAGGCATTAGCTGCTGCTACTCGTTTTTTACTCGTGTGATCCTGTCTTGTTGATGTGTTCTTTCAATCACCACGTTGGAAGGCCACTTCAATAATACAGACCCTTCAAGTCCTAGATACTGATACACCACTAGGAAAAGATAGAGCAAAAACTTGGATACAGAGACACCACCAAGGGTTCCTCGGATAGAGATACACCACCCAGGAATAAGGAGTTACACTCAACTTAATGACACTCAAAGTGTTTGATAGTTTCTGATACGAAGTTGGGTGAGTGACAGATCATGCTACCACATATTATAGGCTTATTCATTTGCTATTTTGTACCAACCATTAAATGCAAAGATGGTTGGTGCCTTCTTTGAAGACTTTTGGGTCCTTACTATCTTTTTAGGGCCATGAACATATTTCTTTGTCAGATTTCGGCTGCTGCACATTTTGAATTGTAAATTGTAATGCCCCTATTTCCAACTGTGTCATAAAAGATCATATCTCCTTCAATGATGGCATTTCATTGTTCCTGTCTTATTTCATTTCAGATTGATTATAATTTTTTCATAGTTCCAAGTATATCCATATTGATTATATGTACAGTTGGAATCTCCAGAGTTGAAGTTTAGTGGCCCTGAGAAACTAGGGAGAAAAGAATACTTTGAACATCTCCGTAATGCAAAATTCTGCTTAGCTCCTCGTGGAGAATCATCATGGACCCTTCGATTCTATGAATCTTTCTTTCTGGTAACACTTAATCTTTTCTCTCTCTACCCCGTCCCACCCCTTTCCTTGTGTTTTCTTCCGTTACTGACTTCATATATTGATTTGATGTTCACATGCTACCGATAGGAGTGTGTGCCAGTGCTGATGTCAGATCAAGTGGAGTTACCTTTCCAGAATGTAATCGACTACACCCAGATATCAATTAAGTGGCCCTCAACTCGAATTGGCCCTCAACTCTTGGAGTATTTGGAATCAATACCAGGTTAGAATTTAGATAATATCATATGGTTAATTTTCAATATGTGGATTTATTTGCTAAAACTATTTTCTAACTGGAGTCCTATTCTGGTTCAGATGAGGAGATAGAGCAGATGATAGCTCGTGGCAGACAGGTTAGATGTTTATGGGCCTATGCTCCAGAATCACAGTCATGTTCAGCAATTAATGGAATTCTGTGGGAACTCCAGAGGAAAGTAAGACACTTCCATCAGTCGGCTGAAACATTCTGGCTGCACAATAGAACTATTGTAAATAGAGATTTAGTACCGTTTTCCCATTGGAAACCGCCTATGCCTTTGCCTTGATTCTGTAAGGCACTATGGTTAAAATTTGGGGTTTTTAGTTATCTTTTCCCGAGATGAAATAGGAAATACGTGTAACATGATGTCATTCTTAATTTATCTGTAATATAAGAAATGTAATGTCATGCTGTCTGAGAAATGCATCAGCTTAATGTGCAAAAGCATAACTTGCTAAAAGTCGTCGAATGCCACGGGCTGTTGCCCGTTGGGTAATTCTGAAACTGAATTTAGATTTCTAACTTGTGTTTTGTCGTCATAATGGAATGATGTATATTTCTGAAAAACTGTTCAAAATCAGTATTATTGAGCTAGTGGCGCAATGTGTTCTGCTGCTTCTGCAAGCTGTTGGGTATTTCAAGCCATTTTTGCCAACAGTGACAAGCAGAATCTTCTGAAGGCTGAAGGATTTCCCTAGAATTGGGCCTTAACAGACTGAAAAGCCTTACAAACATGCTATGGTGAAAAAGTCAGCTTGACCACAACTTTTGGGAGCAATGTAAACCCTACTAGCTTGAATATTTGGTCAAATATCACAAAAAAAGAGCTTGAATATTTGGCTTTGGGTGCTGGAAAAGGGAAATTGTTAGAATTTGTAAGAAAGTTAGATTTTTCTCCATTAACAAAAAGGCTGTACAAATTTTGAAGAAAAATGAATGTCATACAATCAATGTACCTTACATTGTTTTTTATGTGTCTATCTCTCTTGTCTCCCCTTTCTCACTCTACTACAAATACCCCCCTGAAATCCCAAGGAGTATGGGCAAATTTGTCTCTCCCCTCACATAAAAAAAAAGAGTGTAATATACATTGATTGTAAGAATATCATTGTCAATTTTATTATTATTTTTTTTTATATGATCATTGTCAATTTTGAAGTACATTAAATTTGTTATCCTCTCCACATGTCAGGTCCAATGATTGTCTTTGTAGAAGAAGCCATGATCAAGGTTAGTTTTTCCTTGTTCACGTATGTATTACCCTTTTTTTTATTTGCTGCTGACCTATGTATGTATTACTTAAAGGCTCCATGATATAACTGTACATATAAAATGGATAAGTGTAAAACATACGGAGATAGTAAAGTTCCATGACATTCCCCTCAAAAAAAAAGAAAAGTTCCATGACATGTTACACAACGAATATTGATTATTGGAAAAATGAGAAGCGCCAAAGAAAGAAAGATTATTAGAGCAGATTGTACTGTACTCCTTTCGTCTCATGGAAATCTTTCTACATGAGTAAGATACATTGATCAAGGAAAATGCATTTTGGCACAAATGTTTCAAGCATGTCACTGGAAGGAGCACATGAGTGTAATGACTTTAAGAAAGAGAAAACTGAGTTGTGATGGGGACAATGAAATATAAGCAAGTGGGGAACAGAAATAAAGAGGGGCAAAATAGAAAATTAGCCTAAAAAATCATACTACTAAATAAAATAGAAATTTTTTTATAGGACGGATTGAAAGAAAATAGAAAGATTTATCAGGGACGAAGGAACTTATAATCATACTTAAGGAGAGAAAAACCTTCTTTTTTCCACAAATTGAATGTACTCCTCGAATGACATGTTCACGGTTAACACACAAGTCTGCCGCTCGCTTTCCTTCTCGAAAGACATGGTTGACAATTCGCTTAAGAATCTTCGGGCATCTATAATTACATTATAATTTATAAATAGTCCAAGACCTTTAAGGGGAAGGAAGAGGGCAGGACTGAAGAGAGAACACAAAAGAAGAGATAAAACTCCCAACAAAATCCTGGTATGCCACGTGTCATCAATTATGGCCTATCATGTTGGGAGGAGCCTCACTCATCCTACATTCCTACGTTATACCCCCAATGCTCACAACAATCCAAGAACAGGCAGCCAGCAAAGAATTAGGAGCCTCAAATATTAGAGAATTCTCCAATCAAAACAAAAAAAGTGGCAATATCCCATATTCCCATCAGCAACACATTTTTCCAGAAACAAATGCTGGCATTAAGCCCAAAAAAAATCAAATAAGAACATCATTAACATAATCCTGAAACCTTCTCCCTAGCTTCTTGTTAGCTACCAGCAGAGAGATAGAAAATGGCATCCACAATCTGCAGTGGCTCTTCATGTTTTGCATTCAAGAATTACAGACAACAAAATCTTCCTAGTTGTTATAACCGAAACAAGCAGAGTTTGTTAGTTCAATCTTCATTCAATCCAGCAGAAATGCCGTCTGTCGATGACATAACTGAGAAGCTTCCTTCTGGGTTGCTGAAGAGGAGGTCATTAGTTCTGCAATCTGGGGCAGTTCCTCTGATTTCATCTCTGGCAGCTTTGGAATTTCCAAGTCAGAGTCTAGCTGTAGTAAAACAAGGCCCTCTAGCCGGACGAGTACCCGGATTGTCAGAGCCAGATGAACAAGGTAATTGCTTCTCTTGACTCTCCATAACCACTTTGTTATTGTTTTGTGTATCAAATTTGCAGCTGCACATCATTTACTGTAATTAGCAAGTGAAATTTTGAAAGAGTTACTAAGAATTAGGGACTGGAATAAAGGTTTTCACTCATGGGGTATGTATTGTTTGTTAGGCTTAAAAATCACACAAACATAGCAATAGTAAAGTACAACAAACAAAATGAAGACACCCAATAATTTTATGACAACAAGAGCCAAAACCACAGTCACACTCGAGATTTTCCATCCCTTATGTTTATAGCAGTACAAATCGATGGACAAAATAACTATGTTTCTTGTATAGACTGGGAACCTAGATTTCAACTAGTAAAGCTGAGTACAACTAGTGATGCAAACATAATTGAATGAAAATACACTTCCTGATAATTGGACTCTGGCATACAGTCCTTATTATGCTCCACATCCAACATTTTCAGCGACTCAGCGTATATTAGTTAGTTATCAGACAACATCAAGAATGTTGTAATTCTCCTGTCTTTTAAATTGGAAGACTATTTAATATACAGGAATTTTCTTTTAGGGACCTCAGCAAGTACTGAACTGAGTTGAGGGATCAGGGTTTACAGGTCTCCATAATGTAGAAGTTGACTACAAACAGGCAAAGTCTTTCTCTTATGAGTCCTAAACCTCCATACATATTTCAAGTTCTTATGCCCCCTTTTAGTATACCAGCTAGTAGCTGGGTGATACTAAGAGTCGTCACATATTCTAGAAAGTTATTTTCTCTTGTACAGGATGATTATGGATTTATTGTAGCATGTTCGTTGCATCTTAGTATTTATAGGCCCTATGGCCTAAGGTATATTTTCCATCACTAGTATTTGAATTTTTAAGAATCAGTTGGTGTAAATTATCTCTAATCACAGTCTATAAGTCACAGCCTCACAGGTCTGCATTTCAATGAGGATTAGAACCAGTAACAATCCTTTAGAACTCAATAAATGTTTGTTCGGGGACCCATGTGTATGCAATTTGTAATACAACTCCCACTAAGTTGCATATGAACCAAACCATGAAATGGTTCTCAAGGTTCCTGCATATGGAAGGATGCTTAGATAAACACAGCCTTACCTTCCACTAGCAAAGATGCTGTTTCCCAGAGAAGCTCAATACAGTTTGATCAAAAATGAAAAAAATATCTCCAATTGTGCTTTCTTATTCTTTTTCTTTTTAAGGGTTGGGGTGGAGGCGGGATTTGGGGACAAATTCATGGTGCAAAGAAGTGTACATGATGTACCTTGTGTCTAGGTGTTATATCTCATGAACAAGTGTTGTGTCAATCACTTACATGATTTATGGCCCTGTTTCACCCTGCGCAACTCGAGGATCCCAAGAAACTAATGCTATTAGCAGTGGGAAAGTAAATAAGAACGCTTTCCCCTGGCCCTAGAACTTTAAGATCCATATTACAATATGATGCTCATCATGTTGATCCAATCAGTTTGAAATGCATAAGTTATGCAATAAAGCATTTACAAGTAATAAGATTCATGAAGCAGTGGAAGAAGTATAGCCTCTATGTAGTTGCAGCAGGGTAACCCTACTTGCATCTACAAACATAACCCCACTTACCTTGACAAAAGCGGAGCCTCATGAGTGGCATTGGCTAATGATAATGATATAACAGGGAAAAAAAGCATTCACAGTTGTGACACTCCTGCGAAATTTTAATTTCCCCTGTGTGCCTTTCATGCTATTGCTCAAAAGATTAAATGAAACATAAACTGCTCAGACAGGTTGGAGAACATACCGCAGACCAGATGACAAGTCTGGAGGTCATGGTGTAGGATGGAGTCCAATAATCCCCTACCTTTTCAAAGTCCCTGATGAGTGGGATGAGGTGAGCACTACCAAATTCACTAGGCTTTCTACTTGGCATAGATCATAGACATTTTTGATATCAACAGTGGTTGTATGACAAAAATCTGGAAGTCATGTAGAACTATTTGCCTGAAGTCCTTTGATGCCACACTGCAGGTTCCGGTTTCAATTGCAGATCTTGGAGGCACTGAAATTGATCTCAGATTTGCAAACCCCAAGCAAGGCCGCTTGCTTGTGATTGTTGCTCCCGTCCTCAGATCTGCAGAAGGTAAGTTTTCCTGAAATCTTATAGATATCTGTAATACTTCCCAACCAAAAACATATTACTCAACCATACAATGTTTCTATTGCCATATTCACAGACATGTTATCGGCTTGAATTTTCAATTGTGCATATTTATACATAACAATAGAATTATTAACAGCAATCTGGCTGTTTTATGTACAGAATTGGGTGATAATGCCACAATTGAACAAATAGGCCCCCCAGAGAAGGTGATTAGTGCCTTTGGACCAGAGGTAATAGGACAGAATGTGGAAGGGAAAGTTTTGAGAATGCAAGTAGCAGAGCATTCAGGAAGAAAATATTACCAGTATGAGTTGGAGCCCCCTCATGTCTTGATCACAGCAACTGCAGCTGGAAATCGATTTTATCTATTCAGTGTTACTGGAAATGGTATGAAACTTCTATCGGCCTCGGCCATATGTCCATATGATTTTGGAAGAAGATAAACATTAACCACTCAGTTGCATACATTTCGGCAGGTCTTCAATGGAAGAGACATTACCAGGATCTGAAACAAATAGCTGAATCTTTCCGTGTTGTTTAAGTTGGCCAGCCTGAGGAGTCACGTTGTTACAGAGCAATTCTCCCATTTCTCATACAATTTTAGCAAGATAATGATATAGTGTGAAATCCATGTAAAAGCTCAATTCCATCCTGTGGATTTCCTGAGTAAAGAGCTCCCTCAAGCACAGAATGTTTGACTGGATCATTGGCATGATTGAATGAGCAGGTGCTTCATTTTATGGTGCCAGACAATGATCTTCATAGGAGCTTGTTTGTGTCAACTATTCATTCACAATATTCTGCATCTGTAAATCAAAGGTATAATTAAAAGATTATGTCAGACCTGGGTTTTGAGAAAGTAAATAAAAGCTATAAATCTTACCATTCAACATAAATGAGCTGGACCCTGGAGTCTTTTGCAATCCCTTGTTGATCATGGCCGTTCTTATATCCTCGGCCTTCTCCCATCTGTCTGAAGCAGCATAAATGTTAGATAGGAGAACATAATGGGAACCGCTTCCATAATCTATGTGGTTAATGTCTTCCAGTGCCTCCTCAGCCAAGGTCGCCTCCGAGTGCAGCCAACACGCTCCAAGCAAAGACCCCCAAATTGTATTATTTGGTTTCATTGGCATGCTTTTGACTAAATCAAATGCCTCTTTTAACCTTCCTACTCTTCCCAGCAGGTCAATCATGCAACCATAGTGCTTTACACCTGCTGTTACTCCATATTTATCCATCTTTGAGAATAAATCTAAGCCTTCTTGTACAAGTCCTCCATGAGCACAAGCTGAAAGAACAGACAGAAAAGATATCTCATCTGGCTTCACACCTGCATCCTCCATTTCACGAAAGAACTCAACAGCATCGTTACATTGTCCATGAATTGCAAAACCAGAGATCATTGAATTCCAGCAGGCACAATTCCTTTGAGGCATCCCTTCGAAAATTGACCTAGCAGTGCTCAAATCCCCACATTTTGCATACATGTCTACTAAACCATTTAGAACAAACTGGTTGCACTTAATTCCCTTCTCACATATCATGACATGAACCTCTTTACCGACATCCAGCAAACCCAACTGCGAACACGCAGATAAAACACTAGTTACTGTCACTTCATCTGGTTGGAACCCCTCCATTTGCATTTCATGGTATGCTTCCATGGCTTCTTCACAAAACCCATTTTGAACAAATCCACATATCAACGAATTCCAAACCACCAAATTCCGATCACAGCATCTGCAAAAGACTTCCTCCGCTTGCTGAACATCACCTAGCTTACAATACCCATTGATCATCATTGACCAAACAAAATAGTTCCTTTTTGGCATCATCTCAAAAACTTCCTTTGCAGCTTCCATATCCCCATTACTCCCATACCCATCAACCATAACAGTCCAAGTCACAACAGTCCTCATCTCAGCCGGAACCATATCAAACAACTCCCTAGCCATCTTTATATCACCACTCTTCGCGAACCCACGAATCATCTCGTTCCATGTAATCACTGTCCTCTCATTCATAGTCTCAAACAAGCAAAACGCAGACTTTGTATCTCTTCTCGCCATGTACCCTGAGATCATTGCATTCCAAGTAACCACATTTCTCAGAGGCATTTCATCAAACACCTTACGTGCATCAGAAATACCCCCACATTTAGCATACATACCCACCAATGAAGTCCCAATCATTACATCACAATCAACCCCACATTTCATTGATTCAGCATGCAAAAGTTTCCCATGTTTTTCCCTTGATAGAGAACCACAGGCCTTGAGAGTTAAAGGGATAATGCCAAGAACATGTAAAACCCCTTGCCTACGATTTTTAGAATAAAGAATAAGGGCTTCTCTTGGTGCCCCTTGAGAGATGTATTTCCGTACAAGATGATACAAATTTGCTGGGTTTGAGTTTGACATTTTATTGCAAATTCTCAATGTGCATAAATGTAAATTTTGATGAGTATAACAATCATATTCATGGGGTAAGAATCAGATTTTAGTAAGATGAGCTGATAATGGTAAAGGGTGGTTTTGAGTTTAAAATGTGTATTAGAGATTGTTCTCCAGTAAAACAGCTAGTGATCATCTAATAATTGTTGCTGCCTTGCTTGCTGGTGATTATTTCAAGCATGGTTCTTATGATCTCTCAAAATGAGTAGCCTGGTTACTGAAAAGAAGTTTAAACTTTTGCTTAAACTGGTTCATAAAGGAAAATGTTTGCTCGATCCCGTGGGTTAGTAACCCATTAAATATTATAGGGTAATTTTGCATGTAACCCCACAATTTGAATTTGACTGAGAAAATATTTGTACCAAAATCTAGATTTAATCCTCTAATATCTGATCAAATGTGTTTTTAATCTACATTTTACAGGATCAACCTATCATTCTCCATTCATAAAACAGTGCAATAAAGACCATGAGGTTTCAAGTTCGGATTCTGAGAACGCCTACTCTATTTAGTCTTTATAATGGAGCATATAAGCATATGAAGTATTTAAGCACAATGTTTCAAGTTCGGATTCTGGGTGGTCATGTTTATCTACCATGTTTCCTTGAGGGGGCATATCAAGGAACACAAAACCTCAAAGTATAAGGCAGTCTTATTATGAGACACGACAATTACATCTTGAACAAATGAATATTATTTTAGAATAAAACGTATATATATTACTTATTTATAGCGCTATTGGCTGTTAGAAAAAGTGTTACTTTTTGTAACAAAAATGTCATATTTTGAATTAAAAGTGTTCCTTTTCATCAATTTACCAAACTCCTAGTACAGGCACGCCTAGGATTACACAGCATATATATTACTGTATATAGCACCAGCAGGCCAGTTTCCTAATTCCTAAAGAGAACCAGCCTCTGAGCAAAAAGAATGAACTAATCATGTCTCATTGTGTGAAGGCGTTAGTGTTACCATCAGACCCATTGTTATTTTTTTTCCCTTTCTCTGTTTTTGGAAAGAAATCAGACCCATTGGTTGTACACTGCACAGCTACAAGAGGAAAAACCAACAAGGAAACAGAAAGAGAAAGATGTAAGTGGGTATTTGTATACTATAGCTTTCAATAATGTACGTATTGATAACTAGTGGCAGACAACCATAGTAACCATTATACCCTGATACCTGCTGTTCAGCCCTTAATAGCCATAAATTAGCTAAAATCATACACAAATGGCTTAATATAGCCATAAAGTACCTGTTTGGGGCTCTATATATACCTTATAGTTATATGTGTATATAGTAATTCTAGTTTCATGGTCGGTCCAAGAGGTCCACCCCAATAGGTCCCTCACCATTGATGACCTTGGTTTGATGGAGTTAGTAAAATTGAATTTATATACCAATTGTCCTATGTCAATTTGGAATTCCCTTTCGTTTTGTATGAGTCCCATGTGACCATGAAAATAGGGAAATTTTCATTCGGGAAAAGAGATATTTTTTTTCTTTTGGTTATTTTTTATAATTTTTTTTTTCTTCAAGCAAGGACTCATGTAATAGCCCGCAAATCACATGCGCCGGGCAAGCCAACTTATCTTTGATGGGCTCAAGCAAAGGAGGAAACCCTCCCTGTAAAGAAAGATAGAGGAGTTTTTATTCTCCCTACATGAATGAGGATTTAAACCTGGCCCTCACCACTGGGTTGTAAGGGTGAGACTCTTTCACTTGAGCTCCCACCTCGTCCTGCACAACTAAGGGTATTCAGCGTCGACCACAGTGACTATTTCCCCGCGCTGACTTGTAGTAGTTGTAGGCATTATCTCAAAGGGTACGGTGAGACAGCTGGCCAGGTAATTTAATGCTGCTCCGACCATGTCTAAGGCGAGATTTAGACCCTTAACCTTAATTAAGGAGTTATATAGGATGCATGTTTCAAAAACAACAACAAAAATGTATATCTAAGAAAATAACATCTATGCTGATTAGACTGTACACGTATACGTAATTGATCTTGTCATTATAAAGCCACCGATCGACGATAATTGTGGTCTCTTAAACAACGCAAACACAATATAATTAGCATGCATGGTTGATGCATGGATTGTAATAATGTTATATAATAAGATTATATGGAAAATATAATACCCTTTAAAGAAGATCATCACGTGTTTCTAGTATAATGTTTCTTATCGATCGATCTTTTGGCTTAATTCTACTTGTATCTTGTTAATTCTATCATCTTTTCAATAAGTTTAGCAATGAGCATAACATTAATCATGTTGTTATAATTCAAGATCAATAATTTCAAACATCACGAATATTGTGATGTATTCGATTATGAACAACCCCACTTTTCTTACTATGTGTGGACTAAGCTATAATATCATTAGGTAAGACTAGTAGGCTGTCTCTCTTCCAATATGAGGAATCCTCACTAGATTGTAATATTCTGTTTTTTTATAAAATAAATAATTAAATAAATCATGTTTTAAGATAATTCCCTCTTCATTTAATTTATTTTTAGTATTTTATAATTTTTGGGTGAGGTTTCTAGTATTTCTATGAAGAAATAGAATATATCTTGTTGCAAATTTTAAGGTGAAAACGATAAGATGTAGTTTACTGATTTCATCGAACATATACAATTGGTATTATAATATTATTATTATTATTCCAATATGGTATATATGATCCGCTATTTATTTATTTTTGCTTCGCATCAAGGGTATTCACTATCGACCACAGTGACTACTGACTATCTCCCCACACTGGTATTTAGGCATTTCAAAGGAGGGTAAGACAACAACTGGACAAGTTATTTAAAACGGCTCCATGCCCAAAACGAAATTCAAACCCTCAACGTGAATTATAAATATATAAGTTCATACTACTCAACCACACCTATTTAGTTTAAATTGATCCGCTATACGTAGTGTATAAGGACAATATTATTCGTCGGCCATGCAACCATTGAGGTGCATGACTCAAAAATGAGCGAGAGACAAGTTTTAATTCCTGGCTAAGAAATAAGTTGCAAAAGGCTAATATTTGTAATTTTAAATCACTAAACAATTGGCCTCATCAAGACTCATCAAACTGTTATTACAGGTGGAACATTCGGCTAAATTGTGACGAATTCAATTCTAAAAGATAAGAACTACCTCTTTCAAAAAAAAATTAAATAAATAAATAAAAGAAAGATAAGAACTATTACCAGCTACTAAGAAAACTCCAATAATCCAATGGTTTGGCAACATGACATGAGGTCAGTGGCAATTCTTATGACTGATCACTGCCCATGTTGCTTTATCTTTCGCAGCTAAGAATCACATTATATGGCGCCATACGACAAAATTTCAAGTCAATTGAAATCATCCTTAAATGGAAGATAAGACAGTGGTATATGTACTAGTAGCTAGTACTCGTATATATGTTGACGGGATCATTGCTTGCGATGGTTGTTTAGTTAGCAGTGTGATATATTGGCTGTTTAATACGAGAGTCCGAACATGATATAGCGGGAGTACCTCGGTCGCCATTCACTTACACCCTCTTTTTGATGAGGAGAAAAAAGGTATATACTGAGCTGTATATGAAGTTTTGTTTTAAAAAATAGATTTAAAACTCTACAAGTTATTTAATACAGTAAGTCTTGTGTGAGACCAATAACTCATAAAAAATTGAGGTCACGATTTAGAAATGTAGGGATCATAAATAATTGGGGTCACTATTTAGAAATATAGGGATCACTTATGGTGAGCAGTGACCCTTGTTTCATTGAAAAGTGACCCCCGTCTTACCAAGGTTATAGAAAAACCGTCTTATAGAAGTTTTTGTGTATTTAATAATATGTGGAAGTCATATTAAGCGGTTACATATTGATTTTTGGGGTGGTCATTCTATCTATCACTCCCTATTCCAATCCTCTTTTAACGGTTCATGATTTTATATATCATTTATCCCAGTTTAAATTTCGATATTAAATACCCGAATTTTCTGCACATCCCCTAATCACATCAACCACCAAATGGTGATAGAAATGAAATCATCAGGACGTGATTTATGTCAAATGGATCCTGCAATTGATTGGGTCTTCATAGGATAGAAGCATGAAAGATATGAAACAGGGTTCACGTCATGTAAGGTTGCATTGCAATTTGCAAGTTGCAACTGAGAGTTTTACCGAGAGGGTATTAGAGTATTATTAAGTCACCATTTTGTTTGCCTTATACATTGGACACAAATACAATTGGGTCGTTGAAAGTATCAAAATGGAAACAGGCACCAGCAATGTTTTTGCATGGTCCTCACATGCGACACCAGTCATAAAATTTACTTGTAATTTGTGCCACGTTATGTCAATTAATCAAAAAGTCCAAAAAAATATATTATTATTATTATTATTATTATTATTATTATTATTATTATTATTATTATTATTATTATTATTATTATTAGTTTTTTTAATTTACATGAATTTTGATCTAAATGCAATAAGATGTATTAAGATTTATTCAAATAATCAAGTAATATTTACTACGTCCTGAATTTATCTTTACAATAATTAACAATATTTCATAGTCTCCATTACAACTCACTGACGATCATGGTAACCATATAAATATAAATAATATAAAAATATGATATTTTCAAGCTAATATTTATAATGAATATAACAAGGGCAGTTTTATCTTATATATCTTTATTTTTTTCACAAATTAATAGTCGAGATTTCTGAATTGTCACTATCTCAAAAGTCCAATGTAAAGATAAATTCACAATCGAGGGAGTATATGTGAAGAAACCAACGTAACATATCCAAAAGCCATTACTTATCAACATAGGCCTAGTTAATGATTTTATATTCTACACATAAATGTCCATAGGCTTAAAGTATATATGGATAATATACAAGCGCTATACTATATGTGAAATACTCGTATATATTATCATTGGGATTAAAGATTCTGTTGAACCATGATTGTTCGTTTTGACGATGACAAACTAAATTAAGTTTAATAAAATATAACACATGTTAGTTGAACTATTAATTTAATATATTGAAGTTACTAATGTGTTTATGCAAGCTTGTAGATTAGTTCATATTGATAGGTTGAAGCAGGAAGTTGCTACACAACAATGGAGATGACAATCAAGCTTGAAGACTTATGAAGCTCTACAATTTAATGGTTATATTTATTAGAGCTCATTTGTTAAAGTTCTTAAAGATGAAGTTAATTTGATTACTTAATTAGTTGGGCAAACTAAATAAATAATTTGAGAGAATCGTTCTTATATTGAGAAACGTGACTATGAAGTATTCCTTAGGTGAGATGTTACCTATTGGGAGACTACCGCTTACACGTACATTAAGTATTTTCTAAGATATTATTATTTTGGTAAAAATATTATATTTACTAGATAATATTTTTACTTGAGAATATATTGATCTTTTATATAGAAAAGATATCTCTTACATATGGGAGGATTTTATTTTCGACGTATATTCAGATTTTATTATAAACTATATAGTGACCGAAAATATTAGATATTTTCCTAGTGGAAAATTGTCTATTATTTGGTAATATATTATCTTGATAGAAAAGATATTATTTGGTCAATATTGCATTGAAAATCCTACCGGTTTGATATATATTTTTTGGGATATTTATTTTTAATATCTTTGAGCTCAAAAAGTATTATTTACAAAGATATTATTTTTAGGTGAATTAAAAATCCGAATTTCAGTTTTATTTTCGGAAAACCTATTTACCTATATAAAGGGGAGTTATCTATCTTTTCAAGTTCGCGATTTTATAACTCCTAAGTGTTCATATTTTCAGAGAGAATTATTTTTGAGAGAACACTGAAGTTTGCCTAAGTAATTAAAGGATCATATTGACAACTTCTAAAAGAGCTATAGAATTAAATTGTACCTTACGCTTTTGAGAAGTTGAAAGGTAAACAATATTCCTTAGAGTTAAGGATAGCTTGGATTAGTGTCCAAGGGGTTAGGCTTAGATCAGAGTAATTGGGTCTAAGTTCGTTTGGCTTGAATCGGAGTAATTGGGTTCGAGTTCGTGACTTCAATCAGAGTAAATTGGGTTGGAGTGAGTTGGGTTGAACCAGAGTCGGTTTGATCGAGTTGTAATACTGATTAATGAGAAGAAGTAGTCATTGAAAGTCCTTCGGGCCGTGGTTTTTCATCCTTTGTAGTTTCAAATGGTTTTCCACGTAAAATCGTGAGTGCTTTCATTATTGCTTCTATTTGTTTATTAGCTTTATCTAACGTTGTTCTTTGTTTCAGTAAACGTTCCTTAATTCAATGTTCCTTAAAGTTAGTAACAATCGAAAAGTACAACAATTGTTCTAAATAGTTTAAATTTCGCAAAAAGTTTTAGAACACAATTTTCCCCCTTCTTGTGTTCTACCGTGCTACTAACAGACTCAAAAGATTCAAACAGTAAACAATTATTGCTCATTGTTCTCATTATTTGTAGCACATGTCTAATTAGGCAGACTGATATACACTAAAAAGAACGTTAAATTATTGTGAAAATTAGCTACAATATTTTTTTTAGTAGCTAATTAGCGTGGGAATTATTTCAATTCTACAACAAAATTAGTGATGACTTAGTTCAATTTGCGCTGGCACTTGTCAAACTCCTTAGTCAACTGCTTTAGCTAATAAAATAGAGGCAATTAGACAAGATTTAGCTCCTAGAGAGAACATCTCCTAGATTATTACCCATGATCTTGTCGAAACTCTCAGAAAAATTTGTTATTTATTTTTATTTTAATGGTCAAAAGGCGGACTCGATCAATTAGCACATCGTTGTTGAGCTCTACAACGGATTCAAAAGTTGTGTGCGATTGTCTAACATCGAGGAATTTACTGCAAACCTCTTCCATAATTGTCATTGAGCTCGATTTGCGACGGGAGTTAAAGAATGTCGATGGAATAATTTCGCATTAGTTTTTTTTCATTAAAAGTCTCGAATCCTGACATAACCTCTCTCTCTCTCTCTCTGTTAGGTAAGCCTAATTTGTCCCTTTTTTGCGTCACAATTTGGTCCAAGAATTGACGTATATCACAATTTCTCATGTAAATTTTGAGTCAAAAATATCACTTAAGTATGTCTCCCGTTATTGATGACACTTTGAGAATAAAAATAAAAATAAAAATATAGTGCTCAATACTTGAACTCCCTCATAAATAGCCTCAACTCTGTGATGTGTGCAAATATGAGAAACTCTATGTATGTGTTGTTTTTAGGGAGAGGCGTTTGAAATGTAGCATCCTCTTAGGAATTTATATCATCCATACTTTAGGGAAATACATGTTAACATGTGAAAAAATCAATGAAAACAATTTTTCTAGATGTAATGATATGTTGTCCAATGTCGCTCCTCCCCCCTCCTCAACCCTCGTGTGTACAACGCTATATCACAAGAAATACTCAAAAAAATTCATGTGAGTGAAACTTTTTCTTCTTTTTTCCCTACAAGACAGTCTGTCTTGTGTAGACTTGGTCCACAATGGATCAATACGATGTATAAATATTTAAAAACAAAACAGACGGTATTTTTTTTAAAAAAATTTGTCCATTAACCACTGGACCAAATCCCAACAAGTTTTTGTAATAACTATTGCATTCACAACAGTCCACTTAATTCACAATTATTGTTGGCTATTTTTAGTTTAGTTTTTCACGTTTAGAACTCAAATAGAGGATGTCAAATCTTCTTTTTGAACAATACCACTTGACACATTTCCTGGGAAAAAAAAATTCAATAGGTACATCAGGATATGCTTCACAAGATGTATCAAATTATGTATTACAGCTTTTGGTTTTGTCTGCATATCATTTATTCCTTTCTAGTTTCTAAAAGAGGAGCTAGGTTTATCTAATGGTGAACTGAAAATTTATCTGGTGGCTAAATTTGTTATGGAACATGGGCTTTGCTATTTGCTAATTGCAAGTCATGTTATAATTTGGGCTCATTTACTTGCTTGCAATCAAATGTAATGTAATAATTTTATAAAGTAGATTTGAGGTGAAAAGTGAAAGAGTGGAAAGAGAGGGATGAAAAAAGTGGGGTTGATTGTATTATCCAATGTAATTACAATTGCTCAACTTTTCCCATGTAATGATGATTACTTTGGATGGTGTAATCAATCTCACTTTTCCTATCTCCTTCCTCCCCCTCTTTCCTTTTCTACCTCACATCATCCCTATAAAATGATTGCATTGCATAGCATTTGATTGCAAGTAAGTAAACACCACCTTATTAGGGCTAATTTATTTCGTAGCAGCGAACTGTAATGCAATGCAATCATTTTTTAGAGCAAAGTGGGATGAAAAAGAAATGAGGGGGAGGAGATACAGGGGAAAAATGAGAGGTTGATTGATTGCACCCTCCATAGTTGCTCAACTTCAACCAATGTAATGATAATTACTTTGCATGACCGGTGCGTGTAATTAATCTCACTTTTCTCATCTCCCTCGTCTCCCTCTTTCCTTTTCATCTCACATTTACTCGCTCTATAAAATGATTAAATTGCATTACATTTCATTGTTAGGAAGTAAACGAACCTTTTGATCATATATTTACATTGATTCTATTGTTGATTTGTGTTCTGCTAGAGAGTTTGGTTTTGTTACTAATACGCCATAATACAGAAATCAATTAATCTTCAAGGGTTAGTTTGAACAAATTGTGGAAATATTTGGGAGTTTAGAATATGTTCAAGTCAAGTGGTTTCAAACATTGTAAAATGGGATAAGTTGAAGTTGAAGATGAAGATGAATGTTTACAAGATGAACAAACACCTGCAAGATTATTTTTTTATTGCATAATCCAAGGTCTGTTTCGAATGGATTGAGGTTCCAATCTGGGTGAGATGATCCCAACTGCCAAGGAAAGCAGTTGCAATAAATGGAGATTTTTTCATTTTTCTTAAATATCTGCTCAAGGTAAATTACCTACCTATAAAGAAAGAGGATTGAGAATTCTCTCCATATACAATTTTATTTTTGGATGTTTGATATGTGTTAAATATTTTATTTAAATTTTTAGTCAACATAACGCATGTGAACTATCAATAAGTATAATGCGTAAATGTGAGAAATGATGTATTGAAAAGATCTTAATCTAAAAAACTAAAATTATTTTTATACCATTTTCGAATCTACTTGTATGTAGTAACTAGCAAGGGTGTGGGTGCAAGGTCCATTTTACAACAACATATAGTCCAAATAAATCTTAAAATTCATTATAATAAATAAGAAAATTTTGAGAAACAATTCTAGACTTTTGCTACCGTACAAGGAGATGATAGTTAATACTTTAGTGTGTTTTTTTTTTACTTATTCACTAATCATTTCAGTACAATTTAGTTTAATTCAATTTATTTTAATAAAAAAGAACACACCTCGATCAATGTAATTTATAAAAAATTGTTTTTAAAGCATTCGATTATATATATCAATAATTATAACCTTATAATCTTAGGTTTGTAAGGCTA
This sequence comes from Tetragonia tetragonoides, assembly GCA_038025085.1. Lineage (NCBI taxonomy): Eukaryota > Viridiplantae > Streptophyta > Magnoliopsida > Caryophyllales > Aizoaceae > Tetragonia > Tetragonia tetragonoides. Next base: position 14,121,670 of record CM076140.1, on the reverse strand, counting down.
CCGTTAGGAAGTGACTATCCAACCGTCATTCAAGCTCACGAAGGGGAAATTATTGTCCTTGTAACATTTACACATTAATTATTGACTAGAAAATTATTGACAAGATAGGCAATATGTGGTAGCCTAGTGGTTGAGGCTTATGTCCGCTTGTTCAAGGTTACGAGTTCGAATTTTGACATAACTTAAAAGTGTTTGCATTAGTAATATCTGACTTTATACAAGTAAATGGATTAGAGCTGGACTACGATAAGGTTTTCTCCCTCTCCTAGGGAAGTAGCTAAAGCTCAAACCGAACATTCCACAACTGGAGGGGAGGGAGTGCTAGTATATATAGTAACGCCCGAATAGGCCAAGCTATAGCTGGTTGCCCATTCTCCTTCTTTTGCTTAGCAAAAAAGAAATAGGGCGATGGAATGGTTTACGTTGTTAGGGCACACCAACAGCAACGCCACATCTAGACAGAATTACACTCTCACATTTGAGTGTATTACTCTTCTCTTTTTTTTTGTTGCAAATTCTCAAAAAAGAGGAGTACTCGAGAGTGGGAGCTTCTAACTTTTTTTTTTTTTTCCTTTTTGTCCAATCTTCTCATCATTTAAAAAAAAATAAAAAAAATTGTCCATGACATCTCCGACAACATTTGAGTGCAAGAAATTACCATCAAATTGTAACATTTTACCACTAGACATCAAATTAAGGAAGCCAATATATATCCACATCATTTATTTGTTGCTTATCCCATATCACAATAAATAGCACAAAACTCCATTTGACCATGATGTAATACTATTACAGTTCTGTACCACCAGACCAGACTACATACCCCAACCAAGCAACGATAAGCACGAGAACCTGCAAATCATAAAAAGGTAAAAACTACAAAATGACCAATTTCTTACCACTCGGTAGTTCAAAAAATTTCACTCTCTCCCCCCCCCCCCCAACATATAAACAGATCATTACATTCTTGCTTCTTCCCAACTTCCACACTCATTTCTTCAGCAATTCACAATTCACAAAAAAAAAAACCCATTTTTGCTCTTCAAAGTTCCCAATTTTCTGCTTTCAGAAAAAAACAAAAAGACAACACCTTTATTTTCCCCTGCTTTTTGTTGTTGCTCATCTCAGAAGAAAAAACCCACAGTGAAAAATGATGAATATTGCTCATTTTCTCTTCGGCATTTTTGGTGGGTTTTTAGTTCTCTCTCTATTAAACCCAATTTCTCACTTTAATGTTCATTTTTTTTTGTTTTTCTTGGTATAATTTGGAGTTGCTGAGACTGATTACTCTGTTTCTTGATTCTCTGTTCTAATGCAGGAAATGCTACTGCTTTGTTCCTGTTCTTGGCACCGGCGTAAGCACCCTCTTTTTCAGCAAAACAGAAAAAAAACCCACAAAAAAAATTCACAAATATTTCCTAAAAATCCCAGAAATTGCTTCTGGTTTATAATTATTGGGTTTAATTTCCCCTGTTTTTTATGCTCTTCGGTTTTTAGGGTTTGTGTTTTTATAATTGGTTTTTTAAAGTGAAGCAAGAATTTAAGTTTGTGTGTCCCAGAATTCTTGTTCAAGTTACATTCTTGGTTTTTTTTCTGCATTAAATTATTTCGTCGTCTTCATGGTTCACATGTTTCTTCGGCAAAATTTGGCCTTTTCCTGAAGAAGTACATGCAAAATTGCAAATTATGCTTTGGAATAAAGATGCTACGAGTACTTATTTCAGTCTTCTTTTTTCTTTTTCCAAAGAAAAATGAAATAAATTACTCCTAAAATAACAATTTTTGTGGGGTTGGTTTAATTTAATACTACTAAAAATATTTTTTGTTGGTAGATTCATTTTGGTTTTGGTTTATCATATATGGCAGCGTGACATTTAAGAGGATCTTAAAGAACAACTCAACCGAGCAGTTTTCAGGCATACCCTATGTTATGACCTTGCTCAACAATCTTCTCTCTGCTTGGTAACCTTCTACAATCTCTTTCTCTCTCTCTCTTTATCCATTTGTTTGTTTATTTCCTTGTTGTCAATTTGTGATAATGTGATATAGGAGTTTTGGTTTGAATTTGTCTAGTTTGTAAATTGTTACTTGATTACTACTAAGTTGTATTATGTTTTGATTAATGACAAAAATGAGCCTGTGTGAATGGATAATGTTGATGTTGATGGTATGTTAAGTTAGTTTTATCACTAAGAAACTTCCCATATCCAAAATGAAGGAAAAGAAACTAAATCTTCTTTTAGCATTTACCAATATCCTTTTGCAAGTAGTTCTTTTAGCATTTTGGTGTTAATAAGATTGGTCAAATTATACACCCTAATGGCAATTTTAAAGTCCGTTTACTAAATGTTTTGTGCATATTTTACTAATAGGTATGGGCTTCCTTTTGTGTCCCCAAACAACATCCTAGTGACAACTATCAATGGAACTGGTGCTGTCATTGAGACCATCTATGTGCTTGTTTTCCTGGTTTATGCTCCTAAGAAGGAGAAGCTTAAGATTGGGGGCCTCTTTGCTCTCATCCTCGCAATCTTCGCAACCATTGCACTTGTTTCCGTTCTCGCTCTTCATGGCAACATGAGGAAGGTTTTCTGTGGAATTGCTGCTAGTGTCTTCTCTATTATCATGTATGGCTCCCCTCTTTCTATCATGGTAAGCAACCTCTTTAACTTCTCTTATGATAGTTTTTTATTTTTCTGATTTCTAATTGAGAACTGATCATTATAATGTAATGATTAAACTACTATGTACATATAATTTGTTGGTATGTTTTGATGGGTTTTTGGTATAATATTGCCTTTCTTTTTGTGTGTTATATACATAATTCGATCTTCATGTATGAGATTACTTGTGCTGTAATCATAGAAACCCATATAATGTAAACCAATTTTGTTGTTGGTATGAATTTCACATAAGGCTAAGAGGAATTACTTAAATTGTTAGGTCACATTTATTCATTTAAGGGACAAACATAACTTTGTGTACCTAAAATAGGTGGTCCATTTAAAGGAAATATCTCGTCTTTATTCTCGCAGTTAACTAGTGATCCAAATGGCAGTCGTTATCCTAGCTCAATATCCTCCATGATTACTTTCATCACAAGTGGGGGAGGTTAAATTGTTAACAACACTAATCTGTGATTCTAAATTTGGGATTCATTCATTCAATTAATGCAGAGGTTGGTGATCAAGACAAAAAGCGTTGAGTACATGCCCTTCTTGCTGTCACTGTTCTGTTTCTTGTGTGGTACTTCCTGGTTCATCTTCGGATTGCTTGGACGCGACCCTTTCGTTGCTGTAAGTATTTGATTACCCACCCATTATAAGTTTCAACATTGCAATTATCAATATCATGATCATACTAATAAGAAGATAAGCAATAATTTCTCTTTAATTGTCCTATCAACATTGCTAGCTACTGAGAGTGATGCAGATTCTGATGCCATTATAAGGTCACCAATTTTTCTTTTGCTGTTGAGTACTCTAGTTGGGTCATTTTCCTATAGTTGTCTAATCAATTTTCAACATTTACACTTCCCGACCAGAATTAGAAGTTTGTTGGAATCGTAGGCCCATAGTCACTTATTAAGTAAGAGATTCCCATCATACAACACCTGAGATGGAATTTTTCTTAGCTAAGTGTTTGGATTCTAGTTCTTGATTTGTTGAGTAAATAACCTGTTTACAAACTTGTCTATTTTTCCTTTTTTTTAGGAGTTAGCTTAAATCTTTCAAGGTAAACCGAATAGTCGAGGTATTTGTGTTACACAAAAACTCGTATAGGGCAACCTATGGGATATTGGTAGACTTTAACAATGATCGATAGATATAGATAATATAAATGGAGCTACAAAAAAGAAAAGAAAAAAAAAGGTACTCCAAGTAGTTGTATTAAAAAATGTATGATATTATGAACCTTAGATTGGATAAGCCCATACTTCAGAATCCCAGCAACTCTCAGTTATGTGAGTTAGTGAATTTATGGCTGTTTGGTGTTGTTTATTGTACACTTGTATGGCTGGTGTTCTAGACTTTGTTCATTTTCATAAATGATTGAGAGTGGCCCTAAGCGAATATTTCTGGTGGGGAAAAAACATCTTTAAGAGTGGTCCAATATGACGATGATCAGTTGCAGTGTACTGCTTTATTGTATAACATACCCTGCTGATATGTATTGTTGTACCAGGTTTAGATCATGTTCAGCTATATAATGGTAGAATGTAGTCCAATGTGGTCATGTGTCTGGAAGGTTTAAAACGAGGATGGTATTTTTCATATGGCACTTTAATCTCTTGCACAGAAATTGTGAGAAAAACACACAAATATACTATGTTAGGTAGAAGTATAGATCATAAACACCTAACATTGTATCGATATTACCTTTAGTATGTCAACATATTTATTTGCTTGTTAAGAATCAAGAGATGCTCCAATGGTTAGAAATTTAGAACATAGGAGTATCGATCCTAGTGCGCGCGGTTGGGCGTTTCAATTCCATTTTTTTTTAACTGAAATGGTTTTACTGAATGCTAGGAGTATTTTAGAATTATTTAAGCATATGAAATGAGATGAATGAAATGAAAATGGGGTGATTGGGCAGGTACCAAATGGGTTTGGATGTGCACTGGGAGCAATGCAGCTGATCCTCTACTTCATCTACTATGACAAGAAGCAGGCTGGAGACAAAAAGCCCACAGCAGATAATGCAGTTGAATTGGGCCTTGCCAACAACACATCTACTGATGAGAAGGCCCAGCAGATGGCCCAAAATGGGAAGCCCAACACAAATGGAAACGCGTGATTTGCACGTAACGAGTTGATATATAAATGATGATGATGATGAGCTTTCTTAGCTTGCTTAGCAATTTTCGTCTTCATTTTACCTATTTGTAGTTATCTTTCATTTTCATTTTGTGCGCTTAGCAGAGCTTTGTTTGGTTAGGTTTTGTCTCTCTCCTTATCTCTATATTGTTTGTCTTTGGGAGAGTGGCCAAAATGGCCATTTAACTATGACAAAAACGTACAGTCATCATCACCTAATGAAATATACATATATGTTACTAGTTTGCTAATGGCCTAATGCACATATCTTAAAGTCATTTTATGCTCATGTCTTCTCCCTAGAGCAGAAGAGAAGGGGGATTAGGTCTTCTGAGGGTGTATGAGCAGGATTTTGATAGAAACATGGTCGGTACAAACATGAGGCGGGTTCCAGATGCATATTGCATAACATGATTGTTCTTTTTATTGCCAAACAATAACTTTTTCATTTCAAAATAAAATTACGATGATAACTATGTCATTGGAAATTTTTTCAAAACATATTTTTAAATGAGTTCAATATTAAATATGTTTGGATGAGTTTTAATTAGTTAATTGTCAAATTATAAAAATCAGTTCAGTTCAGTTTAATTAATCTTATTCCAATTCAATTTAGTTTTTTCCATCTTAAAAGAATGGAGGAGCTTAAGGCATGATAAAAATGCAACCATAGAACATATATAAGTACACAACCTCCCAATAATCGTTAAGAAAAAAGGATGGATATAATATATGAAAAGTACCTCTAGCACAAAAATTTATATGAGCCAGCATAAAAAGTGATTTATGTGAGAAAAAAAATTGATATACTCTAAGAAAAGAAGCAAAAATAAATCTCAAATGTGATATTTTTAATTAGTTTATTATGCATGAGACTGTCTTATAAAAGAGTTGCGAGTTGCGGTCTTTACTGAAGACTTGCTATGAAAAATTGAAAACCTTGGATAAACTAAAATTAGATGAAGAAGAGATGAAGGTCCAAAATTCACCAATTGCCCTTTTAAGTAGGGAGGGAGATGAAGAAGAGAGAATATTAGAAGTTTAAAACAACACTTTGGGGGTTTGATTGAGGTGAGTGTGTCAGCAGCAGAGCACAGTGGCCTTGATTACTTGATTAGGTTTCGTGAACGGCCGTTATTCGCTTTTTTAATTCTTCAATAACGGTGCCCTTTTCTCCGTTTAACGACGTAAACAGTGACGAGTGTATGTTTGATTCACCTTAATTTTACTTAAATTCAATTCAGTTTAGTCTAGTTCAGTTCAGTTCATGCGTAACTTTAACACTCATATAACTTTTTATTCCGAAATAATTTCATGATGATAATTATGTCATCGGAAAGATTTCAAAGCATACTTTCAAATGAGTCCAATATTAACTATGTTTGGACAAATTTTAAATGGTTAACGGTCGAATTTAAAAAATCAATTCAGTTCAGTTCAGATCAATTCAAATAAGTTTTATCCAGGTAAATTAAACGGAGCCTCATTTCATTTGAACCGAGTTTGTTATCTTATGTTTCTACATGTAGCAAAGTCTCTCATTTCTCTCTCCTTTAATCCGACTCACATGCATGACCATGCCATGCATATATATGTATGATGCATCATGGCATCTATGACTATCGTGATGTTATGAATCATCATACCATCATCATGTAACATCCTCTCTCTATTTTCATCCACGTTAGGGTTTTCGGTTTCTTGTTGTCCAGCATTTCATGTCGTCATTCGCGTCAAAGATTGGCAAACTTTTCGCCAATGACTAATTTACCCTTCATCTCTAAATATCTTTGTTTCTTTATTCCTTTTTATTTTATCTTTCATTTTTTCTTTGTTCAAATTTTATCTTTTTTTTAGTTGCTTGCCATAAGCTCAAGTTGAAACCTTGAGTAATCTTTTTTTTATTTATATTATTTTAGAAAGAGTAAGAAAGATCCAGAATAATCCCTAATCGCCGTTATCTTAAAATATTCGTTGCCAACCAGTTGGCAAGATTGTGGTCAAAGAAATTTGACCAGGATAGGCGTGTGGGACAAATATGCCCCTTATTGTCCATGAATCAACTAGCACATTAGTTTCACGCTAACAATGCAAAACTTCAATTCTGTCGAAGAGATGCAAAATCTTCCTAATATCAATAAGGATGTAAAACAAGCAACAGAAACAAAGAGCAGTTCTTAGTTATATAGTCATATTGGCATACGATAATGAGATTTGGGGTTTGAAGCATTTAGCTCCCTTCCCATCTTCCACCCGCCTAAGACAGGTTCCAATTGAATCAGTTCACATCCCCTATAGTTTAGGATTGCTTTATCCTCCATCCAAATAAGAGGAAGTGAGGAACCTTAACCTCTTGGTCACTATAACGCTAGTTTACCACTATGTCAAAGCATTTTCTATGTAATTTATATATACTATACAATAGCTTTGGAAAAGGGCGGGGGCGAAGGAGCAAATCCACTCCCGCCCTAATTAAAATTGGTTATTGTCAAACTGTTGGGACCATCTTACTATCATTTAAAAATTTATCAATAGGAGTAATAATAATATTGGTATACAATAATACCTCATGCAACTTTGACGCGTGCTTGAGCTTAATTGACTTGATATGATCGTCCATTTCTCCCTATTATAAGTTCTTGAGAGCCCACTGTTGTATCCTTTGAATATGACCCACTTTGATTTGCTTTTTATGTGTTACTTTATAAATTCATGGCGATCAGACAAATGGGTTTTGTGCATGCTATGCTTTATTTGTAGATTGTTTTAAGGGATCGGAGTAGGGACTCTCTCTATCTTTATTTACAAATTACAAGACCTCCCATCATCTCTGCGGCGCCAAGTGCATTCTCCTCACCCGCCATATATACTTCTCTAACCATATATAATTTAAGTGCTAAATTCACTAAGATTTTAATCTATTTAAGTATCCATATAAATTAAGGAGGTGTGGTTGAGTGATAATGACTCATCTATCCTTAATTAAGATTGAGGGTTCGAATCTCGCCTTGGCATATAGAGCAGCTTTAAATTTCTTGGCCACATGTCCCATCTCTGAGGTGCCTATAAGCCAGCGCGGGGAAATGGTCTTTGTGGTCGACGGTGGATACTAGACCTGACAAACGGGTCGGGTTCGGGTCAGGTCACTTCAGGTTCGGGTCATTAGCAGGTCGGGTCATTATTGGGGTCATTATTGGGGTCATTAGCAGATTGGGTCATTATCTGGTCGGATCACTATCAGGTCGATTATTTCGGATCTTTAGCGGGTCGGTTTCAGATCGGGTTTTCGGGTTCGACAACTTTGTCTCACTAACTCGGGTCTCGGGTCGAGTCATTAGCAGGCAAAACTTTTTCAGGTCAGGTTTTGATCGAGTTTTAAACAAATCGGATTCGGATCAGTTTTCAAATCGAATCAGCTTTTACCAGCTCTAGTGGATAATCTTGATTGTAAACCAAAAAGAAGTACCCCATACAATAATTTGAAGAAATGAATATTTTAATTGCTTTAGATGTATACTCTTACACTCATAAATTATGAAAATCTCTTAAAAGAAAGGAAATTTGGCCATAAATAATCCTAACTTCGAACTATTGCCCCAGAACAATCCCAACTTGGCCTCTCTACTCCAAAAATAATCCCAACTTCCATATTATGTCCTTCCATCACTCCCAACCCGAACGGCGTTAACATTCCGTCAAAAAAGTCATTTCTCTCTCCTCATTTCTTCATCTCCATCATCATCATCAACCTCCATCTCCATGTCCACCATTAACACCACCACCTACCATTTTCGCAAATTATTAAATTGCCATAATAACCAAAAGTATTAACGTTTTAAATATGATTTACCTGTATACTCACAAACAAATTGCCCAGATAAAATCAACTGCTCAACCCACAAACCCACCCCTTTTTCACATCCCTCACAATATTCAACCTAACCAACACACCTTTATGAGTGACCCTATTCCCACAACCCGTCCCACATTCAGTTCTCATCTCACAACACCTCAACACCAAACAATCACAATCAGAATCAGACCCACAACATAATTTCTAACTCTCACCACAATCACACCCTTTTGCCTCAGAAACCAAACAAAATGGGCTCAAATCAAATTCGGAATTAGATTCAGAAGATCGTACGGATGTGATTGATTTGGTGAGATGTTGAAGGGTTTTGCAAGTTCATGAGAGAGATGAGAGTTCGTGTGGGTTTAGCCATGGTAGGATGAGATATGATTTGTGCAAAAATGGCGTTTGATTTTGATTGTTTGGTAAAAACTCTTGATGTAATTTGTTAATTATATGAAGTTTTGTGATTATTGCAGTAATCAAGCAAAAATTTGAGTTCAAAGATGGAGGGGGTGGTGGTCATCGTTGTGGATAGGGGAAAGTGGTGCGAAAATGGCAGTTGGTGGTGTTTATGTTGGCGATGGAGATGGAGGTTGATGATGATGATGGGGATGAACAAATAAGGAGAGAGAGATGATTGTTTGACGGAAAGTTCACTCCGTCAGGGTTGGGAGTGATAGGGGGACACAATATGAAAGTTGGGGATTATTTTTAGAGAGAGGATAAGTTGGGATTGTTTTGGGGCAATAACTTGAAGTTGGGATTATTCACGGCCAATTTTCTTAAAAGAAATGACTAGGAACCCAAAAGAAAAAAGGAAACATACACTCAACGGGGGGGAAAAAAAACAAACAAAATCCTTTTGGTTGGGCTTTGTTCAACCTCGTATTGTTATACACGTAGGGACCGCTTGGGACAAGGCCCAACCGTGCATCCCTCACGACTCTTCTACGCAGATTTCAATTTTTGCCTATTTTCTCAACTAATGATAAATAGTAAATTTTGTGTAAGACAAACTCACTGAAAAATGGGATCACTATTTAGAAATATAACGATCACTTATGGTAAGCAGTGATCCTTATTTTATTGAAAAGTGACTCTCGTCTCACTAAAAGTTACGAAAAGACCGTCTTATAAAAAAATTTTGTGATTTACAAATTGGTACTTTTCTTATAAGAAAATATTGGTAAGTTTACAATTATAAGAACAATGAAACTTGTTTAAGACGGTTTTACTGTAATTTTTGGTGAGAAATTGATCACTTTTTACTATTTAGCGAAATAAGGGTCACAGTTCATAATAAGTGATCCTACATTTTTTAAATAGTGATCTCATTTTATTGTTAATTAGTTAGCGTCACACAAGATTTACTCGAAAGAGAATGGAGGAAAAATTACTAATTCAAGAAGAAATTAAGTTTAAGAGTGGGCACAACTCACAAGGGCACAAATGAGAGCTCCAAAAATTACAGCTCATATACACAAACACAATCCATATGATTGGTAATGATTAATTTAGAAGGGAAAACAAAACAAGTGAACTTAATTAAGAAGCCCGTGCAACACACATATGCATTTAGCCATTTACCACTCCATCGCCACATATATCGCAATGAGTCATGGCCATGGCCACAAAACCCACACAGCACAAGTGCACAACTTGACACACACTTTTGCAATTGCAACCCCGTAGGGGCATTTTCGTAATTCACTTCCACGTGCCTTGTTTCAACACGTTGCATTCTGCCCTTGTAAGTGAATTCATATTTTTATTGAAAAATAATCAGGTGCAGTCACTCACACAAAATTAAAAAAAAATAATTGAACACGTGTCACTCAATGATTGGATGAAACATGTACTGTTGTTGTATATCTATGGCTTTTCATAGGACCATGATTGGTTTACGCATATTGTAATATACACAAATGTGTTTATGAGTCTATTTCTCTCATCTTCTGTGAGTCCCTTTGGATTTAATGAGAGTATTGTGGGTAAGGAGTAGAGAAAAGAGATAGACTCAAAAATCAGAACACACTAATGTATAATTGTATATTACACAAGGTGTAAGCTTTAACATTTTCCCTTTTCGTAAGGCTTTAGTTTTGCTTTGACTTCTGGTAGACCATAAAAGTACGTCATCACATCACTCATCAGTCATGCATGCCTCATTAAAACTTATGTTAGGAATTGACAAGAATACCCCTGTTTATGTTTATATAAATTACAAAAATAAATAAATAAATGAGGGATTTGGGGGGAGGGGAATCTGGCAGGCCCCAACATCGTTGGATCGAAGGGTGATGATTCAAGATTTTGGGGACCCGACCCTTTAACGGTTGTGATTGAGACAATGAAACAGATTTTTTTGCTACTGAAATTGTAGTCCTAGGTGTTTGGGATGAGCTTTAATTTATGAGTCTTAAATGGTTGCAAGTTTGTAACAAAAAAAAAGGGGAAAAAAATGTGTAATGAGAGGTGATGAGGGAGGTGTTCTTTTACACTTATTCAGCATTGATTTCGATGAGTTCAGCTCGTTTTAATTCAGTTAGTAGAAAAGAACACACCTGGAATATATGATTTTTTTTATTATACTCCCTCTGTTCCACTAAGTATGCAACTCCTTGGAAATGGTAAAAATTAAGGGAACATTATTTAATATATTGTCTCTCATTAAATTTATTTTTTTATGTGTGTATATAATTTGAATTTCTTGGCATATTTGGAGTTCCAATGCATATTTATTGAGTTGATTTGCACTATTTTGGGACATCCAAAAATAAAAATATTTGCATACTTTATGGGACGAGGGGAGTAATTTTTTACCAATATGCAACACCAAGACTAAATTTGGTCTCTCAAGATTCTACAACATGACACTCAAACAAAATTTGTCCCTCAATACGTTCATAATCAGTATAAGCAACACCATGTTCATGTGTCTGAGTTCGTAGCACTCCTGTTCTTGGGTGTGTTCGACAACAGCTTTTAGAGTAGAGATTAGTAGTTTGACTAAGTCTAACCACTGCTATAATAAATTTGGGTGTTCGGTTAGCTTTTATATAGTAGTCTTTAGAAGTGGTTCACAGTGTTTCTACTAGTGATTGCTAAACAATAATTATATTAACGTTTCACCATCTTAAGTAGTGGTTGGCAGATTAATCCCAAAACTAGCCTTATTGTTGTATACTAGAAAATGACAAGTCTAATTCTCCCTTTGTCCCCTTGCCTTTCCACTTCTCCCTGATGCATGATCATTGATTTTTTTGAAGTAAGAATGTAAGATGCATGCATGATCATAGAGTACATGATTATTAATCTTATAAATATTATTATATAGAATGAGAAGAAGCACCCAGAAACCACAAATTACCTAAGATAATTAAATAATAATACTAATTATTATTATTATTTTGAGGATGCCCCTTTCAGTCATTTTACATTTATCAGCTATCCCAATACCCAACTTAGCCGAACACTCAACCCAATAAACAACTGACAGCTATATACTACTACAAACCGCTAATAGCTAGTTCAACAGCTAACCACTAGTAAAACAGCTAAGACTACAGCTACAACTAGTTATTGCTGAACAAACCCCTTATAGTTAAGAAGCACATGTTCTTGTACCTGGGCAAACCACTACTTATCACTAACAATAATACCATTGACATTACCAACTACATTTAAGGAGTTAGAATTTGTATTAACTATTCAGTGAGTTTAAATATTTGAAATATTGATGATAACTGTTGTAATATGATTGAATGCAACGTGCGTGAGTTCTAACATTACTGTTGACAACTCTAGTATGTGGGGTTAATTTGTCAAATGATGTTAGAATTGGGTGAGTGCAAGTGTTGTTACTTGCTCAAAATTGTAAATTGCAATACAAAGTTTGAGCTATATAAGTTCCTTTAATTTTATATTAAATAAAAACTGATATGTTTAATTATTTAATAAATAGAATAGTGTTTGAAATCATTTGTAAATCAATTAATCCTTTCGCAAATTTCGTGTTTGCCAAAATTCAAAGACAAATAATGTGGAAACTAGAAAATAAATTTTCATTTAAAGCCCTCCCGTTAATACAGGAGCTGTTAACATGATTGCATAAAGCCAAGAAAATTTTATCCATAATCTTTATTAATTTTGTTGATTGAATCGAGTAAAAAAAAGAGGTGACGTACAACAAATGCATGTGTTGGGTTATTTCCAGGTTATAAGTATCGACCTTTCCCTATATATAGAAAAAAAGACGCTCATTTGCTTAAACAACATTAAACATTCTAATTGGACTTAACTACTCTCCGATTAGATTTGAACTTCCCAAATGAAAAATCAAATAATTTTTTTTCTTATTTCCAATCGGTATTGGGTAAGATCGTTTTACGTTAATATAGTCGAAAGTAACACGTTTTGTTCAAAATGTAACATTTTTTTCTATGTTCAAGAGTGTTTAAAATATAAATAAACTAGCAATTTTTAATCCAAAAGTAACACTTTTTTTTCAAAATTTAATAATCGTCACATGATAGATGGTTTTATAAGAGTTTTTGAGTTTTTTTAGGGACTCATTAAACCATGCTAGAAACCTATGAATCAAAAAGCTTATTGTTAATGTTAATTCTTAGGTTCTAGTCCAGATGATGTTACGTGATAATGTTCGTCTGCGTCCTACAGCGTTTTAAGGTGAGAACATGTAGAAAACTAATAGAGATGCCAAATTGGCAAGTAAAGATATCCCATTGTTTTTTTGAGCCTAGTCGTGCCACATATTGGTTAGGGAATGTGAGTTATGATCAAAGTGAGATTGTTGTGTTGCTTGATGAAGCCCCGCCAACTCTTCGCTCTATCTTATATGAGGTTGTAATAGGATTGACATGGCCACATAATATTTCAACTCCGTAGTTGCGGAGCTTGTCCTTCTGTAATAATCTAGCACCAAAAAATCCAATTTAGCTTTGTTTATGTTTTAGGTCAGATATGGAGAAAAGGAGTATTTACTTTCAAAGAAAATATCCTCTATTGTAATTCTCACATGGGTAAATTTGGTGAATGACTCAAAATAAAGCAATAATAGAGTTTACTGTGATTGTATAGTAAATCTCGGTTTGAACTTTGCCTATAAATAGCCCATATTGTTACGAAGAAAAGCAACTCAGTGAAAGCAATAAAAAGCTACGAATACTTTCACTACTTTGAGCTTCCTTTCTGAGCTATCTTTTAACACGTTATCAGCACGACCTAGCTCCAAACTTCAAAAGGTAAAATACAAACTCATTCCAAAATATTCTAAGTTTTGAAGTATTATGCTCTGTAGTTACCGAATATAATTCGGATCCTCTACATCAGAAACTCAAAACTAGATTATTAAATATTCTAGCCATATAGTTTTACGTTAGTTTTGATACCACTATGAGTCACCAAAGTAATGGGATCAACACTGTCGTAACCGGTATTTACTACTGACCCGTATACCTCATTATTGAGCGAAACCAGGTACCTTTCGGTACCGTCCCTTACTCGAATATCATACCCCAACCACAACCAAATCTCACGTCGACTAGTACGTCGACGTCTGCAGAAGCCTTCCGAGCCAATGAACCGCAACCACCACCTCATAAACCTGTTTTTATAAACCTGAACGAACCCCAGTAGAGCCGAGGCTCGACCGTTGTCAAGATCCAGGTCCGTCCAACAAAAGAAAATGAGAAAAGGAAGAGGGCGAGATTGGCTCTGCCGAGATCACCTCACCGGTTGCCCCAAAGAACCCGAAAATGTGAGCCGCCATCATGTACAGTGCGGCTCCAAATCTGAGTCATTATCCAACCCACAAAATCCAAATGACCAACCACCAAGATAGGTGATAATTTAGTCACAAATAAAATCGGAACCGAAAACAACAGTAGAAGAGCAATGTACAAACGGTACTGATCACTAAATAAAATGTAAGAGTGTCAGTAAGTGTTGGCAAAGTGAAGAAAATCATGCACGTGAAATTTATTTGGAATGTGATTTTGAGTAAGAAAATAAAACAAGGCCCCACGCTATTAAATGAATGTAGAAAAAGTAAGGTTTGACCAAGAAGTAATCAGTTTACGTATTTGTTACTTTTGGACTATTGACCCACTGTATGAGATTATGCTTATGGAATGAAATTGGACTAATATATTTGTGTACCAATGATGTATTACGTTAAATATTTACTAGTATATTTGATAACTAATATTTGTTCTGCGGGATCTTTTAAGATCAAAGTTTATCTGCTTTATTAGTTGGAATTAACATTTGTTTTGCAGGTTCCAATAATTCAATAAAGAAAATGTTTATTGATTAGCCAATAAACAAGAAAATAAAATTGTTGTTTATTTTATATTTTGTACCGACGGGTTTTCGAACCCCTGACTTTTGACTGAGCGTCAGGAATCTCGGACCATTACGGCTTCATTCCCGTGGTGACATCTAAATGCACAATAATTTATTTATAACAAAATGTGTCTTAAATTTTTATTAACTTTAATAATTTGTTTCTAATCAGAAAAATGGTAAGCATTGCTAAGAAGGAATTTGAAATCCTCGATGTGCCTGGAAAGAACTACTACAAATGGAAGGTTGATGCCCTTGCACACTTGAAAGCTAATGGACTTAGGAAAACCATTGAAGAAGATAATAATGCCTCAGAAGAAGATCAGGCTAAGGCCACTATTTTCTTAAAGCACCACCTGCATGAGGACTTGAAAAATGAATACCTCGTGGTTGAAGACCCAAAAGAATTGTGGCAAAATCTCCATGAGAGATATGGGCATAGAGAACAAGTTTTATTGCCACAAGCCATGTATCAATGGGTTAATCTGAGGTTTCAAGACTACAAGTCTGTTAGCGAATATAATTCTGCTCTATTACGAATAACTTCATCAATGAAGTTATGTGGGCAAAATGCCACTAAGTATGCCATGCTTGAAAAGACATTTTCCACCATGCACGCCTCTAATGTGCTACTTCAACAGAAATATCGAGAAAGAGGTTTCAAAAAAATACTCTGATCTGATATCTGTGCTATTGGTGGCTGAGCAGAATAATCAATTGCTCTTTCAAAATCATAACATGAGGCCCGCTGGAACTAGTGCAGTACCAGAGGCAAATGCCACCCAAATTGGCAATCAAGGGCGCCAACAGAAAAATAATAAATATCAAGGCAAAGGCTTCAGGAAAGGCCAACGACGCTAGTTTAAAAGAAAGGGCAAACAAATAAACCACCAAGGAAGTGGACCAACTGGGAAGCAAAAGGTCACATGTTTTAAATGCGGCATTAAGGGCCATTTCGCGAAAGAATGCCGCACCGCCAAACATTTGGTGGAGTTATATCAAGCTGCCCAGAAAAATAAAGGGAAAACTGTTGAAGCCAACTTTGTGGATCAGGCGCCACAGAATGCGCCAACCCTTGACATTTCTGATTATTTCATGGATAATAATGAGGAAGACCTTGCCAAACTAAACATTAAATAAGCTCGTCTTAATTAAAATGTAGTATTTTTAACTATGTGTGTTTTGAGTTATTTATCTTAAATAAATGCTTTAAGAAGCATAGAATGTTAATAGATGTAATAGTTTCGTATCTCAAAATAAAATCAGTGTGTTTAATTAATCTCTAATCTGATATTTATTTTCTAATGAAGATATGGATTACCGAAATGGAATTGGAGAACAATGTCTAATTGATAGTGCTGCAACACACACAATCCTGAGGAACAAAGTTTACTTCACTCACTTGATACCAGTCAAGGCTAATGTTAACACTATTGGCGGTGTTGCAAGATTAATTGAAGGATCGGGAAAAACGTGTGTTGTACTCCCAATGGGGACAAAAATTGAGATAAAAGACGCACTATATTCGAGTAAATCTCAAAGAAACTTGTTAAGTTTTAAAGATGTGCGTCAAAATGGTTACCACATGGAAACCATGACTGAAAACTATAAGGAGTACATGTGTCTTACTTTGGTTAAAACTGGCAAGAAAGTTGTTTACGAGAAAATGTCAGCGTACTCCTCAGGACTGTACTACACGTACATTAATCCCATTGAAATTAATGTGGTGTCCAAACAATTGGTGGACAACCAAAAATTATGCTCTCTGTGGCATGACCGTTTAGGTCATCCTGGCACAAGTATGATGATTAAAATAATTAAAAGTTCAATCGGACACTCCCTAAACAATGTCCGGGTACCAAGATTTGGTGAACTCCCTTGCACTGCATGTTCACTTGAAAAATTAATTACGAGACCTTCCAAAAGTAAAATTGGAAGTGAGTCTTCTGCATTCTTAGAAAGAATCCCAGGTGATATTTGCGAGCCAATTCACCCGCCATGCGGACCATTCCGATATTTCATGGTATTAATAGATGCATCAACACGATGGTCGCATGTGAGTTTATTATCGACAAGAAATGTCGCATTTGCCAAATTGTTGGCTCAAATAATTCGATTGAAAACACAATTTTCAGATCATTCGATAAAGAAGATCAGGCTGGATAATGCAGGAGAATTTACATCCCAAACATTCAATGACTATTGTATGTCTATCGGGATTGAGGTGGAACACCCAGTTGCTCATGTTCATACCCAAAATGGGCTTGCTGAATCTTTAATAAAGCGGTTGCAATTAATCGCTAGGCCATTATTAATGAAATCAAAGTTACCAGCATCTGTTTGGGGACATGCTATATTGCATGCAACAGAATTAGTACGATTAAGGCCAAGAGCGTATCATGAATTCTCCCCTATGCAATTGGTAACTGGGAAAGAGCCAAGTATTGCGCATCTGAAAATATTTGGGTGTTCAGTTTATGTACCAATAGAACCACCTAATCGTACTAAGATGGGTCCGCAAAGAAGGTTGGGAATATATATCGGTTTTGAAACCCCCTCAATTATTAAGTTTTTAGAATCGATGACTGGTGATTTGTTCACAGCACGGTTTGCTGACTGTCATTTTGACGAGTCAGTATTCCCAACCTTAGGGGGAGGAAAAGATAAGGCGAACCCAAGTACGACAGAAATAACGTGGAATGCGGCAACACTATCTTATCTTGACCCACGTTCAAATGTGTGTGAACATGAAGTTCAGAAAATAATTCATTTGCAAAATATTGCAAATCAATTGCCTGACGCATTTACGGATATAAAGAAAGTGACAAAGTCACATATTCCAGCCATGAATGCTCCTGCAAGAATTGAGATTCCTACAGGAAATTCTGATAAACCCTTTGAAAAGGATCTACTATTAAGCGAAAGCGTGGTCGACCAATTGGCTCAAAATATTTGAAGCCAAGAAAATCAAAAAGGTTAAAAAATGTGAATGTCAATGATGTTCAATCTTCTAAGGAAGAAAATAAACATATGCAGAGCACAGGCAATATCGTCAATCAAAATAAAAATGAAAATGAAATCTCACTTGAAACCTTAAGTGAGCATGAAAATATGGACAATTTTGAGATCTCAATAAACTATGTCTATAATGGAAAGAAATGGAATAGAAAAGACATTGAGATTGACGACGTATTTGCATACACAGTTGTCTCAGAGATAGTCATCAATGAGGATGACATTGAACCAAAATCAGTCGATGAATGTCGTCGACGAAGTGATTGGCCAAAATGGAAAGAAGCAATGCAGGCAGAATTAAACTCATTTGAAAAACGACAAGTTTTTGGGCCATTAGTCCAAACCCCAAAGGGGGTAAAGCCCGTCGGATACAAATGGGTATTTGTACGAAAAAGAAATGAGAAAAACGAAATTGTAAGAGACAAGGCAAGACTTGTAGCTCAAGGTTTTTCTCAAAAGCCAGGACTTGACTATGATGAAACTTACTCTCCAGTTGTTGATGCAACAACGTTGAGATTTCTAATCAGTCTGGCAAATTGTCAAGGGCTACAAATGCGCCTAATGGATGTTGTGACTGCTTATTTGTATGGGTCACTTGACACTGATATTTACAAGAAAGTCCCAGAAGGATTTAAACTGCATGAAGCCAATGTTTCAAGAAATCATTATTTGTACTCAATAAAATTGAGTAAATCTTTATATGGCCTAAAGCAGTCAGGACGTTTGTGGTATAACCGTTTAAGTGAATATCTTCTAAGGGAAGGTTACAAAAATGATCAAATCTCCCCATATGTTTTCATCAAAAGATCTAAATCTGGACTAGCAATCATAGGAGTATATGTTGATGATTTGAATATCATCGAAACTCCTGATGAAATCGAAAGAACAGCTCAATACCTGATGAAAGAGTTCGAGATGAAGGATTTAGGAAGAACGAGGTTTTGCCTTGGTTTGCAGATTGAACATCTCAATGATGGAATTTTTGTCCATCAATCAAACTACACCGAGAAGGTATTGAAAAAGTTCTACATGGACAAAGCACATCCACTACGTTCTCCAATGGTCGTACGTTCTCTGAACCCCAAAGATGATCCATTTCGACCACGAGAGGAGAATGAAGACGTTCTTAGGCCAGACGTGCCATATTTGAGTGCAATCGGAGCTCTAATGTACCTATCCAACAATACAAGGCCAGATATTGCATTCTCGGTGAATCTCTTAGCAAGATACAGTAATGTACCAACAAGGAGACATTGGAATGGGATTAAGCACCTACTTCGTTACTTTCGTGGAACGATAAACTTGGGATTATTTTATCCCAAAGGTGTAGATCCTACACTTATTGGATATGCAGATGCAGGATATCTGTCAGATCCCGACAAAGCTAAATCTCAGACAGGATACATATTCACTTATGGCGGACCAAGCAAACCTTAACCGCCACTTTATCAAATCAGGCCGAATTAATTGCTCTTTATGAAGCAGGAAGAGAGTGTGTATGGTTGAGATCTATGATCCAGCACATACTCAAGGAAAGCGGTTTGAGAACGATTAATGGCATGCCAACTATAATCTACGAAGACAATAGTGCATGTGTGACTCAAATCAAAGATGGCTACATCAAAGGAGACAGAACAAAGCACATTGATCCAAAATTCTTCTCCACCCATGATCTAGAGACAAATGGAATGATAAGCGTTGAGCAAATCAAGTCATGTGAAAATCTTGCCGATTTATTCACAAAAACTTTGCCACCCAAGAAGTTTGAGGAACTTGTGCACGGAATCGGGATGCGTCGTCGTTGTAACTTATCCTAAATTCAGGGGGAGCATTTACGAGCATTGTACTCTTTTTCCCTTGATCATGTTTTTATCCCACTGGGTTTTTACTGACAAGGTTTTTAATGAGGCAATGCGCATATAATGCATTACAATAAACGCTGTACTCTTTTTCCCTTGCTTTGGTTTTATCCCACTGGGTTTCCAAATCAAGGTTTTTAATGAGGCAGCTAATACCCCTGTAATTATTAATAGTGATCCATTCAAGGGGGAGTGTTGTAATTTTCACATGGGTAAATTGGGTGAATGACTCAAAACAAAGCAATAATAGAGTTTACTGTGATTGTATAGTAAATCTCGGTTTGAGCTTTGCCTATAAATAGCCCATATTGTTACGAAGAAAAGCAACTCAGTAAAAGCAATAAAAAGCTACGAATACTTTTACTACTTTGAGCTTCCTTTCTGAGCTATCTTTTAACATCTTCAATGTTGTTCCGATGTTGAATCAATTTTGCCTGCTCTAGCAAATACAAGTCTACACATTCTCAAAAAAAAAAAAAAAAAAGAAAAGAAGAAGCAAATACAAGTCCACAAAGAAGACCAAGGGTTGCTTTGGTAAATAAAACGTCAAACCCAACCCAATTTATTAGAGGTCCTTGATGCCACCCTATCATCATCCATCATCATCATTCATTATTGGAAATTTATAAATTATTACTCTTTCCATATACATGAAAATCATATAATTGCATACGTGATAGCATACCATATGATAATCACATCCATGGCCATGATCCATCCAATAGTAGACGAGGATTTGACTTAAGATTTTCATTTCATTTCCATTTCATTTTCTATAGAGAGAGAAGAATGGTAAACTAAAGAAGGAATGAATGAAAAATTCAATCCGATGGAATGCTAATTTGACGTCCGCAAGGAGACATCCTCTTCTCTCTCTACCTTCTTCCAATCTCTCTCCTCTCTCCTCTCTCCTCTCTCTAGCTTAGATACAGCGAAGAACAGCAGACAACCAAGAGAAAAAAAAAAGGAAAGAGAAACAAAAAAAAAAAAAAGTAGAAAGAAAAACACAAAGAGATACTGGGATAAACAAACTCTCTCTCATTCTCTCTTTCTTCATTAGTTTTAGAGATTGATTTTTAGGAGACTTCCATTGAACAACAAACACTTTTTTGCCCCCAAACCCCAGAAACACAAAAAATAGAAACAAAAAAGGAAAAAAGAGGAAAAAACCCTAAACTCTGCCATTTTCATTAGTGGGTATTTCCTGAAGTTTCAAAGCAAGGGAAAAAAAAGAACCCAGTTTTTTGAGTGTAAATTTTGAAATTTCAAATCTCCATTTTTGGGAATTTCTCTTTGGGGTTTAATATAAATATTTGTTTCTACTTCTACTGTTGGAGAGTTGATAATATAAGCTCTGGTGAGTATTTCTTGTACGGCGTCGTTTCTAGTCAAAATTTGGTCTTCCTAGCTTGGCATTTTTTTTTGGTGAAATACCCTTTTTAAAGCTTGACCCTTTATGTTCCCCACTTCATTGAAATTGAGTTGATCGATTTTCTGGGTTTCTATTTTTGTGTTATTTTCTGCTCTGGTTAAGTATTTGATACTTAAAGTTGAGAACTTGTATTGTTATCTTTGGGTCTAAAATGTTGGAATTTTGAGCTTTGAAGTTGGTTCTAGTTTTGATTTTTCCATCTGGGTATTTTGTTCTTGAAGATTTCTCAACTGGGTCTGTGAAATTTTGGGATTTGGATTTGTTTTAGAGGTCTATTGAGGTTGCTAAATTAGCCTTTTTTTTTATTGGGGTTTTTTCTTTGAATTTGAAGAAAAGCGGGATTCATTTTTCTAACTTGTAATTTGTCCTTTTTTCGCAGAATGACTGAAGGCTTACTGGATCCAAGGATTGGGGATTTGTACATAATTTCAATTGCTGGTTTCTTGAAGTTATCGACATTGTAGAATGTGCATGAACAAAGCTTGTCACTTGGGTTGGCTTAAGTGTACTGGGTATTTTATCTGGTCACTCTCAAGTTCATGTGGTCAAGCACCAAGGTGTTTCAGATGCTTTAGTGTTAAATTGGTACTTTGGAATATCATGCCTTAAATTTCATGCTAAATTGCGTGGTGGGTCATCTTGTATGTCCAATTTTGAACGTTCCATAGTGTAAGTGGTTCTAAGGATTCATGTTGTTTTAGATAGATAATTGTTTTGTTTAATTGAAGCAAGTGAACTTTGAGATCTTTTGATAAGAGAAATATGGTTCCTTCAGGGCCTCCCACCCCAATTGGTGGTGCCCAATCTGTTACACCCTTACTTTTAAGGTCAAATTCTGGGATGATGGGAGGTCAAGGTGGTCCAATGCCTTCACAAGGGGCTTTCCCCTCGTTAGTCTCACCGAGAAATCAGTATAGTAATGTGAACTTGCTGGGAAATGTCCCCAATGTTTCATCACTGCTTAATCAGTCTTTTGGGAATGGTGGTCCGAGTCCTGGGATTCCCGGTTCAGGGAATGGCCCGAGAAGTGGGATAGATGGGGGAGCCGAGTCTGATCCCCTCTCGAGTATTGGCAATGGAATGGGGTACAACCCTCCTTCGTCTTTTGCAGCAGCACATATGGCAAACCCTGGTTCATCTGGTCAGGTTCAGGGTCAACAGTTTTCTAATTCTTCTGGTAATCAAATGTTGCAAGATCAACCGCAATCACAACAACTTGAGTCCCAGAGTTTTCAGCATTCACAGCAGCCGTTGCAACAATTTTCTGCGAACCAGCAGGCGCAACAGCAACACTTTCAATCAGTTCGGGGCGGGTTAGGTGGTGTTGGTGCTGTGAAGATGGAACCTCAGGGGACTAGTGATCAACATGGTCTACAATCTTTGAGAGGTCTTGGTCAAGTGAAGATGGAACCACAATCATTGCAGAATATGAGAAGTCTTGGGTCTGTGAAGATGGAACCTCAACATTCAGATCAGTCCTTGTTCTTGCATCAGCAACAGCAACATCAGCAGCAACAGCATCAACATCAACATCAACATCAACAACAGCACCAACACCAGCAACAGCAACTCCTGCAGCAGATGTCCATGTCTAGGCAGACTTCTCAAGCTGCTGCTGCCGCGCAGCTTAATCTTTTGCAGCAACAAAGATTGCTCCAACTACAGCAACAGCAGCAGCAACATCAGCTTCTGAAAGCAATGCCTCAACAAAGGACGCAATTGCAGCAGCAGTTTCCACCCCAAAATTTGCCTCTTAGGTCACCCGTAAAACCGGTTTATGAACCTGGAATGTGTGCCCGGCGTCTCACACATTATATGTTTCAGCAGCAACACAGACCAGAGGTCAGAGCTAGAATCTTCTCCTAGGATGATTTTGTGACTAATGTTCATTGAGATTTTTAACTTTATCTCGTCTTCTATACAGGATAACAATATTGAGTTCTGGAGAAAATTTGTCGCCGAGTATTTTGCTCCAAATGCCAAAAAGAAGTGGTGTGTTTCTATGTATGGAAGTGGTAGACAGACAACTGGAGTCTTTCCTCAGGCAAGTTGCTACCATGTGATTTGCATTTATTGTTCGATAAACCACATATGTTGACTTGTCCAAATGTGTTATTGTTGTCTCCATCCTGTAAACTACTTGGTTGCCAGATCTATTCCTCATGCCCCTCTTTTTCACTGGTTGCCAATTATTCATCATGTCAACCATTGTTCCAATATATAGCATGATTGGTATCTCTACTAACATTGTGGCCTGAAGTGCGCAAGTCAAGTGTCGAATTTCCGTTTGAGTGCATGGAAACACTAATTCTGTTAGCCTCCACTTTCCATTGTTTTTGTTTGCTTACATATCTTGCAAAATGCTGAACTGTTTCCAGGATGTGTGGCACTGTGAAATATGCAAGCGCAAGCCTGGCCGCGGTTTTGGTGAGTAATTTCTTAGCTTTCCTATTCTTAGTAGTATCTGCACTAAACGTTCGTTACTACATGGTACGTGCTGTCGTGCTTTCCACAACCTATGTCAAGTGACATTTGAATAATGATGCTGTCAGAGGCAACTGTGGAGGTCTTGCCGAGGCTTTTCAAGATCAAGTACGAAAGTGGCACACTGGAAGAACTTCTTTATGTTGATATGCCTCGAGAATATCAGAACTCTTCAGGTCAAATTGTGCTGGACTATGCGAAAGCAATTCAAGAAAGCGTTTTTGAGCAACTTCGTGTTGTTCGTGATGGCCAACTCCGGATAGTTTTCGCTCCAGATCTTAAGGTTTTGAAATAGTAAATTTCTTTTCCTGTTCAAGTAAAATGTAAAGTTGCTTAAGATGCACTATTAGTTGAGTTCTGACTTTTACTTCACTTGCCAGATATGTTCGTGGGAGTTTTGTGCTCGAAGACATGAAGAGCTCATTCCGCGACGGCTGTTAATACCCCAGGTCATGTACTGTATTTTTCATTGAATTTTTGAATCTTGCTAACTTTCTACAATCTTCTGGTGGTAGCAGTGCCTTGCGTCTTGTGGAACTTTGAATAATTATAATGATTGGAATCCTAGGGAAAGTTGTTTGTTGATTAGAAAAATGTTGTGTGGGATTTTGAATAGGAGCATAGTTGTATTCCTTGCGCCATTATACACCAATCCGATGACTGAGTTTACGCGTTTGATGACATGAATGTGATTTCTGATTTCATATTCCAGATGGCTGAAGCTTTTGTAGTTCTTGTTGATTAAAGTGGATAATGGAGTTGTGGTTCCTCTCATTTATTTGAGGTGACATTCAACTATATAGTTATGGGCAAGTCTTTGCAGTAAGATACGCATTGCTGTATCATGAAGTATGTAGTTGTGGACATGTTGTCCTACCTCCATGGCCACGTGACTGGCATACACAGGAAGTTCTTGTAAATATATATTGTTTTGATAGAAATTATTGGATCGAACTTACTAGGTTTCCTTTTCAATAGCAAAAGTGTAGTGAAATAAAATTAGGTTTGACTTAGATAAATTGATTTACTGCTCCAGCACTTCTCATTGTGTTTATTCGAGTTACTAGTTTAGAATTCTATTCATTAGCTTATTTCTTCAGAGCACCCTCTTTTCCCAAACAAAAAAAGAGGATGCTGCACACACCCACATCGTTTTTGCGATTGATCAAAGTTTCCCTTTGGCATATGCTTAATTTGCCATTTGATTGTGATTTTTGGTACTGTTTTTTTAACTTTAAATTGGGTTTAATTTGCTGGGACATAGTGCCTGCAAAAGCTTCATGGGGCCGAGGGATATGATGATATACCATGTGAGAGTTGTATTCCATGCATCTATGTGCTCTGCCAATACTTGCTCTGACTTTATGCAGTCTGCTCCATGACTTGTTACTGATTAAATGCTGATCTCTGTACAGGTTACCCAGCTTGGTACTGCTGCACAGAAATATCAAGCTGCTACGCAAAATTCGTCATCAAATATGTCTGTTTCAGATTTACAGAGCAATTGTAACATGTAAGCTGTCTTCTCTGGTTGCTCATTTGGTAACTTTCCACAGAAATTAGCACACACCTTCATGGGGAAATGTGTCTTTCACTTCATCATTATCTATTGTTTAGGGTCTTCTAGGTAAGTAGGCAACATGCATGGTGATCAAGTTAAAGCACCGAAAATATTGGACTTCTTTTTTGTTTTTCGCATGTGGTTGGTTGTGCCCCCCCTCCCTTCCTCAATCTTGACTTTTCTTTAGCTGCATTGATTGTGTGTGGTTTTGTATCTACCTTTTGTGACACTATTGTCTGTCCTTTAAGGGAATTGATTTCTAACTGCAACATTGTTGATTGTTTGGATTAATATCTGTTTAATGGTTATCTTCCGTCTGTGTTGTTTGTTGAACTGTAATCAGTTAGCACTACAAGTCCTTGTGTTTTTATCGGATGGTTCAGACTTAGAATTGTGATACAATGAATTCTCTTTTTGATATCTATTGTACACAATTATGAGAAAATGGTGGTCAAGTGCTTCATTATTATTATTGTCTTCTTCTAATCAACCATAAATATGTTTCAGGTTCGTTGCATCAGCTCGACAATTGGCAAAAGCATTGGAGGTGCCATTAGTTAATGATCTAGGTTACACGAAAAGATATGTTCGCTGCCTGCAGGTATGTGCTTGTTATCCTTCATATTGATTGGCATGTTCTAACTGCCGACTTTGTAAGCATGCCCTCTTTTGTTGCAAAATTTGGTGTTTGCATGAATCGAATTAAGTTCCGAGGTTTTGAGTGCCTCACTGATTTAACTTCCTGATGTTCCATCTTTTTCGCCTCATTTATTCTGTTTCAAATTCTATGACAAACTTTCATTGTGTAGCTATTTTTTTGGCTTTTCTGATATATTCTGTTTGCATTGCAGATATCTGAAGTTGTCAACAGTATGAAAGATTTGATTGATTATAGCCGGTTAACAGGGTCTGGACCCATGGGTAAGACTCCATCTGTTTATGTGTGCTCCATGGAGAATTGGGGTTCCGAGCAGTGGCTCCACTCCCACCTTCAATTCTTATCCCCAGCAGTTTGAGATCACCTTTACCCGCCCCCCAAGCTGCTGGGACCATCTTACGAATACGATCATAAAAAAAAAAGGAGTGTTCTCCATGCCTCCTTGTGTCAACCTACCTGTGCTTCATGATTAGCTTAAGAAACTGATTGAGGGCTTAATTGCTTATTTGTTTAAAGTGTCAAGTATTATGCCTAAATGCAAATGTTCTGCTCCTGTATTCATTTTTGTTTACCTAAGGTAAAGAGACACCTTGCCAGATATTTGGGATTCTGTTCACTTTATCCCAAATTTTGTTGAATTGTGTCTTTAAGATATAGCTGTGTCAAACATGATTGCATGCAATAATGCAGGTAGAAAGTTATGTTTGATACTTGACACTCTGTAACTGGAAGTAATCATATCTTTTTGAAGGCACGTATGTATCTCTAATGGTACATAATTCCTTGGAGATGGAAAACAGTGGGCAGCAGAAGAGGCCAATTGACAGTTTCTAAATGTGAATTATGCACGGGGGTCTTTGACTCCTTGACGCGATTCATATATGTCATGTCAAGGATAGTTTTATTCTCATTTATTAGTTCCCATTTTCATCCCTTGGGGCATTTTATCTCTGCATTATCCTTGTGAGCTCAACATATTAAAGTTTTTTCCTGTTTTTGTAAGGGACTTTTGTACTTTTACTGATAGTACTTACTACTTAGTTGTCCAATGGATTGTCGTTTGCCCTCACTCCCCTTCGTACGAAGCTAGAGTTGACAGCTGTCTTGTTGTAATGCTGGAGCATGTTTCACCTCATCTGCAATTCTCTTAGCTGTTATCAGCTAGTTGAAATCCCGTGAAATGATCATCTTATGAGATATCATTTGGAACATGGATCGCAAAATGAAAAGAAAGGGACCTTGGGCTAGTATCCATGGGATATTAGCAATGACAAGAGAATTGGACCCTATCGGTATTCCTTACCGTGGATTCTCAACACAAGCATAATTTTTGTTGCCAATGGGTGGGATCTCCCATCCTCATAAAGAGGTGTTACCTTAGGAATTGTTTGACATTTGCTTCTGCTTTCACCTTTGAGTATCATCAGGCCTATGGTTAGCTGGAGTTAGAAACAGATACAAATCATGTTTACTAGTTTATTGTTTGTAAACAAGCATATTTGAGTCAACAGTCCACTTCAATTTCCATTTCCTGGCGTGCAAATTTTCCATTGATTGTTCATTTCACTCATTTTACTGTATGCATGCAGAAAGTTTGGCCAAGTTTCCTAGAAGAGCCAGTACCCAGTCTGGGATCCAAGGGCAAAACCAGCAATCCGAGGATCAGCAGCAGCAGCAACAACAACAACAACAACAACAACAACAACCACAACCACAACCACAACCACAACCACAACCACAACCACAACCACAACCACAACCACAACAACAACAACATTCACAACAAGCAGCGCTCCAGAATCCGAATAACAATGATCAAAGTCCTGTCCAGTCTGGGCCAATGCAGATTGCTTCAAGCAATGGTGGGATGGCTAGTGTAAATAACACTGTCAATGCATCTTCTGCCTCTACTTCACAAAGCACAATCGCAGGGCTTCTCCACCAAAACTCTATGAACTCCAGACAGCAGAACCCAATGAGCAACGCCAATAGCCCTTATGGTGGAAGTTCAGTTCAGATGCCATCTCCTGGTTCATCCGGCACAATGCATCAACCACAACCCAACCCTTCCCCTTTCCAATCGCCTACACCTTCCTCTTCTAACAATCCTCCCCAAACTTCACATGGTGCCTTGGCAGCGACTACAAATCACATGAACTCTGCAAATTCACCAGCCTTGTCCAATGTTCAGCAGCCAGCTCTTTCTGGCGAAGGAGATACTACTGATACCCAGAGCTCAGTTCAGAAGATTTTACAAGAAATGATGATGAACAGTCAACTTAATGGCGGAGGTATGATGGGTATGGGTTCTTTGGGGAGCGATATGAAAAATGTGAATGGTGTTTTGCCAACGAGTGGCAACTCACTCAACGGCGCCAATTGTCTTGTAGGGAATGGGCCCACGAACAGCAATTCAAGTATGGGTGGTGCGCCGTTTGGTGGCATGGGTGGAGGAATGGGCCAAGCTTCCATGGTTAACGGGATTAGGGCTGCCATGGGGAATAATGTAGTAGGAATGAATGGAAGGGTAGGTATCCCATCCATGGTTCGGGATCAAAGTATGAATCATCAGCAACAAGACTTAGGGAACCAAATGCTTAGCGGCCTTGGAGCAGTCAATGGCTTCAACGGCCTACAGTTTGATTGGAAGCCATCGCCTTAGGGGATTGTCAGTCAAAATTGGGTATGCAAAATTTGTGTTGTGGTTATTAACCGAAGAAACAGCTATTTGCACAGCATGAGAAAACAGGCTGGAAATGCTTGAAGCTCTGTGATTCGTTGTGCCCCCCCGGGAAGAATAGCAGAATGAAGATGGGAGTTTAGGGGGAGGGTTGAGCTTGATGGGGCTACCACCACTTTGTACTAATTTCAGAAGAGAAAGAGAGAACACATAGCATAGTGTTTTACTATTATTACTAAAGGAATGTCACATCAGTCGAAAAATCCCTGTTTTTTTGGTCTCTAACTCTTGTTTGCCTGACTTGCCACTCAAAATGCAAGCTTCACATATCCTCAGAACTAATTGCCTTGCAATGGGATTGTAGGAATGATCAATGTGATCACATCACTCCTGCACACTTTGTACACTGCACTGCTTTCCCTATTGCGCTCAAACTTGTTTTCATCCTAGGTAGTGTTAGATTGTTGGTGTACAAGATCTCTTCAGCAAAATCTTGGGTTTGCAACTTTCTTCCAGTTGCCAATACAATTTGTACTTTCTAAAGTTCAGCCTAAATGTATGGATGCATACACTGCAGTCTGCATCTACATAGATTTTTTGTATAAATTCTTTGAACTGAAAACAACCAAGTACTCTTTCTTGTGCGGCTTATTGTGCTAGTGTTCGACAACAATAGTGTGGGTTCCGGCTGACGCATATCAGAATTTGGTAGTAATAGAGACGTTTAAGTTTTGCGTGATATCAACTCATAGAAATATGGGATCATTATTTAGAAATGTAGGAATCACGTATAGTGAGCAGTGACTCTTATTTCATTTAATAGTAACCCCCTATTTCACCAAAAGTTACGCAAATGCAGTTTTATAGAAGTTTTTCTGATGACAAAGTAACAAGGTAATGACTTTCATGAATTACCTTGAGGTATACTATGTCATAACCTTAGTGAAAAACAAACTCTCAATGACAGGAGGTTCTAAAAAGAATACAACCCTTGGTTAAGCGAGAGAATTGACTCCTTTCTTTTTGCACAGTGAAAAAGAAAATTGGGCCAAATGTTTTTGACTGAAACTTTATTTTTTTCGAAAATATTATCATTGAGGGTCTTTTGGCTGAAATGGTCGGAATTAAAATAAAATATTGATTGGGGTTATACCTCAATGTAAATCAGTAAAACGCTAGTATATCATTGTGTAATTTTCTTTATAGGTTAATTTACCTTGGTAAAAAAAATTCTAATTAAAAGTCAACCTTTTAGAAATGTAGACGACAACTTCTTTTAATTTTAATTTTCTATTTCTTTATTAACATACAAGAGAAGGGAAAAGTTTATGATTGGATGGATTTGTAATATACTAAAACAGTAATTGTACCTTTCTCCAGTAAGATCTCCTATTGAGGGTCAAAGGTTAAAGAAGAGTATGTACTAAAGGTGAAGTTACATAGCTTAAAGTTAATTGTGATTGTTCCTAAAAGTAATCAATTGTGAGTGACAATGAACAATGGGATTTAATCAAGGAAGTGTAGTTGAGTGGTAGGGACTTATCCATCCTTAATCTAGGTCGAAAATTCGAATTTCACCTTGGGCATGAAGCAGCTATAAATTTCTTGGCCAGCTGTCCCACCCTTTGAGATATCTACAAATCAGCGCGGAAAAATGGTCACTTTAGTCGACGATGGATACCCTTCGTAGTAAACCAAATGAGATCTTAGGATAGTCCTGTCTTTAGAACGAGGAGATCACAATATATAACTGTGTAAAAGCAGTAATAATTTCACTTGTTTAATTAAATGCAACTTTGCTGCAACATGGTCTAGATTTTGTATTGGAGGGGGTGTCATCAGGTGGTCCTTAACAAGCAAAACAAGAATTGTACCGGAGATTAGGCAACTTGAATGGAAAATTCTTCATGGAATTTTGTCTCATTGATAGTATTTTACCCTTTTTCCTAATTAGCTCTCTTTCCCATTTGGGCAACACTTGCTAATAGTTGCACTCTAGACATCGACAAGTAGTATAATACGTAAACACGAAGGGCTTGTTTACTTGAATGTAATGGTGATTACTATGTAATGCACTATTTTATAGGGTAAATGTGGGTTGGGAAAGGAAAGAGGGGGAGGAGAAACATGAAAAGAGTGAATTTGATTACAATATCCATTGTAATCAGAATTGTTCTAATTTAGAATATGTAAAGATGATTATATTGGATGATGCAATCAAGCTCCCAAATCTCATCTTTCTCCTTACCCTTCTTCCTTTTCAACCCACATTTACTCTATAAAATGGTGGATTACATTGTAATCATCATTGCTTACAAGTAAACGCCACCGAAAAGTGGATTGTTGGAGAGAATCCTAATTCATTGTGCTCCTGCAACAGTATTCCATTGCAACCGAGTTCACTCTCTATAATACCGCTAAAAAGGGTGGCTATTTAGTCATCCTA
Organism: Tetragonia tetragonoides; assembly: GCA_038025085.1. Lineage (NCBI taxonomy): Eukaryota > Viridiplantae > Streptophyta > Magnoliopsida > Caryophyllales > Aizoaceae > Tetragonia > Tetragonia tetragonoides. Next base: position 14,090,493 of record CM076140.1, on the reverse strand, counting down.
AATAAGTGAACCAATACTTGCCAAAGGATACAATGCATAAGAGCAACTCTTTAATTACAAGTTGAAACTCAAGCTATACATAGCATAATAATACTACAAGTACTATTCTATATTAATAATTCCAAAGATTTCAACAATATTAACAGATGATGATATACCAAACAAATTAATGGTTCAAATAGCCAAATATTTCTCAATAGTAGAAGTCAAGGTACTCTTAGGCACAGCACCAATAACACTTTCTCTTCTTTCACCATTCTTGAAGAAAAGCACTGTAGGGATGCTCCTTATATTGTATTGAGTAGCAATGTTTGGGGATTCATCTGTGTTAACCTTGTAGCACTCTACCTTCCCGGAATATTCTTTCGCCAATTCGTCGATCACCGGAGCTATCATCTTGCACGGCCCGCACCACGGCGCCCAGAAGTCCACCAGCACCAGTGTTTGGCTCCCTAGGACCTGACTGTCCCAGTCTGAGTCATTCACAGCTTGGACTACACCTTTGAACATAGAAACTGATACCTTTAGTACAGTATGATGTTCAATGTTACCCTCGAAAAAATTCTTAATTTTAGATTATGAGTTTTATCACACTAAGGCTTCGTTTGATTCACCTGGATAAAACTGATCTGAACTGAAATGAATTGAATTGATTTTTTTAACCTTTCCGTTAACCATTTAAAATTCGTGCAAACATAGTCAATATTGGACTCATTTGAAAGTATACTTTAAGATCTTTCCGATGACATAATTATCATCATGAAATTATTTCGAAATAAAAAGTTATATGAGTGATAAAGTTATTCATGAACTGAACTGAACTGAACTAAATAAATTTAAGTAAAATTAAGGTGAATCAAACATAGCCTAAATGTAACTTTTTTTTTCCTTCTAAATGTACGGTCCTCCTTTGTTGCTTACTATCCAGAATTGCAAAAGTTTTAAAGACATGTACCTAATATACTTTAATTATCATATATTTCCCAAAGTTAAGTTTTTTGAAAAGAAAACTAACAGAGCTTAAGTTTTTAAAAGTGAAAATTGGAACAAAAAACTTAGGTAAGACGATTTTATTGTAACTTTCAGTGATACGATGATAAGTTTACAGTGAAACGAAAGTCGTTGATCAAAATACATGACCCCTGGCTACATTTCTATATAGTGAATAGTAGCCAATTTTAGTGAGTTGGTCTCATATGAGTCTTGCTCCAAAGAATTACCAAACAGTGAAACAAACTAGACTACGTACATAATACGGGCCTCAAAAAAAAGAAAAAGAAAAGAAAAGAAAGGAAGAAAGTACATAATATAATACATTTCTAATCAATTTGTCTAATGCAAAAGATATACTCCGTATCTCCTACTTTTAAAAGTTATAAAGCTAACCTCATCAAACTGTTATAAAATTGGTCAGTGTAAAGCCACATCATTTATGGTCATTAGAAGTACAAATAAAATTGTCTAAAATACTCAATTTTAAAGTAGTAAGAATTATTGCACCAAAAAAAAAGTAGTAAGAATTAAAAAGCTGAAGAATAACTAACTAACCTTGGCTTGCAGCTTTGCTGACATTACATACAATGCTGGATTTTGCAGAATTTCGAGGATGTAAGACAAATTTAGATGAAAATGTGGAAGATAAACAAGGAAATGGTCTTTTTAAACCTTGAAAAGTCTGCAAATTACATTTTTCTCTGCATGATGAAAAGTGCTGAATTTGAGATTTTGTAGCAACAGCAGCTCTAACAGTTGCTGATGTGCTTAATTGAACACAGTTCTCTACAGCCATAATTCAATTTGCACTCTCTTTTTTTTTCTGTCTTCTCAGATGATTAAAGTATATGAAAGAACATTTTTTTGTTAGAGAAATGCTGATGTAGATTCTTTTTTTCATTAGAGGATATACTTGTAAAATTTCTGAGGCTGTCAGAATGATCAAATTCATGTGGATGACATTTGCTTGATGGCCTCTCATCAGCTTTTAGGACCACATGATATTCCATTTCTTTGGGAGGGTTTTGTTGACCTTTCATGATTACTTAAGCATGTTTTAGTAGGAGACAAGGTTATAGCTACTTTTTTATTCTCGACCCGCAACGACTACTCTTTGATATGAATTGGATAAGTCTTGAGTATACCTCACGGCAAACTCCACTATCCTTTCAGTGCATATATTTACCTACTTGGCGAGGGATTAAATGCGATTACGTCATTTGTCTAATACCGGGACGACACATAAAATTTGCAGTCTTTTCAAAGATCTTTTTTCCAGTGAATAAATCTATGAGCAATTGAGCATAGCTAACTGAATATCCATTGACATTTTATTGTTTGCCAGAACTATGAATAATAAGGTGATAGTAAATCATCCACAGGGACCCATGGATTTGTTTATCAAACCTTATCTTTTGCTTTATCAAGTGATGATTGGTTTACGCTACTAGGATAGACAAGGTGTTTGGACTTTAGCAAGTAGTTCTTCCTTGACATAATTCTTAACATTGCCCCGACAGTGATTGGATAAAGGAATACTCTTCATGTGTCAAAGGGTAGTATTAAGAGAATAAAGATGTTAAAAGGTTTAAACAGAAAACAAGACGAATGCTTACTAACATAGAGTGCTCCTGTCTAAACTCCAGAGACGGTAAGAACTTCTTACCCCGGCCTGGACCGGATAGTGAACAGCCTCGGCAAGAAGTGCATAAATTTTAGATAAGTTATATTTGCAATGCTAAAATCTCAATCGTCCATCCCAAACACTGGATAACATATGACCAACAAAATCTCCCATTACAACGAAATCTTCCTAATTTTTTGACAAAAACGAGTAGCAATTACATAGGCCTCACATTGTCTGTAACATATCATATCAACAATAAACATAGAATCAGGTTTACGTGCAGTACATATGAAAGCAAAATAAGAAACTTTACTTCAAAATGAATATTCATCCAAATCATTCTTTGAATCACCAAATTCCATATCTGCCAAGCATTCTTCAGCGCTTAGGGGAGGAAGATTGTTTGCCTTGCGTCTTATGTTATGCTTATGCCATTCACTTTTAAAGTGTTCTCTGTACTGCTTGGCATCACCCACTACTTCATTGCATGTACTGCATTTGTTCTGTTTCACTGCCCCCTCGGAACTTTTATTGCCTGTTGAAACCGATTGCTTTTGCAACGTCTCAGTCAGCTGGAGCACAGAAGACTCGGTAGATTCTTTTGGAAGGCTTTGTGGTACATGGTCACCAAATTCTTCAAAGTGATCCACACCAGTCTCCCCCTCAGCATGAACAGATACTGCAAGAATTTCCAACCTTCCCAGTAGATTTCTCACCAAGCTATCACAATCTCGGAATAAACTTGGGTCCAATTCACAAATCTGCAACATTGCACATTGGTATTTGTGAGCCACTACGAAAAGAAATAGTCTGAGGATTTTACAAAGACCAAGAAATACAGCAAACCACCACATTTTCATATCAATTGATGATGATCATCTCCCTCACAGTCCGTATCATTCATCAATTTCAAATCATAACAGTGCAAATAAATACACAAATAAGAAAGGTGACAACTTTAATGTGTAAACAATTTGCCAACATTCTAAATTTGTTACGCTAGATATCACAGAGAAAAAGCTGCTCCATTGTTGATGGGTTTAGGAAAAACTCACCTAGGAAAGATGTTAAAACAACGTAAACAAAGGGGTGACCCAAAACATCACCCAATGGTTCGTGGCTACACCTAGGTATAGCCAACTTGCTTACACCCACACACACATATTTTTATTATATTATTTTTTAAAATTTTAAATTTTTTCAAAATGTAGTCCAATTCATTATTACTAACCCACTACTTTCATTGTACAAGCCAAAAAAAAAAAAAAACCACTTCATTGTAAGTGTAGCCAAAGTGGCTACTCCAAGAAATTTCCAACATCACCTCAGGCTCCTATTCACCATCTAATACATGCAAGACTTATATGTAAATAACCCCACAGGCCTGAACCCAGCAAATGAACAGTAAAATATCAAACTTAAATGGCCATTGCCAGACTACATGCCCTCTCAAGTATTGGAGTTTTCATAAGAAGTTACTTCTAGAAACAATGACCAGTAGCATCAACCCTCTAACATACATCTTGATCACAAATTTAAGATCTATGATATCCAATTACGTATCTAAACATGCGATAACCATGAAGGGTAAAGTCAATATTAAACTCAAGCTATATAGTCATCTAAAGTCAAACTCATCTTTGCAATAGATCTCAAGACCCGCTTTTCAAATAAAGCATATTACATATCTCCTTTGAATGTTCAGCCTCCTCCCTTCTTCCCATATGAAGATTCACCCAAAACAGAACAAAAACTTAATTCTTCAAGCTTTTCTACTGGCTCGTTGACCTCTTATTAATTTGCAAGAGATGTTGCCTCATTCAACCTACCTGATACCAAAGAATCTGGTATGCATGGCAAGCATGCTGGTGCTAATTGCCAAGAATAGGATGACATATCTAGAACTTCACTCCACACACCACAAAAATCTATGCAACACTTGAAGATGCCCAAGAGATTAGCTCTCTTAACCTCTAACGTAACATCATAGATTACTTTATCATTGCGATAATAGCAGTCTCCCTGCTTTATTTGTTTGACCACACGCCATAGAAATATTTGCAAATTCTTTTTAAGGGTCAACTGTAGTGGTAACTGGTAAGTAATGGTGCAAAATCACACAGTTTAGAGTCATCGAAGTCCTGGCCAGTAAAAGAGTTTTCTTGCAGTATTAAACAACTACAGGATCAGTTGCAAAAGGACAAATCTTAATTTCGAGAGCCAACACACTTAACTTTTGTTGGATTAAATTGCACGAAACAATTTCATTTTATTTTTCTTAGCGGTAGGAAACGAACCACCACTGTTACTTAGGGGACGATACTCCTAGCCAACTGGAGCATCTCTTGATTCCTTGAGAAAATCATATTTTAACAATCCAATAATCATTTTTACTGGCGTGGTATCTTCCTGTTGCCAAAACAAGTTTTTATGAAATTCAGAGGACAAATTGGCCAAAACCCCCTATACTTTTGAACAATTTGGCCAGAACACCCAAATATTTTGAATTTTGATAAATACCCCTTAGAAGAATTAAAAAACCGTGTTAAACCCCCCAAACTTGATTTTTCAACTACTTTATAAATTTTTGATCCCGTTTTGCCTTCATGCGTTTTGCAAAACATACATTTTTTCCATACAAAATGAAAAGTTACCACATTGTAATACCCATTGCTTTTCTTTTTATGTGGTAACTTTTCATTTCGTATGGCAAAAATGTATGTTTTGCAAAATGCATGAGGGCAAAACAGGATCAAAAATTTATGAAGTGGCCGGAAAATCAAGTTTGGGGGGATTAACATAGCTTTTTAATTTTTCTAGGGGGTACTTGCCAAAATTCAAAGTATTTGGGTGTTCTGGCCAAAATGGAGGTTTTGGCCAATTTATCCAAATTCAGAAACTTGGGAGGGGCTTCATTTGGGGGAAGTTGGATAGAACTCATGCATTATATCAAGTTAGCTGGGACAATATGTGTTGGCCACGAGATCAGCGTGGGCTGAGTATTAGGGAGCCTGAATACTAGAACCTTGCTGGAGTTTGCAAGAACATATGGTGGCTGTATATTGGAGGTGGAGGCAGCTGGTCTATGTGGGTCAGAGCCTACCTTTTGCAAAGGCAATCTCTGTGGGATACCTAGGCCAAGCAGGGGAACTCATACAAGAGAAACGCTCATTCAGCCCTTTGGTGGTCAAAATTCAGCAGCATCTGCGTTGCAACGCATGACAAGGGGTGGGGTGGAAAATTCAGTATGCAAAGAGCTTATGACATTTTCAGAGGGACTAAAAGCAACATGAGGTGGCGTGGGGTAGTCTGGGAGTTGGGCCAGGCCAAGACACTCGTTTGCAGCCTGGATGGCTTGTTGCAAGAAGCTGCTGAGTAGAAGTGCTCTCATCACCCAAGGGCCGACTATTGACCCTCAATGTGGCATCTGTAATTCAGGTATCGAGACCTGCCTTCATTTGTTCTTCCAATGTTGTGTCTCAGCTGCAATCTGGAGGAAGATCATGCACTGGATGGTAATTAGGAGGGGCATCTTGAGCCTGAACCATGAAGTACGTTGGGTGGCCAGGCCTTTGTCTCCACCATCTATGAGATTTGGTGGGACAGAAACATGAGAGTATTCAGGAACCAACATAGGACAGTGAATGTAATAGTCAGGCAGATCCTAATCAATGTGAGTACTAGAATGGTAAGGCAGTAGGGGTATATGGTTGTAGAGCTGAGGATGTACTAGGTCATTTGTGATGCTCACTCAGGGCATCCATACATACGGTGCTAGGGGATTTGATTGTATTGTTTCCCCACACTGGGGTTTATCAACGGAAAACTTTACCTTTTTCCCAAACAAAAATAATTCTGCAGAGTCCTGCAAACACAATATATATTGATTGTGCACTCAGCGGTGGAGAAGGAGTTGACAGCATTCCAGAAGCAGACAAAGAATTATACAAGTTACCAAGCTTTTAAATGATCATGCATGTTGGGTGTTAGTGGATTAATGACAGGCCAAAACCCCAATGGAGCTGCAGGAGAAGGTGACGGACACAAAAGAAGACAAAAAGAAAAGTAAAGCAGGATATGCACGACCTGATCTCTTGTGTTTCTTCAATAAATAAGTAATCAGCTTGTAGGTAGTTCTTCCACTAGGGGTAAGATCCAAGAAAAAACATATCAAAAAGCTACTTTTTTCGCAAACTTAACTAAGGAGCCTAAGAGAGGGTTGTATCAGAAGATTACTATTATAAAACCAAACATCCAACATATCAATCGCAAGCATCATAGCCAAAGTCTCTCACATTTTTCTTTGGAAAAATAGACGTGAATAATCCCACATTTGGGCGGTTGTACAGGAATAATCCCACAAATGACTTTAGCCCACAATAATCCCGAAAATTAATGGCGTTAATACGGGTGGATTAAATGAAGACGGAGTTAACATTCCGTCAACTCCTCCCTCCATCTTCACCACTCACCCTTCTCTCTCCTCTCAATTACTGCCATTAATGGCGAAAGGCGGAGCTCGATGGCGGCGAAATTCGAGCTCGATGGCGGCGATAATGGCGGACATGATAAGCTTCAATTGAAGACAATGGAAAGAACCAAGTTGCTATTGTAACTTTCAATTATTTTTCTCTTTTAGGACTTATAGAGTTGTCATATGAACCAACAACTTTTTTGCTGTCTAATTTTCTCATTCTCAGATTGCTATTAATTTGACATCCATTCTGCAATGACAAACCACAGTGATGCACAATCTCACCAATACGCACAATTCCTTTCAACACCACAAAATTTCCAATTCGTAAACCCAAAAACATAAGCTTCTCAATCGAAAATCACAAGCAATTGAACAATTCCAATAATAAACTAACTTTCACCCAACGCACACAATTCCGATCAAACAGCACTAAAATCCAATTCAATAAAACCTCTCAAAACAACACACTTAATCCAACCCATGATCCGAAAATCATAAAGATTTTTGATCGAAATCAAAGCAAAACAATTGAACAATTCCAATAATCAACTAACTTCCAGCTCAATTAGAATTTGAACCAAAACCTAAAAAACATGTCAGCCATAATCATCGGCGTCGAGCTCGATTTTTGCAGCAATCGAGCTCCGCATTCGCCATTAATGGTGGTAAGAAAGAGGATAAAGAAGGCTGAGTGGTGAAGATGGAGGGAGAAGTTAACGGTGTTAACTCCGTTTTCATTTAATCCACCTGCGTTAACGCCGTTAATGTTTGGGATTATTCTGGGCTATAGTCATTTGTGGGATTATTCTTGTACGACCGCCCAAATGTGGGATTGTTCACATCCATTTTTCCTTTTTCTTTTAGTTTCTTGTTTTTTTTTTTTTTTGTTTTTTTTTTGGGGGGGGGGGGAGGAGTTGCAGTCTTGCAGATTAGCAAAGAAAATCATAATCAGACGCATAAAAAATCAAATGATGATAATAACAAGAGAAATCAGCTAGCGATAGACCACAGCACCCAAGGTGAAGACAACAAATTTGCTAAAATTATAAATAAAATAAAAAAAACAGACAACAAACTTACTACTGAAAGTTGATTTCCAGATTCATCTTTTGTCACAATTTCCCCATTCCAAGTCTTAAGCTTCTCCAAAATGGACGGGAACTTATCCTGATCAACAGTGACTCTTAGTCTCATTGGAGATCTTTTGATAGGAAAGCTCTTCTGAAGCTCACGGATAACATCCAGTGCCTACAATAGATAGATAAAATAAGCTAAGGAAATAAACTACATAGCAACAGCATTAACTATCTTAACTTTAATTTAGTAATGTTGAAGGAAGAGGGGGGATGTGTGGCTATTTCATAACACCATCCAGAACTACCTCGCTCGAAACAAGACATTTTAGAAGAAAGGGGAAAAGAAACTCGTAGTATTGTTCTAAAGTTTTTAATGTTAATGACAAGTGGAAAGGAAGGTTATGCTACTTTACAAAAAATCAATCCAATGTTGCTAACCTGTTTCTTTGAATTACTGTTGGGATCAACTGCAAAGTGGATTTCATGCATTAACCGTTCAATCATACTGATTGTATAAGGGCGTTTTGTTTCAGGGTTTATGGTCTTTTGCATGACTATGGTTGCGATATCCCGAAACTGACTCGACAACTGAGCCTCCCTTTCTTTCCCTGCAACTTGAAGCTCTCCTTTCTCCAGAATCTAACACACAAAAAGCAGACCAACATATCATCACCAAATCACGAACAAATCCTTAAGTCTCAAAAACCAGTATGCCGATACATTCCCTAACTAAAGCAGATCAATAGAGCGAATCCTCACCTCCAAACAAATTTTTGTCTGATCATCCATCCCAAAAGCAGCAATCAACTCCTTAGACTTGGCCAACACTCCTTTCGAAACATTGGAGTACACAGTATGTGATTGTAATACTTCATCTATGTCTTTTTCTCTGTTATTGAAATTTTAAGAAATCAATACACAGATAAATTAACTCCAATCAACTCCACCGTATACAAACAAATTGTCGCAACCAGTTCTTATCCATGTGAAAAAGAAAACATCCATAATAAACAAACCCTAGGTTCCATAAATTTCTTAATTATACTAAAATTAAATGTCCTAGCCACTCAATACTCATACATGAACATGATCAGCCACATCATGTACAGTTAATCACACAAAATATTTGGTTCAGTACCCATACCCATAACTGGACATTTAGAATTTATCAATAATTTAAGACAAGTCTATTAAACATGTTAGCAATAAACTAGCTCATTCATGCAACTAATTACTTTTTCCCAAAATCAAAATAGCACCTAACCATTCCCTTTAATTCAAAATTAACCCAAAAATAGTTCAATTCCATTAGTTACTACATAACTCAAAATCAGAAAAGAAACCCTCAAAACCCACAATTGAGAAAATCATTTGCCATTCATGTAAAACAGGAAACAGAATAAACAATATAAATAATCAATATTAACCCATATCAGACCAAAAAGAAAGAAAAAAGGGGAATCAAATAAATAAATAGAAGGGATTGGAGAGAGAGAGAGAAATTTACACTCCGGAACGCCAAGAGAGGACTTTGTTCTTGTAACAAGCAATTTCGAAACGATTGCCGTGTTTCTTTAACCGAACAACGGCTACGTTTGTTAGTCTCTTTTGCCCAATGGGCTGTACTAGTGTTCTTGACATCTTTCTCTCTCTCTCTCTCCTCTTTCTCTCTGCCCTGCCCAGAAGCTTCTTTCTTCTCTTCTTCTGTAGTTCTGTTGCCTTGCCCTTCACATAGAGAGAGAGTTCTTTTCTTTTGTCCAAACTGAACCGCGGCTAACTATCTCAGACCGGTCAAAATCCGACCCGCCGAGATAGAACAGTCCTGAACCGCCCAAGGCCATGGGTCATGGGTTTTGGACTTTTGGGCCAATCTTTGAAACTTTAGGGGCAAGTTGTTTCATTTTTCTGCTTTTGCACAATCGGGTTAACCGGTTCAACCCCACCCAAACCCATTTTAAAAATAAGATTGACCTGCTTAAATAATCATGTTGAGCAGGTTGTCTTCAGGATGAAAATCAAGCTTAACTTAACTCGTTTAAAGTTTTTGGCCAGTCAGGTCAACCTATAATATTTCGGGTGATATTCTTAACCTTAAGAGCATCTCCAGTGGGGTGCCAAAGTGGGTGCCAAAGTGAGTGCCAAAAAATAAAAAGTGCGATATTATTCATGGCACTCCCACTGTAGAGTCAAGGCTTGAGTGCCAAACTTAGAGATATACAAGAAAGGGTGCGATTGGGATGACACTCAAAGGACTGCCAATAGACAAGGGTCAAGGCTAGCACGAAAACCGAGGTGTGCAAATGAGCTGAAACTTTGACACATGCCCTCAACTCTCAATATTCAGTATAATTTTAAATTCTCACATTTAAGTAAAAGTTGACACTCCATAACAATGAGTGCCAAAATTTAATAAAATGAAAATATGAGAGAGAAAGATGAAGTGGAGGGTTATATAGTGCCAAAGTCTAGCACCCCATTATGGATGCTCTAACCCATATTTTCAGTTTAAATTCAGTTCATATTATCAAATCGCGTCAGCTTTTACAAGGCCTATCAATCAGTATATGAAATGACTGCAAATTATCAAACGGACATAAAAAGAAATTTTCTTTTTAAAAGTAGTTATAAAGATATTTCATATAAATGTACATAGATATGAAGTTTTCGGATAAATTGGATTCACATTATCGTTTAATATATTGTAGACACCCTAATCGATTCTCATCCCCTGGCACCGTAAAGCCCGATGATAATGGTAATGGATTAACATGGACGTAAGTAGAAAAGGACATTGCTCGGAAATCTAGACCAAATTCCTTGAAACCTCAGTCTTTGGATAACCCTTGCTATAAGGATTTCAACGCCTTTGACCTTGCCTCAATCAGGCTCCCGCATCAAGAGATATCGCGTCTTGAAGATTTGGGTCAAAACCGCTTGATCCCGACCCCATGGGTCAGCCCGAGGCCATTTCCGTAATTTACTGAGCACAAAAAGTCAAAAATCCCTAGTCGCACGCGCGCCTTCGGGTCGAGCGGCTGACGCTAACGAGCCAACGGCACACGCGTGACAGAGGGGGCCCTTAGGCCAGCCGCTGGCCCCCAGTTGCCTTCCGGTGGGCCTAATTTTTTGGCTGGGCCGAGTTTGGCGCCGGGGCTGCAGCCCTAGGCCCCTAATTTCGTCCCCTAACTCTATAAATACTCCATTTCACCCTCTTTTGAGAGAGGTTGATCAGTTTATAATTTTGAGAGCAATTTGAGAGCACAAAAAACCTAAACCATAGAGAATTCAGATTTTGAAGATTCAAGCAAGCCATTGCACCCAACCTAGCACCCAAGATTGAAGAACAATTCTAATTCTACTAGTCCTGTTCGAATAGAACGTCCAGGTTAACCATCCTGAGGGCCTAAATCTCTTATTTAAATTCTCTTTTCATTATTTACAATCATGTTTTACTTAGCTTTTGATCATGGTTGAATAATTATGCATGTCTTGATCCTTGTAAATAATTATGCATGCTAGTTTAATTTAAAGTTTGCATCTTTTTATTAGTTTATGCAAGTTTGCGTCTTTTTTATGTTTATTCATGCATGTAGCAACCTCTTTAGGTTTATTTTAGCATAAAGTTAATATTTTTGCATTGTGCTTCCTTTGAAGTTACTAACAAATTTATTGATATGCATATGCAATGCTTGGCGCGTTTAGCAAAGTGTGGTAGGTTGGAGCGTTTTATCATTGCTCTTATCTTTTGCTTGTACTTGATAATTAATATGCATGTAAATTGGATATAAATTGTATAAAGTGATAACGGTAGATAACTTGATTGTCTTTAACCCGCCTAGTTAAATTTAGGATCTTGGACGACCGGATTTATGTGGAACCATATAGTTTAAATAAATATTTGACATGGATAGGCTTAGTAGAGGCCGTTAATTCGTGCGATTTAGATGAGATTCGTTTTATTTATTTCGTACCTACACCCCCAAACTCAATATTTAGCCCCTTTGGGTATGAGTCAATTCCCAATAGGAATTGGGTGCACTTTTAATGGTTTCCAATTGTTTACTAACAATTGGTGGCGACTTCATTGCTTGCGAATTATTTTCCCCATCACAATTAATCATGTTGCATATGACGTATTATTTAAGAACCATTAAATCCAACTAAAAAAAATTTCAACGATTTCAATTAGCGCCGAAAGGGCGAGGGTTCTTACAGTGGCGACTTCACTGGGGTTATTCGTAAGAGGGTGTAATTCGAAAACTTATCCATCTCAATAATTTATTTTTTCTATTAGGTTCAATTACCATATGTGTTTACATTTCATTGTTTTGCATCTATATCATTCAATTGCATGCGTTATCATCGCAAGATGTCGAAAGACATCACCACACCTTAATAGGATCTACCCTTTGGAGTATTGTTTATGACTTGGTTGGTGACCCACTAGGTCCGAATTGCCTTGCACATAGTCGTGTTCCACCCCATGGCATTTACATGTTTCCATTCAAAATATGTAAAACGGTACGTTTAGTTTTACTATGCATCCCATAGATGACGAAACGCATCTGTCGTGGGTTACCTTATCCAGCCATAGATTGTGTCAAGCTATTGCATTTAGTCCCTAGTCCATATCAAGGTGCTAATTGATATCCTTGCCATATTTTGATTAACTTTTTCCTTACTATATGATTAGTTTCTATAGAATATTAGGACTAGATCCCCCCTTAGGATTTTCTTGAGTCCAACTTTGGAAAGGATTTCCTTTTGTGTGCTTGTGCGTTTTGTCAGGTTTACAAATAGAGTATAGGATCTTTTCTTTTTAGGAAATAGAATCCATGTATGATTCCGACGATGCTAGTGATCATATTAGGAAGACGTTCTTTTCCATATGAATTAGATTGCGTACAAATAATATATTCCCGTCAATGATCTTTCACAAAACAAAAAAAAAAAGAGTCTTATTTATTTCTTTAAAGCAAGTCAATAGTATAATTTTCTTTTCTTAAGTTCGGAAATCTTATTTCATATCTAAGTCAATCAAGAGTATAATTTCTAATTTAATAGAGTCGAAAGATCATTGACTGAAATATACTATTTACATAAAATCGCGTCTCTCCTAAAAATCACCATGTTGAGGATTAGTGCTAGATTCTTTTCCCACATTTGCTTTTTTTTTTTTTTTAAAAAAATAAAATCTTTCTTTTCGTGGAGTTTTCCATTTATTTCTTATTTTCTTAAACGGGCCTTTTTATCTCCAGAATTGGTAGTAATAAAGATTACGGTTTTAGAAAGTGGGAAAGGGACGAGTCCAACAAGAGATTGATCCGCAAGTTTTCGTTCGAACCTTCACCGCAAGCACAGTTCGTAGGCCCTATTTGGCTCGAGTACCTTCGCACACTGCCATTGTCACCTCATACTTCACCACCTAGCTCACCTAAGTCCATTATGTCTGGAGAAGCTGAAAGAACCGCAGACCAAAAGATGGACGATCTTTTGGCCCAATTGGTCGCCATGAATGCTAGATTCACTGATATGGAAGCCCGTGTCACTAAGTTGGATCCCCCTACTAGGGATGAAGATGAACCCAAACCAAATGAAGATAAGACCGAGCCCTCCACTAAAGAGGTCCAAGAACTCCAAGCTAAGCTGAATAGGCTTGAGTCCGTTCTAGGCAAGAGTCGTGTCTTTAATGACATGATTATCAATTCCGAAGGCTATGCTCCCCATATCAAGGGAGAATTCCCCACTAAGTTTTCCATGCCCGAAGTTCCCACCTTCAAAGGAACCGATGAACTACAAGATCACATTAGAGCTTTTACCACTGCATTGGGCCTTAAAGGCATTGAACAAGAGCTTTATGTTCACCTCTTTGCCCAAACCTTAGACCTAGCTGTTAGGGCTTGGTTCTTCAAGCTACCCACTCAAAAGCTACCGAAGTGGGAGGATTTGTCTACTATTTTCTTAGAGAGATATGCAGACAATGTCTTGCCTCCCATGACATTGAGAGAATTGGACATCACCAAGCAAGGTGACAAGGAAGGCTTCACCAACTTCGTAAGAAGATGGAGAACCAAGGTTGCTGAAATGATTAATCCCCCATCTGAAAGGGATCAAATTAAGATGCTATTCCAAAACTTGGCGTCCAAATATCGTGAACACATGAAGTTTCAGCCCATAACCACTTATGCCCAACTAATTGAAGTAGGCATGGCCATTGAGGATGACCAACTCCAGAGAGGGAAGAACAAGGTCACTTACTGAAGGATTTATGTCCTGTCAGTCAAGGTGCAAAATTCGGGATTAAACTTCAGAGATAGTTAACTCGTCGATTTAATAGATCGTAATGTTTAGCTAGAGACCACTTACGATAAATCAGGCCGATTGGATCAGACCAACTACTAAATGCGATGGGCCTAACGGGTCACACGCTTAAGTAATCGATTGATCAATAATTAGTTAATGGACCTAGGAGTCGCATTAATTAATTAATAAGAGAGACCGGTAAGTGGGCTGACCTAGGGAAAGCTCACTATGTGTAGACGTGTAGTAGTCAGTTATTAGGTCTTCGGAAGCCCTAATAGTCTGGCCTACAGTTTAAATAGAAGAGAAGGATGTGGAAACTAGGTTACACGTTTTAACTGACAGCCTCCTTCTCTCATATTTTCTCTCTAAACAACCAAGCACCTCCATAGCCCAAGGAACGGTTTCTTGTGCTCGTTCTAGCTAACGAACGTGTTTGGATTGATCCAATCGATTGCTGCATGGACTACGGTAGAGGGATTACACTTGGAATCCTTATTCGCACCTATCGATATTTAATCGATCAACGAGGCACGCATCAAGAGCTATATTTATGTGTATTTAATTAACCATTAAGTTTCCTATTATCTAGTTGTCTTTCACTTATATGATTAGATCTTTGCAACTAGATCCTACAGTAGTATCAGAGCCTAATTAATGGTTTATTAGATGACTAAAATAAACTTTGACGCACGAAAATTCTCGATTAGATCAGTTTTTCGGTTCAATGCTTTGATCGTTATAGAGCGTAATTATAGCGATTGAATTGTTACTATTCTTCCCCTAATTTGTTAGGTCGGATTTACGAGTCCTACTTGTGTTATACATGATTGGATCTTGTATTATAATAATCGCATATTGTGATTTGGTTTCCTGGTAGTGTACTGCGGCGGAACTATGTTATTTGCTTGAATTGATTTAAGCAGTTGGATCATGTCAATCTACGAGTATATGTTTGGCCTAGTGATTGGATTGTAGTGTCTCATGATTACTACTTGGCCTTGGATTAGTTCGATTATATTTTTTTTGGGATTGCCGTGAAGTTCTTTCGCTTTGCATGCTTTATGAATTTGGATATCATGTGCACTAGGGCCACTTGTTGTTACTATCTCTGTATCACATTAATAAATGTATTGATTAGATCAATCACACTTTGTAAAGCATGATTTTTTTGGGTCATCGTAAGGCACATCTTTTATACATGAAGCATTAGATGCATCCTTGTGTTTAGAGTTGAGTCTTACTAATAGTTTATGAGATTGGATCTCATAGTAGTTACAAAAGGGCTGTTGAGTTCTTTTTCAATATTAATCCTGTGCGGTTTCGGAAAGTTTCAGTTCAAGATTAATAGTGTAATTCAAGTGCTTAACATGAAATATGTCTTTGATCCATTAGCATATAATTTTATTTATTTTAATTATTAAATAATTGATTTACTTGTTTATTATATGACTTTTGTATATATTTTATATTTTATGGGTCACCCATTTTATGGGTGAATGAATGTATGATATAACATGGCCCAAAATACGGTCTGCGCACCGTTTGTATTTTTGTAACCTAAATACGATATGTAAAACCGTTTATTTATGTAATTTATTTTATTGCATTAGCTTTAAGTTTAAATTTATAAGTAAAGTTACAAAATGTAAAGCTTGAAGATCGGAGCCTTGGAGGAGATTGCGATTCAAGTGGGAGATTTTAAAGATTAGATCTTTATTTTATTTTAAGGGCCATACTAGGATCATTTATTTATTGCTTTAATTATTGCTTAAATTAGATTTATTGCTTTAATTATCGCATGCCTGATTTATTATATTGTTTTAATATAATTATTAGTTCACATATATTAAAGCAATTTATTAAATCTCATTCCAAGGAAATATTGAGTTTATGCCCTCCCAAATAAGGTTCACCCATTACACATTCGATCATTCATGATGGGCATCACCAAAGCGTGACATTATTTTAATCTTGAGTTAATGCGGGTAAGTCTAAGAAGAGATTTACAAGACTATTTTGGTTCCCTCAAAGATATGAGTAAGGAGTCCTTACATATCAGGGCAAAGGGATAGTCATATTAGATATGCCTATCAACCGAGAGTTATGTTGGACATAATTAGCAAGGATTGCTTACCTATTTTGACTAGTGTGGTTGACAAACCAAAGCTTGGTCACATTAGGGTAAAATGAGGATTTTGGAATTATTTTATTCATAGGGGCACCTTAGAGGATGAATAAAATATTAAATAACTCTTCTATTTTGGAAATTGATTAAGTTATTTATTGATAAATGTACTAAATTTTTGCATATTATTTCTGTTTTGTAGCAATGGCCAATGAAAACAAGTCAACTTTTTTACCCAAAGTCGATACTAGACAACGAACGTTTGGTTGGACCAAACAATTACCTGGAGATTCATCGCAACCTGAGAATAGTTCTCAGGCATGATATAAAGGAATGCGTCTTGGAGACATCTATTCCAGGACTTCCCAAAAAGCAAGTGCTTAATGTCGGGAGGGGAAAGAAAGGGGCCACTTCAAAGGGCAACCTGTTGAAAGGCAAGGGTGGTGTGACCAAGCCTAAGCCTAAGCAACGATTGGCCGCTAAGAAGTCGTCCTTAACTGCGGATAATCAGTGCTTTCATTGCCAACAGAAGGGGCAATGGAAGAGGAACTGCCCAAAGCTAAAGGAAGACCTGAAGTATGGAATGGTTTCCATGACTTCAAATGTTTTCGTTATTGAAATCAATCTAGCTACAACTACTTCTGATTGGATATTGAATACCGGTTGTGATACTCACATTTGTTCAAATGTGGAGAGACTAAAACAACCTAGGAAGGTGGCTAGAGATGAGGTCGACCTACGAGTCGCAAATGGAGCCAAGATGGCTGCCTTGACTGTAGGGAATTATGTTTTGTCATTGCCGTCAGGGCTTGTATTGGGACGAAATAATTGTTATTATGTTCCTAGTATAAACAGAAACATCATCTCTGCTTCTGTATTGGATATGGAAGGCTTTGATATGCGTATTAAGAATGGTTCTTGTACGGTTTCAAAAGACGATGTGTTCTATTTTAGCGCTCGTTTGCACAATGGGCTTTATTTGCTAAATTTTGACAAACATATACTCACCATTAATAACAAAAGGGCTAGAACTAATGATTCTAACCCCATATATATATGGCATTGTCGATTAGGCCATATAAATGTGGAACGCATTCAAAAACTTCTTAGAGAAGGGATTCTGGACTCATTTGACTTGGAGTCATATGATACTTGCGAGTCATGTTTACTTGGCAAAATGACAAAGTCACCCTTTTTGGGAAAGGGAGAGTGAGCCAGTGAGCTATTGGGTATCATACACTCGGATGTGTGTAGACCAATGAGTTCGACTGCAAGAGGTGGGTTTAGCTACTTCATTACATTTACTGATGATTTGAGTAGATATGGCTATATTTACTTAATGAAACATAAATCTGAATTTTTGATAAATTCAAAGAGTTTCAGAATGAAGCTGGGCAAGAAGATAAAACCTCTTCGATCGGATCGAGGAGGCGAATATATGAGCCTAGAGTTCAATGAACATCTAAAGGGTTGTGGAATAGTTTCACAACTAACTCCGCCCGGAACACCACAGTGGAACGGTGTGTCTGAACGGAGGAATCGAACCTTATTGGATATGGTTAGATCAATGATGGGTCATGCTAAACTTCCCATTTCTTTCTGGGGATATGCTCTCGAGACGGCAGCATTCACGCTGAACAAGACTCCGTCGAAAGCCGTTGAGAAGACACCACATGAACTGTGGACGGGAATGGTTCCCAAGTTGTCTTTTCTCAAGATTTGGGGGTGTGAAGCTTATGTAAAGAGGTTTCTCGGCGATAAGCTTGCACCCAAATAAGACAAAGTTTTCTTTGTGGGTTATCCAAAAGAAATGAAAGGTTATTATTTCTACAATCAAACTGAGAATAAGGTATTTGTTGCTCGGAATGGTGTCTTTTGGAGAAGAAATTCCTTTCCAAAGAGACAAGTGGGAGTAAAGTCCATCTCGAAGAAATTCAAGATGAGCAACAATTGGAGATGGATAGGGATTTGGAATCCATCCATGATGCTTTGGAAACAGCTCCAATGGATGTGGATAGGGATTTAGAATCCATCTAAGATATTTTGGAAACATTTCCAGATTCAACTCTAGAGGCAACTCAAGAGGTTGAACCTGAATCCACCCTTCGAAGGTCTAATAGAGTCAAGTTTCAGACGAATAGATATATTTCAATCTATACGACGGAAAGCCGTGACATTTTCCTTGTTGAAAGTGAAGAACCTACCACTTACAAGGAAGCAATGATGAGTCCAAATTCTAGCAAATGGCAAGAAGCCATGAAATCCGAAATGGATTCCATGTCCGAGAATCAAGTCTGGGACTTGGCCGATTTGCCGGATGGAGCTAGGCCCATCGGGTGCAAATGGATCTTTAAGATCAAGACGGACAAGGATCGAATCTTTCTAGTTTTCAAAGCTAGACTGGTGGCAAAAGGTTACAAGCATATTCAAGGAAATGACTTTGATGAAACTTTCTCACCAGTTGTCATGCTTAAATCCATTAGGATACTCCTAGCAATTGCAGCTCATTATGACTATGAGATTTGGCAAATGGATGTGAAAACCGCTTTCTTGAACGGGGTTCTCGAAGAGGATGTGTATATGACACAACCGGAGGGGGTTTTATCGATCCTAAGAACGATGGGAAGGTTTGCAAGCTAAAAAGATCCATTTATGAGTTGAAGCAAGCATCCCGGAGTTGGAATCTGCGTTTTGATGAAGCCATAACTAGGTTTGGTTTTATCAAAAACACAGAAGAACCTTGTGTATTCAAGAAGTTCAGTGGGAGCAAAATTGTCTTCTTGGTCCTGTATGTTGATGACATAATGATCATTGAAAATGACATTCCATTGCTGGAGTCTGTAAAGACTTGGCCTTGGAAGTGTTTTCGAAAAGTTGATTGTGAAAGGTTACACTTATGCCTCCTTCCAGATCGACAGAGATGGTTCTCAATCCTATCAGGATTTGTCTTCTGTCTCAATGGAGGAGCAGTGACCTGGAAGAGTGCAAAAGCACTGTGGCAGATTCTACAGCGGAAGCAGAGTACATCGCAGCTTTCCAAAGCTGCGAAGGAGGCTGTTTGGATACGCAAGTTCATGGCTGAGCTTGGCGTTGTGCCTACGGCGGCTGATCCGTTGGCTCTTTATTGTGATAATAATGGAGTCATCGCCCAAGCCAAGGAGCCAATGTCACACCAAAAGTCTAAACATGTACATCGCAAATATCACATTATTAGACAATGGGTCAAGGATGGTGATCTTAGCATATGCAAGGTTCATACAGATGATTAGCTTCATTGTTTTAGATTATGAAATGGTGTTCATGGTTAAAACATGGTTCTGTACATTTATCACAATGAGTTTTGGTCCTATTCAATTTTCTGTATGATTTTGAATATTAATCCAAAATAATATAACACAAATATCCAAATAGGTTATCAAGAAGATGTCTTGGATAATGAAACCCTATTGAGTGAACTGGATTTTGTGGTTATTTGTCCCTAATCTAGGTGTTAGAATTAGATTCTAATAACCGGTGATGATTAAATTGCAAGTAGATCTCAGTGCCTGTTTCATGGGCTGGAGACATAGGATGTCAAGGATCATTTGCATAGATATGAATTGCGAATTCATGATCGGACAGACCCACCATGAGAGTTCTTTAAGAACGAGTAGTCATATTAGACTCTCATAAAACTATCTTGAACCATTTCTCAAACCTGAGTGGTTATGAATAACAACATGAAAATTGGTGATCTGTGATTACTCTTAACGCCTGCGTAACAGGAGGCAATAACGGATACATCCGGATTATTGAAAATCATGTTGAAATTCATGAATGCACAATACGGGAATTGTCCTCCCTACGGGGATCGTTGTCTTATAGGCTTCTTGTAGAATTGGGATTGTGAAATGCATGGCCGTGCTCAAATGGATTATTGGATAATCTTTTGTCTTAACAATCCAATTCGGGATCAAGAAAAGATATGAACATTGTAAGGATGACTAGACTTCTTACCTTACGTTCACATCAAGACAGTAAGAGACAAGGGAATGGATTTGCACATATGTCTTAAAGACAAGTGGGAGATTGAAGGATTTATGTCCTGTCAGTCAAGGTGCAAAATTCGGGATTAAACATCAGAGATAGTTAACTTGTCGATAGTAGATCATAATGTTTAGCTAGAGACCGCTTACGATAAATCGGGCCGATTGGATCGGACCAACTACTAAATGCGATGGGCCTAACGGGTCACACGCTTAAGTAATTGATGGATCAATAATTAGTTAATGGACCTAGGAGTCGCATTAATTAATTAATAAGAGAGACCGGTAAGTGGGCTGACCTAGGGAAAGCCCACTATGTGTAGTAGTCAGTTATTAGGTCTTTGGAAGCCCTAATAGCCTGGCCTACAGTTTAAATAGAAGAGAAGGAGGTGGAAACTAGGTTACACGTTTTAACTGACAGCCTTCTTCTCTCATATTTTCTCTCTAAACAACCAAGCACCTCCATAGCCCAAGGAACGGTTCCTTGTGCTCGTTCTAGCTAACGAACGTGTTTGGATTGATCCAATCGATTGCTGTGTGGACTACAATAGAGGGATTACACTTGGAATCCTTATTCGCACCTATCGATATTTAATCGATCAAGGAGGCACGCATCAAGAGGTATATTTATGTGTATTTAATTGACCATTAAGTTTCCTGTTATCTAGTTGTCTTCCGCTTATATGATTAGGTCTTTGCAACTAGATCCTACACTTACAACAACAACACAAGTGGCTACAAGAATAAGAAATACACCAACACCAATCATGCCTTCACAAGTAGAGGAAATGAGGTGAATTCCATCACTGATAGGCGCTCGAGTAGATTTACTCCCCTTGGAATGCCTTATGTCAAGGCTCTAGACAAGTTAGTCAAAGGAGATTACTGCACCCTATTGGGCCTACTCTTGATCCTCCCATAGAGAAAAGATTCCCATATTGGAATGAGTCCGCATTCTGCAAATACCATAGAGGTCGTGGGCATGAAACCGAGAAATGCTACACTCTCAAAGAGAAAATTCAGGATCTGTTCGACAATGGCTCCATACCATTGCCTAAGGACGCACCACCGCCTAGCAACAATAATAATCCCCTCGGGAACTCTTTTGCAATTGACATAGAGGAGGGATTCGATCCATCCTACTTAATCATTCCTATTGGGCAAGCAATACCACCTTACCCAAGCCCAATGTCCACGCTAGACATTTGCGGCCTTTGGGATAGTGATGAAGAGGATAATGGACACTATAATGATCCCGAAGATGTGCTAACTACTCAAGTCCATGACATAGCCAATGGCAAAGCATGGTATGACATTTCTGATGACGAGAAAAATGAAGATGACAAGGTTTTGAACTACCTCACAAGGTCTGGCCGCCAGTTCAGGCCCGAGAACATCTACATGGATCCATCTCAAATCCAACCTGTAGAGCCCGTGTCAATCCCCAATAGGGATCCACCCCAAAGGGAGGCTACTAAGGAAGACGATGGAACCAATATCCTTAGGCAATTGCAAAGGACAAAAGCTGATATATCCATTTGTCAATTGCTGACCACTTCTATCACTCATACAAGGGCCGTGCTAGAAGCCTTCAATGCAACCACCATCTCTCCAAATGCTACTCCTGAAGATGTGGTTAACATCCTGGTCCAAGGAAAGTCATCCACACCCGTTACCTTTTATGACAAGGATCTTCCACCCGAAGGCATTCATCACAACAAAGCTCTTTATCTAACTGTAATTTGTCAACAAAGACAAGTCCCCATGACTTTAGTTGACAATGGCTCTGCTGTAAATGTATGCTCCTTAAAGACTGTTGAACACCTCAAAATAGACTGCAACAACCTTGCGCATTCCGCACAAGGGCTAAGAGCTTACGACAATTCCAAAAGAAACGTCATAGGTACATTCTCCATGAACATTAACATTGGGCCCATCGAGAAAATGGTCTAATTTCACGTTATAGATATTACGGCCACCTTCAACCTACTTTTAGGAAGGCCTTGGTTGCATGGGCTTAATGCTGTAGCCTCAACCCTTCACCAAAAGGTAAAACTATCTCTAGCAGGGTCCACTCTGAAAGTCTGTGCTGATACTGTGGTAGCCCAGATAGAAAAAGCTTCAGTCCTAAAGATAGAGCATAATGAGCAAGATTACGAATTATGGGGCTTCGAGAAGATAACCTTCATAGAGACGATAGAGCCCATGCTCGATGTGAACACCCTAATGAGAAAGCAAGGTTACTTCCCAGGCACCACTTTGGGCCCTCACCCCAAGGTAACCCAATCTTGCTGGAATACTAAGATAAAAAATGATCTATTCGGGTTAGGCTATAAACCCACTAAGCAAGAGCTTCGAGCCTACATATATAAGGAAGTGGCTAGAAAGAAAGCCCGCGCGGCCAACAAACTCATCCCACATAACATGGATCCTTATACTTATACTCTCAATGGAGAATTTCTCCAAGAAGGCAACCCGTATCCTTACTATGGATTCCCTGAACCTTATGCGATCAATGTAATTTTAGTCCCAGGCTTTGAGGCATTCCAAGACTATTTCACCATGAGTGAAGAGGCACCCTCACCTCTCAAGGAAGACCAATCTATAAAGATTAAGCTAATGACATGGCACCCAACAACTTCGGGCTAATATTTGGTGAAGAGCGTCGTCAATACAATGAGGCAATGGACAAGCTTCCTTTGACTGTGCTTTTCAACGAAGGTTTCGACCCGTCCAAGCTGATTGCCCCAATCGGGCCCCACTGCGCCACATGGAAGCACGAGACGAAGTGGGCTCCAGTCAAGGGAGTCAAGTACATGTTCACGATCCGCAATGGTCCTTCACAAGGGCCCAATTCTGATTCTAAGTCTGATTGTGAGTCCGATTGTGAGTCCGAGTCTGATTCGGAGTCTGTTATCCTAGAAGTGTGGGGTAGTCCACCCCTATCTATTCCTGTTGCTACTAAGGTCGTTAGTGATGACCTCATTGATGTATTGTCCGCTTATATTAATGTTATGAGTGCTGATTTCGCTTACTCGGATTGCCTTGTTGCTAATAATTCAGAAGACAACAAAATTGCCAAAAGAAGTCATTAAAGCACTAATTAAACATGAACAAAAGACTTCAATAGTCGAAGAAACAAAGACAATAAATATTACAAGTAATGATGAGCCGCACCATGTGCAAATTGGCTTGTCTTTAACTCCTAATGAACGTGAACAATTCGTAACACTCCTAAAGAACTATACGGATGTTTTCGCCTGGTCCTACAAGGACATACCCGGTATAGACCGCAACATTGCCCAACATACCATCCCGCTAAAACCCGACTGCAAGCCAGTCAAGCAAAAACTAAGGAGAATGAATCCAGAGTGGGCTCTTAAGATCAAAGAAGAGGTCCAAAAACAACTTGATGCATGCGTCATAAGAGTGGCCAATTACCCCGATTGGGTAGCCAATATTGTTCCAGTCCCAAAAAAGGATGGACGGGTAAGAATGTGCGTAGATTTCAGGGACTTAAACAAAGCAAGCCCCAAAGATGACTTTCTACTACCCCACATAGATGTTCTTGTAGACAATACAGCTGGACACGCCCTCCTATCATTCATGGACGGGTACGTAGGGTATAACCAAGTCCTAATGGCCAAGGAGGATGAGGAGAAAACCACTTTAATCACACAGTGGGGCACTTATTACTACACCATAATGCCATTCGGGCTTAAGAATGCAGGGGCTACGTATCAAAGAACCACGACCACCCTTCTCCACGATATGACGCACAAAGAGGCAGAAGTATATGTGGACGACATGATCATAAAGTTTAAGGAAAGAGAAGGGCATGTACCCTCACTTCAAAAGTTTTTTGATAGGCTTAGGAAGCACAACATGAGGCTCAATCCCAAAAAGTGCGCATTCGGAGTCACATCCGGCAAGCTTTTAGGATTTGTCATAAGCACCAGAAGGATCGAGATTGATCCATCTAAGATCAAGGCCATAATAGACATGCCTCCTCCAAAAACAGAGAAAGAAATCAAGGGCTTCCTAGGAAGAATCCAATACATTAGCCGATTCATTTCCAAATTGGCTATCACATGCGAGCCCATATTCAAAAATCTCAAGAAAGAGGTAAAAGCAAAATGGATGAACAATGCCAAAAAGCCTTTGACAAAATTAAGGCCTATCTATCTAAACCACCCGTACTGGTACCGCCCACTCCAGGCATGCCTTTAATTCTCTACCTTACTGTCACGGAAACATTAATGGGAGCTGAGCCATGCTAGCCCAGGAAGTAAATAAGGAAGAGAAAGCCATCTACTATGTGAGCAAGAAGTTTCTAGAGTATGAAACCCGTTATTCTTCTCGAGAAAAGACATGCCTAGCCTTGGTCGCCATGACCAAGAAACTACGACATTACATGCTCCAACACACAATCCACATAAGATCGAGAGAAAATCCCTTGAAATACATATTTGAAAAGCCTATCCTGAATGGTAGAATAGTAAGATGGACCATCCTTCTGTCCGAGTTTGACCTCAGATTTGAACACCAAGAAGCAATCAAAGGACATGCTATCTCGGAATACCTAATCGATCAAGCTATAGGCGAACCTGATCGCAAGGAAGAATATCATTTCCCAGACGAATGGGTTATGACTCTAGACACCGAGACCTGGCAACTATACTTCGATAGAGCACCTAACCAAAGGGGCTTTGGGGTAGGAGTGCTAATAGTGTCTCCTGACGGTGCACATACACCTATTTCCGTCAAATTGGATCACGAGGTCACCAACAATGGCACGGAATATGAAGCTTGCATAATAGGACTGCAATCCGCCATAAGCCTTGGCATTGAAGCACTGCGAGTATATGGTGACTGATCACTCATAATCAACCAAATTTCCAAAGTATGGAAAGTCAAAAGTGAATCTTTGGCACTCTACCAAGAATACTTAGACAAAATCGTGGTGTACTTCAATCGAATACATTTCACATACCTCCACGAGAAGATAACCAATTCGCAAATGCCTTGGCTAAACTGGCAAGCATGATCAACATACCTGATTCCATTCGAATGATGCCCATTTGTAGGTCCAAACCTTCATACTTCGATGCTTTGGAGGTATTCCATGATGAAGAAGATGAATGGTACACTGATATAAGGAACCTACTCGTGCATCAAATTTACCCTCTTGATTCTAGCCTTAGAGCCCAAAAAGCGCTTAGAAGGCTCGCAGCCCAGTTTATTGAGGTACAAGGTCAAATATACAAGAAAACCCCAAACGGGATTAATCTCTTGTGCTTAGGCACCGAAATGACCCATAAAGTCCTAAGAGACTTACATGGAGGAGTCTGTGGATCGCATATGAACGGTATGATGTTATCTAGGATGTAACACCCCGAATTTTCTAAATAATAAATAAATAAAAATGAATAAACTCGAGCCAAAAATCAGGCAGAGTTTCCTTTGTAAATAGACATCCCAAGTTATCAACTATTTAATAACCTGCTTAAAACAACAATTACAACAAAAAAAAAAACTTTACAGCGGAAGACTTCTAGCTAAATCCGGAGCATCACTGCCACACTCACTCATAGAATGAGTGCAAGGCAAACCTTAAAACTCAATAACAACCAACAAACTTCAATGCTTTACAAATTACAACTAAATGAACTAGAAAGTATAATCACAACGGACAACACTAATCTTTCTTCTGGTCAACTCGAATCGACTGGTCCATCAAAGGAGATCTTCATAAACAACCAACCTACAAGTCATATTCCAATCTACTCCCCCATGCAATCGAATATCACATAGGTTCATCATAGGCTCACCATTGAAGAATGGACGCACACACACGTAGCACAGAAAACAACCAATCAGCAAAGCTAAGTAACCAAGCATTCTCGAATAATAAACAAAAGCTTTATAATCGCAACTCAGGTCAACTAGGACCTTAAAGTCACATAAACCTCAAAAGTAGTCTCAATTGCATTCTAGGATACTCTCCTAACTAAAGCTCAATTCCCAAGAATATGTGTCAATCGCTCTCAGTCACTAGCTCCTAGCCTCGACCATGTGGGAAGTGAACTGGCGGTGCAAGCGCAGAAACCAAAACCATTCCATAACTCGGCCATAGGCCCCATAACACATAACATGTAGCCCGCAAGCTCTCATACGTCCACTCTCGGACCAATTCATAACCATATCACAATTTTATAAAATAATGCTCATTACCTAAGAATAAATATCTTAGGCTACTCACCCACATGTCTAGAACTAAAGAGACTAACAACGTCTGAGCCTCAAACCATAATCAATATCAAGCCGTATTCATATCGTAGCTCATAATCATAATCCAATCATTCTATCTCAAATACCCAATTCGGGTCAATAGTAGTACAATACACAATTATGGCACGAGTTATCCAATTATCAGTGTTCTCGGTTTCATTCTCATTCTAGCTTGGACTCCCCAATCTAACACAACATCTCTATACATGTGCTATAATCAGTAGTGCTATCCCATACTACTTTACCAAATTAATAAGCACGCTGACTAAACTCTAGTCAATCATATCACTATAATTCATATTAGATTCCAATCAATATCACAGCACCACTACACAAAGGCACAAGTATATACAAGTAAAACAGTAACTATATGGAAATTAAGGCAGGACAAAGACAACATATACATTTATTCACATAATTAAGTATCCATTCCACAAATAAAAAGGGAAATTAACATCCAACTCCAAAGTGACTAGAAAGGGTTACCTCTAATCCAATCCCCAAAGCAATTAGCATCCAAAATTGCTCGATCAATCACCAATCATTTTAATTATATGCATAGAACAAAATTAATGAAACAAACTCAAAATCAGAAATTCAATTAAGCAAAACCAATCTATAGGGTTTTCAAAATCAAACCAACTAATACGGCAAATTGGGCAGATTGGGCAGATTGGGCATGAACTTGGGTGCGGTTACTGGTAGCACTCGGAGAACTGGTGGTCGCCGTCCATGGCAGTAGCAAGCACGAATAGAGGACAGAGAATACACGCCTAAAACAGAGAGGAGAGAGAAAATTTGACCGTCACCAGAAAGGTTCGATCACCAGCAGTACAGGCCAGGGAAACGCAGTAATTTTTTATCGAAAAGAGAGATGAAGTTGCGGAGATGGTGGTCGTGGCGTGAAGGAGAACCATGGTGATGGTGGTTCCTGAGGTTTTGAGCGTGAAAGAGAGCAAAAGAGAAAAATAGGGTGAAGGGTTTGAACTGATATAGATAACAAGGAGAAAGGCGGTGTTAGAGCTTGTTTGGGAGTTGGAGAATGGAGGGGAATGAGGGGGAAAAAATAAATTCTCCTTGTTTGTGAGTTTTTTTTTAAGATGGGAAGGGAGGGGAATGAAGGGGAACAGTTCCCCTCCATTCCCCTCCATTAACTCAATTTTTGTTCCCCTCCAAATTGGGGGGGGGGGGGGAATGGAGGGGAAGGGGAATTTTTAAGTGAAAGTAGTCGGTTCCTTTCCAATTCCTTCCCTTCCCCTTACTTAAACTCCCAAACAATGTGAAATACTTCACCTTCATTCAATCATTCTCCTCCCTTCCCTTCCCTTCCCCTCCCCCTCATTCCCTTCCTTAGAGAATTGAAGTCGGTTTAGACTTCTAAACCTTTTTTTTTCTTTTTTTCTTTTTCTAAAAGCCAAAATAAATACTCACATAAACATATACAACTAAATATACAAACCAAAATAATTCCAAAATACTTATTTTTACTTTAGATAATAATAAATCATTTTTTGAAAATATTGTAAGTAGTCGTGGTATTACATAGGAAGATAATTAAGCTTGGCTATTATTGGACACGATGGAAAAAGACTATTATTGTGAATTCGTCAAAAGATGCGCACAGTGTCAGACACACGCGAATCTGCAACACCTGCCGCCAAGCCCACTATATACTTTCACTTCGCCTTCGCCTTTCTCGGCTTGGGGAATAGATATCATTGGCAAGATAACCCTAGCAGATAAAGGGGGCCATGAATAAATTCTAGTTGCAATTGACTACTTTACTAAATGGGTCGAAGCGTAATCTTACGCAAAGCTCAAAGCAAAGCATGTGGTCAAGTTTATCAAGAACAATATAATAGCTAGATATGGGGTCCCCCAAGAGATCATTAGCGATAATGGGTCGCATTTTATGAAAGAAGTAATTGAACTCCTAGCTCAGTTCAAGATCCAACATAGGAAGTCATCTCCAAAAATATCAAGTCGTCCAGTTAGAAAATTCTAGAGAGAGAGGCTCTGAGCTTCTCTCTCTAGAAAATGAAAAAACCCTAGCTTTTTCTCTTCAGCCGCCTAGCAAAGCTCTTCTTGTTATTCAAGATTTCATCCATTGTTTCTTCATTTTCCTTTTGTCCTCAGCCCGCCTTTCTTCTAGTTATATTCTATTTTCAGATCTATTCGGTTGTCTTCTTTTTTTGGGGGGAGGAGAGATAAGCTTGAAGGTCGTCCCTCATACCGTCGTCGGGGTCGCCGTTGGGGTCACATGTTGTTCGGAAAAGTACTAGTTACTTCCCGATCTGGCTCACTTTCATCCGGCAAGCTTTCCATCGACTTTTGCCCGTCCTCTTTGCACCTCTAGTAACCTTGCACTGAGCTGCACGACATGGTATTTTGCTCTTTGGAGTTTTGCTTTTGTTTGATGATTGTCAGATGAAGTGTATTTTACTTAGAATTAGGGATTTTCAGATGCTAGATCTAGAAACCCTATAGCAGGAAAAAAAAATATAGAAAAAAAAGGAGAAACATGAAGTTATTTGGGCTCAGCCGCCCCTTTTTAGATGTTTGGATGTGGATTGGACTTTCTTTATCGACCTCCGGCCACCTTGACGTTGGTGAAGCTGGTGGTGGTCCTGGCGGTGGAGGATCGAAGATTAGGTTGTTGGTTCTCCCTGTGACATGTTCCTTTGCATGATTGAAAGAAGTCGCGGTCAAGACAGATCATCCGTCATCAGTTTCTTTTGTTTGTTTTTCTTTTTTATGGTACTAGTTGTATTGTTCCTTGGAGTGTTGTACTCTTGGCCATTAATGGCCGGCTTTCTTGCCTTTTCAAAAAAAAAAAAAACAAGAAGTCATCTCCCTACAGGCCGCAAACAAATGGCACAGTAGAAGCAGCTAACAAGAATATTAAGAAAATATTCGAGAGGATGTCCGAAAATCATTACGATTGGCCCAACAAATTGCCATTCGCACTTTGGGGATATATAGTAGAGCTGATCATGGACGGGACGGCACGAAAAGCCTGACCCTCCCAGCCCGCAATTTGGGCGGGTATGGACAATATTTTTGGGAAAAAATATTTAATGGGCGAGTTTTGTCCGGGTCGTTTAAATAAATGAGCGGACAAGGACAGCACAAAATGGCCCGTGGGCGGGCCCGCCCAGCCCGTCTAATATTTTCCACTTAAAAAATTGTGAATTTTTATAGTTTGTTAGTATGTTATTAAGACTTATTTTGGATGAGAAAATATCAAAATCATAATTATATTGAGTATTACGCTTGATTTTGGAGTTAAGTTACATATTAATAGTAAAATTACTTATTACAAACAAAGAAAAACTCTTAAAATTTATTTAAAAGTTAAGTTTTTAAAAGTCCAGTTAGCCTACGGGCAAGCCCGGCCCGTGTCCAGCTCGAGCCCGCAACAATGTTGAGCCCTGATGGGCGGACAAGGATAGCAAGTTTTAGGCCCGTTAGACAATTTTTTCATTAAATGCCCGGCCCGTGTCCAGCTCGAGCCCGCAAATTATCACCTCTAGGATATAAGACTTCCATCCGCGCATCAACGGGGGCAACACCATACTCTCTAGTTCATGGAATGGAAGCGATATTACCAATCGAGCTAGAGGTCACATCCCTAAGGATCTTCCTAGAAAGCCAAATTCCAGAAGTGGATTGGGTCCAAGCTCGCTATGACCAATTAGTCTTATTATATGAGAAAAGGTTGCAAGCTTTGCACAATGTGAGAATCTATCAAAAGAGATTAACAAAGTACTTCAACCAAAAGCTTAAAATGAGAGATCTCAAGGTTGGAGATTTAGTACTTAAAGAAGTGAGGGCCAATGTCATTGACCCTCGAGGCAAGTTTATGCCCAATTGGTCTGGTCATTTTCTCATTACAAAAATCCTAACCGGTGGAGCTGCAAGATTGGCAGACTTAGACGGGATTGAATTTAGAAAATGGATTAAACATGGATCAACTAAAAAGATTCTATGCCTAGGCAAGGCATCTAATATAGCACTTTTGAGAGGCCCACACAAGGCTAAGAAATCCCGGGGAAAAAAAAGGGTTCAATGTTAAAAAAACGCACGGATAAGAACAACAAGTGGCCTGATTACCCTAAAAGGATACATAGGATAACCCAATTGCAATTGGGCTCGGCCCCTTCATCATTTTCGCGTTAAAAAGTTGTTAAAAAATAAATAAATAACAATAAAATAAATAAAGTTGCAATATTGAATAAAATCGAGCATGTCTCCATAAATAGTAAAAAGTTCGTTACAAATGACCTGGCAATTCTAAAAATAATAATGCAAATATTTTAAATCTAATTCTTAAGAGTGCACATCACCCTCTATTGAATTTAAAGCAATACAAAAGGCAATCCTAAGCTAGACATGCTCCAAAAAAGAGTATTATCAGCAACTACTCCGTAGCTTCCGTAGTAGGGCCCGCGTGTTTCATAGACTCATTCGCTTTTGGGTTTTCTGCATCCCGTTCCTTGGGAGCCCATCTCTCTCGAATCATAGGCTCTTCTTCTTCAATCTCCATTAGAGGTGTGCTTGAAGACGCCTCATGATCGTTGGCCCGAATTGGGGCTTCCTCCTGCGGTTTAGTAGTGATCTTTTCCAAGGTTTTCTTGGCCTTCGGATTAAGGATGCCTTTTACATGCTTAACTCCCTTTTTCTTACCCTTCCCCTTCGGGTCATTAGGGTTCGAGAATTTAGGCTAGTATTGACTGATTGGGCCTTGAGATTGCCTTGTTCGGATTTCCTACAAGCACGATGACCCTCCGTGGTCTTGCAATCCATCCAAGCCTCATAAGCCGAAGATATGGTTGTGGGCGCCTTGATATGAGGAATAGTCCACTTAGAACGATGGTCCCATGCACACTCACATGATCTTACCATATTAATTGTCAAAGTTCGCGCGGTAGGAGGAACACTATCCTTTTGTGGGATAATTTGACGTTTTCCATATTGTCGCATAATACGACAAGGAAATATATAAGTTGAGTTAAGAAGACCAAGGATATGATAATATCCCGAGTCTTTGTTGCATCCGATTGCGGATTTTAGACCCCACCACTTGACGGTCCACCGTAGCAAGGGACATGCTTTAAGATACCCACGTCACTCATCAATGGTAAATTCATAATACAATCTCCAGCGTGTGGAAAATTGCTTGGGTTGATGCTTGGGCGCATTAGCGGGTCTCTCAATGAAGCACATGTGCTCAATAAGCCATATCTACAAAAGTAAACAAAATATATGAAGTTAAAGATCCATCAAAGATTCAAACTTTATTAACAAGCAAATAATTCAAGCACAAATCCAAGCACTTACTTGGAGAAGGAGAGGGCTTCCCGTCCATCCAACAAGCGATGACTCTTGTTTCTTGCGGTCCAAGCAAATTATGGTTTCACCAAGAATAAGTCGGTAAAATCGTTTTGAATTTGTTCAACGATTCTAAGCATATTAGTTTTACCCTTATTACCTCTACCAACAAAGAGGTACCTAAGCAAGAGACATAAAATAAAAGCACGTTTATAATAGGTCTCATTCATCACGTCATGATCATCCCTTACCTTGGGGAAGAAGATCTCAATTACACCATTGAGGTCTAGTTCATCACTCCTAGTAACGGAGGAAGCTTGTGTTGGTGATAGGCCAAGATACCTCTTATAGTAACCTTCAAGGTTTGCTCCAAGCCATGGAGTGGCGGGAGCTTGGTCATGAGGAAACCCAA
Organism: Tetragonia tetragonoides; assembly: GCA_038025085.1. Classification (NCBI taxonomy): domain Eukaryota; kingdom Viridiplantae; phylum Streptophyta; class Magnoliopsida; order Caryophyllales; family Aizoaceae; genus Tetragonia; species Tetragonia tetragonoides. The sequence continues at coordinate 14,057,833 of CM076140.1, read as the reverse complement.
GGATAGCGGAAAATTCTTCGGGAAGAGGACATAATTCATTATACCCAAAGCGGAAGACATGAAGATTATCGTCCAAAAATTCAATTGCGGCCTCAAGGAGATTCCATACGATTTGAACTTGCTTAAGGTGGAAGAGAGCATTCAAGTGAAAAGGCACAAGTCTCATCCTCTCTTCAGGGGTCATGGATTGTAAAGACTTGTCAAATTTCACATCAAAGCTTGTCATAGCTGAAATCTAAGAATAATTAAAGGGTTTCTCTCTCTAAGAAGCTCTCTATTGATGGAAAATTATGAATGTGATGTCCCAAATCGGACTAACCCAAGGCTTATATAGGGCTCGCACGGAAAAGACGAAAAAATAAGGCAACCCGTCAAAAAAGAGCTCCAGCGGCCCCTGGGACAGCCGCTGAGAGCTCAGCGGCGCTCGATAGTGCAGCGCAGGCTGGTGAGCCAAGCGGTCAGCCGCTGGAGCTTGGCGGCAACCCTTTTCGCCCCCGCTGCTCCGTGTGTGCCGCTGGACTGCTCCCGTTGGCCGCCGGACCCTTTTCTCCGATTTTGGACACTTTCCTTAATCGATTTGGACTCAAATTTGGCTCTTTTTCCTATTTTTTCTATTATTTTCACTTTGTATTATTTCCTTAAAATTAATGGAAACTCCACAATTTCCTTATTTCTTTTTTTCTGATTATCATCTTTTTTCTTTTATCATCTTTTTATTAATTCCCTTTTTACTTATTATTTTCATTTCATTTTTTCACCCCTTTCCTTTTTTTATTTTTTTAGGGGGAATAGGGTACACCCAATTTTAACCTTTTGGGTTGTACCAGTTTTTGCTAAGTGGCTATTACTTGCGCTTTTGCTTGACTACGTGTGCATTTGCATTAGCCTAATTATGTGCAGGGACCAATAAATAAGCAAGCAATATTTATTTATTTACAAGCACAAAGTCCAAATCTTTGTTCAATACAAATGTTCAAAATCTATTTCACACATATACATTTGCATAAAAGCTATCACCCGCATCGTCATCCGTACGGGGCACCTCAAAGTGGTCCTCCGATCTCCGCACCTCATCACCAAAAATCGACGCCACAACTTGGCTAGGGTTGAATGAGGAATGTCGGGCAGGCTCGTGATATGAACTCCCTTCCCTAGCATAGCTCGAGTCATACCCCCACAAATAACGAGGAGGCATGGTAGGCACCATAGGAGCAGGAACCAGTGGCTGATATTAAAGGCCAACATACGAAGGATATCCCGCATACCCGGGATAAGGAGGATACATTGGCACATGCATAGGAGCAGGCTCCACATACGGAGTCATCCTACTCCCACTAGGGTGGTCCGACCGATGTACAGGCACCCTCTCTCTCCTAGGACTCTCCCTACGAGGGCTCCTCTCGCGTGAAGGACTACGCTCGGGAGAGCTCATACCCTCATCATCCGACAGCACCACCTGTCGTGACCTACGAGGAAGGGATCGACGATACTCAACCTGCATCACACAGAAAATTATAAGACACGTTTCTCAAAGCATGCAACTTTGAAAATGCAAATGGAAGTTTACCTTGTCCAAATCAGCTCTTGAACAAGTACCCTTCGAAAGGGCTCGGGATATCCAAGACTTCATGTCATGCATCATCTTGAAGACCTTCCCGGTCTGCTCACGATCAAGCTACACAAAAGAAAGTTAGTACAAGCGTGTAACGAAGCAAGGCATTTCACACTTTGTGTAAATTACGAATTTACCCCTAGATGCCCAACGGGAAGAGGGAGACCCTGGATGTCCTCATCAAGATCCTTCGTCATAGGGATCTCTCCCCAACACTCCTTCTCGCCATAATCTCGGCCCCAAACCAGCATGTCCGGGACATCTACCTCGATGTCATCAACCCGAGGTTCCTACAAAGGAAAGTAAATCAGTACCAATAAGGCAAGAGGCATAGAAAATCAAGTATAAAATTCTTACCTTTAAGCCCACAAATGAAGGCATGAGGAGATCATGGCGGAACTGCTCATAGTGCCCCGCAAGGTCCTCCGTAGGCTCCCTCAAATACCGCATAGCATCCGAGCCTACCATGGCCTCCGCAACCTGCTCGCAAGACAAGCACCTCACCAAGAACATGGACGAGGGAGGATCCAAAGGGATCCTAGGGCCCTCCAAATTGGGATAAACCTGACGGAAAATCCGCTCCCCTAGATACCACTAAAAGGAGAACGGGCCCGCAATCAGGATCCTCTGACGGTCCACCGCCCTAGTAGTAAGGATGGCATCCAGGGCCGACCCATGATACTTCGCCCATGGGAAGTAGTCAATCTACACAAGCATGCAACATAAGATATTTCGACACCAAGAAATGCAATCCATACAAAGCAAATATTTCTTACCATGTGCCAGTCGAGGTGCAGGAGAGTCTCTCTAAACTGCTGGAGAGTATGCAGAGGCGCTGGACCCCTATGGCGCCATGCTCTACAAACCAGGAAATCCAAGGCCCAGCCCGTAGGCGCCAACTCGGGGAAATGCTTAAAAAACCAAGGCTACATTCAAACATGAAATAAGCACCGCACACTTAAATCATGCAGAACAAATACAAAGGTAAAGAAACGCACCTGTAAAACCTTCCAAAAGCCGCACAAAATCACGATAGGAAGGTTCGCCTGCTTGTACTCCTCATCGTTCACGCGGCAGGCGTACCGCATGCATCTCAAGTGGTTGGCGTAGCCCGGCAACCCCCAATTGTACTCTCACTCTATCCCAGTCTAGCAGACTCGGGAGGTAGATGGCATGAATGCGCTGCCCCTTATCACTAATTATAGTAGTGGCAAAGAGGTAGGCGATAAACATCCTCGCATTTTGCTCCACCAAGGTATTTCTCTTATACCTCGGGTCCTTCAAAGCCGTAAAAAGCTCGTTGTAGGAACGGTAGTGGTGACCCCAAGTGTTCCCCCAAGGACCGAAAAGCTCCACCAACTCCGTCTTACGTTTCCAAATGGAAACGTCATAAACTATGGGCGTACCCACGCAAGGTATCCCGGTCAACATCAAAAACTCCCAAGGAGTAATCATCATTTCCCTATTAGGGAAGTGTAACGTGTTGGTAGTGTCCCAAAAATGCTCCAAAGACAACCGAACAATACAACTCTTGACTTGCTCCACTGAGTCTGCTGCTCTCAAAAGGGGCCCAAACCCCCCATTCAACACCGCATCTTGCACCTCTTTGGGCAAGGTTTTGAAAAACTTAACCGAAGAGCCATAGTTTCCATGGGCCTTCAAATTCCCATTAGGTTCCTATGATCAAGTTCACCTTCCTTAGGTTCACATTTCAATCAAATGTTCAATCCTAAGCATGTTTCTAAGTTCGTTCAAGCCGCGCAAGATTACATGTGCTACAAACTTGACAATTGCATGCAAATTCTATACAAAATCTATTCAAGGTAAGCATATAAACTCAAATTCAATGCATAAAACTATGTATTCAAAAGTTTGAGGACTTACCACGAATTTGGAAGCCTGAGAGCTCAAGTGAGTCGTCGGTCGGAAAAGCAACTCCGATCGATCCCAAACAATGTCGGGCATCCTATCCGACCGGGTGTATCGATCTTGAGGAAAAGCTACATTAGGCTTCTTCTTTGAAGGCTTCACATGAGATGGAAAAGCCTTGGTGAAAATGTCGATCCCCTCGACTTCTTCCCGTACCTCGGCCCTCTTACGTCTCCTCTTTCCCAATTTTGAAGCCATGGAAGAAGGATGAACAAGCAAGCAAGAACAAACAAGAAAAAATGGAGAATTTCGGATTTTCTCTCTCCAAGGGTTTCAAAAACCCACTGACAAATTCACCCCAAATTTGTGAGAAATCACAAATAAACTTCAAATTATGCAAAGATTACGCAGGAGTAAATTTGAGCAAGAGTGAGCAAAGATTGAAGTTTGAGCAACAATGGAGTTAAAGAGAGAGAGGCTCGAAATTTTTGGGAAGAAATGACCCAAAAATCAGCCTTCTCTCACTTAAACCCCGAACCGCGCCACTGAACCGGCCTAGTGGCCCGGTTCAGGGCCGCCGGCTACGCCGCTGGGCCGGGCGGCTGCTCTAGGCACCCCCGCAGCTCAGCGAGAGCCGCTGAGCGGGCCCGATAAGGCCGCTCAGCGCCCAACGGCTCAGCGCATGGTCGCTGGGTCTCTTTTCTCTTCCGCCTCTCACGGGGTGGGCCCACGAGTTCAAATTCCGCGCGGGATTTCATATTTCGACCGTTAGAAGTCTGGGAGATTCGGGCATGTCACCCAAAATGACTATTTTTTTCCCCCGAAGCACGGTTTCCTATCCTAGGGACCCGACAAAATATAATTTTTTGCAGGCACAGGCACAAAATATAATTTTTTGACAAAATCTAATTTTTGCATGTACAGACACAATTTCTCAAGACACAGGCATTATATCATTTTCTTAAAAGCACGGCAAGGCAAAAGCATTATTAAAGCAGAGACATGCAACGCTCTTTGACGATGAGGCTATTAAAATTAGCATCACGTTGGCACCCGCAAAGCAGAGCTACGCAACGCTCTTTGACAATGAGGCTATTAAAATTAGCGTCACGTTGGCACTCGCAAAGCAGAGCTTCACAATGCTCTTTGGCGATGAGGCTATTAAAATTAGCGTCACGTTGGCACCCGCAAAGCAGAGCTACACAACGCTATTTGACGATGAGGCTATTAAAATTAGCGTCACGTTAGCACCCGCAAAGTAGAGTTACGCAACGCTCTTTGACGATGAGACTATTAAAATTAGCGTCACGTTGGCACCCGCAAAGAAGAGCTACGCAACGATCTTTGACGTTGAGGCTATTAAAATTAGTGTCACGTTGGCACCCGCAAAACAGGTAACCCTGACCACAGGCGGTCATGATTCACCCTTTTATTTTTTCTCTAACATAAGCATTTTTTTCAAAAAAAAATAATATTGCAGGCATTTTTAGCAAATACTTTGACCTTCGCTTTCACAAGCTCGGCCAAAGTGGGGGCTTCTGTAGACATCCTAATCGGTTCTCATCCCCTGGCACCGCAAAGCCCGATGATGATGGTAATGGATTAACATGGACGTAAGTAGAAAAGGACATTGCTCGGAAATCTAGACCAAATTCCTTGAAACCTCAGTCTTTGGATAGCCCTTGTTATAAGGATTCCAACGTCTTTGACCTTGCCTCAATCAGGCTCCCGGATCAAGAGATATCACGTATTGAAGATTTGGGTCAAAACCGCTTGATCCCGACCCCCGGGTCAGCCGAAGGCCATTTTCGTAATTTACTGAGCACAAAAAGTCAAAAATCCCTAGTCGCGAGCGCGCCTCCGTGTCGAGCGGCTGACGCTAACGACCCAGCGGCACACGCGTGACAGCGGGGGCCCTTAGGCCAGCCGCTGGCCCCCTGCTGTCTTCCGGTGGGCCGCTGGGCGTGATTTTCTGGCTGGGCCGAGTTTGGCGCCGGGGCTGCAGTCTTAGGCCTCTAATTTCGTCCCCTAACTCTATAAATACTCCCTTTCACCCTCTTTTGAGAAAGGTTGGTCAGTTTATAATTTTGAGAGCAATTTGAGAGCACAAAAACCTTAAATCATAGAGAATTGAGATTTTGAAGATTCAAGCAAGCCATTGCACCCAACCTAGCACCCAAGATTGAAGAACAATTCCAATTCTACTAGTCCCGTTCGAATAGAACGTCCAGGTAACCATCCTGAGGGCCTAAATCTCTTATTTAAATTTTCTTTTCACTATTTACATTCATGTTTTACTTAGCTTTTGATTATGGTTGAATAATTATGCATGTTTTGATCCTTGTAAATAATTATGAATGCTAGTTTAATTTAAAGTTTGCATCTTTTTATTAGTTTATGCAAGTTTGCAATTTTTTTTTTTTTTTTTTTTTTATGTTTATTCATGCATGTAGCAACCTCTTTAGGTTTATTTTAGCATAAAGTTAATATTTTTGCATTGTGCTTCCTTTGAAGTTACTAACAAATTTATTGATGTGCATATGCAATGCTTGGCGCGCTTAGCAAAGTGTGGTAGGTTGGAGCGTTTTATCATTGCTCTTATCTTTTGCTTGTGCTTGATAATTAATATGCATGTAAATTGGATATAAATTGGATATAAATTGTGCAAAGTGATAACGGTAGATAATTTGGTTGTCTTTAACCCGCCTAGTTAAATTTAGGATCTTGAACGATCAGATTTATGTGGAACCATATAGTTTAAATAAATATTTGACATGGATAGGCTTAGTAGAGGCCGTTAATTTGGGCGATTAGATAAGATTCGTTTTGTTTATTTCGTACTTACACCCCGAAACTCAATATATATTTAGCCCCTTTGGGTATGAGTCACTTCCCAATAGGAATTGGGTGCACTTTTGATGGTTTCCAATTGTTTCCTAAAAATTGGCGGCGACTTTCATTGCTTGCGAATTATTTTCCCCATCACAATTAATCATGTTGCATATGACGTATTATTTAATAACCATTAAATCCAACTAAAAAATATTTTCAACGATTTCAATTAGCGCCGAAAGGGCGAGGATTCTTACATATATATATATCTGAAACCCAAATTAAAATTAATCATAAAACAAAATTTGAATAAATCTCGATCCAAATTGACCTAGAAATCAACATTAATATAAACCCAATGTAACTGACTCAACCAATCTAACTCGCATCATCCTTCCCATTGGCAGATCTATGCTTTTGGAGAGGGGATTTCATGAAACCCACTTTAATTTGTTTATTAATTTTATTTTTTCTATTTTCCTTTGTAATATATATATTTTTATAACATTTAGAAAGTGTCTGTTACTTCTATATGCTATAAGAGATTGCACCCACTTGAACTTACTAGTTTTAAAGCCTGTGTGTTGCACTGGTTGAGCGAAATGTATGTATATTAATATTGATTTGGTAAAGTACGCACACTAACATGCCTATTTAAAAAAAGAAATCATAAATAATTTCTAATGGATTTTTTTTTGAGTGAAATTTCTAATGGATTATAATTATGCATGTTATATAGTGATGCTAGTTTCATGCTATCCTTAGTGATTTAGGTTGATCTCTCTTTTATTTTTCACGCCCCTCAAATCATCGAGATTTGCTAGAATAAATAAGAAAACTTGAAAGCAAAGAGATGTAGGGAGAATAAACGGCGAGAAAATAAAAATAAAATGAAGAAGGGATTATGTGAGGCGTTTAATAAAAAAAGATATTAATTATCATAATCCTCCCAAAATACAATTAGGGTTCTAACCAAATTGCACCTACGAAAATAGTTACTTTGAAATAGTTGTTAGATCGATGTTCAAACACAATATACCATATAGGAGGAGGCTTGAATCAATGCGTTATTCTGTCAATAAATATAGATATACATGTAGCATTCAACTTTCATTAGTCTCTCGTTACATTCATGTAAACTTTTGGCCTTGAAGTCTCGCAGATTGCAAGTAGAGAGGCAAAGTAATAAAATGTGAAATGTGAACATGAGGAGAGGCATATATCACGCACATTGTCCACTTTTTTTTTCCTTTCAATATTCTAAAATATATTTTTGTCTTATGTGGCTTGCTTTTAATTTTTTTGTTTAGACTAATTGCTCAGGTGATGCGACTTTTAGTTATCAAACTTGTGCCATGCACGGACTTAAAATATATTTGCTCAAATTATTGTCCGACAAATCTTACATGTTTCTTATACACTAGTTTTAAAGCCCGTGCATGCACGAGTTGAGTGAAATGTCTGTATATTAATATTGATTTGGTAAAATACACATACTAACATGCCTATTAAAAAAAGAAATCATAAATAATTTCTAATTTATTATAATTATGCATGCTATATAGTGAGGGTGCTTACCAAATTGCACCTCCGAAAATGGTTACTTTAAAATCGTTGTTAGATCGATGTTCAATTACTATATATCATATCGGGGGAGCTTTAAATCAATGCGATAACCTCTCAATAAATTTAGAAACATGAAGCATTCAACTTTTATTAGTCTCCCGTTACATTCATGTCAACTTTTGGCATTGTAGTCTCGCCGATAGCAAATAGAGAGGCAAATTCATAAAAGGGTGAAATGTGAACATGAGAAGAGGCATATATCACATTCTCCACTTTTTTTTTTTCTTTCAATATTCTAAAATATATTTCTGGCTTATGTGGCTTACTTGCTTTTAATTTTTTTGTTTAGACTAATTGCTTAGGTGATGCAACTTAGTAATCAAACTTGTGCTATGCACGGACTTAAAATATATTTGCTCAAATTCATTTTCAAGCCAATCTTACATGTTTCTTATACATATTGTAAATGAATATCGTTTTAGGTACTTTTCGATGCGATGCGAATATGATGATTTAAAAGATTATTTTTTTAGACATGTAGAAAAAGTTACATTTGATTTTATAAATATTTGACAGAGATCTAATATAACTCCTATAAAACTCTAGAGGTTTATCACAACTCAAGCTCTATATTTCGTTTCCTCACCTTTATTTATTTTTTGTTTAATTGCATGCTTAGATGACATTCCTATGTGGTACGATGCCCATGGGATGCACGCGCTCAAATTTATATATTTTGTTGTTTTCGTTTTTCTTTTATTAGTAAATATCATATTTTAAAATTTATTTACTGAAATTAATATTGTAACACAATCTTACACTCTATTGTAAACATATTATAAATGCATTTCATTTCGAAGTACTTTTCGATACGAATATGATGGTGTAAATATTATTAGTTTTAAAATTGTGTAGGATAGTTATATTCGAGTTTGAATATTAGACAAATATATAGTAGTTATGACGCCAATAAAACTCTAACTATTTAGCACAATTCGATCTCTTTTTTTCATTATTCGAAACTTTATTACTATGAAACTTCTTTATATAATATATTGATTGATATGTTAAAAATAGTTTTATTTGGCAATTGATTTTGGTATACTAATTACTAAGTTACTAACGTGTGAAAATCTTCTTTCTCTTTTCTTGGTTCTATTTCTATTTATTTTTAATTTTCTGTTGAAAGTATGTGTTATGATTATGTTCTACTTTAATTTTGTTGTTTAATATTCTCTCTTATGATATGGCTTATGTAGCTAAAGATATTTGCTCTTTTTTTCAGCATTAATTTTGTTGTTAATATTATTATTATTTTTACTTATTTACAAGATCCAACATATACCTGCGATCCTTACATGTCTCTTATACATATTGTAAATTCATCTCGTTCTAAAGTATTTTTCGATACGAATTTGATGGTATAAAAGTTATTATTTTTTGAGATGTGTAGAAAAAGTTATATTGGATTTCAAATATTTGACAGAGTTCTAGTATAACTCTTATAAAACTCTAGAGGTCTATCACAACTCAAGAATCCTAACCAGTAGGGATTCTAAGAGTCCTAAACATTTTACACCAGTTAATTTTTGTCTTTATCTTCGCTTAGGTGGCGCGCTATTAAAATTCTCGCCTATGTGGCACGCCTCATTGCTCCCCAAAAATGCCTCCTTTATATATATATATATAGACATGTAAAAAAAGTTATATTTAATTTTATAAATATTTGACATAGTTCTAATATAGCTCCTATAAAAGTATAGAGGTCTATCACAACTCAAGCTCTATATTTCATTATCCTAACCTTTATTTATTTATTTTAAATTATTTGCTTAGATGACATTCCTATGTGGCGCGATGACTGCGGGATGCACGGGTTAACATTTATATGTTTTTTGTTTTTTTTATTAGTAAATATCATTTTTTAAAATTTATTTACTGAAATTAATATTGTAACACAATCTTACAAGCGTATTGTAAACATATTATAAATGTATCTCATTTCGAAGTAATTTTCGATACGGATATGATGGTATAAATATTATTATTTCAAAGACGATGTGTAGGATAGTTATATTCGAATTTGAATATTAGACAAAGATAAAGTAGTTATGACGCCAATAAAACTCTAACTATTTAGCACAATTCAACCTCTCTTTTTCATTATCCGAAACTTTATTACTATGAAACTTGTTTATATTATATATTGATTGATATGTTAAAAATAGTTTTACTTGACAATTGAGTTGGGTATACTAATTACTAAGTTACTAACATGTGAATTTTTTTTCTTTTCTTATTTCTATTTCTATTTATTTTTATTTTTTTGTTCAAAGTATGTGTTATGAGTATGTGTTACTTTATTTTTTAATATTCTCTCTTATGTAGCATGCTCTTAAAAATATCGCTTAGGTGGCTAAAGATATTTGTTCATCATTTTTATTTCAGCCTTAATTTTATTGTTAATATTATTATTTTTACTTATTTATAGGAACCAACATTTACATGCGATCTTGCATGTTTCTCATACATATTGTATATGCATCTCGTTCTAAAGTATTTTTCGATGCGAATTTGATGGTATAAAAGTTAGTATTTTTTGAGACGTGTAGAAAAAGTTATTAAATTTGATTTCAAATATTTGACTGAAATCTAGTATAACTCTTATAAAACTCTACAACTCAGGAATCCTAAACAGTAGGGATGTTAAGAGTCCTAAACGTTTTACACCAGTTATTTTTTGTCTTTATCTTAGCTTAGGTGGCGCGTTCTTAAAATTTTCGCTTACATGCCACGTCTCATTGCTCCTGTAATATGACTCCTTTGTGTATATATATATATATATATATATATATATATATATATATAGGGGAAGGGTCAGGTACAAACCCCCCTTAGTATACAAACTGTACAAACTAATAGGAACCATTAGATCAGTGTGATCCGACGGCCCCTAAAACTCTCAATTTTCTTAACTAGTTGCCAGTAAAAGAAAAAGGGAAAGAAATAATGAGAGACAGAAAACAGAGATCAGACATAAAAGTCACGTTCTCTCTCTCATCTCTTTATCTTTCTCTTCTCTCTTCGCGATTGAAGCTTGCCCCCAAAATCCATGGCTTTCGACGAGATTTAGTCGGCAAATCGCTCAATTGATTACGTGTAAATGTTCTAAGGTATGTTTAATGTATTTTTCATTGTGTGTTTTTAATCTATATAGTATTAGCTCTCTCTCTCTCACTCCTTCTCTTATAATAGTGTTCTTTGATTAAGGGTTAGAATGTGTCTCAAATTGGGTTGAAGTCAAATTTCATTGTTGCACAAATGCTTTCGGTTGATTTTTAATTAGTTTATGTTAGAATTTTTCGTTTCTTTGTTTCGAATTTGATAGTCATCTTCTTAATATTATGCGTTTGGTGGGCGATTATGAGTTGTTACTAATTAGCCATCAAATTCTTATTTTTCTGGGGTTCAATTGATATGATATGGATGATTTGGAGGACACTTATTGATGAGAATTTTTTATTCATGATTTTTCTTTTTAATATTTGATGATGTTTATTTAAGTAGTGCCATTGAACTTGATGCCATAAATTACCTATCTACTGATATTGGGGAAAATAGAGGGGAATATAAGCTTTTGACATAAAGAAAAACATGCCTCTTTTGAATGGTATACTGCTAAAAATGGGTATGAGACACTAAGGGGGAGGAATGTAAGAGGGGAATATGGAAGCAAGTAGATTCATTTAAGTTAAAGCTCAAATTCATTGAAAACAAAATGTAGATTCATTAAAAGTGATCTGTGGATTCATTAAAGTTTAACTGTCGGTTCAATCAAACTGAAATGCAGATTTATTGATATGAAATGCATATTCATTTAAAATTGAACTAAAAATTTGGAGGAAAAAAGTTCAAATTCATTGGAAAAGAAGTACAGATTCATTGAATATGAACTACAGATTCATTTAATTTGGCATGTGCTTGTGAAGTAACTTGGAACTAGCAGCTACCTAAATGATGGTGTGATGGTGTGAAGCCTTTGGCTAGATAGAAAGGAATGAGTACACTAGATATTTCAATCGAAGTTCACCCCCAGTGACATAGTATTGCAAAAAACTCAAAGATGGTTAGACGAATACATGACAGCTCCGTGAAGACAGACACAACACGTGGAGCAGGTGAGATGTGAATTTATGTGATGTTGCTGATTCTTAGTGTTGTTGATGTGATAAAAGAAAGTAGTACTGTTGATGAACGTAATTTTATTCGTGAACAATCTTGCATTAGTTTGAATGTGGATTTTAAGGAGTGCTATTGAAATAAATATTGAGAAGTTTAAGTACTCAAAACACTTGCTAGGTTAATACACTACTGATAGGCACATAAATGATATAATGTGTTGTTGCTGTCTTGCTAAAACCTATGCTTCATTGATTATAGCTTTATCAGTGCTTTAATTGCCGAAATTATGACTCAATTTTACGTTTTTAACCCATGGTGACACACACGTGCGTGCAAGTGCGCGCGCATACACACACACACATACACACACGCTCTCTCTCTCTCTCTCTCTCTCTCTCTCTCTCTCTCTCTCTCTCTCTCTCTCTCTCTCTCTCTCTCTCTCTCTCTCTCTCTCTCTCTCTCTCTCTCTCTCTCTCTCTAAAAGGGAGGTTTAGCTCTTCGTTCTCATAGATTCTGTATTTAAAACCAGACTTTCCTTAAACATGTAGTACAACTTCATCAAATATATTACATAGCTTCATTAAGAATAATGCACAAATTCATTGAAAATATAGGTAAACTTCATTGAAAAAATAGCATAGCTTCATTAAAAAAGTAGCACATCTTCATTAAAATGAATCTCAGATTCATTGAAAATTAGCACAGCTTCATCACATATGAAGCAAACATTCTAATTTTGAAGAGACCCTTGTTCATAGACATGCTGCATATTCAAGCCTATTAGCTCAAATGGCAGAGCATTAGTGTAACGACGACACAAAGAATGTAGGTTCAACTCCTACATAGGCTTACAACAATTGATTATATATGTTTCTTTTTGTCTTTCCTTTTAGTATCTTACAGACTGCAATGGTTTTCCTTTTTCTGTTTTCATTCTATCTGCAATAGAGGTTTGCAAGTGCATTGGTATATAGAACTTGTGGTTGTGAAAGTATTGTAGAACATTTGTATTGCTATTTGTATTCTGAAAGGTTTGTTTCCACCAAAAGATGCCCCCAATAAAAGCAAATTATGCTCCACAACATGGCCATACAAAGAAATTTCATTAATTTCAAAGACAATGTCGTTACAAATTAAGATTTGATAGGAATGAGCTTAAACTCAAATAGTATCAAGACAATAGCTAGCAGCCATCAGTAGTTATAAACTTCTAATAACCTAACAACAAGTAGAAACATTAGTAGCCAGCAATCAGCACAATGAGCACCTAGCAACAAGCAACATGAGCACATTGATAAGCCTCTAGTAAGCTTAATGCTTCTTTGCAACGCAACTCAGGTAGCTTTCACTACCCTGTATGAACAAACACATTTCTATCTAGCCAACACACCCTTGACAATTTAACTATCTTTTCCATCTTAGAAATGCTGAACTTACTGATAAACCATTCCAACCAGTCAACAAAATTGTGGCACGATACATCTCATCTACTGTCGCTACCATACCGCTCGCTTCCCATATCGGTACAACTCTGGGAAAGCAACATAAAGCATGTAGCTTATCCTCCATACACAAAGCATTTGTACTACTACTTGTATTTTAAAGAAATGTGTGTTTCCACCAAAAGACACCCCTAATAAGAGCCAAAAATTCTCCACAACGTTGTCATACAAAGTAATTTCAATAATTTCAAAGACAATGTCATTACATCCTAGATTTGATGAGTGAGTTTAATCTCAAAGTGTATCAATACAATAGCTAACAGCAATCAACAACATGATGAGCAGCTGGCAACATGAGCACTAAGTTTCTTTTTACTAAGTTGAGTAGTTAGTAACAAGCAATAGTAACCTACAAGGCAGCAACAACAACAGACAACAACCAGCAGCAACAACGACAGACAAAGTGCAGCACTAACGACACTTATGTCAATCATTTGATACAACTAACATTTTGGAGTTATCAGGGGTCAGATTTGCATACAGTATACCAAAATCATATCAATTGAATATAAACCTATGTAGGATTCGAACCCACATCTTGTGCAGGTGCACATGCTCTACCATTTGAGTTAATAGGTTTGAAGTCAAACAACTATATATACCAACCAACAACAACATCGGACATTGATATCAAACTCTAGGCATCTCTCTTTCACATGTACATGTCAATTTTTGTATTTTCTATACAAATTTAATAACTTTAGCTCATAAATTAGATGCTCACTTGCAAAAGCAACCATAAGCCGTCATCAATAATATTTATGCTTAAGGGCTCTCAAACCTTACTCATTGATTGCAATTTGCAAGTTACATGGTTCCCAACAATTGGCCTCAACCAACGAAATCAAAACTTAAACTCAGGTTTAAAACCTGAATTTTATTCATTAAATACTAAACTAACGATTCACTGGAATTTAGTGTGTAAATTCATTGAAAATAAGCAATGGATTCATTGAAACTAATCTGGAAATTCATTGGCACTCAACAGTAGATTCATTAAAACTGGAGTGCAGATTCATTAAAATTGAACAACATATTCATTCAAAAAAGAATTGCGAATATGGAGAAAAAGAAAGAATTGAAAGAAAGAACTTGAAATTATTGAAAACATTGTATTTTCCATTGTAGACTACCATCTTGCTTTTGCATATATAATAAACTTCAACCCTCCGTCTTCTGCATCACAACTTATAAAATATTATATCACACCACACCAAATCATGATAAACACATGGAAGGAAGGTTAATTAATGCTTCCAAGTTGTAAAGAGAAATAAAAATTATACAATAAAGGTCAATCAATTAGTAAGAAATAATATTATCATAAACACTTTTCAAATATCCAAATTTCCACAATATCTCAAGCACACCTTTTCCCAAATACAGCGATAAATCACAATTTTTTCAAAAGCACATATAAAATCCCAAATAACCCATCAATATTAAGCTAGCAACCTTTTATTACATAAAAATTTAGTGTTAATACAATACACTACTAAAAAGACACGAAAAACTCAAATCCAACACACACACTTACATCCCATTCACTCACATAAAAAATATACTCAACCCAAAGATTTTCAATTGGAAAATGAAGTAATTAAGTGAATCTGCAATTAGAGTTCCAAAATCAAGTAATTAAGTAATTAAGCATACCTTGAAAATGATAAAAGAAGTAGATGCCGATTCCGTTGAAAATGTCTTCAATTAGAGTTCCAAAATCAAGAGCTAAATTAAGTGAAATGAGTGAGAGAACATACCTTGAAACAGATAGAACAATAACATTTTAATTTCGCTGACAAAATTCATCAATTAGGGTTTGAGATCAAGATCGAAAAGGAGCCTAGGATAGAGAGGAGTTCTGAGAGTGAAGCGTTGCAATTTAGGAGAGAGAATTTTGGGTCTCAACTCTCAACGCAGTGAGTCGCTTCTCAAAGGAGAAAGAAAAAGAATGGGGTTGTCATTATTACGATTTTGCCATTAATTACCACTCCTTTCCGCGCGTTTCGTCCAATTCCATGTGTGAATCTGCAACGTTCATCTTCTTGATCGGACGGCCCACATTAAAGGCTAGTTTGTATGGTTTGTATTTTAAGATGGATTTGTACAGGAGCCTCCACCTTTATATATATATATATATATATATATATAGATTTAGGGTCTGTTCTCCCCAACTGAAAAACGTTTATATTAATTACTGAAAATTTATTTTTGTTGAACTTCGTTGAACTTTGTTTATTTTTGTTGAATCTTATTGATAATTTGTATATTGGTTTGTTTAACTTTGTTGAAGTTTGCTGAAATTTGTTGAAATTTGTTAAAATAAATAGAAATAAATTGGGGAGAAGAGACCCTTACTCCTAGCTATAATGACCCGACTTAAACTCCGAGAGATTCTCACTATAATGACCCGACTTAAACCTGAACTTGGGCTTGGGGACACAATATGTCAATATCTCCGGGCTTTAATAAGTACCCCAGTGGTTTAGCACAGGCTAGTACAAATACATTTTGGCATGAGTACTTGGTATGCTCCCTCTTTCTCTCTCCCCCCTTCAATTTCCATCCCTCTCGTCTCCTTCTCTCTTTCACTTCCATCTTCACAGCCTTTGCTTAAACCCAGAAATTGGAGAACAATGAGCAGAAACTCAACTGACCCCAAAATTGAAACCCTAACTTCCATAGACGATCAATCCAACAACAATAATAATAATCATGAACACAACAATAACAACTCTTCCTATCCTAATTACTTCGATATTTACGGCCCTCAGGTTTTTGCCCTCACTCTCTCTCTTGCATGCTATTTCTGTATTTCTGGTTTTTCAATTCATTTAAGGTTTCAAAGCTACAATTTGCGTATTTAATTTATGTACACATTTTGTGTGTGTTTGTGTTTCTTTTTAGGCGAGAGCTGAAGTTGAGTTCAAGACACCAGGGATTAATTCCACCTTGAGTTTGCAAGTAAGGCTTGAATTGCAAGTATGTTTTTATTTTATTTTATTTTATTTTTTTTTGGTTTCCTATAAGATTTGTATGTGTTTTTCTTGAGGGGGTTCATTTATTTACATAAATGTATGTAAATGCAGGATGTTCAAGGGCTTGTGACATGGGTGCTTGCTGATGGTTACATGCCCCCTTGGGTATTTATCAAAGTAAGTATGTATATGCTTCTTCTTCAATTAAGTTTTGTTTGACTTAGGGATATGATTCAAATTATTTATTAAAAAAAAAAATGATTTCATACTTGCTCACCCAAAAAATGAATATGACCTCTAAGATTTATTTCAGAGGTCCCATACTCCCATGTTTGAGTCCCTCTGGGCTACTGGAGGTTTTCCTGGTCGTTAACTTCAGGGCCCATGTGATTGGTCAAGCAAATCTTAGATATCCATTCTATTTAAAATGAACTATGATGTTGTGGGTAGGGTGTTTATAACTTATATTTTGGGCGTGTAATGTGGACAAATTAGGGATACTGGATTGCCTTGTCATACTTGTGTAGGTTACTTGTAAGAAATGAGGTACTGATGTTTAATACCATGACGATATCAAAGCTCCAAACATAATTGATACTCACAATTTTAATTTATTATCTTAACTTTGATTTGATGTCAGGAGTAGGTTATAGAATGGATATATTACTATTTAATGGTTATATTAAAATATGAGGAGGGCTATATGGGGAAGATGTTGGTGAGTTACTAATAGGGGGACGGTGAAGTACTTTAGGTTGTGTAATGTGGAATGTGAGACAATTATTGGTGAAGGAATTGTTTTCTTGTATGTTTGCTCTACATGCTCCTATGCGAGAAGGGGAGACTACAAATGCAAATGAGGATATTTAGCTATTGATTTGTTAAGAATTTTACTGGGCCTAGGATGGCGAGTTCTTTTTCTTTTATTATTGCCCTAGAGCCGCAATCAGAGGTTTGATTGTTTGATGGAAGCTTCAGTTTGAGACATGATATATTCTAGATCACTGCAGGCACTGTTGGTGCTGCAGAAATCCAGACCCCCCTTTTTCTTCTAGTGGATGAGATAAATTTTGGACTAAGCTGTGAGTTTTGCTTGCAATTTTAAGCGTAAGCGTAAGCGTAACCACTTTCTTCTGGATAGATTTCCAGATTGGACATCTACCAATAAACTGTGCCATCTATTTTTTAAAGTGGCTTAACTCAATATAGAAAGCACAACCAGTGGCATTATGTCAATTGACTTACTTCAGATTGCAACGCTATTATGAAGTCCATCAAGCTTAATACTGCAGAATTGCTGATTGCTGATTTCACTTTCGCTGTGTACTGCAGAACAAGCCCCTAATTCCAAAGGTGGTTCTTTTATATGTTCCAGGCCTTGATGCAGCATTATATTTGTCGCAAAGGTTGCCCAATTTGGAGAAGTGCTGTGGCATCCCAAGGGCAGTTCAGGCTTTAAGGTTGGTAATATGTTGTGCTTCATTTGTATGTTACTTTGATATGTTTTGAGTTTTTTGTTTACTTTGTGATCATTTGGTTTCCCATGCTAGCTGTCGATTAGATGGCACACAAACAATTGAGACCCTTCTGACATGCAAGTTCAAAAGAAAAAGGGATGAACCTGATTTAGTCTCCGCGAGGAAAGGTATCCATCCTAGATCTGGGTTGTGCCATAATATCGCAGAAGCTAGTTTTTTGCATTCCTGAAGCTGTCCCTCCCATGTCCCATTACTCTTGTTCTTCTGTTACTTTAGTCTCCAGATTTTGCACAAATTTATGTGTCTTTCTAACTTCATAAATCACATGTGCAGATCTGACATTGTCTTTCTTGAAGGTTCAACTTGCTCATTTAGTAGGGCTGCTTGTTTCTGTTTGTTTTATTAATGTTAGTTGTTAGCTTGAAGAAAAAGTGTTTGATATATCTAGCTGTTTTATAAGCTAATAAATGTACAACTATAAACATAGGACGGGATGTGGGATTTGACCACGAAATAAAGTGAAACCTGGAACCAATTTTGAACATACTGTCCAGGCACTAAAAGCTTAGTTGGAATGCTTGGTTAGTTTTTCTCACAATTTAAATGAACAAGCTTCATGTAAAAGCTTATCGACCCAACCATCAATTTTCGAGGCTGGTAATGTTTTCGTAGGTCAGAGAACTAAAAAAACTACACCCTAATGTTGGTGCCAGTGTCACATAATTCGCCGAAACCCCCAGCGAATTGCGTTCCCGGATTGGAGTACCGCATATCAGCAACACAAATCGCTGAACCTCTTCCTAGTGCAATGCACAACTTAGGCAGCGAATTACGTTCCCGTACCCATTCTGTGTACCGAATCGTACCACCTACCATGTGACACTGGTTGGTGCGAAAAAGACATTTAGCATAATGTTGAATATCTATGTATTAATTGCTTATTTGACCTTAAACTGACAAATACATAACCAAAAAGTATGCAATCATGCCTCCATTGTCTTCTGGTGAGTCCATGTTTCAACTTTTCATTCCATGGGGATTTGATTATGTGCAATTTCCTGCGTTGCGAAAAGCTTAAAGGACTAATGTAATGGTGATCATTGATTTTGATGCCGTGAGATTCTTAATGTGCAGAATCTAGCTCTTCCTTGTCAAACTCATCGTCAACTGAGCAAATGAAGGAGTTCAATGTTGCCTATTATGTTCTTACAGAAAAACAGCTGGAAGATAATAATTATTGCCTCAATCAACCTGGTGCTTATCTGTTACCTTTGCTCCCAATATTTTTGCCTGGACATTGAATTTATCCTTAATTATATTTTATGACATCAGGTTTCCTTTGTACCCGTCCAGCACCTTCTGGGAATCCCCATGAAATGTTAGCTCTTGACTGCGAGATGGTAAGACTGGATATCAATATATCATAGCCTTTTTCACTGCAAAATGCAAATAACTCAAAAGATCTGACTCTCTTAGTTTCATCATCTGGCTTTGGTGTGATTTTCGTTGTCATCCTTGAGCATGGTTTGAAGCTAGAGCTACATGAACAGTGTTTACTAAATGGTGATTTGTCGATATTCTGGGCATTGTCTATTGCACATTGTTTCTGCTCCTCTTTTACTCTTTCCGTAAACTAGAATTGCTTAGTCTTCTTTTTTTGGGATGGAGCTGGAAAGTTGGACATATGTCTTCAAGTTGGCTTTTCCTAGAAATATAGAATAGACGAATTCACTAATCTGTTAGTCATCTTAAAATTTATACTGTACCAGTAGAAATTATGATGCAGATTAGAAAATGGGGATTAAGATAAGTGAGAGCATTAGTAACTTTTTTGTGTCACGTTTAAAGTTACAATGGGCCTGTTAGAGCTATCTTGTACGTATTATCTTCTTAATGTGACAGTTATTATGAGGATAAATCATGGACTTTAAACCAAACTTATCATTTAAACCTCACAGGATATTTATTTCTTCTTTCATGGACTTGGAGTTGCGCAATTGGTTGATGCATCAGTTTGGGATTTTCTTCCATGCTTGCTGCTACTTTGTTTCAATTGCTCGTTTCCAATTTTAGTTTGCTTTATTAGTCTTTCTTCTTGCACTAATCTTGTCAAAACGTGCTGTATTTCAGTGTATAACATGCAATGGGTTTGAGCTGACACGTGTGACGCTTGTAGATGTGAAAGGTCAGGTGTGTTTTTATGCATTGCAATGATGTTCCTGTCTTTGTAGTCAATACTAACCATATCTTTCTCGTTAGATGACAGAAGTGGTCGTCCTTTACAAACAATTGTGGAAATGATGGTCCTTTACAAGAAAAATGTGATATGATTAATGATGGTCCTTTACAAGAAAAATGTGATAAAATGTGGATATGTAGAACAAAAATTATAATAGATGGTTTCCCGCAAATTTTCCTTATTAATATTACTTTTGCTTGTATCTTTGATTCTTTGGTTCTTCTAAAAGAATAAGCTCAATAATCCCTGATTATACTTTTGTTTTATATCAATCTCAATTTAACAGTTCCTTTTTTTTCGTTATTTCTTGGAAAGAAGGGAACAAAATGGTTCTAATTTGTGTTTTTATGTTAAATGCATAAAATCCCATCTCTCATTGCCATTCCTGTGTGCATCTTTTACACGCATTTTCCCTTGTTCTAGGGACATCAATGCATATGGGTGCTTTCTCTTAAATTAAAACACAAAAAAACTCAATCTCTAGCACTCTTTTGTAAGAGCTTTGAAGCCGCGTAAATGCTTTCAAAAGCTTGATTTGAAGCTTATTTGTACTTGCAAACATCCTTGGTTTAGTTTAATACTCAAATGAATGGAAACAAAGCATTTGGTTGCTTATGAGCTGCTCATTATCATCTATAAGTAAACATTAATTTGTGATCTGTTATTATCTCTGCAATCCGGTTCGTCTTAAACAATCACTAACCCTCCTCCACCAACCCTTGCCACCTGTTCGTCAATTCCCATTTCTAATGAAGCCAAAAGATTCAGGGCTGTTTTCCCAAGCTTCTAAGAAATACTACATTTAGTGTTCTCTCCCTTGCGTCTATTCACCACCACCCCTTTTCCTCCACCTCCTCCACATTTAACTTCTAAGAAGTTGAAATGAGCTAGAAGTAGATGCTCCATTTTGTAGCTTTTCCTTCTAGCGCAACTTCCTAGAAGTCAAAATTGGAAGACAAGGTGGAGGAAGGGGGGTGATGGAGGAGAAATGTGGACAGAGAAATAGAAGTTGGGAGAAGCTTGACCAAACGGGCCTTCAGTACTACCTACTACTTGTTCTTGAAATATAATGAAGTAAATCAAAATGGCTCATCGAACTGGTTGTACTTATTTATTTCGCAGTTGATGGTCGTGACTCTTCTGATCAAGGGTCAAAGCGGAAACAACTTCTCTTTTTTTACTGAAGTTGCTTACACCTGACCTCCCTTACCTCGCATGGGCGGGAGCCTCTTTGGAGGTAGTGGGGTAATGGTTTGAGTGATGCTATGAGTTTTCTTAATCGTGTTCTAATCTACCTAAATTTATTTGTTTCGCCATGTTTGTGAACTGGCAAATTGGGTGTAGATTCTTAACTGTAGCTTCTGAATAGTCTAATTAACTCTCATAATTTATTGTATTTTTTTTTTCAGAAATCATTTCCTTCCTTTTATTTTTTTTACTTTTTATTTTATAGATTCCACTTATCCTCTTTCATTTGATTTTTGCAGGTTTTATTGGACAAGCTGGTTAAGCCATCAAACCCAATAATTGACTATAATACTAGGTAATCCTTTGACATAATACTTACTCTAATTCTTGTTTTTGGCTTACAAGTACAATTGATGCTTGATGTCTGCTGCTTAAGGATTAAAATTGTGTAGAATCCAGTGTTAGAATGTGGAACTAATTACCAATAATTGATAAAATAAAAAGGTTCCTGCATGTTTATCTTTCTCCTGTAATTGTTAAAAGAATCGAGTCAATAGATGACGTCTTTGAGACTCATGGTCTCCACTTGAAAGTTGAACCTATTTTTCCCCCTATAATAGTTGATTTTTGCAATTAAATCGTTAGTTGGAACTTTGTTCGAGTTAAGACGCCTCTGGCACATACCTCCCCCATTTATAGACTTGTATTGTGATTTGAGAAGGGGAGTTGTGCCTTACTGTGATATCTCATATGGTTTGTTTTCAAAAACTATGGGCTTTCTCTTTGTCGGATGTACTAACTTTGGACCATGTGGCTGCATGGCCTGCATTAGTCAAAAGTTTCATATGAGAGAACCATGAGTGGGTAGCTCATTGGTAAGTCCTCTGAGATCTATTCCTGAGGTCCTAAATTTGAGCCCCCTTAGGACAACTGGAGGTTTTTCTGGCCTTGTACTTCAAGGCCCATGGGATTAGTCGTGAATGGTCAATATTTCCATTTGGGAGGCTTGCATTGGATATTAAGCTCTTCAAAGCCGAAGTGTTTTGTATGAACTCTTCAAGGGGAAAAAAAGTAGTTTACTGTTAGACTGTTGATGTGGAAGAATACTTAGTCAGTTATACTGGATAGAGCCACTATTTCTATTATCTATTACAAGAACAAGAAAGACACGAGGCATAACTGGATCGAGGTTTCACTCATGTAGTTCCATTTGCTAGCATGAGAAAATTCGCTTCACCTGTTAAGTCTAGAGTCTGGACATGCAGCGGTATTAGAGTTCAAGATACTACTGTGAGGGGTGTGCATGGAGTAACTCCCTTTTGTAAAAGATTTTCCCTCCGATCTCATATCTCACAGCCTATTTTTCCAGTATGAGGAGTGTGCATGGAGTAACTCTTTTTTGAATGATGACACCCTCTGCAAACAGACACCTTTTAGCACACTTGATAAGTCGGAATCTTCTTCTTTTTTTTTTTTCTTTTTTTTTTGTCAGTTCAACTAGTTTTAGATGTGTGCTCATGAGTTTATGAACCTTGTTGAAGTAGAAACTTCTCCTCATTCATGTGGGGAACTCTGCTTGCTGAAGAGGTGTATACTTCAGAGTTCAGTGTCACCAAGGGCACGTGCTCAAGCTCCCTGTGCTTCAGCCTGGGTGCTATACTCCCATCTTCTTCTTTTTTTTATTTGGGTGGGGGGGGGGGGGGGGGTACGGCCTGTGAGTCCTTGATCTAAACTCTGAAGCCTAATAATTACATGGTTAATAAAGAAATTTTTTCTAGTGAACTTTGCTAATGTTATGAGTATATTTTGGGCAAGGTTTATTGAATTGTTGTGGGAACTTTCTTTGCAGATACAGCGGAATCACAGCTGAAATGTTGAACGATGTGACTACAAGCCTTGAGGACATTCAGGTTCAGTATCCCTTTTCCTCTTCATCTTTCTTGTACCTGATTCTTACCTTATTGTCAATGTGTTCTCAAATGCAGGAAGAGTTCTTGAAGCTGGTTTACAAAGAAACCATACTGATTGGACATTCATTAGAGAATGACTTATTGGCATTAAAAATATCCCATCATTCAGTTATCGATACTGCAGTACTTTACAAGCATCCACGTGGAGGCTCATATAAAACAGCTCTTCGGGTGCTTGCTAGGAAGTTTCTTTCTAAAGAGATCCAAGATTCAGGAAGTGGCCATGACAGCATAGAGGATGCTAGAACAGCTTTGGAACTCGCTTTACTAAAATTCAGAAACGGCAAGTGGATTTTTTCTTTTACTATAATATTCCAGAGTTTGATAGAGTTGGTGACAGTAATGGAGAACCCAGATGGTGTAGGGAGGGAAGGTTTTAGGATGGGTTCTACCAAGATTTTTCAAACCTCAAGTCAGGCATGTATTTGTGTTTTGCTGCACTTGTTAGAACAGAGCAGGTTCTAATAATAATTCTATATATCTAGTGGGTTGGCTTCAAAACTGTGAGGAGGCTCTGTTTTAATGGTGAGAAAATTGAGTCTGCATTTGGCAACTTGCTTCTTTCTGTTTGTCCTTAACCGGGTTTCTCAAGTTATCTGTAGGATTATATTCAAGCATCCCCAATTGCTATCTTAAGGGTGTTACTCAAAAGCTCTGCGTCCCAAACTAAATGTATCACTCGTTAATGAGAAAGCCAAAGCCTTTAGGATAAAATGAGAGTTAAAAGTTATCTTTGGACTAAGTTGATTAACATTCATTACGGCTGGAGTAGTTATTTACTCGAGAGTATATGTAGGGTATATTTTGGTAGATTACTAACAGACACTGTAGTAGTCTATATGAAAAAAGAGGCAGCTTCTTGCTTAGAAATTATTATTGGTATTGGTATTAAAAAAATAAAAATAAATCATGGGAGAAATTTGAATTACTGGGCATGGGTGCCTGTACAGATTTATGCTTTTGAAGGTTTGTAATGTTGATAGTTTGATACTATTGCCTGCAAGTTGCTTTCATGCACATTATCTGTGTTATCTTCACCTTTCTTTTTGTTTTGTTTATGTTATTATATGCAGTGTGAGTTTTTTGATCTTAATGCATAGCTTTTATTCTTCCTGATTTTAGGTCCTGAATTTGGCTCAGTAGGACAATTCACCAGGAAGAAACTTCTTACTGTGTTAAGTGAATATGGAAAAACATCATCATTTATTGATGATGTTTCCATTGTGACGCGTTATGCTTCTGGGACATGTAATGCTTTGCCTGTCTCATCTGATGATGAAGCACTCTCTAAAGCTGCCAAAGAGGTACTTAATACATAGTGCCTTTTATTCTGATATTTAAATTTGCATTAACTGACCTTTTAATTGTGCTTTCAGGTAAAGAAAAACAAGGTGCATTTTGTTTGGACTCAGTTTTCGGAGATAAATTCCTATCTTAAGAAACAAGTGGACGACGAAGAAAAATTTAATGCAAGGCTTGCAGGATTGACATCATTGCTTACATGTCAGAACAAGTCTTCTGCCAGAAAGGGCATAAAATGTAGTGTACCACCAGAGCTTAAAAAGACCCTAACTCACACAGATTCCAGAATTTATAAACTTTATTCAAGCTTACCCACGAATACTATGCTCATCGTATTCACCGGTCAGGGAGACACAGCAATAATCAGCAGGTATTTTTTCGTCACAGCTGAATTTTGTCTCCCCCCCCCCCCCCCCCCTTCCACAAGGCAATGTTCCCCTGCTGTAGAGTTGCTACAACAAGAACAGCCCAGCCCAGTAAGTATTCCACCAAGGGTGAGGTCTGGGGAGGCCAAGATGTACGCTGTTTTACACCTGGCTAGTCACCTAGTAGATTGACTAGAGAGGTTGTTTCTGATAGACCCGCAAAATGAATGAAAGAAAGAGTGAGCGAGTCAATGAACTGTTGTAGAGGTGCTATAATAAGTAATTACTTGCTCATGCTGCATGCTGACACTTAACTAACAGTACAACTCATGGTTTTCTTTTATGAAAAAATTACTAGAATTCAGTTAAGCAAAAAATACAAGAATCTAGGTTATTGCTGATAACATATTTGGTCACAGCAGTTCAGACTGCTATTTTTGAATTGGTAGTCATTCCTAGTTAGTTACATACTCTCTCCACATATCCCTTGGCCTCGGTACTACATGGAAATGGACATGTTTTGTTCGTATTTTGACTTCAGATATATTTCTAATTTTAATGTTACAATCACTGCCCTCCACCATTATCTTCACTAGCGGAAGCTGTCCCCTCAAGCTTCCCCCTCTTCCAACAACCAGTGCGTAGTGGTCCAATGCTGTGATTGTCATTATCCTTGGCCACATCCTTCATTGATGCCACTTTCCTTGGTTAACCCCAATGCTTTCCTAGCCAGTATTGCTATCTCCATTCCAGTTCTGCTGCTGCAAGTCTTCAACTATCCAATAAGCAGCCCCAGTTAAGCTTTTTCCGCAAACATCTTGTCAATTTGAAAATAAATTTTCAGCTAGTGATGACTATTGTGGTGGTGTTCATATTTGAGGACGCCTTTGGTGATCTCTTGGAGATTACAGCTCTTGTATAAGGCTACTCTTTTCCTCCGAGATGACGAGAAACTGAGAGTCATAATTGGTAACAGTGTCCAGCAGAAACTGTATTTTTATCATCCCAACATGATTTTCTTCCTTTAATATAGCAACTTTGGATAGCTTTCCTGTTTTTCATTGTTTTGATAAAACTGTCCCTTATTCGCCTGTCTTACTCATGCTTTCATATGTCAATATTCTCTTGCATGTCATTGCAGATTGCGGAAGATGCTAGAGGAGCAAACTAAAACCACTTTGTCTCGGGAGGAAATCTTAAAGATCTTGGAAGATCAGCAGGCCCAAGCTGAAGTAGCATTGTGTTTTGTCGGTATAAAGCATTGAAGTTACATATATGCAATCGTGATTGTTGCCATTAATTTGTATTCCTTCTGTATAAAACTGTAGGTTCTCTACCCCAGAAAATATAGAATTGGGAAGCATTTTATAGTGTTGATAGAGCGCAAAGTCAAATTTGTAATAGTTCAGTTTTGTCAAATAGATATGGTAGACAAAGTTATACACCTTGTGCTTGAATTTAAAGAAACGACCACCGAAAGTGAAGCAATGGTGCTTTTCTCCAGTGACTCCCATGAGCTTTTTGCCAACCCTGTTGAAAACGAGTTGCAGCAGTTTAACTTAGAATAAGAAAAATCAAACACCATTATCCAGAATATCAGATCATCCAAATTTGTAAGCTATAGCTAATCTAAGTCAGATTAAATGACTTTGCAGCACAATTGGAGGATTTTTCTCTCTTTTTTTGTTTTTGTTTTTTGGGGCTTTTGCACAATATACCATACTTGTTTACCTCATTCTCTTATTTAGGCTGAGCACAACATCATTAATGACGTGATACTTGTGTGCACAACTGCACATCAACCACCATATACCTAAGTGTATTTCGCGCGTTGACTTTTTTTCATGGTTTCATTGGTCACCGATGTTTATGCTTCAAACAGGTCTGATCATTGAAGCAACGTTGACGAGAAAAATTGGAAAGCAAAGTATTGACACTAGAATAACTAAACTGTAAAGTCAGCAAATTAGGGGTAGTATGTTGAACTGCAAATGGGCATATCCCACTACTAAAGACAACAATCTGCAGTTCAACTACAATAAGGTTACATCTTAAACATAGAACTCAACTATCATTCTTATTACAAAGTGACTTAAATTATACAGACCCCTTGGACAGAGAGACTCAAAGGGAAGAATTGTATACAGCGTCGCACGGGCTTGGTTTGCCTTGCATCTGGAATTTCATGACCAAGCTGATGCAACAACTAAGGTTTTGTCTTCCCACCCAAAATAAAGTGTGTCCATTTCCTCTTTCAACTTGTAACTGTAGCAGTATTGTGTTTCAATAAGCTGCTGAATCATATCACTGACATTCTTGCTCATCGGTTGAGAGTTGAAACCCGCCATTAACATCCTGGCCCTCCATTTCCCTGCAACCTCATAACGCTCAATCCTCTCCTCCCCTTCACAAGCGATGATGTTCACAATGTCACGCGCCAAGCACTGCTTCTCAACATTCACACGATCCTGACTAGTTCTAGGAAGGGTAGCATCAAGAGACTCGTAAATAGCAGCGTAATAACTGTAAGCCTCAGCAAACCTAGAGAGAAAAGGGGTAGTGTTTGTGTTCACATCCTGCTCAACTATGGTTACTAGTTTAGGATTTAGGCTCTTGACCATTCGAAGAAGTTGATCTCGCAGGTTGATTGTTGAAACACTCTCATCAGGCATGTGGTGAAGCTGGAAGGCAAAGTTAACCACAAGGGCTTCCCCAGCTCGGCATTCTAACATTGCTGGGGTGACAAGTGGAGTTCTTGCTGGTACTGCTTTGAACTCGAATGGCACACCAACTACTTCGGCCAGTGCTCCCAACCTTTGCCCGATGTTTCTAAGTCCACCAATAGGGCGCTGAACTGATTCAGGATCATCAACCCCAGTCAACCTTAAGTGGGTTGGCTTGCCACTTTGTTTAGCAAGGGATTGTATCAGATTTATGTATTGATTTCCTTGGTTTATGTCAAAATCTATAATGTGTACCTCCTTTTCGTTCCTAATTGCCTCCATAATAGCTGCATTTGCTGCCATAAACCCAAATTTAAAACATGGGCATACCTCAAATAGGACTTGCATCGCTGCAAGCCTATCAAGTGAAGGCGGCTCTTTGCATGTCAAAGCTCTGTAAAGAACTTTACCCGATGAAGCCAAACGGGCAGCAAGGCCTTCTACCATGTAGGCTGCTATCCTCTGGGAGGGATCCCCTTGGATGGAAACCATCTGTCTAAGCTCACTGATCATAGTAGCAGCTTCTTCGAGATTTCCCTCTGAAATTGTAGCTGCGCAATCAAAGAGCAGCTGCTTGGGAGTACGAGAAGAAGGGAGTGAGACCTCTTTGCTGCTGCTAATGCTGCTCAAGTTTGAAGACTCTGAGGAGGTAGACTCTTTCGGTGAGTCATGGAGCATCATGTTGCTCAATGGACCTGCTGCCCACTCTTCATCAAGCTCCATGCTGCGCCGAGGCCCAATTACAACCTCATCATCTTCATCATCCTCGTCATCAAGCAGGGCATGCTCCAATTCTTGAAGCTTTAGCCTCATCTGACCTTCATCATATTCAATTGCATCAGGACACTGACTTACCAAGTAATCCAGTTCGTAATTTGTTGGGTAAGAATTCTCATCATGTCTTGTTGCACTCAAAGGATGAATGAGCTCTTCTGATGGTGAGTCCATGAAGAACTTCGGATCATAACTTGGACCATTAAAAGATTCGGTCATGTACATGATGTTGTGCTTGTCAGAGCCATAAAGTTGAGCAGACAACCCAGAGCTGTTATTACCTCCTTGCAGTGAATAGAGCTTAGGATTTCCATATGAAGTTGTCGACATATCTGCGGATGTAACTAAAGACATGATCCTGCTTCTTAACTATTATCTAATTCTTGGGGTGGAATGTCGTATCCAAAGGCGAACAATTAAGCACAGAAATTCTCTTGTATATACTCTTGATGCCAAATACCCTTTTCAAGGTTGATCATGTATGGTTGCAATTTCCATGTTGCATTTGAGATTCCCTATCACTAAATGATAATATATTAGGAAACATAATAAAATAAGGCTTCAACTACAGCAAATCCAATTATATATTTATCAGGATCAAGTAGCAGAAATTAAAAACCGCGTAAAAGGGTAGAACCTAGTGCAGGCTTGTTCTCTTGCAAGATCAATATGTTGATAAAATAATCAAAGTAAGCATGTAAAACACAATAGGTAAATAAGTCATTCTCATCTGGTTTCTGACACTATAATGTGCTGTCATTTCAAGAAAGCTAAGCCACTGGTGCTGAAACATTCCAAGTTTGATTCTGTTTAACATTATCGTTCTTTTTGAAGTGTTAAGACTTCAACTATCTATATGCACTTTGCTTTATACCAGTGCTTAAGGAAATGGGAAGCAAGAACAGCTGAAGAAGATTATCCTAAACAATTCCTAAGATCGACAGCGACAAAAGAACAATTGTTGCTAACAGCATCCTAAACTGGCAAGGCAACTAGAAAGTAAGAGCTGCAAGACTGTCATCCAACTTAACTACCAAAAATATATAATCAAACCTTAAAAACTACATTCCACCACAATGCTCAATCCATAACCCCTAATAACACTTAAATCAGCATATAACAAGGCCAAAGAGACTTTATTTATTTATTTATTAGCGTAATTTCATTAATTATAAAATCTTCCTGCAACATAAGGCCAAAGAGACTTAAAGATCATGATTCTCATGAATTGTTAAAATGAAATAAAACTTGAGAACCAGGGAAAATGGAAGAAAACCCAAAAGAAAACATCGATTAAAGCATGGATTATACACTTATCAAAAAAAGAATAAGCACGGATTATACAAGAAATCATGTGTAGAACATGTGATTGGTACATCAATTGCCAAACACAAACATAGTTCACAAGACAACAGAATCATACAGATGATTTTGGATAAGCAGATCTTTGGAAATACAAATTAAGAAGAAGAAAATAATATTCTGAAAGCAAAAGCTTATAGTTATACCTGAAGCAAGACCCAGAATTACAAGGCTCCTGAAAAATCAACAGTAAACCCAGAAAGACAGAGAAAAGCTTCAGAAATATATTTGTTTTGTAATAGTAGAGAGAGAGAGAGAGGTAGAAGGGAAAAGAAAGAGCTTTGGTATTGACTATAATCACTATATGAAGAAAATATCCCCTGCCAAAATTGATAAAATACACAGTAATGTTACCTTAAATAATTCAGGATGAGATGAGGTAGGTTTGGTACAAGAGCAATGGAAAATGAGAACACAGGACAAACTTGTCTATCAATAAATAAAAAAATATGAAAAAAGGGCTAATAGTGGAAAACCAAGAAAAATATGGGACTTTTTATTGGATTAAAATTAAGACATGCTCAGGTGTTGAGAAAGTTCAAAGCTTTTTACTGTACTTTTTAGCTACCAAAGTACCAAGTCTAAACAACTTTATGATTTTATGAATATATCATTTACTACCCAATTAAATATTGGAAGACCCAACATGAGGAATTGTCAAATCTTCTGGAATCCAAGAGTAGAAGAGGATAAAGTTCTGATCAAATGAGCGTGTCTAGGTTATGTAGACACCTTTTATTCTTAAGGTCTCAAGTTAGACACTTGAGACTCATATTTTTCTTCAATCATGGGCAACACTCATTTTAGCCCAAGTGATTTAGATACAAGATGTGAGATAATTTGTACACATCTCCTATCTATTCAACTTTAAGCTATTCAAACGGATTGGAGTTTTGGACACGAAATGAGTTGATTAGGTGGAGGACTGGAGGTTGAATTCTTACCTTTAAAAGATAAAAAAAGAGGTTATGATTCGTAAGAAAAAGACGTACCCATTTGATCTCTCTTTCGCTTTCCTAAAGGTTTCTTATGAAATCGCCTCAATAAGAAGCCACCTCTATAACCAAGCATGACATCAACATGCTTATTTGAGGCGCGTTACATTGAGATCGTCTCATATGAGTTTTTTTAAATCTCCTTTAAGTGAACAAAAGATAATCATATCTGCAATTTGTCTTGTAACGAGTTTTTATTTGTGTGTGCTAATTAAATTGTATGCACATATAACGCGTACCACCAACTTATCTGACCAAATGGTTTCCTGCACCAAAAGAAAGAGCACCGAGTATAAATTGATTTGTGGGTTGTTGTAAGTCAATCTCATTTTCCCATTATCATTGCAATCATCACCGTTAGTCCATGGATGGACGGTAGATTATGGATTGTCAATATTATCCACTAGAATACTTGTTTTGTTTGCTGGTAGATTAGTCAATTCATTATGGTTATATATTTGACTCTTTGGCATCATCTTAACTCAAGTTAAGGTCCTACTCAGCCAAGAAAAGACTGAAAACAAGACGGGTAAATTAAGGCTTGATTATGTCTTCCACCCACCTTATCTTTTAGAGCTTAATGGTTAATTACGTAAATTTAGTCCTGAAATAGGTAATTATTTCCATGTTAACTTTTTCCACTTGAAAAGGTTTTTTTTTCTTTTTCTTTTTCTTTTTCTTATCTTCTTTTCTAAAGTGGGCATTGTCATTGCAACTTGTCCTATTAAGTTTCGAGAAAAAGGATGAATGTCTAATGTGGGCTACTTAAATGTACTAATAGTTAACTAAGTGTGAAACTGAGATGATTTTGAGCTCAAGCTTGAAGAACAGAATGTATTGTGAGAATGAGAGAGGAGAGAGAAGTAACTGTCAATCCTCTGATTAATATTGAGTGATTGCAGAACTGAATTGATGAAAAAGAAATGTACAGTGAGCTATGCTATATACACAGGTTACAATGAGCTAAGCTTAACTAACTCTAATAACCTACGTAGTCGTGTAACAAACTATTGTAACAGACTTTGTTCTAACAACCTATCTAGTTGAGGTGGCAAATGATGAAATAAATATACATATGAAAAGATTTATTCAGTAAAGTTAGGTAATTCCAACACCCCCCTCAAGTTGGAGGGTGTGGAAAGCCCCAACTTGGACAAAAATCTGTAATGCAAAGGACATGGTAAGCTCTTGGTGAAGATATCAGCCAATTGATTAGCAGTATTACGCACATGAGATAAGCTAATAATTCCTTCTTGCAATTTCTCTCTGACAAAGTGGCAATCAAGCTCAACATGCTTGGTGCGCTCATAATAAATAGGATTTTTGGCAATATAAATAGCAGCTTGACTGTCACATTTCACAGGCACATGAGCAACATTAGGAATTGTGAAATCATGCAGGAGCCTAGTAAGCCAGGCAAGCTCAGCTGTCACCCTTCTCATTGACCTATATTCTGCCTCAGCTAAGCTCATCAATGATACAGTAGCTTGCTTCTTGCTATTCCAAGAAATAGGATTGCCTCTTAAGAGTATGAAATAACCACTAACTGACCTCCTTGTATGAGGACATGAGGCTCAGTTAGAGTCACAATAAGGCCTAGTGTGTGTGAGATAATTTAATTTGCCAACTAATTTCCTATACATGCTAAGATCAGCAATAGGAGTGTCTGTATCTGGCCTGAGTTTCAAATTAGTCTCCAGGGGACACTGTGTAGGAGCAACATCAGAAACATCAAATTCTGGTAAAAGCTCCAGAGTAAACTTTCTTTGGGTGAGAATAACACCATGAGGCTCTTGCAAAATTTCAATGCCAAGGAAGAAATTCAGAGAACCAAGGTCTTTGATCTTTAAAGTAGAATCTAGAAAAAATTCAAAGCTATTATTTCTTCAGGGTGATTCCCAATGACAAGTATGTCATCTACATACACTGCCACAAAAACAATACTTGGTCCCTTGGCCTTGTGGAACAATGAATAATCATTCTTGGACTGCATATAACCCATACTCTTCAAAGCAGTGGATAACTTGGCATGCCATTGTCTAGAAGCATGTTTTAGGCCATATAAAGATTTCTTCAATCTAAGAACTTTAGTAGGATCAGAAAGAACCCAGCCAGGGATGGTTTCATGTATATCTCATCATTCAAATCCCCATGTAAAAATGCATTATTAACATCAAGTTGATACATAGGCTATTTCATCTTAACTGCTGTAGCAATCAAACTCCTAATAGTTGTCAACTTGACAATTGGAGAAAATGTCTCATTATAGTCTATGTCAGCCTTTTGAGTATAGCCCTTGATGACTATCCTTCCCTTGCATCTTTCCAAAGTACCATCAACATTTTTCTTGACCTTTATAAACCCACTTACTACTGATAGATTTCTTTTCTTTTGGTAAAACAACCTCTTCCCAAGTGTTATTAGCCTCTAGGGCATCAAACTCTTTTTGCATAGCTTCCTGCTAAGTAGGTATAGCTGCTGCCTCATCATAACTAACAGATTCATGCATTTCATTGACAATAGAAAGGAACTGCTGAACGCTGATTATGAGGTGAAAGGGTGAAAAAACAGTTGTGACTAGGTAAACAACAAGTGGAAGTAATAGTATGGACAATCAAAAGCACAATTGAAAGAATCATTTGCTGTAGGATCCAGGGCTGCATGACTGCATACATAATCATCAAGATATGAAGGTTGTTGAATAGTTCTAACAGACCTTCTTGGGACATATGATTGACATTGAGACTGACTGACTGACTGAGATTGTGTTTGAGACTATGTCTGACACTGAGACTGACTGACTGAAATTGTGTTTGAGACTGTGTCTGACACTGAGACTAACTGACTGACTGAGAGGCTGTTTGAGACTGACTGTGTGAAGAAGGAAAAGATGGAATATGAATAGGTGATGAGGAAGATTGAGATGGAGGAGATGGTGGAGAATGAGGTGGTGGGGAGACAGGAACTGGAGGTGAATGGATAGGGTCAGAGGCAACATCTGTGATGTCAAATGGAGTGTGATTGGGGAAGGGTAAGAAGCTAGGGCTATAAGACATGGAAGGAAATAAGGTCTCATGATAACATCTCTGGATATTTGAACTTTGTTTGTGTCAAGGTTGAAAAGCTTATAAGCTTTCCTGCCTGAGGGATAACCAATGAAGATACATGGTGATGCTCTGGATTTGAATTTATCTCTTCCTTGCTTGTGAGTAGCAGCATAGCAAAGGCAGCCAAAACTTTTGAGATGGGAATATGAAAGTGGTGTGCCAAATAACAACTCAAAAGTTGATTTATTGTGTAAAATTTTGAGGGAAAATCTATTTATGAGATAAGTAGCTGTGAGGATACAATCACCCTAAAAAATGATAGGGAGTTTGGATTGAAAGAAAAGGGCTCTAGCAGTTTCAAGAATATGTTTGTGTTTTCTCTCCACAACCCCATTTTGCTGTGGTGTGTCTCTAACACTGGTTTGATGAAGAATCTCTTTTGACTGGAAATAAGCAGTAGCTGTTGTACTAGAACCTAGCTCAAGAGCATTGTTTTATCTGTAGGTTTGAACTTTCATATGAAACTGAGTGTCAACCATTTTAGTAAAGGTTTGAATAATAGGAAAGACATTATTCTTGGTTTTCAACAAATGAGTCCATGTTGCTCTACTATAGTCATCAACAATGGTTAAGAAATAATGGTAACCACCATGAGTGGCTGTGTGATATGGTCCCCAGACATCAATGTGAACAAGAGCAAAAATATGAGAAGATTGAGTTTGACTGTGAGGGAAGGGTAATCTATGCTGTCGAGCTCTAGGACAAACATCACACCATTCAATAACATTTATTTCATTACCAGGAAAAAATGACAATTGTTTAAGTTTATACAATGGTAAATGACCTAATCTCTAGTGCCAAATTTCACCATTTGGCTTATTAGAAACAGAATTATAGAAACTTTCTTGAGGAAAACTAACAGGTAAATCAGCTAGATTACATGAAATTTCTAACTGATCAGAATTGGCAGGGAAATTCACATGATTATTAGCTAGATTACTCTTGGTATCTAACTGAATGAGAGAAGTTTTACATGAAACAAAAGCTGCAGATGAAGGAGCAGCAGGGGACTTTACATCAGAATGCATTTGATTATGCAGAAGATACAACCCTGAATGTGTTTTACCAAACACCAGAGGCCTCTTCATTGAAGGGCCTTGAAAGTAACCGTTTGAATTAGTGAAGATAGCATAGGAAAATGCTTGTTCACAAAGTTTCCCTACTGAAAGCAAATTATATTTGAACTGTGGCACAAATAGCACATCATGAAGCATTATTTCAGCATGAATTTTGACAGATCCAATTTCATGAACAATAAGTTTCTGGCCATTAAGTAAGGTAACATGATAAGGTCTAGGCAAGGTTTGTGTTTTGGTAAAAAGGTTTCGATTATAACACATGTGGTAACTTTTCCCAGTGTCAATAATCCAGGTATAATCAGCAGACCAACCACTACAACAAAAACATTTACCATGCCAATTATGACTAGAACAAGCAAAGATACCTGAAAAAGTTGCAGCACTGAATCCTTGACCATTAGGTCTAGCAGGATGTGAATGAGTTCCAGATTGTCCTCCAGCTTGTATAGTGTTCAGCATTGAAATAATTTGACTCAGCTGATCTTGAGAAACACCTTGAACACTACTGCCAGAATTACCAGAAAATCCTTGAGTACCATTGCCAGAATTACCAGAAAAACCTTGATTGCCAGAAAATCCTTGATTGCCAGAATTAATATGAGAAGTATTCAGAAGAAACTCTTCACCAGTTTCACTACTTTCAGTTCCATCTTGATCACACATTACATGCTCAGCCATATTCTTTCCCTTGGTAAACTTGAAATCCTTAGGAAATCCAATTAATCTGTAACATTTACTAGCAATATGACCTGTTTTCTTGCAATGATTGCAAATAATCTTTTTGCTGTCATTTTTGTACTTCTGAGAATTGTAATTCTGATTCAGAAAACCTTGTGAATTCTGATGTGAAACATACATTCAGGCAGAATCACTAATAAACTGAGAAGCAGATTGTACCTCTCTTTGCTTTTCTTCCTGAATTAATAAAGCATAAGCTTGACCAATGGTAGGCAAGGGTTTCATCATCAAGATGTTTCCACGAGCTGAATTATAATCACTATTAAGTCCTATCAAGAATTGAACAAGTCTTTGATCCTCATTGAACTTCTGCAAAGTTTTAGTAGCTCCACAAGAACAGATTGGTAGTGAAGAAAGAGTATTGAGCTCATCCCAATTTCTCTTCATTTTTGGGAAATAATCTGCTACATCATTTGCACCTTGTCCTGACAGTCGAATATCCTTCTCAAGTTGACAATCGAACAGATTGGTAGTGAAGAATGAGAAAGGAGAGAGAAGTAACTGTCAATCCTCTGATTGAGTGATTGCAAAACTGAATTGATGAAAAAGAAATGTACAGTGAGCTATGCTATATCCACAGGTTACAATGAGCTAAGCTTAACTAACTCTAACAACCTAAGCAGTCGTGTAACAAACTATTGTAACAGACTTTGTCCTAACAACCTATCTAGCTGAGGTGGCAAATGAAGAAATAAATATACATATAAAAAAGATTTATTCAGTAAAGTTAGGTAATTCCAACACTAAGGGGTAAGAAAAAAAACATATATTTTGACTGATTTGAGAGCCTTTTTTTCTTTCTTTTTGAATATCTCTTGGTTAAACTTCATGAAAAGATTTGGGGTAATGGTATGGTACTGTAAACTATAAACCATTGGAGTCACCCTCTAATATTTTTAGTGTCATCACTATCAATCCATTAAATTATTTTTAGGGTGTGTTTTTTAGAGTTTACCTCATCAGTTCATTTCAGTTCATGGGTGATCTCGTGTTAGTTCAGTGATTTTCAATTCACTTCAGTGATGTTCACTTTAAAAACATATATTTTGTCTCACATACATATTAAATGGTGTTTGGTTTATTTTAGTGGTGTTCATTTCAGTCCAGTGGTTTCCATTTCAGTTTAGTGGTGTTGAATTCAGTTCAATTCAGTTCAGTTCATTCGAGTGTTGTTTAATCCATTTCAATTTAGTTCAGTTCAGCTTAGTTTTAAAGAACAACACACCCTTAACGTATGGACATTGAAGACTGGGAATCACCTAGGAAACAAAATGATGTCACCATTTAATTCAAAAACAGTTAGTTGCTAGGCTTTGGTGACCCTTTTATTTAAAGGAAGTCACCCCTAAATTAGGTAGAAGTTGCTATAAACTGAATGTCCAAGACACTATAATAATATTAATATATAGGAGTCACCTTAATAATAAATTATTATGCTTGAAAGTGAACATATTAAGAGATTGAAACATTATTTGTTTACAACCTTATTAGTGAAATAAATCACTTCAAATGATAGTAGATTTGGCCAATTACTTTTTGCAAAATAGGTTACTTTTAATTAATAAATTGGAGTCACCCTCTAAAACTTAGAATCAAGAAATCATTCATTCAACTCTCAGGAAGTAACTCTCAGGAACTCTAAGGAAATAATTCGTTACAAAAAAACTCTAAGGAAAAGTGATTGATCACCCCTTCATTCTCCATACCAAAAGTGACTTTCATTATTACTTTGATTGTATGTCCAATTTCGTTCTACGTGTCTATTATATGGTAGAATTCAATTGGTCACATTGATAAGAAAAAAAACTAGCATTCACTATGCATGTGCGTCAGATTTTGAGTTCAGATTTTGAGTCATTGAGTGCTCGTTATTTTCGACTGGGAACTGGGTGAAATTGGGCGAAACTGATGAAAACTGGTAAGTCTAACTGATAACTGGGAGAAACTGGGTCAAACTGGGCAAAACTGGAAATTTTATATTTTCCAGTGTTTAATAATAATAATAATAATAATAATAATAATAATAATAATAATAATAATAATAATAATAATAATAATAATATTATTATTATTATTATTATTATTATTATTATTATTGATGACTGAATCAAGCCGTCCCCGACACTTGATGACTGAATCACGTCGCCGAGGACGTCGACAACTTTAGTGGGAGAGAATGTTAGGTTCCGCCCTTCCCACCTTGTAATTTACAGCTTTCCTTTACTTTCCTTGCATTGTAACATGTCTCTAAGGCGCTTCCTGCGTGTTGATCCTTGGACATGTCTTTACGCTTTCTAGTTCTTTTCTAACATGTCTCTAAGGCGCTTCCTGCGTGTTGACCCTTGGACATGTCTTTAAGCTTTCTAATTCTTTTGCTTTAGGAGTAGATGTTGAGTATGAAAGTTATGCACTCTTGATGTATACTCCTGTCAGAATGAATAAAGCTCTAAGGACTCTTTATGGGGGAAGCAGTTCTATGCCCGAACCAACAAACGCCACTACTACGAACTCATCGATGTAGCCATCCACCACCTAATTAGGTCTCCCCCTAATTAGGAATTTCTCCATTATCTTGGCTCATAGGACGGCTCAGCATCCGAAACACTCTCCCTCTCACAAGCTCTCTTTGTGGCTAATTAACGGCTTGCTCTCTTAGTCTTACCGTCCTCTCTGTCGCCTCTCATTGTGGTTACCGTGCCCTTAAATAGGGCTCACGGCACACCTAACAACTTTTCCGTCACCTGCTTATAAACTTTGCTAAAGAGATAATTTACCTTAAAGCAAACACCAAGTCCAAAAGCCCATTATGGACTTGCGCATATCACAGCAACCGAAGTCCAATTCGGTTTGCTTTATTTCCCCTTTTTTTTCTTTTTCTTTTTATCTTTTTAGTGTTTTTACAAGTTGGGATACCAACCCAACAATTCTTGTTGAACAAACTCAGATCCGCTTTTTGTTCCAATGTCCATCAACATGAACTCACCATCACCGGATTTTCTGTGTGTGTCTTCATCTCTCATACCATGAGTGCTCCCAAGATCACAAACCATCAGCATATAACGTGAAAAACCCAATCGGGTAAAAACCACAGGCCATACCGACAATTAATCCACTAACAAATCAATAGTGATTACAATGTCAAGCCAGATAACACATCTACAACCAAGTATATACTACCCAACTCCTATGAATGCGGCCAAGTACAATATTGATACCACCCGATCAATACTACTACCAAAATCACTAGGACTGATACAAATACCTGTTGTAAGAACCTGTTGATTTTATGTCCGAACCAACAAACGCCACTACTACGAACTCATCGATGAAGCCATTCACCACCTAATTAGGTCTCCCCCTAATTAGGAATTTCTCCATTATCTCGGCTCATAGGGCGGCTCAGCATCAGAAGCACTCTCCCTCTCACAAGCTCTCTTTTGTGACTGACTAACGGCTTGCTCTCCTAGCCTCGCCGTCCTCTCTATCGCCTCTCACTGTGGTTACCGTGCCCTCACATAGGGCTCACGGCACACCTAGCAACTTTGCCGTCACCTGCTTATAAACTTTGCTAAAGAGATAATTTACCCTAAAGCAAACACCAAGTTCAAAAGCCCATTATGGACTTGTGCATATCACAGCAACCGAAGTCCAATTCAGTTTGCATTATCCCCCCCCCCCTCCTTTTTTTTTTTATCTTTTTGGTGTTTTTACAAGTTGGGATACCAACCCAACAATTATTAGGATCATTTCCAGTAAACATTATTTCAACTTTGTATTTCGAATCTATCGACGCTTCTTCATAAGTTAACATCTTTGCAAATGTAGGAAACCGTCAATTAAAACACATAAAATTAATTAATATAACGAAATTAAATGAATCGAATAATATCGATTTATGTTTGTAGATCGAAACGTAGCTAACAAGTTAACAACTAATTATCAAAGCCAAGACACATTAGCAGAAAAACACCAAAACTAATGAAAGAGAGATTGCAAGTGTAGATAATCTTAGGTTTCGTGAGATTCAGTTGACTTTCACGTAACTTAACTTAACTTAACTGAATTTAAAGACACTGAACTGAACTTAATTGCTCTGAACAAAACTGAATTATAATAATAATAATAATAATAATAATAATAATAATAATAATAATAATAATAATAATAATAATAATAATAATAATAATAATAATAATCTGAACTGAACTGAACTGAAGTGCACTGAACAAAACTTAATAATTTAAGTAAAATTAAGTTGAATCAAACAGAGTCTTAATAGCATGTTAGATTTTACTTAATAAATTAAGAATAAAGCAAAGCACTAGAGAAAATAAAAGAGTTGAAGAGATGAACCCATTGCACAAATTAAGAGCGCTAAGAAGAAAGCAAGCTTGGGTAGCTGGAACATGAAAGCCTTCTCCATTGTTTATTCTTCTTAATTGAATTAATTAGTAGGGCTATTACTGGTTGTGGTAGTGCTTTGTGATTAGTCATGCCTGCAATGTACATC
The DNA here is from genome assembly GCA_038025085.1 of Tetragonia tetragonoides. Classification (NCBI taxonomy): domain Eukaryota; kingdom Viridiplantae; phylum Streptophyta; class Magnoliopsida; order Caryophyllales; family Aizoaceae; genus Tetragonia; species Tetragonia tetragonoides. The sequence goes on along the minus strand of CM076140.1, from coordinate 14,017,462 downwards.
TATTTATAGTGCTGTCTGTCGCAATCTTGTTTAGTTTTTTTTTTGTTTTTTGTTTTTTATGGAATAATTTTGGTAGTTGCATAATTTTTGATCAGCGTCGTCCCAAGCGTTTTAGGGGCCTTAGGGCGAAATAAGAATGAGGGCCCTTACGCAAAAAAAAAAAAACAAAAAAAAAAACAAAAAAAAAAAGTGAGAAATGGAAAAGCTGTTGTATTTGGTGTATGTTAAACACGACTTGAAACTACAAGAAAGTTTTAAAAATTATGTACATAGAAATTTTGTTTAATTAGAATAACAATGTACTAGTTATTCGATCTTAAAGCCCACTTCCTACAAGATTTACATAATTTTCTATATATTTATTCTTTCTTTCACTATTTTCCTAAGATACATTTTGGATGATTCCAAATATTAATTACTAATTTACTATATACGATTTATCAAAAAAACTTGGTAAGGGCATATTCAAGGATTCGACTTCAATTTAGTGTGTATATAGTACATATGTTTATCCTTTTTTTATTTATTAAATAACTAAAAAAAGTTGGAGTGAGAATGATTTTTTTTTTTTTTTTATAAGATAAAAAGGAGAACCACATCATAATTGATTGATCACAAGCTAAAAAGGCAAAGCAAGACTTGAACTCAGGTTAAGTCAGCGCTTGCAACTCTATGCTTTAGAGCTTCAAACCAACAAGCTAGAATTATTGTCATGTTAAAATATTGTAAACACTTAATTATATAATGTTTTTTTTTTTATTGGGCCCCTTTAATTGTTGGGCCCTAGGCGGTCGCCCTTGAGGCCTATGCCTAGAGACGGGCCTGTTTTTGATGATTGCTCGAACATTTTTTTTAATTTGTTTTTTCTCTACTAAACTTAAATGGTTGGGGACAAGTAGTAGATCCTCCCATACATATAAGTTTATGCTGTATGTTTGGTAAAATTAATTGTAGTTGTGGCTGAAGTCTTTTAGAATAGGAAAGATATTAGTAGAAAAGATTTGAAAGTTGCTACGAAAATCCAATAAACTAGGTGTAGCTTTAGCTACATGTTAAAAGCTAGTTTTGGTAGTTTCATAAAATTAGTTGTAGGTGCAGTTTTAAATTGCAAATAATCTGGCAAACTGTTTGGTAGTTGACACTTGAAAAAACTAGTTGCAATCTGCAAACTATAGCCTTACAGAATAGTTACCAGTTTGTGACAAACATAGCCTTAGTAAATTTAATTTACCTTATAAGTTATGTTTAGGTTATGTTTAGCAAAGTTAAAGATATATGTGAGTTGTAGATGCGAGCTGAAACTGCGAGATGCAAATTATAGTTATATATGAGTAGTCTCATCTCTTGGTTGAAAGTTACATATAGTATGCATTCACAAAATGAGCTTTTGGCCAAAAAAATAAAATAAAATTGAAACTTTTACAAAAACTTGTCTCCCAAACAGAACTCTTGGAAACTTTTGTTTACCCGAAAAGCTAAAACTCTGCTTTAACTAAAGAGTTAGCCTTCAATGAGTCCATTACATGATGAGATAGAGACTTCTTTTAAACAGAGGTGCCTTTTGATATATAGTATTCTACTTTTGTTCGGTTGTTCTACAATAGTTATTTTTTATTGATGGATTAAGAAAAGTAAATAAACTAAATTAATGGATTCTAAATTAATGATCGACAAAACTAAAATTTAAATACTGGAGCTTTTTTTTTTTATATCTTAGGTTTGCTTATAATTATTTAACATTTATTCCTAAGAAACCACCTCTAGAAAGACAAATCATGACTAATTTCGTTGTCTCCATATTACATTTCGTTTCGTGGTCGATGATGCAACTACATTGAAACCTCTATTTTTTTCGTCGTCCTAATAATGCTTCATTCCATTCCGTTTCGCGCCGCAATTTTCTTCCCATTCCACGTTGTATTTATCGTTCCGTTTCGCGCTACTTCATTCTGCATTTCATTTTGTCTCACGCTCTGTTACGCGATGCAATTTCTGTTCCATGCTTCTAGATCAATTCGATTCGGTTTGATTTCCTTTGTTTAGTTCCGTTCCGTTCCATTCCATTCCATTCTTCATCGTCTCGCACTATTCCGTTAAAAGAATAGTGCCATAAGTTTTTTCCAGCAAATCTCGCCTATTAATTAATAAGATGAAAAGAAGACACTACATTCAAACATTGAAATCACCCAAGTTATTATCCAAATATATCAAAACATATACTCCAAAATTCTCTCACCAATCACCAGTTACCCTTAAAATATAGAATAGGTTAACCAGCCTTTGTCCTTTGATGCCACCATTGAAGACTAAACCCCAACCTGCCAGTAGCATACTCCATAGGAGATGCCCATTTAACCGCGGTATACGAAACAAGCCCATCACTATCGAAAAGCTAACCCTGCCATCTTCACCAACACTAACACACTCCCTCTCTAACAAATCAATAAACGAAATCGGTCCAACATGAAACGCATGAGAGAGAATGGAATCGGAAAGAGAGTGGATTTCGATTGTTGAAGATGATGATTCAATCAAGGAAAGAAAGGCTGGACAAAAGGTGTTGGAGTAAAAAGGGCTTTTCTTTTTATTTAAAAATTGATAGGAGAGATCATTATCTTTTTTATAACACTTTATATTGAGTACTCATTTTTCAAGAAGAAATGCGGGATGCAGAGGTCCAATTCCATGAAGATAAAAGACTTATTTATTGATTTTTTGAGATAAAAAAAGACTTATTTATTGATTTATCTTTTCTGTTTTTGGCTCTTTTTAACTTAACATGGACTACCAAATCTAAATACAGATATAAAGTACGTTCTTTAGAGCTGAATTTCACAAAATTGAATTGAACTGAACTAAATTCAATATCATCGAACTAAACTAAATTCAATAGCATTGAACTGAACTGAATTCAATACCACTAAACTGAACTGAATTCAATACCATTGAACTAAACTAAACTGAATTCAATACCACTAAACTAAACTGGACACTACTGAATTAAATTGAACTCAACTAGATATGTCAGACAAAAAATATGTTTCAAAACTCAATACCACCGAATTGAACTGGACATTACTAAACTTAAATAAAAATCACTAAATTACCACATAAACTGAATTGAACAGAACTGATCATATAAGTTTTTAAAAAACGCAACCTAAAATGGTTCAACTTAAAAAAAAAGCTCATAGTCATTGGAGACATAATTATCTTCACGTAAAATACAAATTTCGAAAGTGAAGTGAAAAAAAAGAGACTAATCAAAATAATGTACGGAGATCAATATGAAAATATATTTAATCAATTGGGGTTAACTTATGATTTTATAAAAAAAAAAAATAACACTTCATGCGTGCGTTTCTTCATTACAACCACTGGAACATGCTTACTTGAGAGTCCCTTTTGATGATATATATATATATATATATATATATATATATATATATATATATATATATATATATATATGAATTTGCATGATTGCTACAATGACACGTGGGCGCTATGTTATTGTCTAAATATTTGATACATCATAGTCTTAAATATCTTTTTTATTTATCTTTTAATCAATTCAATGAATCTTTATTACACATTCAACATACAATGTATTAGTATTAACTAATAGGCCAAAGTCAACAAAATATTAAATACAATAAATCATTATAATCCGTAGGGTTTTTAAAGTGTCGAATTTGTCTTTCGATGTCGAATTTTGACCATAATTTTCATTTATACTAAATAAATAATAGTATGAAAGTATTTTTCAAGACGAATCCAACAAATATTGTTTCATACTTTGAATGAAAGTATTTTTTCGGCACGAAATTTGCTCTAAGGATTACAGAATTGTCTTCATATCTTTAATATTCGTTTCAGAATTCATGGTTTGCATTTATATAATTTGCTTTCTGTAGGAAAGAAAAACCACCACGTTCAATTTATTAACATTTTTTTTAAAGTAATGTATGTTATCAAGTTTACTACCCAATTTAAATGGTATAACAAATTTTTTTTAATAAATCGTGCAATGCACGGGGAATGTGCACTCTTGCTAGATTGACACGTAAGATTTGACACATGAGCAAATATTGACATGTCATCAAATAATATAGATGTATAGGTCTATGTATCTTCTATTAGTAATATTTAATTCTTAGCGTAATGTCATAGTATAGGTGCATGTATTTGACTATTTTCAATTAGTGCTATTAGTATAGGTGCATGTATCTTCTATTAGGCACCATATATCTTTTAGAGAAGGTATTTAATAAATTACTACAATGAAATATTTTTATTTGGAACCAAATATATTTAAATAAAATCGTGCATCACGCGGGGCATGCAACTAGAATTAAACAGGAAAGCAAGAAAGTTGATTTGAGTATAGAATAAAGAAGTCCAGAGATTATTCCGTAGCAAGATGTGACATAGGCAAAAAAAAAAAATGTTTCAAGTTTGTACCAATAAAAATGTTTTAGATATTATAAACACACTAACCGTGCAACGCACGGGAATGTAACTAGTCTATATATATAAGTGAATAATGACACGTAGGACTTGCCAAGTAAGCATATTGTCATGTAATATTGCCATGTAAGCCAAACATGAATCTTAATGTATCAAACAAATAAATAGGAGTCTTTTACAACTCATGCATTAACTAACATCCCAACACATATTATCCTATATGTGATCCTAATACATCGAATCCTAATTATTAAATAATTCATCATAAAGAACTCATAAAGAATGCTTGAGTTCAAGAATAGTGAAGACGGACTAAGATTATTATTTAACGCGTCTATTTAATAGTAAATTATTGTTGTATCTCCAATGGAAGAGGTAAGGGCCCTCGCTAGATTGACACGTAGATTTTGACACATAAGCAAATATTGACATGTCATCAAATAGTATAGGTGCATGTACTTCTATTTGTATTATTTAGTTCTCATCTTAATGTCATAGTATAAGTGCATGTATCTTCAACTAGTACTATTAGTATAGGTGCATGTATATTCTATTAGTACCATATGTCGATTAGGAAATGTTTTTATTTGGAACCAAATATTTTCATATAAAATCGTGCATCACGCGGGACATGCAACTAGAAATAAATAGGAAAACATGAAAGTTGATTTGAGTATAGAAAGGAAGAGGTCCACATATTAGAAATTTCGTAGCAAAATGCTGTGACATAGGCGGAAAAAGTGTTTCAAGTTTGTACAACAAAAATATTTTAGTTGTTATAAACACACAAACCGTGCATCGCACGGGAATGTAACTAGTTTGTAGAAAACTTGAATAGAAGGACATCCATTGGGAGAAAAGTTTGTTTACCTAGTGGGTAGATGTACCTACATGAGTTGGACAAGAAAAATAAAGGAAAATAGTGATGTGGAGATATGATGTGGAAAAATAAGTGAACAAATGGAAAAGAAAAATGTTAAAGTTGTCAACTATTTTAACTACTTTAGAAGTGGAGAATTTATTGAGAAGTTGCCCATTTTTTTGAACTCAAGTCGCTCCCGCGGTTCTAGCTTTCGATTAACTGATCAAAATCTGCCAACACAGCACTAGCGACATTTCTAGGGAACTCAGCGTTCCAAAAACGACAATCTACCTCCCAAGGCTGCACATGTGCTAGCTCATGGCTACTCTATTACCCTCCCTACGAACAAAAGACCAAGAAACTGACACAAACTGAGACACAAGCGCTAAAATATCGTCTAAAACGAAATGTAAATGACTCGACCCTAAACTTCTTGCTTTTAAAGCAGAAATAACACAAACGTTATCAGACTCTACGATGACCTTATCAAAACCAAAGGAATCTGCCAGCTGCAGACCGAGGTAAATTGCCTTAGCTTCTGCTATCCAAATCTCCCAATCAACATCGAAGTTCATTGTCGCACTAACACACATTGCTCCGCTGTTATCACGCCCCACTATACCAATACTAGTACCAGCACTACCGCTCTTCCCTGCGTCAACATCCAGCTTGATCCGACCCTCAGAAGGAGGCGCCCACTTCCCAGGAACCCGAGGTCCCTTTGTTGACAGCTTCGTTCCATGCTCAGTAATTTCAGCTAGCAGCTTCTCGACGTACGACACCACCTCCGACGGGTGTTGAAAGAGACCCTCAAAAAGGCGTTTGTTTCTTCCTATGTAGCTCCACTCGCGCAGCCTCAAACCAATCCCTCACCCATCGACCAGTTGCCATGCCAAGGATGCACAGGCCACTTTCTTCCCACACGGCCTCCGCAATAGGGCATGGAGCCCGCAATCTCGCGGACCCCCCCACACACTTCAGTCCTCCGAGATGGAGGGAACGCGGCAGTGAAGTCCCAACTTGGTAGGCAGGGCGTCTCGACAGACCCTCCACGCAAAGATTTTAACCCGAGGTAGTGTCTCAACATTCCACACCTTATTACAAAACAAATTATCTGACACTGACGATGACGCTTCTTCTTCAGCTATATGATCACACATAATCCCATTATAAGCGCTTTTCACTGAATATTCACCACTCCTTTCCCATTTCCAAAAAACCTTGTCAACGGGCAAGCGAGACCTAAGTGGGATAGACAAACGCTCCACATCAATAGGAAAAAATGTTTCACGAATTTTAGTCACATCCCAGCTCCCAGTATTTTGATCAATAAACTCTGCTACTCTCTGCTCTGAATCATGTAACCCTTGTGGCGAGATAATCTTTACTGACCCGCTGCCAGCAAGCCATGAATCACGCCATACTCGAATACTTGCACCGTCACCCACCCTCCAGGACATTCCTTTCTTGAGCACCCATTTCGACTCCCAAATGCCGCGCCAAGTAAAGCTAGGATTATTACCTAGCGAGGCATTCAAGAAATCTCCGTTTGGATAGTATTTCCAATGAAGCATTTGGCCCAGCAGGCCATTCTCACCAGTGAATAATCTCCATGCTTGTTTCCCTAAAAGTGCCCAGTTGAACATCTTGAGATCTCTGAAACCCAGGCCACCCAAACTCTTCGGTCTACACAATTTACCCAGTTTAACCAATGGATCTTCCTTTCATTCTTCTTTTGGCCCCAAAAAAACTGAGAGATCATCGGTTTCACTTCATTGCGAAAATTCGCTGCTAATTTGAATACACTCATCACATAAGTAGGGATAGATTGGGCCACTGCCTTTATCATAATTTTCCTCCCTGCTTTAGATAGCAACAAACCTTTCCACCCTTGAAGTTTCTTCCATAACAGTCTTTCAAAGGATCACAAAGCTTCTTTTTTGACCTCCCTATTGTAGTTGGGAGACCCAAATATTTTTATGAACCTCAACCTCTTCCACAACCAAAATATCTCGAACCTTAACCCTCATGGCTGAGCGAACCCCCTTACTAAAGCAAACTTTTGATTTCTCAAAGCTTACTTTTTGCCTCGAGGCCACTTCATACGAGTTCAAAATATCCTTGACCACCTGTGCTTGCCCTTCAGATGCTCTTGTGAATAATAAACTGTCATCTGCAAAGAAAAGATGAGTTACTGAAGGCGCCCCCGCACAAATACGAACCTCCGAGATAACACCTCTTTCTTCCGCTCTTCTCATTAAACCAGAAAATACCTCAGCACGCAAGATAAACAGATAAGTAGAGATTGGGTCACCCTGGCGTAGGCCCCTCCCAGGCATAAAAGACTCTGAAGGATTCTCATTCACTAAAATAGAGAACAACACATATCGTACACACAGCATAACACAACTCAACCAAGCCTCATCAAACCCCATTTTACATAACACAGCTTCCAAAAAATTTCATTTCACTCTATCATAAGCCTTTGCCATATCCAATTTTAAGGCCATAAACCCCTCACTGGAGCTAATATTTTTCATGTGGTGGAAAGTCTCAAAATATAATCAGAGATAAGCCGACCCGGAGTAAAGGCACTCTGGTTCAAAGAAACAATCTCCGACAAAAAGGATTTCAACCTGTTAGCTAGAACCTTAGAAATAAGCTTATAAGCCAGATTGCACAAGCTAATAGGTCGAAAATCAGTGATAACTTCCGGCTTCTTTTTCTTTGGGATTAACACCAAAAAGGTGTGATTGAGACCCACAGACATTTGCCATCCATTCAGAAAACCTAGCACCAAGTTAGTAAGACAATCACCAACAAGATGCCAGTAAGTTTGAAAAAATAAAGGACACATACCATCGGGGCCAGGGGCCTTGAGCGGATGCATTTGGCTCAAAGCCACCTTGACCTCCTCAACTGTCTATTCTCTAAGCAGGTTGGCATTCATGTCTGCAGTAACCCGGACATCGACTCCAAGGAGAGCATCATCCATAAAAAGCTGACTAATAGGCGAGAACAACTCCAAAAAATATGTATTCGCAATACAACCCACCTCTCTATCCCCCTTCTTCACAAGACCATCAGAATCCCGTAACTCCTTAATAGTATTTTTTTCCTTTCTTCCCGACGCTCTTTTGTGAAAGAAGCTAGTATTGCGATCACCAGAAGCAAGCCAAAGGACTCGTGATCTTTGGCGCCACATCACTTCTTCTTCACGCACCGACTCCTCAATCTCTCGCACTAAACGCTTCCTCTCAGCTAGCTGCTGGAGTGACAAACTCCCACCATTCAGCCTTCTAAGTTGCTTGCGTTTACTTCGCAGGTCGCGGAATTTTTTTCCAAAAATACTCGAACTCCAGGAGTCAAGCTCCTCGGCACAGAGTTTGATCTTTTCTTGAGCCGTAGGTCCTCCCAAAAACCATGCATCTTTAACCACTTCTTCACATTGATCATGCTCCGCCCATAACTGCTCAAAGCGGAACAACTTTGTACCCCATGAAGAACGAGCCTCACCCTCTAACAAAAGCTTAATTGGACAATGGTCAGACCACTCCCTCTCCAAATGAATGAGCTTGGAAAACGGGTAGCAATCCAACCAAGAGTCAGTCGCCAAAGCTCGGTCAAGGCGGCTCTGAGTATTATCTGCTCCTTCACGCCCATTATCATAGGTATATTGATAGCCACTGTAACGGACCTCCCAAAATCCACACACATCCACAGCATTACGGAAAGTACGCATTTGCCACTCAGCACGATCATGACTACCAATCATCTCATTAGAAAAAAGAATAACATTACAATCCCCAATGTACACCCAAGGATCATCCCTCTCTGCAGCTAGGATCCCCAGAAGATCCCATGAGAGGTGACGATTTTGGACCTCGGGCCAACCGTAAAAACCCGTAAGACGCCAAGACGCCTCACCAAGACCACTTGTAACCAAAACGTCAATATGATGCAACGAACAAGACAACAATTGCACATCCACTGAGCGTTTTCAAAATAATGCAAGACCACCCTAACGTCCCTCACTATCAACAAAGACGCCATCAAAACCATGCAACTTTTCCCAAACCTTCTCCATTTCACGTCCGCTTAATTTCGTTTCGGAAAGAAATAAAACAGACGGAGCCTCGCTCCGTACAAGATTGCGGAGTAGAGAAACTGCACGAGGGTTGCCCAGCCTACGGCAGTTAAGGCTTAGGATACTCATTGCGTTTGGCGGGCCCAGACCTCGCCGGACTCCGCCTTACTCGCCAGTAAAAAGTTAGATTCCAGTAGCACCTTCTTCATGCCCACAATACTATCAACATCAACCAACATATCATCGCTCTCGCCACCCCGAGTGCGTTTAGTCCCAACATCATCCACCACCCCCGTGCTCCTCCCTCCTTCGCTCCCCCCGCTCTTAACATCTCGAGCTTGATTTTTCCACTTCCTCCCTCTCCCCCCGCCCCTCCCTCCAGCCCCCACACGAAAACCCACCTCCTGTAGCACCCCACCACCATCAGTAATAGACAAGCTAGTAAGGTTCAAGGCCGCTTCTCCTCCATCTTCTTGAGATTTCATATGAACAATATCTCCAACCTTCTCCGCCCCTGCACTATTTGCCAACACCCTCACCCCACTTGATCCAAAATTAATCTCAGCCCCCACTCCCTCATTCCCAGTAGCAACCCAACCCATATCCCTCCCAGTACTCACATTTTTTTCACCCTCAAGTGTATTCTCACTCAAAGCCTCACTATCTCCTCCTCCCTCTAGATTAAAATTTTTTATTTTCTGTGTTTCCCCCTTCTCCTCTACACTGACCCCCCCATTAGTATGGCCAACAATCCTTCCACTCTCCTTATCCAGTAAAACAAACTTTTCCCCACCTTTACTACTCGACCCTCCCTCATCATTGAGTACCAAAGCTTTCTTGCAAGTCGGCTTTGGTCCTTGTTTGATCTCCTCAAAAATTCTGGTTTCTTTCTCCCTTTCCTCATCAGTTTGACGTCGAGGTCGTCGATTCGATGTTGCTCTCAGCCATGACCCATATTGCAGACCAACAACCTTTACCTCTTCATCGCCATAGACCGTACATTCCTTATCAAGATGACCTATACGCCCACAAGCATAGCAATAGTTTGGCAAAAACCTGTATTTAAATTGCAGCCAAACTTCACCAATCTCATTAAACATCATCTTCATACCCCTTCTCAAAGGTTTGTCTATAGGGGTCTCGACACGCACGTACATTGCTCTATCCCACCCATGATCAGTAGGATCCAGTTCTAGATATTTACCAATAGTGTCCCCAATCTGTTTTGTAGTCTCAGTATCCCGAAAACCAAAAGGAACATTCAATACTTTGACCCAAAACCTAGTAGACGAGAAGACAATATCATCGGTCCTATCCCCGACCTTAATTTCACGAAAAACTACAAGATGATTATCAAAGCTCCAATGTTGATGGTCTAGCACATAATCTCTATCACGATTATCAACAAATTGAAAAATAAAAGTTCTAGGATCAAGGTCCTTGATAGCTAACCCTTTACGTAGCTTCATAATCTTTTCCATGGTGCTTTTGAAAGCCCTCAAGTTGTAGGGCTTTTCCGTCATCACCCGCACCGCCAGACTCAAGTCGATCATCCGATCAGACCCAGCCGCTCTCTTCCCCTTCGCAACCACAACCTTATCCTCCTTATCTGTCAGTTTCAATTTGTCCCAGTCTTTTGCTAGGTGTTCTGCCATCTCGATCAAGAACCGCAAGACTCGACAAAACCGCTAGCGAAAAATCGTAAATCACCGCCGCACACAGCCCCAGAACCACTGCTAGTCAGCCGCCCTTCCGTTGTCGTCGCCCGTAGTCAGCCCAATGCCGTTGCTCTCACTCAGAGTCAAAACCTGTCACTCGCAACCAAGTCGCTCTCACCTGCCCTAGGGAGAGTTTGCACAATTTCAATTTCGAATATTGGTTGATCCGAGGGACAAACAAACTAAAAAAAAAATAAAAATTTGAGAAGTTGCCCATTAATTAAGAAAGATAAAAAAATAAAAAAAAAATTCAATTATCATTGTCAATCGTCATCTAACATCTCCCTATTGCCATGCCCATTACTTCTAACTTTTTTCCACCATTGTTATGTTTTATGAACCTTCACTCCTAAAAAAAAAAATTAAAAAACAATTGCCATTGTCATCTAGATCTACTCGGCTTGCTAATGGAGAGAAAGTGAAGAGAGAGAAAAAATGAAGAAGAAGAAGAAGAAGAAACGTAAGTCCCAAATACCCACAGCTTCTAGACTACAATCCAAATCAATAAGCGTAAAACAAAGTTTTTGGCGTCTGGCTGCTGTCCTACAGTTTCATGTGCTTGATTGATCACCGTATCGTCTATCATATTAGCATCTTCATTGAGATCATATTCCATAACATCAGAATCAGAATGCCAATCGATATCGTCACTTTCATAGTTATTATTATCAGTGATCTGGTAGTCAACATTAAAATCAATGATTGTTTCTCCATCTTCTTTGCTAATTACACCTTCTTTTGCACTGAACCTCCACCTACATTACATCATAATAAACTTGTAATTATTTTTACTAGTCATGGCAATTTGCATAATATCAATCAAGTGACAAAGACAGGACTTAATTTGCATAATAATTCCTCCTGATTGAGATATATAGATTATATACCATCACCACTCAACTTCAACTACCATATCAATAAGCTTCAAATTCTTTTATGTTCGATGAAACAAGTCCCCTGACTCCAAATCAGAAGGGAGGAAGGAGATTTTATAAACAAAATAATGCAACATAAATTACTTTATACAAGTATGAGATCTTAAATTCTTAACAATTGATCTTGTGTGAGGCCGCCTCAACTTGAGGCCTCTTAGATTCAACCCAAACAATAAAAAACAGACCCATTATAACAGTTGAGGCGAGATATAAGTGGCCCGCCTTTAAAATGGGCTGCGCGCGCGGCCCAGCTCGTTCTTTTAATATTTTTTTTTCTTTTTTGGGCTGCACATCGTTTATATAGGGTGTTACTATTTACCGCCATAAAATTACTACCTACCGCCCCTAGAAATTACAATTTTGCCCTTCTTCACATTTTCACCCATCCTCTCCCTCTCTAACTCTCACATCAATTCTCCCTCTCTACCACCCACTCTCATACCCAACCTTCATCAACATTCACTCAAGCAACGGCCGCGGATGTCTGCCGGCGACCAGGAACTGCCGTCGACGGTGGCCGAGGTAAATTTTTTTTTCCGCAGAATTTGAACGGGCGTCCGTGATTTCCGCCTCATCCATGGAACAGGCGTCTGCAATTTCCGCCTGGACCATGGATGGGGCGGAAATCACAGACGCCTTCACCATGGTTGAGGCGTCAATCACGAACGCCTACACCATGGTTCAGGCGTCTGAAATTTACGCCTCAACCATGGCGTAGGCGTCCGTGATTTCCACCCCTTCTATGGTCCAGGCGGAAATTTCAGACGCCTGTCCCTTGGTTCAGTCGGTTTTGATAGACGTTTGAATTTAAGATTAAGCTAACATTGTTTTCGTTGTTTTCGTTAGGTTCCTTTGGAGCGGTTCGGTGGTGATAGTGTTGATTACAGTACGCATTTCGTCACTGATGAGTTATTTGATAGTGATAGAGATGCAATTAATTGGGCAAAACAAATTGCCCTTACTATCGGGTTTGAGTTGATAATTTCGTCACACAAGAACAATGGAAGCGTAACATTGTTAAGATGCAATCGAGGTGAACGCTACAGAGGGAAATTAAGAGACTTAGATTCTGCTGCTCGGAAGAATAAGAAAACAAAGGCTTGTAAATGTATGTTCCAGTTAAGAGCTGAGCAAGTGTATGGGTCCAGTAGTTGGATGATTGTCACATTGCCTGGGATTAGGGGTACGCACAACCATGACTTTGTTGTGTTTCCTGAGGGATATCGTCAGATGAGTGGTCTTAGTCCTGGGTCAAAGCAACTCGTTCGTGACATGACTTCGGCACAAACAAAGCCATGTGCTATCTTGGCCGCTATTAAGGAAAAATTTCCCGAGGACAATGCAACTAGACGGCATGTGTACAACTACAGAGATCGTATAAGGAAACTTGATTTTGAAGAGAGAGATGTCATTGGTCAGTTTCATCATTTAGCTGTGGAGAATAAGTACGTACATTGGACAAGAGCCGACCCAGCTACTAATGAGGTAACTCACGTGTTCATGGCACACTCTACATCAATTCAGTTACTTCGGTCTTTTCCTTAGTTGATTAGCTTAGATTCCACGTACAAAACAAACAAGTATAAGATGTCGTTTCTTGAGATAGTGGGGATGACTCCAAGCAATAAGAACTTCCTCATAGCTTATGCCATTATGAAGGATGAGACTGAGGCAAGCTATGCGTGGGTCTTAGATAAGTTGAGGATGCTTATTGGAAATGATGTACACCCAACAGCAATTTTGACCGATCGTGAGCTAGGGTTGATGACACCTATTAGAGAGATATTTCCCGAGAGTGCCCATTTGCTCTGTACATGGCACATTAACAAAGTCGTTGAAGACAAAGTGTACAGACTTTGTGGAAAAAATAAGGTCGTCGCGCAGAGGTTCAAGAACGGGAAGTGGAAATCTATCATGGAAGCTTCCACAGAAGCTGAGTACGATAGAGCAGTGCGTACGATGAAGGATACTTGGAGTTCTTACCCTCACGTGATATCCTATGTAGAGGAGACTTGGCTGAGATACAAAGAGATGTTTGTAGTTGCGTGGACGAATAAGGTGCTACACCTTGGCAACACTACGACTTGCAGGGTGGAGAGTGCACATGCCGCGCTAAAACAGTGGTTGAACTCCTCAACTGGAGCTTTGGACAATGTTTGGAACAAGGTCAACAAGTCAATCGAGTCACAACTAACTGAGATCAAGTACACACTTGAAGAGTGCAGAAGACGAAGAGGTGTGATGTACTCGGGTTTCCCATTCAACTATCTGAGCGGGTATGTTTCCCATTACTGCTTAGGAATATTATCGGATGAGCTGAAGAGGATGAGAGAATTGAGTCACCAAGTATTTGATCGTTGCGGTTGTGTATTGAGATCCACTCATCAGATCCCGTGTGCGTGTGAGTTGAAAATGGCCACGGATACGGGCACGCCAATTAGCTTGAATAGTGTCCACAAATTTTGGCGAACACTCGTTATTAGTGATGCAGTGGAGATAGCTACGCTTGACATGACTGAGCATCCATCTGAGGACCATCGATACTTTCACTCTCTCGTCGACGAGGTTAACTCAAGCGACCGGGCAGTTGTGCGCAACATATCTGTCCTTATCAATGAGCAGCTTCATCCTGATGAAGCGAGTTACGTCGAGCCGGAAGCGAACACGACAGTCAGAGGTCGACCGAAAGGGAGTTCCTCTACCAGACGTGATCCTAGTTCATGGGAGTACTCCCAGAGGGGTCGTGGTCGCCCTAGGTCATCCAGTTCGAGCCGCGGGCGTGGTCGTAGCTCATCCTCATCGAGTAACGTCGTGCGGAGTACTGGTATGAAATAAGTTTTTAACATGTACATAATGTTGTTAAGTACTTTTTGATAAGTACTATTAATGACTTTCTATTATATTGTCTTGCAGATGGACACGGAATAGATATCACTGAATTCTATCATGTTAACAAAATTTCGGGAATCATCATACCTTTCATTGAAGGATATCTCGATGTAGTTGGGGATGGTAATTGCGGTTTCCGTGTCATTGCGGACTACGTTTTCGGAGACCAAGAGCAATGGCGATTGACGAGAGTTTGCATTGCAAACGAAATCTTAGCTAACCGAGCATTGTACGAAAACATATACGTTGACGTGGTCGACGCTGGTTACCGCCGTATTATGTGGGACGGAGGTGCGTGTCACGATGATCACTGGATGATAGTACTTGAGGATTTGTTCCCGATTGCCAACCTCTTCAATGCAGCGATTATGTTATTCGGATACGGCAGCGGAAGGGGGTTATATGCTTGTTCCACTATGCTACCGTTGCAAGCACCTTCGACTGCTACACGTCCAACTAGGGAATTTGTCATAGGTCATTTAGGTGATTCTTACATGCATTATATCCGTCTGAATTTAGGGTCAGACTTCCCTGTTCCTCCGATATGCGCATCATGGTTTACTTCCCGTTCTGATAGTGTCGCTGGTTGGGAGCAAATGTATGTTAGGCGAAGAGCACATTGGGATCGTTTAGCGAGGTTGACGTAATTGAATGTTTTGCGTGATTGTTATATTTTGCATGTTATATTTTTTCGTGATTATTGGAGGTAAATAAAACAACAAATTACAATAAAACAAGTGAAAAAAAGGTAAATAAAAAACAACAAATTACAATAACACAAATAAATAACAATAACAATGAAACTCCAACATAAATATATAACAAATTCATCTAGGGTCATATAAGTAATACATCATTTGGCAGCCCGCCAATCTCTCATATACTCCTCCATAACCAATCGAGGACCTTCCGCTTGCTCCGGAAGAATCAAAGTAATGAAAGACTCAGCTGCGACGGCTAGACGATTCACCCACTACAAAAAAGTAACAATGAGTGTGAGTTCAGAGATATGTAATACGTAAAGAAATATATACGCACGAATTCATTTTAGTTAATCACTTACATAATCGTTGTTGGATCGTGGAGGAATCACAGATCCAGGTGCTGCATCGTCAGGTGTCAGCAGAGGGTGGGAGTGACGGTAGTACCACTCGAGGTAGTCATCCGTACATGCTGTGGGATCTGACGTGGATGCCTGAAACCCATGGAGAACAAGCATGTAACCTCCCGGGAACATACGCCAGGCATCAGATGATACTCGTATGGGGTAGACAACCCTGTACGAACGGCTGCTCCATGACCTGATCGCTCTCTCTGGCCTAGTGATCGGGAAAGGGATACTCTGTACGTACCCGATTTGTCGTAAACAACGACCAAGCATGTACGGTTCGATAATATCCCGATACCGTAGCCACCCGATGAATACAGTCCTCGGTACAGATGCAACCGGGTCAGAACCGTACGGCAGCCACACCACCTACGTAGAAATGTTGAAGTTACGGTGAAGTAAAAAAAACATAGCAAACGACGAAATAAATCATGAACACCGATAACTGCATGACGTACCTCTGACGCTCGCAGCTGATCCAAGCGTCTACGTAAGGAGTGCAGTCGAACCACGTCCTTGCCCTCAGCCTGGGCACTCCATACGCACGCACGGGGAGCCTCGCCGTCCCCGACAACCATCCGCTCCCGATGAGGTCGGAAGCAGGGAAAATACTCGTATATCCATGCCTGGAGGAGAGTTAGGCATCCGCAGATGCCCTGAGAATCCCCCCGACTAGCTATACCGAGCTGACGATATAGGAAGGCGAGGGCAGCAGATCCCCAAGAGAACTCATGCGCCGTTCCGACACCGTCCCTCACCTCCATCACGCAGGAGGGTCTAATACGGTTACCACTCTTGTCGACAAACAAGGTGGATCCAATAAGTAACCACATCCAACCTACCGCCTGGATGTCCTCGACTCGGTCAACAGTAAGGCAAAGGTCAAAAACCGACTCCGTGAGGACCCCACCGCCCTGCCAGTGGCTATGCATCAGTACATCTTGGGTGACCCCGAGAACCTCCATGGCCGTCGCCTGCAGCTGCCCATCCCGTCCCTCACTGGAAACGAGCTGTCCCTCTATAGGAATCCGAAGAATATGCCATACATCGTGCAATATGATGGTCATCTCTCCGAACGGCATGTGGAACGAGTTCGTATCCGGCTGCCACCTTTCAACGAATGCAGATACCAGGGGGAAGTCGATATGTCTGAACATAATGTCTGTCAGGTGTGATAACCCAGTCCCCTCGATCTGGGCCCTCACCTCGGGCGACATCTCCGCTCGCCACTCACTCAGCCGCTGACAGACACTGAATCGGTTCTGACACTTCAAGAGACCCCTCGTCTCTCCCATCCACATACGAGACGCTACGTGGCCCAGGAAGCTCGGTATGACGCTATCATCCGCCGGTCCACCGGGCACATCCCCTGTAACAAGCCACGTAGTGTCGTCCTCCGCTCTAGATCGTTTGCTAGTATTGGACGACCCAGTACTAACAAACTTACCGCCTCTGCCCTTCGCCACGCGCCACATCACGGAGGATGATTCGACGCCAATCTGATCCTCGTCCATGGACTGATCCCCGGAGTAGAACTCGCTCGATCCGTAATCGTGTTCCTCAGCCTCATCACCGCGATATAAGTGACGGTCACTCATCTCCCTCATCCGAACTGCCTCTCTCTGTCTCCGTACAGAGGCATCAATCCCGCGCGTCCTCGTGTGACGCGGTCCTGAACCACCTAGTTCGCTGACTAACCTCGGCATCGATTTACCGGCTCCTCCTCTCCTCTATCATTTCACATTTTTAATTAAAAAATAATCAGTAATAAACAACTACTGCTACTACTACTAAAGATAATAATAATAAAATATAATAATAATAATAATAATAATATTAATAATAATATTAATATAACAACAACAATAATGTAGCAAATCTGAAATTAATTAATACTAATAACACTAATAATAATTAAAATAATAATAACAATAATAATAATAATAATAATAATAATAATAATAATAATAATAATAATAATAATAATAATAACACTAATATTAATAATAATAATAATAATAATAACAATAATAATAACACTATTATTAATTTTATTTTTTTTTTACTCCGTTTGTCTCGGGCGTCTGCTAATGGCGCCTCACCCATGGGTGAGGCGTCTGCAAATGGCGCCTCACCCATGGGTAAGGCGTCTGCCGATCTCGCCTGCCCCATGGGGCAGGTGGCAATGTTTTCCGCATGCCCTATGGGGCAGGCGAGATCGGCAGACGCCTCACCCATTTGCAGACGCCCGACACAAAAACGGAGAAAAAAAAAATATTTAAAACTTACCCCACCGCCGCCTCCGCCGCCGCTGCCACTAGCCATTGCTGTCGTGATTAACCGTGGTTGAGGAGAGGGTGAAGGGTGTGGAGGAGAGAGTGAAGGGTGTGGAGGAGAGGGTGAGGAAGACAGGGTGAGGAAGTAAAGGGCAAAATTGTATTTTTCAGGGGCGGTAGGTAGTAATTTTGGGCGGTAAATAACAATTCAGTTTATATATATTTGTATCGACTTTAGTGACATGCAACATGAACTTGGGTTTAGCACTTTCTGCTGGACTAGAGATCGAATCCCCCACCTTACATTTTTTTTTCTTTTTTTCCATGGCTAAGACTTAAGAGTAAGACATTACAACTTTAGTATTCATTAGCCTTTTTAATCACTTCCTCCTCTTGTCTTTCTCTTATAGTATCATTTTGATTTCTTTCCGTTTCACTTTAATCATTGGGGGTATCACTTTATATTTACATTCAGTATCACTTATTGTTTTTGTAGTATCACCTTTCTAAGATGGAGTATCATTTTTATTTCCTTGTGTATCACTTTTTTTTTCCTTTTGAGTTTTCCCTTTTTTTCTTTTTTCTTAGGCTCTGTTTGATTCACCTGGATAAAACTGATCTAAACTAAACTGAACTAAATTGATTTTTTAAACTTGACCGTTAACCATTTAAAATTTGTCAAAACATAGTCAGTATTAGGCTCATTTGAAAGTATGCTTTGAGATCTTTCCGATGACATAATTATCATCATGAAATTATTTCGGGATAAAAAGTTATATGAGTGCTAAAATTACGCATGAACTAAACTGAACTGAATTTAAGTAAAATTAAGGTAAATCAAACAGAGCCTTAGTGTATCACTTTCTTTCTCCTTTTTTTGTTCTTTTCTCTTTTAAATTAGGTATCATTTTAGTTTCTTTCATATATCACTTTTCTACTATGTTGTATCGCTTTTTTTTATCCACGTATCACTTTTGTTTGATTCAGTATCACTTTTATTTATTAGTGTATCACTTTTTTTTCATTCCCTATCACTATACTTTTCTACTAAACAATTAGACTTCTAGTTCTTGGAGTATTATTTTTCTTTATTCTCAATTTTACTTTTATTTTTTTTCTTAGTCTTACTTTTATTTTTGCCGGTATCACTAATGTTTGAGGCAATATCACTTTTATAATATGGGGTATCATTTTTATAATACAGGGTATCACTTTTATTTCATGTATTATCATTGTTGTCTTTTCCATTAAAGTATCACTTTTTAGCTCTGAAGTATCACTTTCCGGCTCACCAGGCCAGTATTACTTTTATTTATTTTCAACATTACTTTTATTTTTCTAAGTATTACTTTTATTTTTTCCCAGTATTACTAGTGTTTTACATAGTATCACTTTTATAATATATGGGATATCACTATTGTTTCATCTAGTATCAGTTTTGTCTTTGTCATTAAAGTATCACTTTTTAGTTTTGAAGTATCAATTTCTAGCTCACTATTTTTTTTCCTTGAAGTATTACATTGTTGTCATTCAGTGATAATTATTATTTTTTTTTAAATCGAAATGTAATACTTGACTACTTGTCTTTCAAAAAAGTAATAATATTGAGATAAAAATTAATACTATTGTGTATTGTATTTAAAAGTGATACTTAATATTTATTTATTTTTGGCGGTGACACTGGTGAGAAAGTTAATAGTTTTTCATCAAAAGTGATACCTTAGGATCAAAAACTAATACTTCGCAGGAAAACAAAAATTCCAAAATCATCAAGGCTTCCGTCAATGTATGAGCAATGGATACTGCAAATTCATCCAAAACAACTTCACATTCGACGTACTTCCAGATACAAAGAGCATTATAGAGACAAACATATGATTAATCAGGAAAGGGGAAAATGGCCCTCAAAATACTATCTTCATTAAAGAGTGATGGTTGGTAGAAACATACACAAATGCCAAGGACACTGACACTATCTTCTTCCAACAATCCATTGGAAATCAAAAAGGTCTCCATGTCCCTGGAAATTAGAAAAAGGCATTCATCTCTCTCACTTAGTAATATCCGCCATGGATTTGACGATTCAATTCGCGGTAAATTGTTCTACTTCATCTAATCTCAAACTCAATTTCTCTTACATAAACAACAAAACTATCAAAATATTTGAAGCATATTTTGAATTAATTCAATTAAACTCTGCATAAATCTCCATTTCCCAATCCTAGATCTAGCCTTGACCTCGAGCGTCTGATCTCGATCAGAATGGTGAGGAGAGAGAGAATGATGGAAGGAACAAAGAGGGTGAGGAGAGAGAATGAACGAGATTCAGAGGAGACAGGAGAGCGAGAGATGATGAGGAGCGAGCGAAAGAAAAAGAAAGAAAGAAAACGACGACGTCATGCTGACATATGCACGCCTCAACTTGAGGCGGCCGCAAACAAGTTATTGCAAATTCTCAAGTAGTGAGCACATTATCAATCTATCAAAGAAGGATGGTGCCAGCAAAAGAGAGAGAAAAGAGGCAAGGATACAAACAGTCACACGCACACCACACGTGCTGCAGCCTAGGAGATTTTTTATTTTATTTTATTTTTTTCTTTAACAATGAATATCTTGCACAATTTTCATGCTCTTTTGTATAGTAAATTGGATCTTCATCTACTTGACTATAATTATCTAAGCAATAAGTGTTATAATCATAGTAAAATGACATTTTAGCTACTTGTATTATATGATTTGGCATATTGAAAGCTTACATTAGCATTTATTTAATTTATTTTTTATTCCATGTCACCCGGGTAGTCTACCCGCTGAGTAGATATAGCATTGTCCGTTTATAACATAGAGAAAACTAGTTATATTCCCTTGCGATGCACGATTTGTGTGTTAATATTAAATAAAATATATTTATTGGTATAAACTTCCAAGACATCTTTGACATATGTCATATATGGATACAAAAATACTTTTCTATGAACCTCTCAATCCCTTAATATGCACAAACCTACCACATTACACCAATTTTAGGGCAAAATACCAAAAATATATAATATCTCATTTGTTGTTAATCATGATTTATATAAACCAGCTGGTTTTGTATAGCCAAATTTCTTTTATTATTTTTTGTTGCAATTTACTTCTATATCCAGTCCAAAAGACCACCAGTACTACTACTATTTAATTTTGCTGCAGTTTTCTGCTGCATCCAGTCCAAAAAAGAGGATGCCCTAAGTATCAAATGGATGCACTGAAATTTTATTTAATTAAATAACAACCATGTATACCATTCATTGAAAGCTAATACAATCTTGTGCGTTGCACAATTTATATAAATACAGTTGTGATCATATAATTAATAGTAGTAAAATAAGATACATGCATCTTAAGTATTTGATGACATGTAAATATGTTGCTTAGGTATCGAGGCTTACATGTCAATATAGCAATTCTTTATATTTTCTTATATGCCCCATGCGAAGCACAAACTTGTAATCATATTATGAAATATGAAACGTAACTAAAAATAAACCATACAAAAAGAAAATGTGTGGAATAACACTGAACTTAGGATGATACAAATTTTAAGTTATTATAACGATTTTTTAATTATACAACTACTCAATTGAGCAAATAGATATTTTTTGTGATTATTATATGCATGTATTATTATAAAAAATTTAATGAAATGTATTTGTAAGATACATGTACTTGACTTTTGGAAAGAATATATTATTTAATAAAAGAAAATATGTATTAATGTAGGTTCATGCATGTTAAATAAAGATGACATGGCAAGCTATGTGGATGTGCCTTGCTTATATGGATGTCCACTTGTCCATCAAGTAATAGTGCACATCCACTTATATATATATATATATAAAAGTGAAAATTTTGCATTATGACATGACATAGGAAAGGAAAAAACCTTACGAATAAAACTTTGTAGCATTGAAAATTGATTGTATATATATCACCGAAATTTATATGAGTCAGCCCTCTCTAACAAGCATAATGTCATGCTTATGTCATGCTGGGCTATAAAGAGCCTCATTTTGACCTGGACTCATAAAAGACATTTTGTTTATTTACCGTACGATTTGATATGATTATTGACTTGTAGAGTAGTAGAGTCCTATACGGGTTGAACATAAATGGAGCCATATGTTTGCAAGCTACAACATTATCATGCATGTGCTAGGCAAGACAAATATCATAGCTTCTTTATTGTACAATTTGACATGATTTGACTAGTAGTAGTAGACTAGTAGGGAAATGATACTCATACACTTGGTGTACAATATACAGATTTTTCTATGTGTCTATTTTGCTATTTTGAGTTTTGACTTTTTATACAAGTTTATAAAAATACCAAACTACCCTCATAATTTCAAAAAGGTGTGTGGTCCCCTATACCCCTCCTCTTACCACTTACAAGAAATTCGCGGATTAGCGACCGACCAAATCAGACTCAAAAGCTCACTAATCGGTCGCAAAACACAATTAGCGACCTGTTAGCGTCTAATTATCAGGGAAGCTTAAAGGCTGGACGCTAAATTTTTTCGCGTCCAAATTGTCGGACGCTGAAAAGAAGCGACCGAGCTCAGCGTCTATTCATCGGATGCTAATCTCCATTATTTAAAAAAATATATAATTCGTTCCCCACCCCCACCCTCCCCTCCCCTCCCCTCCCCCCACCTATCCAACACCCACTCTGCCACTCACCTGACCCCCCATCCCCTAACCCCTCTATCTCCCCCTTTCTAACCCTAACCCTAACCCTAACCCTAAAGGAGAAAGAAGACAATAGAGAGTAGTAGACACTTTAAAGAAAAAGAGAAAAAAATACAGAAAGCAAGCAACCACATAGAGAACTTACCAAACGTAGCTAAAGCAATTCTCAACCATTGATCCAGCGGTTTCTTCAACAAAAATCACAAGAATTACAAGATTTCAGAAAGAAAAAAAAAAAAAGAAAAAAGAGTACAATCACAACAAAAATGCGAAAATATTACCTACACGTACAAAAAAATAACAACGAAAAAGCGAAAACATCACCTATAATTTATAATTAGTACAAAAAAGCATAAATATCACCTGTAATTTACAAAATTGTATCAAACTAGAAAATAACGAACGAAATTACAGCAAAAAAAAAAGTTAAAAAATGAATTTAACATGTACCAAACTTAATAAAAAAAAAACTCCGAAAAACTACTACTTCATCAAAAAGATCGATCGATTCTTGGCCGATCTACAAATTTACAGACTTACAAAAAGGAAAAGAGAATTCTAAATATATGTTCTATAGTTGAAGGGAAAAAAAATGAAAATTGCAAACCCTAACACATTCGCTGATGCGAGATCCTTCAAATCTTGGCCAAAATCTTCAAATTCTTTCGATTCTTAGCTGGATTCTTCGAACTTGTTCGATTATTGGTCAAGTTCTTTGATTTCGTTCGATTCTTGGCTGAAATCTTTAAATTCGAGTCATTTTTCTTGCATGCAAAGAGGTTGCAATTCAGATTATTTTTGATTAATTTCGAGTGAGAGAGAGAGAGAGAGAGAGAGGAGCTCTAGTTATGGAGGAGAGAGAGAATTAGAGGAGCTCTGGTTATGGAGGAGAGAGAGGGAGAAGGTAGAGCGTGGAAACAGTGAGAAAGTGAGAGAAGAGAGAAGAGAGAGGAAATGTAAAATGCGGCTGGTGAAATTAGGTCTATCACCTTAGAGTGTGTGTAGTGTATATGCAGGCCCGTTAATATTTGGCCCGTCCATGTTGCGTATGGCTTAATTTAACACTGGGCCTGTTCATTTACTTCATATTACAAGGCGCCCCATTCTATTAGCGTCCATCTAAAATTACAGTCAGTAGCAAATTACCCAATTTCTTGTAGTGTACGTGTCAATTCCTAATTGGCTTAAAAAGTTGTGTGTTGTACATTGGGTGTATCAGTAACAAGGCCCGACTAGTAGTATCCAAAGAGAATGAACGGGAAATTCAATAAGGTTCGGTCAAGTCACGGATAACAAGATACACATTGAGTGTGCTAGGTAACATATCCAAGTCAATGTGAAACTTAAAAGTTTATATGCTTGTATCGTTGTAAACTCGGTGATTCAACAAACTAGTTTTAGAGCCAGATTCGGTCGTTGAGGATTGTTATCTGATCAGGGCTTCAGGTTCGTCTAGGTTTGTAATTTCCGCTATCAGAAGATCGGGTTCATCTGGGATTGTAATCTGAGCAAAAGTGATAGCCCTTAGCCTTAAGGACTTTTGATCTAGGCATTCTAAGCAAGTCAAACACGTTCCTCATGTCAAAGAATCTGAAATCACTTCAAATTCTGGAAGAAAGGGGTTTCAATTTCAAGGGAGAATATGAGAACTATGCATTAGTCAAGGTGGATACTTTTGTTATTCATCTTGTGGTTTAGAGAGAATTCGAGCCAATGTGGAGATTTGTTAGGTTATGTCTCGAATTGGAAAAACATGGAGTCCAAAATGTAGTAGCAGATCTGGTTTACTAGACGTAGGGAACAAATCTTGGCTCGCAGACTTACGAGCAGTCGGGCTCCTACATGTAGGAGCAAATCTGACTCTTAGACTTAGCAGCAATTCCGCCCCTTAGTCTTAGAGGCAATCTGGACTCCTATACATGGGAGTGATCTAAGCTCTTAAACTTAAGAACATTCTGGGCATCTGAGCTTATTGATTTATGAGAAATCTAGGCTCATAGACTTACGAGCAGTCTGTGCTCTTTGACACAGGAGCAGTCTGGGCTTGTAGACTTACGAGCAGTTTGGACTCTTGGACTTAAGAGCAATTTGGCACAGAGGGAGAGTCTGAGTACTGTTGGCATCTTGGGATGCGTCTAGTACATCTGTTTATGGAGAAGATTCATGTCAAGGTGGAGAATTGTTGGGTCGATACCTTGACGTCTGTTTTCTGGAGAAGATTCAAGTCAAGGTGGAGATTTGTTGGGTCAATGCCTTGAGGTCTTGTATTGCGGGTTATGTTACGTTACCGTAAGTGCATATTTTTTAGGTCGATACCTTGAAGTCTTCTATTGCGGGTTATGTTACAGCTCAATAAAGCCCATTCTGATTAGGATTCTAGGCTAATTTCCTATCTCCTAAATATATATTGTAATCGATAACCCTATAGCCTGGAGAGAGAAGCAATATAGAGAGAAAAAAAATAAGGCCACTATTTAAACGGGGCAAGGGGCACCGTAGAGTGCGCGCTCTATAAAGGGGCATCCAGGGAAACAAATAGTGTGGTCATCTCTGTTACAATTGTTTAAACAAATTGCGTTATTTTTGGACTAAAAGTATGAAGTAATGTTAAACTTTGAATAGAAAGTATTGATACTATGGAGGCGTGGGTTGATCAAAATGGGAAAATGAGATAGTCCAAAACAGGAAGAATTCTTGTTTGTTTTGCCATGAGGAGCAAACACTTCTTTTTTTTTTTTTTTTTTTTGTTTTTTAGGAGCAGACAACTAGGCTCTGGTTGCCTCAACTTAATTTCACTTAAATTCAGTTCAGTTCAGTTTATGTGTAATTTTATCACTCAGATAATTTTTTAATTCCGAAAAAAATTCATGATGATAAACATTCCATCGGAAAGATCTCAAAGCATACTTTCAATTGAGTCGAATTTTGAATATGTTTGGACAGAATTTAAATGGTTAACGGTCAAGTTAAAAAAATCAGTCCAATTCAATTTTTTCCCGGTGAAACAAACGAAACCTTAGTCTGAAAGCTTTAGTTTTAACCGTCATGTAACAGTTAGCTTGAATTTCTGTTTCGCTTTTGGGTAATGATTAATTTCTACCAGCCTTCCACAATCCATTTCTTACCAAAGATGAACCCCACATAAGGCAATGGCCAAGTTTCTCGCCACGCTTGATCCATCGAAGCCACCCCGGCAACCCATTCTTTAACCAAAAGGAGTTTATTGAAGATAAAGCAGTTGATTCTATAGCCCAAAGCTACCACTTGACTCAATTAGGCCAAGCCAACTACGAGGCGGCGCAACTTAGGGGTTGGGTGTTTATCATGCAACAGAGTATGAGTGTATGCCACCAGTTGATAGGTATTGAATCTTCGATACATGCAGCAATCTCATTTGGTTCCAATACCACCATTGCAACCACTATTACCGACTTCTAGAATTGTAATACCCCGGATTTTCTAAATAATAAATAAGTAAAAATGAATAAACTCACGCCGAAAATCGGGCAGAGTTTCCTTTGTAAATAGACATCCCAAGTTATCGAACTTACTTAAACCTGCTTAAAATAGAAAATACAACCAAATATTCAAGAACAGCGGAAGACTTCAACTAAAACCGAGGCATCACTGCCACAAGGCGGACGATTACAACTCCCAACAATACTATCTATTTATTACACTTTAACCAAAAATAAGAAATATAAATATAGCTTGTAATCAATGCAATTCTCTACTTGGCAACTCCGTCCAGCTGTCTAATGCAGAAGCGTGCGTAATCCTCACCTCAACCTATAAACATAGTCCAAGTCTACTCCTACAGTTGCAGTTAAGCCGGAAAAGGTTCATCATAGGCCCACCATAAGTAAATGGACAACACACACACATAAAAAGAAAAACATCCAATCAGCAAAGCTGAGTAACCAAACATACTATCGAACAATATACATAATATCTCCATATTA
Organism: Tetragonia tetragonoides; assembly: GCA_038025085.1. Lineage (NCBI taxonomy): Eukaryota > Viridiplantae > Streptophyta > Magnoliopsida > Caryophyllales > Aizoaceae > Tetragonia > Tetragonia tetragonoides. The sequence continues at coordinate 13,990,424 of CM076140.1, read as the reverse complement.
ATTTGTAATCATAAAACACGTCAACGAATCAACTTCATATAAAATTTAGGTCCTACGCATGATAATCACGCAAGTCTGTCACCCTAATTCTCAAGCACGCAGAATATACAAGTTCACTTTCACATCTCATACAACAATCCATTCAAGCTTATTTTCATGCAGATACAAACACACATCATACAAACATAATCATTCGCCAATTTTCATAGTCTCAAGAGTTTCAGTCCACTATTTTACGGCTCTAGAGATCGCAATCTTGACAATCAGGACATCAGTCCTTATCTCACATCAATTCAGTTCTAATGGCCAAGTCCTTAGTATGCACTCCCCTCCTAACTGCCTCCACGATCAATCGTGTGCTCTTCAGTTAGAAGGAAATCTAAAATTCACAATACTCTACTCTAACTGCCTCCACAGATTCCTGTGTGCTCTTCAGCTAGAGTTAATCTACCCTAACTGCCTCCACAATAACATGTGTGCTCTTCAGCTAGAGAGAAAACCTACCCTAAATGCCTCCACAGTAACCGTCGTCCTGTGTGTTCTTCAAATAGGGAGGAGAGTCTAACCTACCCTAAATGCCTCCACAGTAACCGCAGCCCTGTGTGCTCTTCAACTAGGGAAGAGTCCAAAAACCTAGTAGTTGCCTCCACAGTAGCATAACCCCGTGTATTCTATAACTAAAAAGCTACCTATATTCAAAGCTATCTTGCCCTCAATATTCCAGTCTAAGTATTTAATGTCTTAAATACAAACCAAGTATCCAGTCTAAGACCACAAAACCAACTTTTTCATATCACAAGCACTCTTGTTCACAGATGGGTTCAAAGCCCCCTTTTCATAAGTTCATAGCCAATTCCATATTCAGGTACTATCAATCGCTTCCAAGTCACAATACACATCTCAAAGTAAACCTTTTATTCATCATATCAAAGGGGCATTCCATGTAGTCACATTCAGTTCAATATATTCATGTCATCAACATGATTCCACAAAAGTTCCAAAGGACTTATGTACTCATACTTTCAGCAGGTTTAACATACAATTCCAGCGCATATCAATGTACAATTCCACCAAGTATTCGCATTACAGGCAGGGCATAAACACCACTAAAATTCATAATCATGCTACTAATTCCGCCATATAAATAAACTTACTAATGTAAGTTCTATTCAATCATAATTTATAACAGTTCCAAGCCACATAATGACAGGGCAATCTGATAAAGCCACGCAATTACAGATTCATCATATTAATTCAATCACAGGACAATTATTGTATAAGATTATTCAGCAAATAGTAATAGAATCTAGCACATATAAACCAATAGCATTCATATATAACCAATAGAATAGAGGTTACCTCTAATTGAACTCAAGCCCAATCAAATATCCAACCTTTTAGATCAATCGAACCAAATTATCTAACATAAGCACAGAAATACCAAATCAGAATTCAAATCAGTAACAATTAGCAATTGAACAATTTAGGGTTTAGGGCTTATGGGTACTGTAGACACAAAAATTGCGTCAAACAGTTATTCCTCAAAAGATGGCATAATTATCTGAAAAGATATGATAATTATCTTTAGGCATATTTATTATCTTTTATTCCAAAAAGATAAGATTGCATGGAGAACTAGGTCATCTCAACCACTACTCCAACCTCTATAAAAGGGAGATCATCCCAAGGTTGAAAAGGAGGCGAGACGGAACAAGCCATAAAGGCCCCGTCAGACACGATGGAATAAGCCACACAACAAAGGCCCCGTCACTTCCCTACCACAAAATAGTAGGTCCGCAGTTTGGGAACAAGTCAACAAGACCCTCGTTCTGCTAGATTCAACAAAACGCTTCCAAGGCCTTGAATCTAAACATATCCCCGCTCCCATAAATTGGAATCAAGAGATCCACAAAAGTTGCAACCCACAAATTATCAATAAATTATCATGTTCCATATTTTCTTTCCTCTTATTTGTAGGTTTGAATTATTTTTTTTTGTATTTACAAATTGGCACGCTCGGTGGGACCATTTTTGCTCTTCATCTCAAATGATCAAGGGGGCAATCTACATCAACTTTCGAGACGACCAAGTTGCATCCGACATTAAAGTCTTCACAACTAGTCTCGAGGGGGCATCTGTAGACACCAAAGTTGCGTCAAACAGTGATTCCCCGAAAAATGGCATAATTATCTTAAAATATATGATAATTATCTTTAGGCATATTTATTATCTTTTATTCCAAAAAGATAAGATTGCAGGGAGAACTAGGTCATCTCAACCACTACTCCAACCTCTACAAAAGGGAGATCATCCCAAGGTTGAAAAGCAGGCGAGACGGAATAAGCCACAAAGGCCCCGTCAGACACGATGGAACAAGCCACACAACAAAGGCCCCGTCACCTCCCTACCACAAAATAGTAGGTTCGCAGTTCGGGAACAAGTCGACAAGACCCTCGTTCTGCTAGATTCAAGAAAAAGCTTCCAAGCCCTTGAATCTAAAATCGTCGCCCCTTTAGAATGGAATCAAGAGATCCACAAAATGTTTAACCCACAAATTATCAATAAATTATCTTGTTCCATATTTTCTTTCCACTTATTTGTAGGTTTGAATTTTTATGTATTTTAGATTCAAGGGTTTGGAAGCTTTTTCTTGAATCTAGCAGAACGAGAGTCTTGTCGACTTGTTACTGAACTGCGGACTTACTATTTTGTGGTAGGGAGGTGACGGGGCCTTTGTTGTGTGGCTTGTTCCATCGTGTCTGACGGGGCCTTTGTGGCTTATTCCGTCTCGCCTGCTTTTCAACCTTGGGATGATCTCCCTTTTATAGAGGTTGGAGTAGTGGTTGAGATGACCTAGTTCTCCCTGCAATCGTATCTTTTTGGGATAAAAGATAATAAATATGCCTAAAGATAATTATCATATCTTTTGAGATATGCCATCTTTTGGGGAATCATTGTTTGACGCAATTTTGGTGTCTACAGGTACTTATCAAATAAGAGGGGCAAGGGTGCGTGAATTGGGTCGAGGACCACCCTCTGGTGGTCGACAGCCCACGCAGAGCAACGACAACCGCAACAGCAGCCACATCAACACGCCAAAACAGAGGAGAGAAAATTTCGCATCCAGCAAAACAACAGCGATTAACTGGAGAAAGCAGTAAAGTTTTTGGAGGAGAAGAAAAGGGACCGAGATGCCACCGATGGTGGTCGGATTGATGGTGGTGATGGCGTTGTGTGGGAGGCAGAGTGAGAGCTTGAGAGGTTTTCTTCTATTTTCTTTTAAACGTGATACTGGCATTGAAAGAGAAGGAGACTCCTTTTCTTTTAAACGACATATACATTAAAGGGCGGAAGAAACGAGAGAAATTGAAAGTCGGTCTTTCAGTTTACCCAAAACACAATTAGAGCAACGCAAAATCACTTACAAGTTGATTTCTATTTTATTTAAAATAAAAAATCTGAATTTCCCTTTTTTTTTCCTTTTAAATGCTAAATCCAAAACCGATAGATATTTTACCAAAATAAATAATCAGATAAATAAATTATTCAAAAATAAATAATTTATGGGATATTACAAGAATCCTCTACCATCGATCCCAAGAAGCCCTCGTTCTATCATCGTCTACTATGCAATGAGCAGAGGTGCACAATTGTTGATGGAATGAAAAATAGTTACTGCTCACTATCTGGGCATTGTTGATAGCCTTTTGTATCCAGATGCATGTACTATGCATTGCCGACTGAAAATTTTGTTTAATTGCTTTCTATATTATATATATATATATATATATATATATATATATATATATATATATATATATATATATATATATATATATATATATATATATATATATATATATATATATATATATATATATATATATATATATAATATATATATATATATATATATATATATATATATATATATATATATATATATATTTATGCTCACTATCTGGGCATTGTTGATACCAGTTGATAGGGTATGATCTGGAGAGAAAATTGCTTAGCCTTTTGTATCCAGATGCATGCACTATGCATTGCCGACTGAAAATTTTGTTTAATTGCTTTCTGATATGCAATATATATATATATATATATATATATATATATATATATATATATATATATATATATATATATATATATATATATATATATATATATATATATATATATATATATATATATATATATATATATATATATATATATATATATATATATATATATATATATATATATATAACAGTTTACAAGTTCAATTATATATATGTATACAATAGTATATGGTTCAAAGTGCCTTGTTCCATCCGGCAAGAATCTGATCCCCTCCATCACTAAGGCGCGTTGCGGCTTTCGAGCCTCCGCTTGCTCCCTTATATGTGGATTTCTTTCAAAAAACTTAGTTTATAAAGTAAGAAAGACTAGTCACGATTGATGGATGATGGATGAATGCCAATTTCGCTTTCTAATATTGTTTTTATGTTGATGCTAGATTAATATCAAAGAATAGAATCTAAAAAAGTTTCTTAAAGTTATATTCTTTATAATTGTCTTTCTCGTACTGTGTAAACGTACTTGAATCTTTTAATGTATATGCTATATTATATATTATATACTATATTATACATTATATTATATTATATTACATTATATTATATTATATTATATAAAACTATATCTGAGCCTAAAATATGAAAAATATTAAATATGTATTATTATTGTTTAGTCACATGCACCTTAATGTTTCATGTTTATGAATCAGAACTTAGAAAAAGTTAGTTGATTCCATGTCTATCTTTTCATTGTCCTGTAATTGTGTCCAACAACAACAAATCTTTCTCTCTTTCTTGACGGTGCGTGTATATTAGAGTTGAGTTGAGCTTTGCATTTCTTTGTATTGATGCCAACTCTATTCCCTCTGCCTACTTGTTTGAGTTTGATCATTGACCATTGCTTGCTGAATGTTTAATCTTCAGTTTGTTTGTGCTAAGTGATTTTATTAATTTTTTTTCTAGCTTTGTATTATCCCATAGCTCATAAAGATAGTATCAATGTAAATATTGACAGCAAAATCTGCTTTTCTCTAATTTTATATCATAACTCATAGTGATGTGTTTGTTTCAGAGTTGCTGTATTTAATGGTTTAAAAGGTATACGAAATCTTGAAGCGCGTGCATATTTACAATGATCTACTATGGACTGAGCTGGATTTGTCGTCAATCTATTATATGCACTTCGCATCGAGGAAGGAGAAGTATGAGCGAGTGGTTTCCATATAATTAGTTTTATATTGAATAGCTAACTAGACTTGAACATTTAGATTTTTATAATTAATTTGTTTACACACTTTTATCACTTTATTTGTATTTTAGATTAGTGTTACTATACTTCTTATAAAATGATTTTGTTAGCTAGCAGGGTCTTTTATTGTATTTACAGCATTTTATTTTGATGTTCTATTAGCGCAAAGATGAGCTTTTGTCCTCCCAAATGGACCTTCAATATCAGCCAGCAACATCGTAAAAATACTTAATAATAACTGAAATCAGGCGCAAAAAAAAAAACAAAAAAAAAAACAAATTATTATGACATCAGCGGTCGGTCAACGACATACAACAACGGTCGTTGACCCACCGCTGTCTTATATCAAGCAGAAATTGATTTCGAATTTTTGCATGCGCACTCCAACAACAACGGTGAGGGAAAACCCGCTGTTGTATGTCACCACCATACAACATCGGTCAACACGGAACCGCTGTTGTTTATTATGACATATAACTGCAGTCGCAACAATAACGGTTTTAGACGCTGTTCTTAGACGTATTTGACCACTGTCTCAAGCATTTTTGGTGTAGTGCTTGTTATGATGTTCTATAAATTAAAATTGGTCATCTATTTTTAAGTGATCATCATCTTTTGATCAACATCTACTGTTTATGTGTATGAAATCTTCTAGCTACACATGCAGTAGAGTCATTTGGGTCCAATTCTCACCCATTGTTACCAACCTCGAGACTCCTACACCATACTCTATCCCGAACAAGTCCTTGTCTTATCGTCCACTATTGTGTAATGAGTCCACGTTCACAATTGTTGACGGGACGAAAATAGTTATTGCTCTATTAGGACATGCATGTCGATACTATTATAAACATAATGTCTCTTATGCGGTCATCTCTATTTTCAATCATGACATCAGCATGACAATATACTTGTTTGAGGTAACTCAATGCCTGATATGAGTTTTGGGGATTATAAATACACTTGCTATATAGAGTTTTATCCACCGAATCTATGAACATTGCGCAATTCGTTGACAATGGAGAGAAATCTATATGAACTATAAAATATATGTTTGGCTATGGGGATGATAATCATGACGTTTTGGGTTACTAGAGTATTTGGGGTACGTAGGTAACCAAAATATATCATTCGACCATCTGCTAATTAAACTATCCACAATTTTTCTCCTATGTTTATGCCAATTATATATAGCATCATTGGAGGATGTTAAGGAAGTGGAGAGTCCGGATACAATTCATCCAGCTAGCAAGATCAAGTCAAACTCTTCGTAACAAATCTGATCCTATATAGTTAGTTCCTCTTATCTTTAGCAGTAGTTCCGTGTATATAGGAGTCATATATTTTCTGTTGTAACAGCTCCTAAATACTTGTTGTACTTAGTTATGAGTTCAGCTTATAAATACAGAAATCCACAGAAGGTGGATCAACAAGCTTTCACACCAAATCACTTCTGTTTTATGGTATCAGAGCTACTAGACTGAACGTCTTTCCTGGTGACCTCACTATGTCAAACCCAACAAACACACAAAACACAATCCCTACAATCTCCATTAAACTCTCCAAGGAGAACTATGACACGTGGGCACCAATTGCGAAACAAGCACTCATGGCCTATGATCTAGGAATGGTCATTGAGGACGATGCAGAAGCTCCTCCCAAATATTTGACTGCTGTGACCATAGAAACCACAAGGTCTAGCAGACCTATTAATCCTGCCTATACTGCCTGGATGAAAAAGGATAGTATGGGATGTGTTTGGTTGAAAGGAACAATGACTGAATCTGTGCTTCCTTTGGTGGCAAGGATGGAGACTTCTCGACAAGTTTGGGTGAAGCTTGCAAATACTTTTCAATCTCAGAATCGAGCAAGAGGAATGCGACTTCGCAAGACTCTTACTACTATGTCTCAAGGCAACCTATCAATTATGGACTATTTTCAGAAAAAGACAATGTGCTGATGGTCTTGCAACCATTGGGTCTGATGTGTCAGAACAAGAATTAGCTCAAAACATCATTAATGGTCTTGACAAGAGGTACAAGACATTCAAATCTGCTTTCAGTGTTCGTTCAGTGGATAATCCCATCTCCGCGGACACATTATTGGGTTTGCTTCTTGACGAGGAGGAGCGCTTGAATGCTGAAGAAGAGAGCGTTGTTCATGATGTGTATGCTGCAAATGTCCAACAGAGCGGTGGTAACAACAACAACAGGTATTTAGCTCCTGGCCAAGGTAACTATAATCAGAACCGAGGCTATAATAATAACCTAGGCCAACGCAAAAATAATCAATTTTATGGTCAGAACAAGCATGGGGGTAACAATTATGGTAGTAACATTAACTACCAAAACAGAGGGAAAGCTATTTCAATTTGTCAAATATGCAACAAAAAGGGACATATTGCTGCGGCATGTTATCATAGATTTGATCATGCTTATTCCACTGAAAGTCCCCAGAAAGTTGCAGCTATGATTGCTTCTCCTACCAATGCTTCATCTGAGCCTAATTGGGTCGTTGATTCTGGTGCATCGGCTCATTTGACTGCTGACCTCAACAACATGAGTATCCACTCTGAATACAAAGGTGCTGACCAAGTTCAAGTTGGTAATGGTAAGCTACTTAAAATTAATAATATTGGCACCAGTTCTATTTCCACCCCTCACCAAAAATTTATTCTTTGCAATGTCCTTCATGTGCCATCCATTACTAAAAATTTATTGAGTGTCTCTCAGTTTACTCGGGATAACAATGTGTATATGTAGCTCCATTCTGATACTTGTCTTGTGAAGGACATGCAGGGCAACACGCTGCTGCGGGGGAACCTTGATCGGGGTCTCTACAAGCTGTCTATGGCCAATAAATCTACATCACTTCCCTCCTCTAATGTTTTACTTTCTTCCGCCTTTGTTGGCGAACGTACAACCTTGTCTGGTTGGCATAATAGGTTGGGTCACCCCAATGACAAAATTGTTAGGTGGACTATTTCTCATTTTGATTTGCCATGTGAAATGAATAAAGATACCTCTTTGTGTGGACCTTGTCAGCTTGGCAAAAGCCACAGACTTCATTTACCATCTTCTCATGAAAGTTCTAACACTCCTTTTGAGCTTGTATATAGTGATGTTTGGGGGCCTGCCCCCGTCACTTCTGTTAGTGGCTTTCGGTATTTTGTTCAATTTTTAGATGATTGCACCAAGTATGTTTGGATCTTTCTTATGCGTCAACGTGATGAAGTCTTTGATATCTTTCGTCATTTCTTTAATATGACACAAACTCAATTTGGCCACAAAATTAAAATCTTACAAACTGATTGGGGTGGTGAATATCGAAGCATCCCAAATTTTCTGTACCCTTTTGGTGTACATCATCGTCACTCTTGCCCACACACCAAGAACAAAATGGTGCTCCTGAGCGTAGGCACAAAGACATTGTAGCCAAGGGGCTAGCACTTCTTGCTCATGCCTCTCTTCCCACAGACTACTGGGAATATGCATTTCCAACCACAGTCTATCTTATCAATTTATTATTCGTCCTTACAATGCTCACAAACTTGAATACAGGTCAAAGCCATGTATTTTTTTGGGGTACAGTTCCAAGCATAAAGGTTACTTATGTCTTCATATGAAAAGTAGACGTATGTATATTGCTCGTCATGTGGTTTTTGATGAGACCAAGTTCCCATATCCATCTCTCTCTCAACCTCCTTCCACCTCTAGTTCTCATGTTACCCCCACTGAAGTCACCCTTCAATTACTTCATGATGCATCATCTCTACCCACTGTATCCCCATCTCCTTCCTCTAATTCCTCATCTCAGAGTGTTCCTACAACTCCTATTGTAACGATACAGTCTCCCTCCACAGGTGACTCTCCCACATCTTCTGTTTCCACTGACAATACAGCCTCTACAGCACCCGACACCCCTGATGTTCCTCCAACGCAGCAGCTGCCCCATGTTCTGCGCCATTTACATCCTGCTCCAGCATCCAATCATCCCATGGTGACTCGTGCCAGCACCAACAACCTCAAACCTAAGGCCCTTACAGCCACCAAGTACCCTCTCCCACCATCTCACTCGTTTCCATTTCAGCCCACCTCATATAAACAAGCCGCTCAATATCCTGAGTGGCGTGATGCCATGGACAAAGAATACTTGGCCCTTATCTCCAATTACACTTGGACATTAGAACCCCCACCACCTGGTGCTAATATTATTGGTTGTAAGTGGGTTTACAGGACCAAGCAAAATGCAGATGGTAGTATTGAGCGTTGTAAAGCTCGTTTGGTTGTTCAAGGAAACTACCAAGAACCTGGAGTGGATTTTTTTGATACTTTTAGTCCAGTGGTGAAACCCGCTACTGTCCGTCTTGTCCTTGCACTTGCTGTCTCTTATGGTTGGACAATTTGACAAATTGATATAAATAATGCATTTTTACATGGTGACTTGAGTGAGAGCGTCTACATGACTCAGCCTCCTGGCTATCGTGACTCACAATTTCCAGGTCATGTCTGCCATCTTCGTAAAGCACTCTATGGTCTTAAACAAGCTCCGCGTGCATGGTTTACGAAATTGAAGACATTTCTGGTTGATTGTTGCTTCAACAGTTGTTACTCTGATTATTCCTTATTTATTAGGCGCATTGGGGACTCTATTACATATTTATTGGTTTATGTGGATGATTTGGTTATTACGGGCACTGATCGTGATTATATTCAGCATTTTATTGGATGTCTTAATGCTACTTTTGCTCTAAAAGATTTGGGGGAACTTAATTTTTTCTTGGGGATTGAAGTTCACAGAGATCAAGATGGTATGTTTTTATCTCAAGCAAAGTACATAAGGGATCTTTTGGATAAAGGTCAAATGGCAGGGGCTAAGCCTGTTTCCACACCTGCAGATGCCAGTACACGGCTGTCCTCAGCTGGTCAAGCATTCCATGATCCACGTCTTTATCGTAGTGTTGTTGGCGCCTTACAATATGCCACTGTCACCAGACCTGAGTTAGCTTATGCCGTTAATCGTGCGTGTCAATATTTGCACTCGCCCACCATCTTTCGCTGGCAGGCAGTGAAACGTATTCTTCGATACCTCAAGGGTACAATTCATCATGGTTTGTATTTCCGCAGATCATCCACTCGCTCCCTAATTGCATACTCTGACGCTGATTGGGCTGGTGACCCTGATAATTGTCGTTCTATACATGGGTACTGCGTCTTCTTTGCTGGCAATCTTATTAGTTGGTCATCTAAGAAACAACATGTTGTGTCAAAATCATCTACCGAGGCGGAGTATCGTGGCCTAGCAGCTGCAGCTTCTGAAATTATTTGGATTCAGCAACTTCTTACAGAGCTTGGCGTATCTCTTAGTCAGCCACCTCTTTTATTGTGCGACAACATGTCTGCTACATATATGACAGCAAATCCTGTCTTTCACAACCGTTCCAAACATATCAAGATTGCCTTTCATTTTGTTCGTGAGAAGATAGAACGAGGAAATCTGGTTGTTCGCTATCTCCCGACTGCCGATCAAATTGCTGATATTTTGACAAAAGGCCTATTGTCTAGTCGGTTTGCCAGCCTTCGTTACAATCTCAACGTTCGATCTCTCCCGTCGAGATTGCGGGGAGGTGTTAAGGAAGTGGAGAGTCCGGATACAATTCATCCAGCTAGCAAGATCAAGTCAAACTCTTCGTAACAAATCTGATCCTATATAGTTAGTTCCTCTTATCTTTAGCAGTAGGTCCGTGTATATAGGAGTCGTATATTTTCTGTTGTAACAGCTCCTAAATACTTGTTGTACTTAGTTATGAGTTCAGCTTATAAATACAGAAATCCACAGAAGGTGGATCAACAAACTTTCACACCAAATCACTTCTGTTTTAGAGGAGTGGTTCACTTTGGTGATGGAACGAGATTATTGGAAAATAATTTTAACACCACAATAATTTCGAACCCAAGAAATGGTCAATTACTACCTCCAACTAGAGGACATAGTAGTCGATCAATAATAACGCCCTGGTTTACATTCCACCGGCCGGTACCTCACAAAATTCAAGGATGGTAAACATGCATGGATTCGTGAATGTACCTCACAAAATTCAAGGATAGTAAACATGACTAGCCTGGATTCGTCGATGATTGTGGGATAACAGATATATCCATTATTGCAACCTATGGTATATGATGATCAAGAGCAGGATATCTTTGATCAAATGGAGGTTCATTTCACCAACAAGGATGGTGTTCTAATGATTCCAAGCTTACTTTCAAGTGGTTTGATAAGGCAAGATTATGGGTTCAAATCCCAGCCTATTTCTTCCATACTTTGTGTCTGCTGGCTTCTAAGAATTACCGTAAAAAGTTATTGTTGTGTTACTCAGATGTGGCTTGGGCTCCACAAGTGGAGTTTGAGTTCAGTAGGATCTTGTTAAGTCTTTGTCGGGCTAATTAGTGGCTTAAGATGCACAATGGCATAAATTGGATCATACCAGCAATGGAATGTCATGTCATGGTTTGTTCGATCTTGAGAAAATGTTGTTGTTGGACTTGGACTAGGACTTGGACCGAGCCCAAGGTTGCTGCTCGTTTAAAGTAAAAGCCCAATACCAGTAACGCTAGCAGACAAGTTAAACCGCGCCACGCCCTTGTTCATCTTCTTCTACGAGTGAGCAAGGGCAACTCATATTTGCCTAAACTCTGGATCCACGGATCCACCACCTTAGGAAGGCTCAAGAATCTAGGTAATAATTTGTCGTTAACACTAGCACACTGCTACTTAGCAGTGAGTATAATAGGGCACTCATCAGGTATTACACTATTCGGAATTGAAATTGGATTTACCATTTACTATTTTTAGAAATTGAAATTGACATTAAATTATGAAAAATATAATGTATATTTATTCCCATTTTAAAAATATTATTTTTATATTTATTAAATAAAAAAACTTTTGAACTTGATCTCAGATAAAAAAATAAATAAAAAAATAAATACTTTCATACAAGTATATGGTTAAAGTTCTACCTTCGCTACAATCACTCCTCAATCCACTATTTTTCTACCTTTTCCCTTTTTCTGGTCTGACTCTGGTCATCAATTTATAAAATAATACGCGTTGTATTATTGTAAAGTCCACATGAGTATAAGTTGAAAGTTGGAGTGGCGAAGCACCCACACCTCTAATTTTAAGGTTGGGGTTTCAAGATCTCAATGCTCTTAATATTATGGGTATACTATTTGTGTGTGTAGATCTATAAGCCTTTCCCCTTCCTATTGTAACGGGCCGATAAATCGGGCTTTCTAACCTTATCAAAAATGAAAATAATAATAAAATAAAATTTGTAAAGTCCCCATCTTATTGTTGTACTTCACCTCGATGATTTCTGATTGAAAGCAAGTGTACAAGCAGATGATAGTGGTCAAGGATTGTTATCACTAATAATCTGACAAGAAAACCATATTAGTATATTTTACACCCTACGGTTAGAACACAACTCTTTATATAGAATACAAAACCATGAGGGTAGCTAAGATGTCATTGTCTTACATACATAACTTAGTAACTCACATGTATCCTGATTGGGCATCAACACGTAATATGCTAAATTAATTACATTCGTACACAGTTATAAACGAAACTAGTTGTTCACTACTCTAATTTGTAGATAGGCATTATTATTCTACCACGAGTTTATTTGATTTAGTTCTATGAACATATTCTTCTGGAACACTTCATCTCCTGGCCTAGCCAATTGTCATTTACATATAGAATCTAAGTTTCGTGTAAGAATCGTGATTTTGAGATTACACACCTGTGCTCCCAAAATGGACCATTCTAAGCTCACCCGTAACCTTTCTCAGGGAACTTGTTATGCTAATTTAATCAAGTGAGCATATATAAGCGGGTATTCGGGTAAGACTTCAACCTATAAGTAATTGACAATGGGTAAAGTAATTCACTAATGCTTATCAAAGACATTCATAATTTCAAGGTGTGACAACTTAGATCAACTTTTTTTTTTTGGTAGAGGTATGGAGGGCTAAAGCCCACTTACTTAGAAATAGACTGGAGACCCTGAGGAGGGATACTCATAAAATGTTCCCCTAAAGGAAAAAACAATGCTAGATTGGACAACTTGTTTGCGCAGTGGTTGGACTCTCGATACTCAGATCACTTTATTTATTCTTCATACACCCCCTCACCTATAAAACCCACTTTGATACTACGATAAATCTAAGTAATTAGGCATTAAAAAATTGAACACATATAAGTTAAATGAGGCTCTAATCCAAAATCAATTGGCAAATGTTGCAATAACTCACTTGGTTATGGATAAGTCCAAGGCCACTACATCTTTTCATATAAGATGACACAAACCCACCTTCGATCAATACCCCTCCGCATGCAAAGAACTGAACTGAATTGAAAGAACTTGAACCAAACAAATTAACGTTTTTAACATATCTTTAACCATTTAAAATTGTTCCAAACATATTCAATATTGAACTCATTTAAAAGTGTATTATGGAATCTTTTTAATGACATACATACGACTATGAATTTATTTGGATTGAAAAATCATCTGAGTAGTGATAAATTCCACACGAAATAAAATGAATTGAACGAAAATAATGAACTAAAATTAAACCGAGAAAAACAGAGCCTAATTGGTTATCAAAGTAATATTGATTGAAATGTGATGCCCAACTAAAATAAGATTGAATGTTGTTTGCTATTGCGAGGAATCCATATAATTAGATAAAAATGCAATGATTAAACTATAGCTCGTCACATTAGTTACTAAATTGTCGAATGACCTGTCAATTAACTTCTAGTGTGTCATGTGACTCATTGCCAGTTTAAATAATAATAAAAAAGAGAGAAAGTAGCAACAATCATACATTACAAAAATATAACGGAGTTTAATGACTCATTCACCCGCTTCCATTCATTCTCACAAGTTGTTAAACGTTACAAGTTCAAGAAATTGAGTAGTAGCTAACTTATCTCACATATTGATGAGCCAAAAAAAAAAAGAAAAGAAATTAATTCATCTCTCATTAATAGATTATGGAACCACACACCATCAATTCATCTGCTACCTCCCATATGTTCAACGTTCTTATCTGGATTTAATCGCTGTCGTTCGCCATCTTTCTGGCATCGTGTACAACCAATTCCCATTTTGGTAAGGTACATCGTATTTCTCTTTGCGATTGCTAATAGGCATTCGCTATCTACACCTCTTGTCTTTGCAAGATAACCCCTCCAACTTCATTAAGCTTAGTACCATATATATATATATATATATATATATATATATATATATATATATATATATATATATATATATATATATATATATATATATATATATATATATATATATATATATATATATATATATATATATATATATATATATATATATATATATATATTGGTTTACATTATTGTTTTCTTTAAATAGTTATACCAACTTGAATGTTTAAAACTATTTATTTTAATTTTTAATTTAAAAGTTATGCTGAAAATAGAAAAATATCAAAAAAAAATAATCAGAAATCGCTTCAAAAAATTGGAAAAATTATGAGGCCTCACCATAATAGTAGAGAGGGCGTGAGGGTAGGTTTGGTGGCACGGGGTGGTGGGGAGCCATGCTTGCCTGCTTGGTACACAAGAATTATGGATTAGCCTCCGATGTCCAATAAGAGCCATTCAAGCCTACCAAGGCCCCAATAACCTACCCTGGTGCCTCCCATTTCCCCTAGGTATGTCCCGTGCGATGTGGTGCAAAAATATCTATTTTCGTTCCGGGGCCTCTCGTAATCCCAAAAAAAACGTGGATTATAGCATTCGTTTTTGGCTTCCAAGGGCTCGAGTGTTATCTTTGTCCAAACATCTCCGGTGGGTATACCATGACCCTAGAGGACCCTCAGTGCCCCGGGAGGCTCATCCGAATCCCCGAACTTCAATATCACCCATGCTTTTGGTGTTCCGAATCTTATACCAGTGTCTCGTTAAATGCCCTTCCAAGCATATCAGAGACCGGATAAGCGACCCCAAGGGACTTGCATGTCTCCTAGGGGTCATCCGTGCGAAGTGGTGCAAAAATATACACCTTCACCATGGGGCCTCCTGAAAGCCCAAAAAACGTGGATTATAGCCTTCATTTTCGGCTTCCCAGAGCTCGACTAGGGCTGTTCACCTGTCCTGATCTGGCCGGTCAAGTAAACCGATTTGGGCGGCCAAGAAACCGGCCTGGTCGGCCAGAAAACCCGGTCTGACCGGCCACGGAACCCGGCTGACCAGTCAAGAACCTCGGTCTTAATGATTAACCACCCCGGTCAACAAACCCGGTTTGACCGGCCAAGTAAAGCAGTCTGCCCGGACAATAAACCCGATTTGACCGACCAAGAAACTCGGTCTGAGCGGATAAGTAACCCGTCCTGACCGGACAATAAACCCGGCTTGACCGTCCAAGAAACCCGGTCTGACCGGATAAGAAACCCCATCTGCCCGACCAAAACCCCCGGTCTGACCGGCCAAG
The DNA here is from genome assembly GCA_038025085.1 of Tetragonia tetragonoides. Classification (NCBI taxonomy): domain Eukaryota; kingdom Viridiplantae; phylum Streptophyta; class Magnoliopsida; order Caryophyllales; family Aizoaceae; genus Tetragonia; species Tetragonia tetragonoides. The sequence continues at coordinate 13,974,562 of CM076140.1, read as the reverse complement.
AAACTCGATTTGACCGTTTCAGTCATTCGGCTGACCTGGTCCAGTATCCCGGTCTGACCGATTCGTAAGACTCGGTTCGGTCCACATAACGGTTCGGTCCGGACCGGCGAATGAATAGCCCTATTATTTTTCCCCAAACTTTTCAAGGGGGTATATCATGACCCAAGATTACCCTTGGTACCCCAGGAGGGTCATCTGTATCCCCGAGTTTTGATGTCACCTATACCTTTGGTGTTTCAACTCTTACACCAGTGTGTCGTACCGTAAAACGCCCTTCCAAGCCTATCAAGGACCGAATAAGCGACCCCGAGGGGCTCTCATGTTCACAAGGAGTGTTTCGTGTGATTTGGTGCAAAAATATCTACCTTCGTTTTGTGGCCTCCTAAAAGCTCAAAAAACGTGGATTATAGCATTCGTTTTCGGCTTCCGTGACTCTGGGGTTATTTTTGTCCAAAATTTTCCGGGTGCTCTATCATGACCCTAGAGGACCCTCGGTGCCATGGGAGTGTCATCCGGATCCCCGAACTTCAATATCACCTATGTATTCGGTGTTCCGACCCTTACATTGGTGTCCGTAAAAACGCCCTTACAAGCCTATCACTCTATCAGGGACCCGATAACGAACCTCAGTATTCCCTAAGGGTGTCCCATGCAATCTGGTGCAAAAATATCCACCTTCGTTGCGGGGCCTTCCGAAAGCCCCAAAAACGTGGATTATAAGGGTCGGAGAAAGCGAAAGAATGCCTTTACTTACTTTCTTTTGAAAGCGCTAGGCACCTGTTCAAAATATCTCTAACAGGGAAAAAGGTGCAAACTCATCGGTATTCGAGAACATCTTTTCCTTACCGATCTATCTGATCAGTCTATTGACTTCCTTACTAAGCTTGAAGTAAAGTAAGGACTCTTTTCTTCATTTGAAAGAGAAAATAGAGGCATCCATTCCTGCCTGTTGTTTTGTTGGTAATAGCCTTCCTTTTCGGCTTCTGCGGGCCAGGGTGTCAATTTTTTATCAAACTTTTTCAAGGGGTCTATCATGAGCTTAGAGGACCCTCGTTGCCCCAAGAGAGTCATACGGATCCCCAAGCTTCGATATCACCCATATGTTTTCGGTGTTCCGGCACTTACATTGGTGTCCCGTAAAAAAAAACCCTTACAAGCCTATCATGGACACGATAACGGACTCTGAAGGCCTCTTACGCTCCCTAAAGGTGTCCCATGCGACGTGGTGCGAAAATATCCATTTTCGTTCCGGGGCTTGCCGGGGCCCGATTTCCCTTTTTGCCAAACTTCTCCATGAGATATATTGTCACCCTAGAGGATCTTGGGGCCCCGGGAGGTCATCAGGGTCCTCGAACACCGACTCCATAAGATATATCGTCACCATAGAGGACCTTGGGACATGGGATATGGGCCACCCAGATTTTATTTCATTAATTTTTGATGTACTTAGTTCATTTCGAGCCATTGTCTACTATGATAATCTTTGGTAGAAAAACTTTATAACATAGTATTATTCAAGTTTGTTAATAAAAGGCTAATAATTGTTTACTAATCACTCGGTCAAATATTGATAAATGTTTACAACATGACTAACCAAAATAAGTAGAACTTAAATGCAACAAACAATGTTTAGGGGCAGATATCTCTAACTTTTATAGAGCCAGCACAAGCCAATGAATGATTTTTATTTTTTTATTTTTTTATCAAAGGTTAATACACAGCCAGTGGATGACTATTACCATGAATTGAGGGCATCCCTCCCCAACATTTTAATATTTGCCCTAAAAAAATAGGAGTCAGGCTGCGGACACTACAATAATTAGTCACTTGGGCCACGAATTTCACCACGGGAAGTCAAATTTTGTGGCCAACATTTTTGGATTTTTTGAAATTGCCACGGAAAATTATTTCATGGTCATTTTCAAGAAAAATTCCATGGGCAAAATAATTTAATGCTTGTTTTTCCACGGGAAAAACTAAATTGTGGCCATATTGGAAAAATCGTTACGAGTGGAATAACTTCGTAGCTAGATTGCCACAGAAATATACTTGTGTGGCCAAATTACCACCAATTCTTTTTTTTTTGTGGCCATTTACAAATTTTGCTACGAAATTGACTAGTTTGCCATGAGAAATTTTGTGGATGTCAATATTTTTTCCATGAAATAGCATTCTAAATAATAATGTCCATACTTTTAATCATATAAAAAGTTTAGCATAGATGGTTTGAGTCACTTATAAACTCTGAGAGGTCTCAAGTTCAAGACTCACTAACGACAAGTCTAAGATTTTTCTTATTTCTTTTTTCATGTTTAATTAGCCACTAGTATAGTTGTAGCTATTAAATTAATCCGCCACAAAAATTCTCGTAGCTAATTGAAATGTTTCCACGACTCCTTTTGTGGCAAGATGTTAACATGTCAATAACAAAACTGTGGCTAGATTTCTCGTTATAGCCATAAGAGTGCTTTAACCGTAGCTAAATAGATTGCCACGGCAGGTCACGAGAAAAATTTCCTTGGCTAAGTGCTTTTGCCACAGAAATTTCATATGATAGCCACAGTTATTATAGTGGCGCAAGTGACCATTTCTTGTAGTGGGATGAACCTCTCCAAATCTCGCCTAGATGTTGTTTTAGTTTTAGTGAATTGCTAAATACCGCCCCTTTTTACTAGCTACCGCCCCCCCAATTTTCAATTTTACCCTCACCCCTTTTCCTCACTCACTCTCACTCACTCTCACTCATCCTCTCTTCCTCACTCACTCTCACTCATCCTCTCTTCCTCACTCACTCTCACTCATCCTCACCACCACACCATCACACCGGCAACCACCACCACCACCACCACCACCACCATGTCAGGGGCTAGCGGCAGCGGCGGAGGCTTCGACGGCGAGGGAGGCGGCGACCGACGGCATCGCAGGGGGGTAACTTTTCGAATTTTTTTTTTTTTTTTTTTGAATTGAATTTTTTTTGCCTTGAATTGAATTTTTTTTTGCGTTGAATTGAAATTTTTTTGCCTTGAATTGAATCGCGAACTTATGAATTGAAGTTGTGTTGAATTTTTTTTTTTTTTTTTGCGTCGATCGTCTGCCGATCTCGACTCACCCTTGGGTGAGTCGTCTGAGACCGGCGACTCACCTTTGGGTGAGTCGTCTGCCGATCTCGACTCGCCCAAGGGTGAGTCGCCGGTCGCAGACGACTCACCCAAGGGTGAGTCGAGATCGGCCGACGACTCACCCAAAGGTGAGTCGCCGGTCTCAGACGACTCACCCATGGGTGAGTCGAGATCGGCCGACGACTCACCCTTGGGTGAGTCGCCGGTCGCAGACGACCGACACAAAAAAAAAAAAATATTATTTTATTATTATTATTATTATTATTTATTATTATTATTATTTATTGTTATTATTATTATTATTATTATTATTATTATTATTATTATTATTTATTGTTATTATTATTATTATTATTATTATTATTTATTGTTATTATTATTATTATTATTATTTATCGTTATTATTATTATTATTATTGATTATTGTTTAATTAATTAAAAATGTGAAATGATAGATGGGAGGAGCCGGTAAATCGGTGCCTCGGTTATTTAGTGAACTAGCTGGTTCAGGACCGCGTCACACGAGGACGCGCGGGATTGATGCCTTTGTACGGAGACAGAGAGAGGCAGTTCGGATGAGGGAGATGACTGCTGAGCAAGACGACACTAGCGAGTTCTACTCCGGGGTTCAGTCCATGGACGATGATCAGATTGGCGTCGAATCATCCTCAGATTGGCACGTGGTGAAGGGCAGAGGCGGTAGGTTTGTTAGTACTGGGTCGTCCAGTACTAGCAAACGATCTAGAGCGGAGGACGACACTACGTGGCTTGTTACAGAGCCTGTGGAGGGTGGGCCGGCGGATGATAGCGTCATACCGAGCTTCCTGGGCCACGTAGCGTCTCGTGTGTGGAATGGAGAGACGAGGGGTCTCTTGAAGTGTCAGAACCGATTCAATGTCTGTCAGCGGCTGAGTCAGTGGCGAGCGGAGATGTCGGCCGAGATGAGGGCCCGGATCGAGGGGACTGGGTTATCACACCTGGCAGACATTATGTTCAGACATATTGACTTCCCCCTGATATCTGCATTCGTTGAAAGGTGGCAGCCGGATACGAACTCGTTCCACATGCCGTTCGGAGAGATGACGATCATGTTGCACGATGTATGGCATATTCTTCGGATTCCTGTAGACGGACAGCTCGTTTCCAATGACGGACGGGATGGGCAGCTGCAGATGGCGGCCATGGAGGTTCTCGGGGTCAGCCGAGAGGAACTGATGTGTAGCCACTGGCAGGGCGGTGCGGTCCTCACGGAGTCGGTTTTTGAGCTTTGCCGTGAGCAAGTGGAGGACAACCAGGCGACAGCTTGGATGTGGTTACTTATTGGATCCACCTTGTTTGTCGACAAGAGTGGTAACCGTATTAGACCCTCCTGCGTGATGGAGGTGATGGACGACGGTGTCGATACGGTGCATGACTTCTGTTGGGGATCTGCTGCCCTCGCCTTCCTATATCGTCAGCTCGGTATAGCTAGTCGCGGGGATTCTCAGGGCATCTGCGGATGCCTAACTCTCCTGCAGGCATGGATATACGAGTACTTTCCCTGCTTCCGACCTCATCGGGAGCGGATGGTTGTCGGGGACGACGAGGCTCCCCGTGCGTCCGTATGGAGTGCCCAGGCTGAGGGGAAGGACGTGGTTCGACTGCACTCCTTACGTAGACGCTTGGATCATCTGCGAGCGACAGAGGTACGTCATTTAGTTATCGGTGTTCATGATTTATTTCGTCGTTTGCTATGCTTTTTTACTTCACCGTAACTTTCAACATTTCTACGTAGGTGGTGTGGCTGCCGTACGGTTCTAACCCGGCAGTATCTGTACCGAGGACTGTATTCATGGGGTGGCTACAGTATCGGGATATTATCGAACCGTACATGCCTGGTCGTTGTTTAAGACAAATCGGGTACGTACAGAGTATCCCTTCCCCGATCTTTAGGCCAGTCAAAGCGATCAGGTCATGGAGCAGTCGTTCGTACAAGGTTGTCTTCCCCGAACGGATCTCATCTGATGCTTGGCGTATGTTCCCGGGATTTTACATTCTTGGTCTCCATGGGTTTCAGGCATCCACGTCAGATCCCACAGCATGTACGGATGACTACCTCGCATGGTACTACCTTCACTCCCACCCTCGGCTGATACCTGACGCTGCAGCATCTGTGATTCCTCCACGATCCAACAGCGATTATGTAAGTGATTAACTAAAATATATATTTTTTTACGTATTACATATCTCTGAACTCACACTCATTGTTACTTTTTTGCAGTGGGTGAATCGTCTAGCCGTCGGATTTGAGTCTCCCATTACTTTGATTCCTCCGGAGCAAGCGGAAGGTCCTCGATCATTTATGGACGAGTTTATGAGAGATTGGCGGGCTGCCAAATGATGTATTGACCCTAGATGAATTTGTTATATATTTATAAAAGAGTTTCATTGTTATTGTTATTTATTTGTGTTATTGTAATTTGTTGTTTGTTATTTACATTTTTTGTTTTATTGTAATTTGTTGTTTTATTTACCTCCAATAATCACGACCACTCTCCACATGCAAAATATAACAATCACACAAAAATGTGACAATGATATAAGTATAACAATCACGCAAAACATTCAATTACGTCGACCTCGCTAAACGATCCCAATGTGCTCTTCGCCTAACATACATTTGCTCCCAACCAGCGACACTATCAGAATGGGAAGTAAACCACGCTGCGCATATCGGAGGAACAGGGAAATCTGAGGCTAAATCCAGACGGATATAATGCTCGTACGAATGACCTAAATGACACATGACAATTTCCCTACTTGGACGTGTAGCAGTCGAAGGTGCTTGCAACGGTAGCACTGTGTAACAAGAATATAACCCCCTTCCGCTGCCGTATCCGAATAACATAATCGCTGCATTGAAGAGGTTGGCAATCGGGAACAAATCCTCAATTACTATCATCCAGTGATCATAGTTACACGCACCTCCGTCCCACATAATACGGCGGTAACCAGCGTCGACCCCTTCAACGTATAGGGTTTCGTACAATGCTCGGTTAGCTAAGAGTTCGTGTGCAATGCAAACTCTCGTCAATCGCCATTGCTCTTGGTCTCCGAAAACGTAGTCCGCAATGACACGGAAACCGCAATTACCATCCCCAAGCACATCGAGATATCCTTCAATGAAAGGTATGATGATTCCCGGAATTTTGTTAACATGATAGAATTCAGTGATATCTATTCCGTGTCCAGCTGCAAGACAATATAATAGAAAGTCATTAATAGTACTTATCAAAAAGTAATTAACAACATTATGTACATGTTAATAAATTATGGGTTTTCATACCAGTACTCCGCACGACGTTACTCGATGAGGATGAGCTACGACCACGCCCGCGGCTCGAACTGGATGACCTAGGGCGACCACGACCCCTCTGGGAGTACTCCCATGAACTAGGATCACGTCTGGTAGAGGAACTCCCTCTCGGTCGACCTCTGACTGTCGTGTTCGCTTCCGGCTCGACGTAACTCGCTTCCTCAGGATGAAGCTGCTCATTCATAAGGACAGATATGTTGCGCACAACTGCCGGGTCGCTTGAGTTAACCTCGTCGACCAGAGACTGAAAGTATCGATGGTCCTCAGATGGATGCTCAGTCATGTCAAGCGTAGCTATCTCCACTGCATCACTAATAACGAGTGTTCGCCAAAATTTGTGGACACTATTCAAGCTAATTGGCGTGCCCGTATCCGTGGCCGTTTTCAACTCACACGCACACGGGATCTAATGAGTGGATCTCAATACACAACCGCAACGATCAAATACTTGGTGACTCAATTCTCTCATCCTGTTCAGCTCAGCCCATAATATTTGTAAGCAGTAATGGGAAACATACCCGGTCAGATAGTTCAATGGAAAACCCGAGTACATCACACTTCTTCGTCTTCTGCACTCTTCAAGTGTGTACTTGATCTCAGTTATTTGTGACTCGATTGACTTGTTGACCTTGTTCCAAACATTATCCAAAGCTCCAGTTGAGGAGTTCAACCACTGTTTTAGCGCGGCATGTGCACTCTCCACCCTGCAAGTCGTAGTGTTGCCAAGGTGTAGCACCTTATTCGTCCACGCAGCCACAAACATCTCTTTGTATCTCAGCCAGGTCTCCTCTACATAGGATATCACGTGAGGGTAACTCCTCCAACTATCCTTCATCTGACGCACTGCTCTATCGTACGCAGCTTCTGTGGAAGCTTCCATGATAATTTTCCACCTCCCGTTCTTGAACCTCTGCGCGACAAGCTTATCTTTTCCACAAAGTCTGTACACTTTGTCTTCAACAACTTTGTTAATGTGCCATGTACAGAGCAAATGGGCACTCTCGGGAAATATCTCTCTAATAGGTCTCATCAACCCTAGCTCACGATCGGTCACAATTGCTGTTGGGTGTACATCATTTCCAATAAGCATCCTCAACTTATCTAAGACCCACGCATAGCTTGCCTGAGTCTCATCCTTCATAATGGCATAAGCTATGAGGAAGTTCTTATTGCTTGGAGTCATCCCCACTATCTCAAGAAACGGCATCTTATACTTGTTTGTTTTGTACGTGGAATCTAAGCCAATCAACCAAGGAAAAGACCGAAGTAACTGAATTGATGTAGGGTGTGCCATGAACACGTGAGTTACCTCATTAGTAGCTCGGTCGGCTCTTGTCCAATGTACGTACTTATTCTCCACAGCTAAATGATGAAACTGACCAATGACAACTCTCTCTTCAAAATCAAGTTTCCTTATACGATCTCTGTGGTTGTACACATGCCGTCTAGTTGCATTGTCCTCGGGAAATTTTTCCTGAATAGCGGCCAAGATAGCACATGGCTTTGTTTGTGCCGAAGTCATGTCACGAACGAGTTTCTTTGACCCAGGACTAAGACCACTCATCTGACGATATCCCTCAGGAAACACAGCAAAGTCATGGTTGTGCGTACCCCTAATCCCAGGCAATGTGACAATCATCCAACTATTGGACCCATACACTTGCCGAGCTCTTAACTGGAACGAGCCTTTGTTTTCGATTTCTTCCGAGCAGCAGTATCTAAGTCTCTTAATTCCCCTCTGTAGCGTTCACCTCGATTGCATTTTAACAATTTTACGCTTCCATTCTTCTTGTGTGACGAAATTATCAACTCAAACCCGATAGTAAGGGCAATTTGTTTTGCCCAATTAATTGCATCTGTATCACTATCAAATAACTCATCAGTGACGAAATGCGTACTGTAATCAACACCATCACCACCGAACCGCTCCAAAGGAACCTAACGAAAACAACGAAAACAATGTTAGCTTAATCTTAAATTCAAACAATATTAATAATAACAATAAATAATAATAATAATAATAATAATAATAACAATAAATAATAATAATAATAATAATAATAATAACAATAAATAATAATAATAATAATAATAATAATAATAATAAATAATAATAATAATTTTTTTTGTGTCTGTCGGTCGTCGATCTCGACTCACCCAAGGGTGAGTCGTCCGCCACTGGCGACCCACCCAAGGGTGAGTCGTTTGTTGATCTCGACTCGCCCTTGGGTGAGTCGCCTGTAGCAGACGACTCAGCCTGGGGGAGTCGAGATCCACAGGCGACTCGCCCTTGGGTGGGTCGCCGTTCGCGGACGACTCACCCATGGGTAAGTCGAAAATCTCAGACGACCGTGCAAAAAAAATGCGCAAAAAAAAAAAAATTTACCTCCGCCACCATCGACGGCACTTCCCGGTCGCCGGCAGACATCCGCGGGTTGCTTGAGTGTTGATGAAGGTTGGGTATGAGAGTGGGTGGTAGAGTGGGAGAAAGAGAGGGAGAATTGGTGTGAGAGTTAGAGAGGGAGAGGATGAGTGAAAAATTAATAAAGGGCAAAAATGGAATTTTGGGGGGCGGTAGCTAGTAATTTAGGGGCGGCATTTAGTAACACCCTAGTTTTATTTACCAATTAATCACAAAATTAGCAAAAAAAAGAAAAAAAGAAAATTATTACAACAAAGTTAGAAGAAAGGCAACCCATCAGAAAACATTAAATTTGACAAAAAAAAGAAACAAAAACAGTTGAAACATACCATGTATCGCACGAGCGTGCACACTAGTTACAGTTAGAGCTGGGCAACTGGGCGGGTCGGCCCATTTAATAAATGGGGCGGTCGGGTCGGGTCGGATATGTTTGTGAGTGGGGCGGGTTAGGCCGGCCCGTTTTGGCCCTTTTAAAATTTTAAAAGTATTTTTTTAATAAAAACAATATTAAACGTGTTGGTCCATTTGCGACCCGCAATAATCCGCTTAACTTTTAAATGGGCCGGCTGATTTCAACCGGCCTATTTATAATGGTAAGCGAGTCATGACCCGCTCATAAGATGGATCGGCTACAAAAGCCTCGCCCACTTACCCAGATCTCGTTACAGTACAAAACGGATGTTGCTTGGAAATCTAACGTGTCACTTACTAGCAACACCTTATTACTTACCATTGTAGATGCCCTAAGACTAAGAGGTGTGGTCCAATTGGATACTGATTCTCTAGAAAGATAAGTGTTATTGTCTTGATATCTACATGTGGAACACTATTCAGTGTATCTCATGAAAATCTTAAAGAGCTCGAAATAGCAAGAATTGGCTTACATAGGAAAATTTAATGAAGCCAGCATCATATTCAACTACCTTGTAACAAATTGCATTAAATATTTGGAAACGAAAAAGGGGATGTGTCTGAAATATCTGAGATCACACAATTGCAAAGAATGGGTTTCTGCGAAAAAAATAATTATGGATTGGCTTTGATGTACATAAGGTTGGATTGGAGTAGTCAAATTGGTTTGTTGAGGATTTTTTGATTGCTAAATTTGACTCGTGATTGAAAACAGAGCAAATGACTTATCTCATAGTCATAGCTCTTCATAGAATTCTTTTCCATCTTATGATTGTTATGGTTGCGTTTTTTTGATCAAATATACAAATCTTTCTCCATGGTTTTGTTGCAAGTTAATACACTATTATGAATTTAAACAAAAATTTTCTTATGTACGGACTCATTATGAGGTATCTTTTTTTGTTTTGTTTTGTTTTTGATGTCTCAGTTTTTGTAATTTTGTTAGGAAGTATCACTTTAGGAATTCAAATATCTTATCCATATTTTTTTGTTTAGAGATATTAATTTAGGAATTCAAATATCTTATTCATGTTTTTCGTTTGAAGTTAGGTATCACTTTAGGAATTCAAATAGCTTAAAAGTTGTGAGTTTGTAACCAAAACTAATATATAAAGTACAAGTTTTGGTATATCATTTATTTGAAAAAACTACAATCAATTTTTTTTTATGAGCAAATACGGTTAAACATGAATTTAGGAGACCGATACGAATTAACTATGCAACTCACCCTACTTATGTACATTGGCAATATTGTAACACAAGAGGAAGCCCTATAGAGTTATAGACATGACATCATCAAGTTAATTGAGAATATGTATTATCATTAAAAAAGAGTAAATTGATATTATCAATTTATATTTTTTTTATTGGAGGTTGAAATTAGGATACTTTAAGATGTTTATGGACCTTCATCTTTTTTCCGTCTTGGATTTTATTTCATAGTATTTTGTGTAAAAGAGAACCTAGCTAAGGTAAGACTAAGGGTGTGTTATATTTTTAGTGGTGTGATGTGATGTTTTCTCTTATAGATTATTGTTTTGTTTAATTCAGCTCAATTCAGTTCAGTTTAGTTCAGTTCAGCTTAATCCAATCCATTGAAAAATAACACACCCTAAAGCTAGTAAGATGTTATCAAGGATTTTGTTTTTCTTTTTTCTTTTTCTTTGAGAGGATTATCAAGAATTTTGTTAGAAGTATGAATTTGTAGCCTTAGAAAAATGACTTACCTCAAAAAATGTATGACATTATTGTTTACAAATTAAAGTACAAAGAATATTCAAGTTGTAGGTGGAGTGAACAAGAATGAGGTCACCCTATTGAAAAAACTATTTAACGATTGAAAGAACTATAAAAAGACCATGCAAAGAGGAAACAGATGGGATTGCTTCATTGGTTGGACAAAGTAACTTGATACTTGAAATGCTACGAAAGGAGAACATGGACCTTTTCTGTCTAATATGTTTTCCCATTTGGGTCCGTTTATAAGGTACAAAATTAACATAGAATTACTACATTAGGTCTTAATGAATAAGCTGATTATTAATGTTCTTTTTTGTGTATCATTTCTACCACTAAACTTTTACTGGTGTTCTAACTGAGGTGACAATCTAATAATGTGTAGTTATATCTTATTGTCACATCCTTAACAACTTGGAATGTGCGTATGCATACAATTTTAAGCGTCATTAGTTCTAAGTAGTGTAAACTAAAATGATGCAATTGAGTTCAAAATTGTTTGGATCAATCCATGAGCCTGCTTTACCCTATGAACCTTGTTCTCTAAACCAGCGAAATCATCTAAGAACAAGTTTTTTCTTTAATTTTTTATATTTCATTATTTCTCATGTTCAATATCTAAATCACGATAACAAATATCTACAATTGCTAAACCATTGATTTAATAATGGATTAATGCTTTAAACAGATTAATCGTACAATGCCGATAACTAATGAGTTCAAGTTTAGATACCTTATTAGGGGTGATGATCCTCAGCTGTTCTTGAATAACAACAGAGGTACCGGTGCAGACCTTGCAATCTCACCCTAAAATTACTATTCCTCTTTTTTGGGTCCTTGGATTGCGGGGGGGTTTTGGGGGTTGGAGGAGAGAGATAGAGAGAAGATAAACTGATCCCCTACTATAACAAGAGAGGATTTGAATTCCCTTATTAGATAGTATACTCTTTTTTATGTAATAATAATATTAAATTGAACATTAAGGATCTGTTTGATCCACTCAACTTAGTTTCACTTAAATTCAATTCAATTCAGTGCATGTGTAACTTTATCACTTCGACAACTTTTTATTACGAAATAAATTCATGATGATAACTGTGTCATTTGAAAGATTTTCAAGTATACTTTCAAATGATTCCGATATTGAATATGGTTGGACGAGTTTTGAATGATTAATGGTCAATTTAAAAAAAAAAAAAAATTTAGTTAATTTCAACTCATCAGTTCAGTTTTTTCAACTGAAAAGAACGAACCCTAAGAGGTTATTACCCAAAAGTTTAGTATTAATTGGATTAGTAAATATTGTGGTTATAAGCACCTTTATTAGCTTTTACCAAACACAATAGTTGCCTTTGATGATTCTCATTTCTCAGAAGTGACGACACTCACCATTCCGAATGTGTAGTACGTCAACAGTCAACACAAATACGCCTAATGAAGTTTTTAGTTAACCTAATAACATTATCAAGATGTCTCTAACTCAATTTCATGAAATGATCGAATACATACGTACGTTGAATAATACAGAAAGATCCAGTTATTTAGGCAAAAGTTACCTAGGCTGATTGAGCAATAAGACCACTAATGAAAGGACAAGTAGCTAACCATAAATCAACTAGAACGATGAAACTGATTTTATACCAACAAAAACAAACTTGTTGATGTGTGCGTGGTTTAATTTGCGCTCTCTATGTAAATGGTGATGTTAATGGATAAACTATTTGTTGATTAGGATGTTTAGTTGACAAGGTAAGTGCTTGATTTCGTGGGGTATGAAATCTCAATCGGTTAAGAAACCGAAATCCAACTTTTATTCTTTTTGAATCGAATGGGAAAGAGTTCATTACTTCAGCACTTACAAATAACGCTTGCTTTTGACTAGCTTATTATTAATTGACTGTCCATCTGCATGACAAACCATATTATTATAATAATTTAAATATTCTTATTATTATTATTATTATTATTATTATTATTATTATTATTATTATTATTATTATTATTATTATTATTATTCGAGGAGTTAAAAAAGTTTGATGATAGATAAGAACAATCAAACACACCTCAACCTTACAATTAGAGGATGATACTTTAACTCTAATGAGTGGTGCATCTCTTACTTCCTGTAAATACCTTGTCAAGTGGCCCTATTTGACAAGTATTCTACCCCTATTGCATCAATTGTAATCATGGTATTCTTTTTTAGGATCATAAGAAGCGAATTATAATTCACATGGTAAAAGAAAAACATACTACAATGTATAGGGTAATAACTAACACTAACACCACCTTAATATTATTATTACTTTACAGCTAATCACTAAAATTCATTTGTGGAAGTTCTTTTATACTCTCTCCATTTTAAAATATTTGTAATTAATTAAAATTTATGCGCATAAATTAATGAGTCCTTTAAATATAAAAAAAAAAAAAAAATTGGACCAAAATTAGCCTTTTGCTAGTTTGAAATAGATATAGGTGCATTTAACTTGAAATTAGGAATTATAATAATTTAAGTAGCATTGGAATTCTAAAGTGATTGACAGATATTATGAGACACAAAAGGTTAGTTAAGACGACAAGTATTTTGAGATGGATGGAGAATTAGTTATTATTCACGCATCACGGGAAAAAAAAAGGGGTGGAAAAACCCGTTTTATCACTACCTTTTAATTTTCCAAAGCAACATTAACCTTTTGTCAACCTTCTGTATCATACGGAAATCTTTACTACGTTTTTCTTTTCGGTCTGTCCTATATTAATATTTATGTTTTTCTGTCAACGAGTCATTCTCATGCGTAAACATATGAAGGGAGTGTGTAATGTATATGGTTATTGGAATACAAGAAAAAATGTTTTTGCATAAATTCTGGCGAAGTCAAGTTTTGTGATCAATTGCTTAGAGCGGCGAGGACAGTCAGCTTAATATAACTTCGTTGGTTACAATCATGTTTCATATGCCGGCATCCCTTTCATGGAAGTTATTGTCATGTATATAAGTTCTCTATGTGAATTATTGGTTGCATTAATTCACTAAGACAGAGTTTGGTATTTAGAGTACCAAATTCCAACAGAAAACTTACATTAATTCAAATGGACATAAAAAAGGGGTAGGGGCCCCCGGTGGAAACTAATTAAAATTTAAAATATAGTCTATACATGCCTTCTTTCAAAAAAAAAAAAAAAACAATCTAAACATTCTTGAATTTTGGAAAACCTCTATGTAACAAATCTTATGCATAAAAAAAACTAAATTTTAATGTGGTGAGATCACCTGATCAAATTTCAATGCAATTTAGATACATTTTGTGTAAAAGACATTCATTCTTCCCCCTTATCTCTTATTTAATTTAATGTTTTAAGGACGATCCACATATATAAATCATTCAACACTTTGTTTCCTCACCAATGTGAGACAATACCTTTTATACAAAACACTTGGTTTCCTTCGAAACTTTGAAGATTTTTCCAACACTTTTTTATCCGATCAATCTATATTCACAATAGCTTCTCATATACTATTCTGAAAATAAGACTACAAATAACAAATACTCCCTCAATTCCAAATTTAATAATAGATACATAAACCAAAGAATAAAACATACTCCCTCCGTTCCGTTCAAACGCTCCCATTTGCTTTTGGCACAAAAAATAAGAAAAATTTATTTTGCCATCTACTTTCCCCATATACCCTCAACATTAACATGGGTGGAGAGACTTGAGGAGAGAGAAAGAAGAGGGTGAGGCTTGGATTTTAATGGGGGTAATATTGTAAATGACTAGTAAATTCCTTACCAACTAAAGAAATGGGAGTGTTTGTATGAAAAATCCATTTTAGGCAAATGGAAGCGTTTGAACGGAACGGAGGTAGTAACACCAAAGGAAAGATGCAACCTATTTTCAACATAATCCCAGTCATGAAGTTATTTGGGCGAGGTTGCCAGCTAGCTCATAGGCTATTTTCATTATCCATCTATTGCTCACCTAAAAATGTATAATCCAAGGGATTCAACTGATCAGCTGTACGTTGATCGATATATAAGGTAGATCAAAGGCAGAATGACAATGACCTTATTTTTCTCTCACCAATATAATTCAGGAATGTTTTTCTGCAACAACTTTTCCATATTATTCTAAGTGTAATGCCACATATTATTAACACTGTCCTAACTGTCACCCATACGAACAAATTAAATATTTTTAAATATATTTAATTTATTAGCACATGCAAATTAATTAAAGGTGATTTCTAGCTAGGGAGTTCAATTATGAGAGTGAGATTTCCTTTATTTGGATTTTAAACACCCGATTTGCATGCACCTTACTGTGTGTTTACAGGTGTACTATTAAGGTTCCCCTTAAATGGTGTAACTACCTACACAGTAAATTATATTTATTACTATAAATGTCAACATTTCTAAATTTGTATCTTGTCTTACAAATGTTTGTGCAGGTGGAAAGCTGATCATCCTGTACTACCTAACATATATATATAAACAAGCATATATATTCCGTAAAATGTAATGTTCAAATGAATACATAATATAATATTGCTCCAAAATTTTACTAACTACAAGAGTAAAAGGGTAATAAATATCAATCACTCAGCTTAAATTACTTACTTATAGTCACTTGCTATCCAAATTACACCATAAAATGTTGTTATTGGAGATTTAAAAAAAAAAAAAAATCACAAAAAGTTATATTTCCGCAGGCCCTGTTTTTTTCACCTTTTTTGCACAATACTAAACTAAACTGGAATTTACAGAATTTTTCTGAATTGTACTTATTTTTAGTGAATCTACAATAACAAAGGATAAAATTTTACTTTAGTTCACCAAACTGAACTGAATTTTTATGAACTGAACTTCTTTTTACTAAAATTAAATGAAATGATTTTTACTGAATTGAATTGAAATTTACTAAAAATTTCATGGAGAAGTTGCTTGAAGAGAACAGATCTAAATGGACCAATCATGTTGTACCTTAAGTTTCAAACAAATTTCTTTGGTTTGTCTTTCAATTTTGCCAAAAGTAAAGATTACATAGCTTTGGTACTTAAACCTGATGTTAATATTGGATTTAGCAACCACTATGGATTGGATCACCTTATACAATTGGTATAGTATGAGTTCGGTTCGATCTGTTCTTCTCAACTGTTTTTAGTTTATTTTAATTAGCTTATAGGATAGTTAAGTGCAGTTCACTTCAATTCAGTAGTTTTGACCAATTCAATTTTGGTCCAATTCTAATTTAGTTCATTTCATGTAGGAACTAATTGACAATTAAACAACTTTTTACTCCTATATAATGATGTAAATACACGATACATGTTGTTGGAAAGCTTTAAACGCGAGATTTAAGTTAACAAGTCTATATTTGTAGGGATTTGGAGAAATCATAAAGGGTTAAACTTAAATTGAAAATATCAGTTCAATTTAGTCCAGTTTCATTAAGTTCAATGTAACGGACCTATATATTGGAATTCATATGTCTTTGCTTGAGATTCATCTTGCAAGTCAAAAGTACATATTGATAGTCTCGCTAGGTAGATTAGTAGTAAAAGTGTACGTAACCTTGTTTTTAGACAGAAAACTAAGACGATACAACATACAAGAAAGTGAAAAACCTTAGTAAGGTAATTAAATAACAGTAAAATATATGCAGCTGTATACTGTATAGTATATAGATTTGATCATAATTAGTGAAGAAGTTATATATTCAAGGCACTAGCACACACAACAACTTCTGGTATTTGTCATAGACAACAAAACAATCAAAGATGGGTGTAAGAAAAATCAAAATTATTTGTGTCGTGTGAAACCAACAAAAGTGACTGCCCATCCACAACCCTAAAAACTCAACCTACTCACTTTCTTATTCTGTTAAACTCTTCTCTTCTTTCTCTCTCTCTTAGCTTTTCTCTCTCCATTTGAACCTTGCCCTATACTTCTATTATCTGCTGGTTGTATTGAATTTGGTCTTTATAATCCTCTCCAACCAGCAAGTTTAATTATATATTAGCTAGCTATTTAAAAAGTCAAATCAAACTATCATAACAATATAATTATCCTTTCATAATAATCTTTGATTATTACAAGTTATATTAGCTCGCCTAGAGAAATAATAGATAGAATTAAATGGAGGATGCTGGAGGTAATTCAAGTGATAATGAGATTAAATCTTCTAGCAGTTGTCCAAGAGGTCACTGGAGGCCAGCTGAAGACGAAAGGCTTCGTAAGCTCGTCGAGCAATTTGGTCCCCAAAATTGGAACTCCATAGCTGAGAAGCTCCAAGGCAGATCAGGTATGTTTATTTTCATCTACTTCTAATATAATCTTATATGTATCATAATTAATTAGCTTTTTTTCACTAATTTCATGTTTGACCTGATTAAACTGTTTGGTTCAAACTATAAGGTAAAGGGCCAGATCTAATTCTTTTTCACACGTGTCTAAATTTTCTACTAATTAAACATGAAAATTCAATCCAAGTGAGTTGCACTCTACATGAGAAGAAACTGATTATGTAATTAATTAATTGATTGTTAATTTTATTCTGCATGGAGTTTTGTTTATTAATCAAATCATAACCCTTTTCACTTTACATGGGCAAAAAAGGGGTTTCATGGGATTTACCTAATTTCCTCTCTTATTTCATCATCGTTGAGCTTAATTTGTATTATGCATGGGATGATCTTATTAAATTTGAGTATCCTTACTTAATTTTAAGTTCAAAGAAATTGCTAATATGTAAACCATACAACTATACAAGTTTGTTGACCCTTTTTGTTTTTTTGATTTATCTTGTAGGGAAAAGTTGTAGGTTGAGATGGTTCAATCAATTGGACCCAAGAATCAACCGAAAACCCTTCACGGAGGAAGAAGAGGAGAGGCTTCTAGCGGCTCATCGGATCCATGGCAACAAATGGGCACTCATATCACGGCTATTTCCTGGCCGGACTGACAATGCCGTGAAGAACCATTGGCATGTAATCATGGCTAGGATGCAAAGAGAGCGATCGAAGCAGTCGAGCAAAACGGGTCTAATTAGTACTAATTCCTCTACCACCACTACCACTGAATTTCTTCCTAAACACTCCAAATCCCACAATGGTTATAGCACCAGTACAATAAGGAGTGATGGATTAATGATGTTTAACTTCGTACATCCAAGCAAGGACAAGACAGTCATTTCAAGTAGTACTACTAATACTACTAATTCCTTGGCATGTTGGAGTTTTTCATCGCCATTAATAACAACTACGTCGTCTAAGGAGACGTATAGGGCATCATCATCTTCATCGTCATTGCCCCCTTTATTAGGTAAGTGGACCGGAAATAGTACTAATACTAGCAACTCAATTTTCGAGCAATCGAAAAATAGTGTCATTAGTAATCGATATTTATCATCTCCATCATGTGGATCCTCTAACATTTTGGAAATTGGGGGTCATTATGGGAGGTTTAATTCATATGGGCTCAATTATTATTCGGATCGTAACAAGGGTGGTAGTATCACCATGGGTTCTAGTGGTACTCCATTATTCGGCCAGAGCCAGATGATGACTACGACCAAGAGTATGAGAAGAACATCGCGATTCAATAGCTTGGAGCAAGAACAAGAACAAGAACAAGAACAAGAAAAGGATGGAGAAATGGCAAATACTAACCCATCAAAGGATGTTAAGTTCATAGATTTTCTTGGTGTGGGCATCTCTTCTTGATCCAGAAATTAAACTATTTATCGTATGTTCTTGATTACATAACTATCGTGCGGTGCAACATATATAGCAGCTATGAGTGATAATAGATCAACTCTTTTTATCTCGATCGATCGATCGATCTCCTCTTTTTTGTTTTCCTATGTGCATGTGTAAAAATGCACGTAGAGAGGGGTTGGTTAATTAACATAATTATGATGTATAAATTTACTTGTTTATACTGCTAGTAATTATTGATAGTCTGATCTTCAACGTACACTTAATTGAAGTATATCTTACTTCTGAGTAAGTTATTGTTGATGTCTCTTTCTGGTTATAACTCCATATATTTATCACATACAGTTTGCATTATTGCTAAATTTGAGTTGTAATTCGTAGTAGTATGTTTGTTTGTAGAGAAAGTGAGATGGGCGAAAAGTTATGTCATGGTTTTCATAAAAAAAAACTACTTGATTATTAGTGGATCGTCATCATTTGGTGCATTGGTTTGCCAGAGTAACTAAAATAGCTTGCATGTACCCATTATTGGAAAGCTAAGCTGGAGCTTTTCTACTTGTATTGATGTCTCCGTATAGTTGGGAAGGCTAGCTTCTAAATTTCTGATGATATATAGTGTTGAAAATTCTGCCTACAATCAACTCTCCTTACTCTGTCTAGGCGGGAGCCTCTGTGGAGACACTGGCCTGAGGTAATGTTAATGTTAATGTATGTATATATATATAGTGTTGAAAATTATTTTAGTGTGATATATGAAAATTTAATTTAATTTTTAAAGTCTTTAAACATTATTATTCATTTTCTTTATTTATTCAACAAGAGCTTCAATTTGTGATGATCTATAATAAGATTATGACACTCTTACTTTTTTCTTTTGATCAAAAATAGATTTATTTGTGATAGTCTCGTCTTTTTCTTTGTCTTTCTTCAACTTTTTATTTAATTTATTTATTTTTGGGTTGTATATATGAAGTCCCTTTATGATTTGGTTAATAGTTGTGTTAGTGCACAAGAGGGGGGTGAATTGTGTACTATACTATTTTGCGGAATTTTAAACTATTTTCGATTTTAATCTTTGATTAGCACAAGTCAAAGTCCTAGAACAAAATCGATTAAATAAGTAAACAATAATTAAAGCACAATCGATTTTACGAGGAAAACTCTTGGCACCTATGCAAAGATAAAAACCTCGGCCCGAAGGACTTTGAAACACTACTTTTATTAAGCAATGTTTTACAACGCGATCAACCTACCTCTAGATTGACCCAACGCACTCGGTAACTCTACCAAGCCAACTTACCTAGGAACTCTCCTAGATACAACCAAACAACTTACTCAAGTCGTCGATGAACTGCAAATCTTTTACCTTGAACACTTCTTGTAAGCAAAAGGTACAAATAGATCTATAGTGAACATGCAAGTGATGGAACGTCACTAGCAATGGACAATAAGGCTCTTGGGAAAGGTGCACTCTCTTTTTGCTCTATCAGTAAAATGTCGTTTTTTGATCAGTAGAGAGTTAGAGATTAATGAAGAGAATCCTTTTCTTTTATAATAAAAAGACTATTTTCTAGATAAGAAAAATAACTAACAAATCAAGGGATTTTATCTCTTCCATATTAATCTCCACTGACTGAGTCATCTAAGGAACAAAGTCCCTTATTTTCAGCCACATTATTTTAGGAGTGAATATAGAGATATTCACCAAGCGTATAAAACCAAGTCAAGAAAAGAGAACAAACGTATTAGAAGAGTTTTTCTTGACAGCTAATAAGAATATTATCTTGAGTAATATTCTCATATATAACTGATTGAGCTTAATCAAATTAGGATAGAAACTTTTGGCAATCAGTTAAAACAGAACGTAAAAATCTCTTTTACCAAATCAAGGACTCCTAGCAACAGAGGTTTAGAAGGAAGCAACAATTGAACTGACAGCTAGGTTAAAAAAGCATTTAAGAGATTTTTCAAAGTAAATAAAACAAAGATAAGAGAATATATCTTGAGATTAACTTCTAAGAATATATTCTATATGATCGTTTAATTATGTACGTGATACTGGAATAGAATATCCCATATGTACATCAACCTAGGAACGTTCCAATTATTCACGTGATCGTTCCTTGCATTATTGCCCAAGTAAACACAGTAACGTGCATCACTTATATGCACACTTTAACATGAACTCTAAATTACTTTAATTAAACCAGAGACATGTTACAATGACTTGAATCTTCACTTGATCTTCACACAAACTCTTGTATGAAATTCCTGAAACACTTAGAAACAAGTCACAAGCATCACACTAATAAAAAAAGATTCTCATCATCAAAACTCATCATAACCAAATACCCCAATAATTTCCTCATTTTTGATGATAGCAAACTTGTGTGATGCAATATATGTCAAGATAACAATAAAGATCAAAAATCATAAGATCAAGACATATAGTAGATGTGGATCATTAGTAACAAGATTGTAGAGCTACCTATCCATAGTGAGTAGGGGTTTTTATCCACAATATTAATTGTAACAATGAGCAAACAAATGTATATGTAAGCATGTAGTATTATAATAAACATCAACATCAGTTTGTAACAAATACATGCTATAACAATATGCATCCTTAATAATCAATAGTGGTACTTAAACAAAAACCAAAGATAGTTCACATTTAAGCAACCTGCTTAACAACTAGTTAGATCAAGGCTTAGTTTACCTAGCATCACACCATACTTTTCCCTCTTTTGACATCATCGAAAAGATTAATAAGTCAAGACAAGGAAGATAACTTATTACAAAATCATAAAATAGAGTCAAGAGTATGATAGCAATAACATAAGCATAATCAAAGTAGCTCAAGCGTCAATCTAGTGATGCTATGACTACATCCAAAGCAATCTATTATTCAAGCAAATCTCATGACATCCAAGGAATTAAAAACAATGGCTATTTAAGTGTAGGTAGCAAGACAATGAAGGTATGTAAAGGTTTGAAATTTGTGTAACAATATTGATCTAGGTCGTTCCCCCTTAGATGATGCATCTCTTGAAAATGCGGGGAATCAAATTTTCATACTCTGTATATATAAACTGGGGAAATTGTGGGAGCAGTGTGTTTTGATTCAGAAAAAAAATGTGGCAAGGCTTGGCTCAAAATGTATATGCATAAATTAGTAATGTTCCAAGCTACAATCTTTGTTCCCCCTTATAACTCCAACAAGTAACCACCAGTACTCCTAAGTGAAGTAACAAACAAAGTATATATTTGTTCACGGCTAAAGAAACTCTGGAGAATATTGTGGGATATGGCCGAAAGCAGTGAACAACCAAAATCATAGGTTTTATTTGGTAGATTTGGGAGATAATCAGCCAAAAAGAACCCATCATTCTCGATTTTGTGATACATGCATAAGTAAGAGAGGTAAATAAGGATAGAACTTTTATGGGCTATTTTTGTGGAAACCGAAAATATGATAACATAGAAATAAAATCTAAAGATTTTTTTATCATGAGATAATAGGATGGTTATCGGTTAAGCAGAATATGGAAAAGATCCTTAACTCTCCAACAACATACGTTCTCCACTTTATCTTTTTCTTTTTTTATTATTATTTTTTTTAAAACTCCAAAAATAGTCTTTCACCTATTATACGTAAAAATCATTCAACCCCAAAAATTGATAATAGTTGCTAGGAACATTACATGCACAAGGGTTGTAGAAAGTATAAGGAATATTTCATGGAGCTAGGTATATGTATATAGGCTCAAATTTCAAGGACTAGTTGGGTTTGTAACGTGGTTTCAAAGTCGAGCTCAACTCGTACTAGTCCTCTATGAAAGAAATTGTCTTGCCAAAAAAAAATTGGATGTATGATTTAAATGCAATAAACAATAAACGCAGATATCAGTATAGCATCGAGTGAGACATAGCGAGCCCTTTATACTAAAGCCATATGTATATGAAATCAACAAGACTCGTATGTTATACCATTGTAAATAATCATCGATTATGAACAAGCACAAATCAATACTTCCAAGTCAATCATTGAGAGATCATAGGTGTGATATTAATTATTCAAGCCCAAATCGCAACCGAATCAAGCATCATAAACTCAAATATTTCACTATGTAAGATTTTTGAGAAAATATCAACAACAGATTTTCAGTAGCACATTAAAAGATCATTTCAGACATGATGATGGAACTCTTATGCTTGGTCCTAGAATGATTGATATGATTCACATAAGTAAAGATCACAACCTAGGAATATAGTCACAATAGCCATACAATTGTAATTTAATAAAAACACTAACCAAAAACATTCATTCTATGTCGAGTGAGTAAGTGACTTACCAATTTAGTTTGCGCAAATCATGTATACATGATCGTCTTCTCTAAAACGGCACATACTCACCATTGGAGGCTTTTAGTGAGAGAAGGTTGTAAATGTCTTCTCTCTTGATGCTTGAACAACCGGTACAGAATTCATAAGTTGTTCCCCCTCACTTGAGCCTGCAAAAATTAGCTTTTTGGTTTTGGGTACCCATACACGTTTGGGTCCCTTTGGGTTAACAACATTTAGCAATTGATCCTTTCTAACCCATATTTGTTTCACAACATATTTGTTCTTTTCATAGGAACGTTGGTTCAAAGAACACTCATAAGGAAGGTGACCAACATGACCACAATGATAACACAATTTATGCTCAGGCAAAACCACATACTTAGACTTCTTTCTAAACACAGTGCGTTTGTAACCAAGTCCAGGTTTATTCGACTTACCATACTGTTTAACAAGCAAATCATGGGAACGTTGCTCTTCAAACCATCCTTGCTTGTTCATAGGGGAGTTCTTAATCTGTTTTTCTACGTCAGACAGCTTCTTTCTATGGTCAATGTTCTCCTTTCTAGAAGTATGAAGATCGTTCCTAATAGATTTCATCTCAGTGGAACATTCTCTACTTTTGGAGGTGGAAGGTTGCGTTTCTTTAACAAAAGTTGCCTTAAATTTTTGTTTGCTAAGCTCAACAGTAAGCAACTTATTCTTTTCTTCTAAATCTTTAACCTTTTTACTCAGTGATTCTATTTGTTCCTTATGGGCTAAAATTTCTGATCTCAATTTATAACAATTAGCTTCTATCGTTCCCTTTGCAAGGTCTGACACATGCAAGTCATTTTTCAAGTTAGAGAACGCATCTTGCACATCATCAATAAGAACTTCTACAACTTTAACTAATTGATTCTTACTGTAAAAAAGAAGCTTAGATTTTATTTCGTTAAACATTACCTCATAGTCTTCCTCTGATTGATCATCCAGTTCATCATTAGATTTGTACGAGGCCATGAGGGCAATTTTTGCATCTAAGTTGGGTGTAACTCCTACATCGTTTCCATACTCTAGACCCAATGCAGCAAGTACCTCCTTGAGTTCTCTCCTGGCACCATCACGTTTGGCCTTTTGTTTTTGTTGTTCCCATAATGGACACTCATTCATCATATGCCCTGCTTTCCTACATTTATAACAATTTTTATCAATGACCATTTGTTTCTTAGAAAAAGAAGTGCTATAATTGTTTTTGTCAAAATTGTTATTAGAATTATTTCTAAAAATCTTAATCAGTTTCTTAGAAATAAATTCAATGTCTGCTACTTCATCACAATCTGAGCCACTGTCTTCCTCTAGGGCTCTCAGAGCGATTCCTTTGCCTTTGGTTATATCTTTAACATCGTCACTTGCAAGTTCCATTTCATGAGTAGTGAGTGATCCCATGAGTTGTTCCAAAGGCAATTTGGATTTTGCCTCTTGAATTGCAATAACCTTCGGTCTCCATTTTTCTCCATGTAAGCTACGTAAAATCTTCCGAACCTGATCTTCTATGCTGTAAACTTTATCAAGAGATTTTAGTTCATTTGTAATATGTGAAAATCTTGTAAACATACTTTTGATAGATTCATCTTTAGCCATTTGAAACGTTTCGTATTGTTGAACTAATAAATCAATTCTAGCATTTTTTACTTCATTAGTTCCTTCATGAGCAGTTTCAAGAGTTTCCCATATTTCTTTAGCTGTTTCACAAGCAGAACTCCTATTAAATTCGTCTACTCCTAAACCACAGTGCAAAAAATTAATAGCTTTAGCATTCTTTTCCATTTTAGTAAATTCTGCTTGTGTCCAATCTTTTTCTGGTTTTACAGAGACCACACCAGTTGTAGCGTTAGTAATAGTGATAATATTAGGACCATATTGGACAACTTGCCATACCTTGTATTCTTCAGATTGAATGAAAATTTTCATTCTATTTTTCCACCAATTGTAATGAGATCCATTAAAGTAGGGTGGACGTATAGTACTCTTTCCCTCCTGCGTACCTTCAGCATAAGATAATTCAAATAAACTATTCATGATCGTTTTTTTCTCCAAGTGTTACCTTGTTTGTAGTAAGAGAAACCCGCTTTGATACCAATTGTTAGTGCACAAGAGGGGGGTGAATTGTGTACTATACTATTTTACGGAATTTTAAACTATTTTCGATTTTAATCTTTGATTAGCACAAGTCAAAGTCCTAGAACAAAATCGATTAAATAAGTAAACAATAATTAAAGCACAATCGATTTTACGAGGAAAACTCTTCGCACCTATGCAAAGATAAAAACCTCGGCCCGAAGGACTTTGAAACACTACTTCTTTAATTAAGCAATGTTTTACAACGCGATCAACCTACCTCTAGATTGACCCAACGCACTCGGTAACTCTACCAAGCCAACTTACCTAGGAACTCTCCTAGATACAACCAAACAACTTACTCAAGTCGTCGATGAACTGCAAATCTTTTACCTTGAACACTTCTTGTAAGCAAAAGGTACAAATAGATCTATAGTGAACATGCAAGTGATGGAACGTTACTTAGCAATGGACAATAAGGCTCTTGGGAAAGGTGCACTCTCTTTTTGCTCTATCAGTAAAATGTCGTTTTTTGATCAGTAGAGAGTTAGAGATTAATGAAGAGAATCCTTTTCTTTTATAATAAAAAGACTATTTTCTAGATAAGAAAAATAACTAACAAATCAAGGGATTTTATCTCTTCCATATTAATCTCCACTGCCTGAGTCATCTAAGGAACAAAGTCCCTTATTTTCAGCCACATTATTTTTAGGAGTGAATATAGAGATATTCACCAAGCGTATAAAATCAAGTCAAGAAAAGAGAACAAACGTATTAGAAGAGTTTTTCTTGACAGCTAATAAGAATATTATCTTGAGTAATATTCTCATATATAACTGATTGAGCTTAGTCAAATTAGGATAGAAACTTTTGGCAATCAGTTAAAACAGAACGTAAAAATCTCTTTTACCAAATCAAGGACTCCTAGCAACAGAGGTTTAAAAGGAAGCAACAATTAAACTGACAGCTAGGTTAAAAAAGCATTTAAGAGATTTTTCAAAGTAAATAAAACAAAAATAAGAGAATATATCTTGAGATTAACTTCTAAGAATATATTCTATATGATCGTTTAATTATGTACGTGATACTAGAATAGAATATCCCATAGGTACATCAACCTAGGAACGTTCCAATTATTTACGTGATCGTTCCTTGCATTATTGCCCTAGTAAACACAGTAACGTGCATCACTTATATGCACACTTTAACATGAACTCTAAATTACTTTAATTAAACCAGAGACATGTTACAATGACTTGAATCTTCACTTGATCTTCACACAAACTCTTGTATGAAATTCCTGAAACACTTAGAAACAAATCACAAGTATCATACTAATAAAAAAAGATTGTCATCATCAAAACTCATCATTAACCAAATACCTCAACAAGTTGAAAATAAAATGAAGGTATATAACCGAAACAAATCAGAATATTAAATAATCTGGCAAAACTTACGTAGTATATATGGAGATGTGCTTAGTTGTCTTCAACAAGAAGATATTAATGGATTCCTATTTTAACAATGGTATTTCAATGTCTTGATGAGTATGCTTTGGATTCTCCTAAAACACACACCATACTTTAGGGGTCGGTAAACCATTTAAAGGTTTTGGCTTCAAATGAGTTAAGGATTCTTCAAAACAATGTGGACAAAATCAATAAAGGATCTTACTTAAACAAGCTAAGAAATATCATGTGTATAGTTCATTCCATAAGAATAATTATTTTTTTTTATCATTACTCGTAGTTATTAGTAGAGTGGGCAATCGGACGGATCGGGTCAGGTTTGGGTTGGGTCTTTTCGGTTTCGGATTATTATAGGTCCAGTAATATTGTGTTGGGTTGGGTCGAGTCGGATTGATTCGGGTTTATACTGATGTCGGATTTCGGGTCAACTAGGGTCGGGTTAGTTCGGGTTTCGACTAAGTTGAATTCGGACTTCGGGTCATTTCAGGTCAAATTTAATTCATGTTTCAGAGTATATAAAGTCGAAAATAATATGAAAAACTCAATTTTATATGAAATCTTTCAATAATATGGACTACATGTGTGTTTAGTTAGTGTTTTTTCAATCATTTTGAATATTATGTCATTATAAGTCGGATATATTCGGATCTCGGGTAAAGTTGGTTCAGGTTCATCTCGATTTCGGGTAACTTCGGATCGGGTGTTATCGATTTCGGGTCAATTCAGAGAACGGGTGTTGTCGGGTGTCGAGTTGGACCAGGTCGGGTCGGGTCAGTTTCGGATAATGATAATTGATACATTTCGGGTGTCGGGCGTGTCTAATATTGGGCGGATCGGATCGATTATCTCGGGTCGGGTCGGGTTTTGCCAACTCTAGTTATTAACATCTGTAATACGAAGCCCCTCTGATCTTTATAGTTTAACAAATTACCTAATTTTTTTTTTTTTTAAATTTTTTACTTTTTTTGTTTTAGAGCACAAACAAAGATCTATCAATAGAAATCAAATATTCAACCTCAACTTCTCCACTAAATTTTCCATGAATTTCAGTTTAATTTAGTAAAATTCAATTCAATTCAGGTTAGTTAAGAGAAGTTTAGTTCACTTCAGTAAAATAAAGTGCAATTGTACTTCTTCTTATTGTTAATTGTTGAATAAAAGGTAAGTTTATTAGTAAAATTTCAGGTCCTTTCAATAAAATTCAGTTCAGTTCAATTTAATACACATAAGTTCAGTAAAAAAAAATAAAAAAAAAAAAAAATAAATAAATGAAGAGAACAGGCCTAAACTGGCTTGGTGGTCGTATTAATCTTGCATGATGGGTTTGATAGACTAAAAAAATATTACAAGACACTGATTTTATACCTACCTATTGAGGAGATGGATTGGCTTTCTCATTATCAAATAAATAAATGGTGTGAAGTTAATGGGTAAACTGTTTGCAACAAGCATGTTGACAAGATTTAAAGTTTTTGATTTCATGGGGTAAAAGATCCCAATCGGTTAAGAAACCAACTTTGCATTTCTAATGTGACGGCTCCTTTAGTAGCTTGCTTATATCATTCTACAGTTCAGTCTCTTGCACGTAGGAATAACATACAATAAGAGACTTAGAGGGGAATAGATTTAGGTACGTTGATGCTTTCTTGACGTTCTTCCCATTTTATAGCTACCTTGTTGAAGTGGGGTTTGTGTCACACATGGAAAGATTAAGTTGTCTTGAGCATATATATAAGGAAGTGGGTTACTCCATCCATAGCCAATTGGTTTTGGGTTAGAACTTCCTTTATGTTATAAACACTCTCTTAACAGGCCCAATTATTGAAATTTATCATGGTATAAGAGCGGGTTTTGGTCCTGCCTTTATGACCCCTTGTTGGCCCACATGTTGAAGCCCAATGAGGCATTTATGTGCGGCGGGCTAGTTTAATTTGACCCCTGTTTACCCCACGCGCGTGTGACTGGCCCAAAGTTGGCTTGATTGGTCCACGCTTCAGCCCAAGGTGGATCTTTGGGTGTGGCGGGGTGTTGAAGTGAATTGTCCCACATTGATCAAGAAAGAGTGTCTTGAGGTGTTTATAACTAACGGAGTTACTCCACCCATAGCCAATTGGTTTTGGGTTGGAACCTTCTTTATGTTATAAACACTCTCTTTGATAACTTTTTTATAATTGGGCTCACTAAGAGAGTGTTTATAACGTAAAGGAGGTTCCAACCCAAAACCAATTGGTAATGGGTGGAGTAACCCACTTCCTTATATGTATGCTCAAGACCACTTAATCTTTCCATATGAGACACAAACCCACTTCAACATACCTAAAAGCAAAAAAGAATTCATGCCTATAGTCATAGAGTCTTCAATCCCAATTTTTTATTTCACACCTGCGATAGCCGATATCCACCGTCGACAACAATATAATGACTATTTTCCCGTCACACCTGGACTTGTATATAGAGGAGACGTCACCTTGAGGCGGACTCATAAAAGACTTATTGATCTTATTTAATTTTTTTTTTTGTAATGATTTTACTCAATTATAGGTCTGCTATTAGTGCTATCTGCTATGCCTGTAAGCATGGTTCATTTAATCTTATTAACACCCTTTTCCCACATAAAAAAAATAAAATAAAATAAAAAGGAAATAAATCTGACTTGCTTCTCTGCTAGTAGCGTTACTGGTATATAATGGGCTTCTACTATAAACGATCAGCAGCCTTGGGCTCGTCCCAGGTCCAAGTCTTAGTCCATATCCAACAACAACAGTGGCCTAGAGCGATATTTGGGCCTTAGGTGTGGCATATAGAATTGAAAGGGTTTCAAATGGTATTTTCAAATTCAGCCCATTTAGGCCTTTTCAAATATTTCAGTATTTGGGCCATTTCCAAATCCGACTTTTTTCGGGTTACCAAACACTTGAATTGATGCAAATTCAGCAATTCAAATCAAATGCCATGATCCAAACATGCCATAAATTAAATACCCTAAATACGTCTGGTAACCCAAACGGTCATCATTATCATCCCCATAGCCAGACATACTTTTTTTTATAGTTTATATAGATTTCTCTCTATTGTCAGCGAAATGCGCAATGTTCATATATTTGGTGGATAATACCCTATGTAGCATGCACATTTATAATCACAAAAACTTATATAAGGCGGCGGCCTCAACGCGAGTCACCTCAAACAAGTACGACGTCATGCTTGAAAATAGAGGTGACCGCATAAGAGAAATTATGTTATAATAGTATCGACATGCATGTTCTAATAATGAGCAATAACTATTTTTGTCTCATCAACAATTGTGAACAAGGACTCATTACACAGTAGTCGACAATAAGACAGTGACTTGTTCGGGATAGAGTATGGTATAGGAGTCTCGAGGTTGGTAACAATGGGTGAGAATTGGAACTAAAGGACACTACTGCATGTGTCGAAGATTTCATACACATAAACAGTGAGTTAACTAAGTTAACTACACAATTGAGGACTGAAGTTTGCCTCAATTTTGGTTTCAAGGACTAATATTTCAAAGTTTTGGTTATGAGGACTCTGTTACTATTTCTGTAAACAGAGTTAACAACCAATATATATTGATGATGAGGCGATATAATGAAGTATCTCATCTGGTTTTCTCTTCCCCCTAAACGATTAAAAATGACCTTCAACTGTGCAAGCCCTCCTCTTTACCAATTCCGCAACAATGGCAACCCAAAACCAAAATTGACAACCCAACACCTGGTCCACTTCTTTGATTTGAGTACCCACCTAATTGAATTCAAGCTTAAGTTGCAAAAATAATAACAAAGAGAACAGAAAAAATAACCTTTTACATTTACAGAATCAACCCTACAATTTACTTAATAATTAAGCTAAATTAGAACTTTACCCGTGCTACGTACGGACGACCAATTTATTACTATATTTTTCTGTTTAAATTAATTTCTGGATTTTTTAAAATTATACATAGGTATACAAAGAATAATGGAAAATAGTGATTGGTCAAAATTTTACACATAACATGCGCTTATCTCAACAAATATTAGTCAAAAATCACCTAGTGGCTACCATGTAATACCCACAACTATATGATAACTTGCAAATTATGACTTTGTATGTGACCCTTGTCACATTACATGCGCTAATCCCCGTAAAATTAGGCAAATAAATATTAGTCACATGTTCATTGTCACATGACCTACTCTTATCGCCGCAAATATTAGTCTAATATCAGTCAAATATAACCTACCACGTAATGCCCCCAATATATAACAAAACAATCAATGATGGCTCTGTATGTGACCCTTATCACATCACCTGCGCTTATCCCCTAAAATTAGGCAAATAAATATTGTCACGTCAAAATACTTTTTTTGTCCACAATTGTAAAACTCAACAAAAGTGTTAAAATTTAGTGCACTTATACTTATAAATATAAAACTTAATTAAAATTAATGACCTAATAATATAGTATTTTAAAAAGGGGTCAAGTATTAAATAAAGAATTTTATTATGATATTTAATACATTTAATTAAATGTAATACATCATAAATAACATAATGAAAAAATAAAAAGAAAAGAGGTAAAAAAATGCAATAACCAAAAACAATGTGACACATGCCACATAACCAGCGCTCTTACCCAAAATATATATATATATATATATATATATATATATATATATATATATATATATATATATATATATATATATATATATATATATATATATATATATATATATATATATATATATATATATATATATATATATATATATATATATATATATATATATATATATATATATATACTAGGTTTTATCCTTGTGCTTCGCACGGGCTTGTAAAATAATTTTATTTCATGCCACCTCCATTTGTAATGAGATTGGACTAAGTTTAGATAGATGATGTACACTAATTTTAATAAGTAATTCAATTAATGAAAAAAATGAATAAACTCATTTTGCATTAATGGTATATATGCCCTAAAAGTTACTCGTTTTATACCCCACAACTAAAATTATGTGACAAAGTTGAGCACATGTGTTGGTCTATGTGTCATCTTCACACGAATATTTTTGGCCTATTATGTGACGTCCTACGTGTCACCACCACATGGAAAGAACCCAACTTTTATAGGACATATACATATATATCTCGTTTTGAAGCATTTTTTAGATCCAATTCCACGGAGTCAGATTTATAATTTTTTGACTTACGTAACTAAAGTTATTTTATTTTGTAATTTAGAAATATGCTAATAAATATGTAATTAAGTCAACTAATGATGAGACATTAATGATGGATGATGTGTCATGCTGCATGGCAATAGTTTGTGCTTACGTGTCGCTTGCGTGTCATGCTTGCACGACGTGGCTCGCCTATCTGGCATCCCATGTGTCGGCACCACACAAAAAAGGACCCACTTATATATATATATATATATATATATATATATATATATATATATATATATATATATATATATATATATATATATATATATATATATATATATATATATATATATATATATGATTCTCGGAAATTCAACTAAATCCTTTAAAAAGCATCATTCAAGAGGGGTGAGACGTGAGTGAAATTTGTAATTATCGCCACGTCAGCCTCTTTATGTCTCCCAGGTCTTGACTGATAACTTTGTTAACGGAAATACTGAGAGAGTTCTCCAAACAAAAATTTTTACCAAAATTGAGGCAAACTTCAATCGTCAATTGTATAGTTAGCTCCATAAACAGTAGTAAATGTTCATCAAAAGATGATGATCACTTAAAAATAGATGACTAACCAAATTAAAGAACATATAACAAGATGTAACTAAACAATAATAATATATATTTAAATATTTTTCATATCACAAAAACTTTTATAAGATGGTATTTTTGTAACTTTTGATGAGACAGGGGTCACTTTTCAATGAAACAAGGGTTACTGCTCATCATAAGTGACCCTTTATTTCTAAAAAGTGACCCTATTTTTTCTGTAAATTGGTTTCATACAAGACTTGCCCTTTTGATATATTAGTCTCAGATATAGTTATATATAATATATAATATAATATAGTATATATTATCTTATGCTATATACTATAATATACTCTACTATACTATATTATATTATATACTATATATCTAAATTGAAGTAATCGGAGTACTAAATAAATTGTAAGTAGAGAAAAACACAACATGAACAAAGTAAGTTCTCTTATTATGAATTTAATTTTCATTACTATAATTGGGGCAACTTATTTGCATGTACCAAATAAAACATATAAAAGATTAACACTAGTACTAGTATATATTATAAAAGTTGGTCAACTAAACACTCCAAAGACAAATATTGTGAAATCCCACCTTCCCTTGTTCACCTTAATTTGCTAAACAAATATTCATTACTTAGATAACTTCCCTTAACCAATCTCTCCAATTTTCTCGCTCACTTGGTCATCTCCTCAAATACAGATCCTCCCCTGGATCCTCTCCTCTTCAGTTAGATTAACTATCTCTCCTTATGGTATTCTTAGACCATTTCCTCATTGCTCTCCAATCTATTTAACACCCAAACAGCCCCTTATATTAGCTAGCCAATCAAGTGAAATCATAGCAAAATGACCCATTTTTCAATGCAACAATCTTTCCTTAAGATTACACTGCTTGCATTAGTCATACTATACTTGTTTGCTAAACCTGCATTTTCCACCTCAAGAAAAGTCCTTGATCATGCAAAAAGGAGCCCCATAGGCTTTCGGGTCACCCTTAAACACGTCGATCATGGGTCGAATTTTACCAAATGGGAGAGGGTACAACGAGGCATTAGCCGGGGGAAAACCCGGGTACAAAGGTTGAATGCAATGGTATTGGCTTCAGATTCGGGCTCTTATGATGTGGAGTCAAAAGTTCAACCGGGTAATGGTGAGTTCTTGATGAATGTAGCCATTGGGACACCACCCAACACGTTTTCCGCCATAATGGATACGGGTAGTGACTTGATTTGGACCCAATGCAAGCCTTGTGAGCAATGTTTTGATCAATCCACACCCATATTTGATCCTAAGAAATCATCCACTTTTTCTAAACTATCTTGTTCTAGCCAACTTTGTGAAGCCCTCCCTACATCCACATGTGATGATGGGTGTCAATACATGTACACATATGGTGACTACTCCTCTACACAAGGGATGCTAGCGACCGAGGCCTTCACCTTC
This sequence comes from Tetragonia tetragonoides, assembly GCA_038025085.1. NCBI lineage: Eukaryota > Viridiplantae > Streptophyta > Magnoliopsida > Caryophyllales > Aizoaceae > Tetragonia > Tetragonia tetragonoides. The sequence goes on along the minus strand of CM076140.1, from coordinate 13,940,660 downwards.
GGGTCAGGCTCCGGATCCGACAAGGTCTCGGTCCCAAACATTGGGTTCGGTTGCGGTGAGGACAACCAAGGAAGCGGGTTCAACCAGGGCGCCGGCCTAATCGGGTTGGGCCGGGGCCCATTATCACTAGTAGCCCAACTAGATGAGCCCAAATTCTCCTATTGCTTAACCTCAATTGATGGGTCTAAAACTAGCACCCTATTGATGGGTTCCCTAGCAAATGCCAACACTTCATTATCACATAACAATGATGATGAAGAAACAACTAAAATCATCACCACCCCCACTAGCCCAAAACCCATCACAACCCTCATTCTATTACCTTACACTTGAAGGTATTAGTGTAGGCCCAACACGCCTGCCTATAAAAAAGACACTTTTGCCCTCAGTGATGATGGGTCTGGTGGGATGATTATAGACTCAGGAACCACAATCACCTACTTAGAGAAAAGTGCATTTGATCACCTCAAGAAGGAGTTCACCTCACAAATGAAGCTCCCATTAGACGATTCGGGCTCGGCCGGGCTTGATCTATGCTTCAAAATGCCTAAGGATACATCAAATTTGGATGTCCCTAATTTGGTTTTTCACTTCAAGGAGGCTAATTTGGAGTTGCCTAGCGAGAACTATATGATTGGAGATCCAAATATGGGCGTACTTTATTTAGCAATGGGAAGTTCAAGTGGGATGTCAATATTTGGTAATGTTCAACAACAGAATATGATGGTGGTTCATGACCTTGAGAAGGAGACCTTGTCTTTTGTTCCTACTCAATGTGATGCATTGTGATCATAATTCGTGACTTGTAATTATGAGTTAACTTGCCACCTTTTTAATCATTTGAGTGTGTTTAATTTTTAGACGTTGTTACGAGTATTTTGTTTAGTGTTTATACAATTTGCTAAAATAACTAAGGTCTAAGCTTCAAAATCTTGTTATAAGAGTTTATTAGAGTATTACTACTTACTAGTTAGTAAGTACGAGCTTGGACGAATATAATCATGAATGTCAATGACGAATTGAATGATTTTATTGCATTACGGGAAAAAACAATAACAAAAAAAAAATGAAAAAAATAAATCTGAAATGGCGTTGCAAAAAGAAAAGGAACTAGCTATAGTGTAAGAGGATATTTCATAATTTTGTACAAGTGTTAGCTGACCTAACTAAGGAGCAAGATGTTTTTCTTTTTTTCGAGTAACATGTTTAACAAGTTATACCGGGTCTTATGTTCATAATCTTTCGTCAACTTATGTGCCTCCCTAATCAAGATGGGTTGGTGTAGTGGTTCAGTACTTCATCCCTTAAACAAGTGGTTGGGGGTTCGAATCCCAACTCTTGCGAATGGAAAAAATCCCTTGACCAGCCCCCTACCGCTTAGTGCGCTGACAGTTGGGATGAGAGGGTTAGTCAATGTGATCGATTGTGGATACCCTTGGCAAAGACCAAAAAAAAACCCTATGTGCCTCCCTTGTATTAAGGAGAAAAAAGAAGAAGTGCATTCCTGCACTAGATCCTGTCATCTATTTACTATACTTGTTGATCATCTATCTCCATTGATATATCATTTCTTATCTCACCCAAATCTTGACCATCCATAATTTTTTTATACATCTCAATTTAATATCGAACTAATCGACTGTTAAATAGAAAATAACATATAAAATGCGACAAATAATCCTCAGTTAACAATTACGTACGCCCCTTCAAAGATTGTAAATTTATTGAAAATTGGGCCAATTGGGGCGTGATACCGATTGCCCTGCACTTCTGTTGTTCTGTTTAGCTCTTTCAAACCATTATTATGTTTTCTCGATTTGTTCATCCATAAATGATCTGATAGTTATCCAAACAAAGGACTGATCCCAACCACTTTGACCAAATGGAGGTATTCGGTTAGCACTTCAAACTTCTTTCTTTCTTTCTTTTTTAAGGATAACTTCTTGACCATTAAATTAATTAGTGGGATTCAGTTATATAGAATTTATGTTCTTATCCATCAAAATTTTAACTCAACCTTTTTCCAAGAAATTAGCATCTTAGGGAGTTGTGGAGAGGGATCGGAGATGGGGGAGCAAAGGGATTTGACTGGTAGCAACAAAATAAATCCTTAAGGTGAGTTGTCTTAAGATGCGTTTTTTAGAGCTTACACGTTCAGTTCATGTGTCAATTCAATAATTTCTTTAGAACGAAAATCTTGATGAGCTCCACTCCTTTTGAGTAGTCTTCCCACACATATTCATAACATGGACAATACTATTCTTTCTTCTAGTGAAATATTTCAATCTTGCTTCTATTGAACAGAATCAAACAAAAAAATTTGGTAAGATTATGTTCCAATTGCAATCCTTGCATGCTTCTTCTAGACATCCTATCTTAATACATCTAATTTGAGTTTGAGCATAATAATTCCAACTTTTTGACTGAAAGAAACCACGTAATTGATCCACAATGGTGACAATGCTATGGCTTGTTTGGTGGAACCAAAAAGAAGCCTACAAGAATTAAGAGATCATATATATTTCCGCCACCCCCTTGCTTTTCTTTACAGACACCTTGATCCTTTTGGCAAACTGACCCTTACGCCACTTCCACTTGTCTCCTGTTCCTTTCTAATGTAGTACAGTACGATTAAATTTGGATTACTATATTATATTATCTCCTCTAATTTGGCGTAGATAAATTATTGTTTCTTTTTTTTTGGTTCCTTCCTCTTTGGGTGTGGTTAATTGGACACCTCCTGAAGCACAGTCTCGGATATTTCACAAATTTACTCGTGTAGGTGCGTTTTAAAAGGTTTGAATCCATAATCTGATGTACAAGTTGCAACTTGTTTATCAGTGAACCAACATCTCTTAAATTAGCGTAGATAAATTAATAAAGCAGCCAAATTGTAGATAAATTAAAATTGTCTTTGTGCTCGATCACCATTTGTTGGAAGTTCGCAAAGCCGTAGTAAAAAGTCATTCCATACTTGGGATGTCGATTTAGTATGCAACTTTTGACTCGGTTTCTTCTGGGTTTTATAAACCAACTAAAAGAAGGGTCTCTCATACCAATCAGGATACCAGAGAAGAGTAAAAAGATGTCGTGCTAACTTTGTCCTCTTCCACTCAAGGACTGAACGTAACGGAAGTGCATGCCGACGTGTGTTGCGCATGTTTTTGTTTGTAGTCGATGTTCTCTTTAATGAAATTGTGCAGTGAGAAATGAAACAAAATAGAATGGTGCAAATAATGGAGTAAAATGTGAGATAAATGAATTATAAAATAGGGTGCACTGCAAAAGGGAATGGAAAGAAATGCAATACGGAAACGTTGAAAAGAGTAGGGCCTAAGACGCGTGCACATAGATCAATTGGAATTGAACTCTCATACTTGGAAAGCAATGTCTTAAATCACGAAAGTTTATAGATATGTTTGTCAAAATTAGCTGTACGTAGTCGTATCGTCAAATGCTAAAAATAAGAAAAAGAAATTAGTATAATGTCTATTAGCACTATCCATCTAGTTGACATGAAAAGCAAAAAACAAAGGAGTGACTTTGAATAACGAACGATCAATGTAAAGGAGGAATTGATGGATAGTTTAATTTGTTTAAGGAGTAAAAATGAAGCAGTTGAGTTGAGGACAGAAAGAGCACACCAAGGACTACGACCCTGTACTTTCTCTATACCGTGATGCAAATCCACCTAGCCATCCATTTCTAGCTAAAGTGTAATATTAAATTATCTCCTACAGCATAATAATAAACAGTTTAATAACAAATCAGATGCACCAAGAGACAAATTAACCATTGGACCTACGGCTATATTCTACATGAAACGTTACAATAAAAGAGCTTGTGAATCGGAAAATTGGGTTACAATAAACGTTACAATAAATAAAGACTTGCCCTTTTCATATATTAGTCTCAGATATAGTTATATATAATATATAATATAATATAGTATATATTATCTTATGCTATATACTATAATATACTCTACTATACTATATTATATTATATACTATATATCTAAATTGAAGTAATCGGAGTACTAAATAAATTGTAAGTAGAGAAAAACACAACATAAACAAAGTAAGTTCTCTTATTATGAATTTAATTTTCATTACTATAATTGGGGCAACTTATTTGCATGTACCAAATAAAACATATAAAAGATTAACACTAGTACTAGTATATATTATAAAAGTTGGTCAACTAAACACTCCAAATTAGCTATTATTTTTGTTTTATTTAATGCAACTTGAAGATCTTTTTGTCTACTTGAGTACACTTCACAAGGTTCCATTCAAACAAGGTCTCACAACTCACTCTCATAACAAAAAATAAAAATAGAACTGAGGATTGCAGTTCTAGTGCAAGCCCATTATCCAGTACCGGTGGTTTAAATAAAGATTAAACCCGTACGACATCCCATTTAACTCAAACTCTACTTGTGGCGCTCTAGCAATATCCCATTTCCAATTACACAATTGCCACCTTTCATTGTAACTTGTCGCTCGGATTTGAATCTTGATATCCTTTACTAGATTATATCGTAGGCTGTGGACGATGCTAGGGCAGTAAAGGTTGTCCCCGAATCAATCACGAAGCCATTTTTACCATCTTTAGAGTTGGTGAAGGTACCTGGTGGAATGTATACCTCTAGGTTTAGGTAGTAATGACCATTTCTTAGATTTATAATTATTGGTGTGTTAAAACTTTCTTCCAATAATACCGTCCCATCATCAAACTGAACCTCTCCTTCATTGTTGCTAGAACTAGCATAAACAAAGTAGGAAAATTGTGTATAGTAGAGCTGACGGACGAACGAGAACTAGCGGTTGCCTACATCAAAAACTCCTCGGAAGCCACTGGGATCATAGTTATCGTCCCCACAGCCAAAGATCACATCTCTAACCGTGGTTCTTACAGAATCCTCTCGCCCATCATTAGTGAAACTCGCAAAATTTATAGTCTCGGTGGATAAATACCCTCTACTAAGGGCATCATCCATGTACTTAACATTGTATCGACAATGTCGTGATTGTGAACAAAAAGTATGTACTATCAATATCTATGCACCTCGACTCATTGCATAGTAGACGACGATAAGAAGAGGACTTCTTGGGATCGAATATGGTATATGACGATTCTTGATGTTGGTAACAGTGGGTGCAAGGGTGCCATTGGAACCAGGTGAGACTGCTACCCGTGTCAAATATTCCATACCAATCAACTGGTTGTGTTCCCATGCTGTATTGTATTATAAACGCCCAACCCCTAAGCGGAGCCACCTCGTAGTTGGCTTGGCCTAATTGACTACTCAAGTGGTGGCTCCGAGCTTTAGAATCAGCTGCACCTACCATCTTCAACAAACTCCTCCCAACTATAAATTCGGTTTAAGAATGGGTTGTCTGGGTGGCTTCGGTGGATCAACCGTGCTGAGAAACGTGGTCCTCCATTGCTTTTTGTACTGTGGCCGGGTTCATCTTTCGTAAGGCATGGATTTTGGAAGAGCCTAAAATGAAGAAACTAATCATTGAGATGATCACTAGGAGTGTTAGGCTATTCATGGTGAAGTATAGTGTAAGATCAGAGCTACTTCTTTTTGCGAAATATTTGAGGCAATTAGGATGGGATGAATGTATGTAATTAGCTAGAAAGCTTGGAGTGTGTTGTACTATATATATATATACATGCACCTACATATGGACTCTTAAAAGAGTAATAATTAAGCTTTTAAAACAATAGTAGTTCAAAGATGATAAAGTTCGTGCAAATGGCCAACTAATTAATTAGGGTAATATTAATTATAATTAGGGTAATAGTTGAGCAGGCTCAAGATCATGTTCACTTGAATATTGATTGCTTTAAGAAATTAAAAAGTTTACATGCATTCATAGTTCCCGTACTCTATTAGTTCACACATTTCCACAAAGTGCGTGCATAGATATTACATAGAAGAAATAAATTGCAGTGAAGTTAATAATGCATGCATGTGCATGGACGTCTTGGCCAACTAACTAGGGTAATAATTATAATTAGGGTGCAGGCTCAAGATCATGTTCACTTGAATATTGCTTTAAAAAAATTAAAAAGTTTACATGCATTATTCATAGTTATTGTTCACATACTCGATCATATTAGTTCATTCGTTGAGATTTTAAGTTATGTTACATACATGATCTATTTGTGAATTTGCCAACTTGTTCCATGTCAGTATATGTTTGTTGATCTGCAATGGGGAACAGAATTATTTATTTTCATGATGTTTATTAAAGATTTTAGAGATAAAATAAAATTTGTGATATATGATTTATCCATGTCATTTGGTGTGATATATGTAATAGAGTTTAATTCATACTTGATCATAAAGATTTTATATTTAATTATTAATTTTATATACATATGTGAATTTATATATAGTACAACAACCTAGCTACTATAAATTCAAAAAAGAATAAGCGAATTTTTTGTAATATTTTCAATGACAATGACAAAATTCCTGTACTTAGGGTGTGTTTGATAGAGCTGAACTTATCAGAACTGAATTGAATTGAACAAAACTTGACATGTGAGACAAAAAGTATGATTCTGAACTCAGCACCACTGAACTGAACAGAATATTATTTAATTGAATTTGAAATCACTGAATTAATTAAATTTGTCTTTTAGTTGAATTTGAACAGAACATTATTTAATTAAATTTGAATTCACTGAATTAACACCTGAACTGAACTGAGCTGACCGTATAAGCTCTATCAAACGCACCCATAGGCTCCGTTTGATTCAACTGAATTTTTAGCTTAACTGAACTGAACTTAATGACACTCAACTGAACTGAACTGAACTGAACTGAACTGAACTAAAGTTAATTGCCCGGAACTGAACTTAACTGAATTGAACATAACTGAACTAAACTGAATTATTATAATTATTCTAATCATTATAATTATTTATTATAATTATGATAATTATAATAATCATAATCTGAACTGAACTGAACTTAATGGCACTGAATTGGACTGAACTGTACTGAACTGAACATAATGACAGTGAACTGAATTGAACTGAACTGAACTTAATTTAAGTAAAATTAAGTTGAATCAAACATAGCCTTATTCTTATTTTGCCCATTTTGGATGTTATGTCATTAGAAATTGTATATAATGGCATTGAACTGCACTGAACTAAACTTAATGACAGTGAACTGGACTGAATTGAACTGAACTTAACTTAACTAAAATTAAGTTGAATCAAACATAACCTTATTCTCATTTCGCCCATTTTGGATGTTATGTCATTAGAAGTTGTATAGATTTCGGTTGTAAGTTTGGTTTAATGCATTTCAGTTTTTTTGATCATTTTATATTATATTCAAAGAAACTTATAATAGGTTAGGGGTTAGTCTTCAAAATATGATTTTGTGAGCACTCCTAATCTTTACTAGAATGTGGGAAAACTTTTTAACTAAGATGATATTATTAACTTGCATTGCTGGCAGTTAATATAATAAAATATAAAATATTAGTCATCAAACTCGTGCAATGCATGCATAGGGTGCGTTTGATAGAGCTTACACGTTCAATTCAGTTCATTTCAGTTCAGGTGTCAAATTAGTGATTTGAAATTCAGTCAAATGATGTTCGGTTCAGTTCACTAGTGTTGAGTTCAGAATCATACATTTTGTCTCACATATCAAGTTGTGTTCATTCAGTTCAGTTGTGTCCAGTTCACTTCAATAGTGTTTAGTTTAGTAATGTTCAATTCAGTTCAGTTCAGTCAGTTTAGTTCTGATAAGTTCTACTCTATCAGACACACCCATAGCTGTCAATAGTATTTTGTATCAATGCGTTAATTTATCTTAAAGTATTTTCTGATAGAAGTACTTTTATATTTTTTTTTAGTGAAGAAATACTTTTATATTATTAGATTAATTAGTTGCATTTTTTAGTTTACTCGGTCTATTTTTATAAAAACGTGTGTTTGGATTTCTTCTTTTCAATTGAACTGTAAATAATATCTTACAGTCTTGACGTGACTCTCTTACATACAATAGTATTTGAAGAGAATTTGATCATAATCTTATTGACATTGACAACACGATATTTGTCCTTATTATGTGTGATTTTAAAGTTCTTAATTGTGCAGATCTCTCCTTCAACAAGCTAGTTATGGACGAAAAGTTTGAACATAATTCTCTTTATTGTAGCATGCATATACTCTTTCTACATAGATAAATCAAAAGTGTTAGAATTTCGAATTATTTGACCAAATAATTATTATTTGTGTGCCAATATATACATCCTCGTTGATCAAAATCATGTCCATACTAATAAGATTTCCTTTTTTTTTGTTATTCATAACATCCTAGAATTTAAAATACGAAGTTTGATTTTTCAATCGTTCTTCTAGACATTCAACTAGCGAATTAAATTCGCATAAGAGAAAGTTAGAAACTTATAAGTGGTTATACAATAAGTTTGAATATAAATATAAATAAATGCATTATGATGAGTCATTGTAATATTTTCGAGGTGAGAATGAAACTTTGATTCGGGTAAAGCTAATCGTGAAGGATGCGTAAAATACTCCTATGTGTAAAAATATTACCTGCTAGCAAAAGAAGATGGGGGCTCGTATGTACAATCCTTACACCAATTACAAATGAATATCATTAGAAGTAGGTTTTAGGAGAGATGTGATAAATAAATAAATAAAAATGTCTGGAGACATATGATATACTTCCTCTAATCCTTATTCTTCTTTCTATTTGATTTTTTATGGTTTATAAGACGATATTTTGACTATCAATAATTGTAATTCTATAACTATAAAAATTATTTGAAAAAAATGAGATATTTTAAATTTTAAATTAAAAAGAAATCTAATAATAAATTTTTTACTGTACGTACAAGTCTATATTTTTTCTTAAATTAATAGTCAATATTTGTAAATTTTAACCTCAAAAAATCAAAAAAAAAAGAAAAGAACAAATTGGAGCGAGCAGTAATCTTTTGATGTGAATTTAAAGTTTGGGGCTTGTCTGCGAAAGATGGGATCGGAAAATAAAGAATCTATCACTCTATGGAGATTAATTGGGGCCTGCAAGGCTGCAACACTGATATGAGTTAGTTGAACATGCTTCCCAATTGTTTTCATTTGATCTATCAGTTGCTTTATTTAATTAATGTTTTTTACTTCATTTTTACCTCAGACCTACAATATCCGGCAAGAGCGTAACATTATGGATGAATAAAATTTAAATTTCCCTTTTACAACATGTTACCAAATTATTTGCTTAGTCCATACTCCTTAGTCACGCTCTCGGTAACGAAGGTAAGATTGGTGTCATTTGATGATGTTTTTAAGACACATCTCAAAAATCTTGAATAATAATAATAATAATAATAATAATAATAATAATAATAATATCCAACTCCAACTCAAACTCCAATTTGAATTCTAACCCTAAGAAAGAAAGTAGACATCTATAGCTATAAATACATGATACATCTTGTACTCTAAAAGTCCCTAATCAAATCAATTGTCGTACAAGGAGAAAGAAAGCAGAGTAATTGAAGGAACTTAATTTCAAGCATCAGGAATTGAAAAGAAGATGAACAAGTACAAGTGCGCGGCAATTTTGGCTTCAGCCTTAACGTGGCTACTAATAGTAGCGTTACTGGTATTCGGTTTCTACTTTGATGGAGCAGCAGCCATGCAGCAACAACAACAACAACAACAACAACAACAACAAGAATGGCCACTACCGTTGATCAACGAAGTCGATCGCACCCTTACTGGGTTTAAGATTTATTGTGAATGATCTAGTTTTTTTTTTTTTCTTTTTTTCTTCACTTTTCTTTCTATAATTCCATTACTATTATTAATTAGTTGTGATTACTTTGAATTTGATCAATCTACTATATGGAACGTTTGTCACGTAGCTTTGTGTGTGATGTAATTACTTAATGGTGTGTTTTGGATATATGCTTGAATTTGATATACTCCGTAATCGATTTGTTCTTGAAAGTTTAAGATAATGAATTGATCCAATTTTTCACGGCCTTTCATATAAAATATTAATTAGTTAGTAAAGTAATCAAACTTAAGATCCTTGGGTGTTAGACAATTTGATATCATTAGTGATTAACAAAAAAAAATTTCATCACATAGTGATTGTGATTGACAATTTGATATCATTGTGGAGAGGAAATTAGTGAATGTGGGGTGGTGGTGTTGTTTAAAGAGATTAGTATCCACTGTTATTCAAACCTGTTTGAGAAAGTATTGAAGATCTTTAAGTAATAAGCATGTGATGGAGCTGATGAAGGGCAGCTGGGTTCATAGGCCCGGTTCATGGCACCTATATATGGCCACGGGCCGTGCCGTGCCGGAGCTGGGTCGGGCTTCCTCGGAGGAAGACACTGCTTTGGCACTGTCAGCACCGTGCCGTGCTGGGCCTGTGCCCCGGGCCTATCTAGGTGAAGCACGCAGTTGGACCGCCATGAAGAGAGAGAGAGGGCAACCATTGAAGGGGAGAGAGAAAGCAACAGTAGCCATTGAAGCCAGCCTCCATTGAAGGAGGGGAGAGAGAAAGCCAGAGTAGAGAGACGGACTATAGAAATCAAATCTTCAACCTCAACTTTTCCATGAAGTTTTTCATAAACTTCAGTTTAATTAAGTAAAATCTAATTCAATTTAGTTTAGTTAAGAGAAATTCAGTAAAATGAAGTGCAAAGTTACTTTTCCTTATTGTACATTCGGTGAAACAAGTTCAGTTTGGTAAAAATTCAATTTAGTTCAGTTTAATTCACATAAATTCCGTGTAAAAAGAAAAGAAAACAAGTGAAGAGAACAGACTAAATCGGCTTGGTGCTCGTATTAATCTTTCATGATGGGTTTGATAGACTAGAAAACATTACAAGACACTGATTTTATACCTACCTATTGAGGAGATGGATTGGTTTTCTCATTATCAAATAAATAAATAGCGTGATGTTAATGGGTAAACTGTTTGCAATAAACATGTTGACAAGATTTAAAGCTTTTGATTTCAGGGGGTAAAAGATCCCAATCGGTTAAGAAACCAACTTTGCATTTCTAATGTGACGGCTCCTTTAGCTTGCTTATATCATCACTCTACAGTTCAGTCTATTGTACAGTACGTAGGAATAACATACAATAAGAGCCTTAAGAGGGAGAAAAGCTTTAGGTAAGTTGATGCTTTCTTGACGTTCTTCCCATTTTAGAGCTACCTAAAAGCAAAAAAGAAAAAAAGAATTCATTTTAATAGTCATGAAGTCTTTAATCTCAATATTCCCATTTGTTTTTTTTTACACTTTATTGACATGCCGGTTAAAACTAAAGTTTTTAAGCTAAAGCTGGTGTTTGGCCTAACTTGTGATAAATTTTTATTTTTTTCCCTATTTTTCCTTACAAATCACCCCCTCCACCTCGTCCTCACCCTCATTTTCAGCTTCTAGAAACACAAAATACCCATTAGGAAGTCTAAAAGTAGAATTCTCAATTTGTTGCTTCTACTTTTGGGGCTTTTAGGGATCTTAGAGGGAATTTTAAACTTTTTAAAAGTTGAAAATTAGAGTGAGGAGCCGTGGAGGAGGTGGTTTATAAGGAAAAATAGAAGAAAAAGTAAAAGCTTATCACAAGCCCGCTGCCCCTCAAAAAACAAAAAAAAAAAGTGCCCGCCCCTCATGGAAAAACAAACAAGAATTCTTCCTATTTTGGACAATCTTATTTTCCCATTTTGATCAACCCGCCCCCCCGCAAATTTATGCCAGGAGTATGTATTCTCCATCAATTTTTGAATACTTGGGCCAAAAAAATGAGGCACTTTTATTATGAGTATTGTAAAATGAACACAAAATGCAAGTATGCCCCAAAATTAGCTACTCCCTCGTTTTTTCCGACCGACCAGTCCTAGCTTAGAGGTGATCATTTGCGGGTTCGGGCTAGATGCGGACCGGGCTTACAATGAAAATATTGTCCAACGGGCCTAAAACTTGCTGTTCTTGTCCGCCCATCAGGGCTCAAAAAATTTTAAGAGTTTTTTCTTTGTTTGGAATAAGAAATTTACTATTAATATGCAATTTAACTCCAAAATCAATTGGAATACTCCGTACACAATATAATCATGATTTTGACATTTTCTCATCCAAAATAAGTCTTAACAACATACAAAAAACTATAAAAACTCACAATTTTTTAAGTGAAAAATATAGAACGGGTCGGGCGGGCGCCCATGGGCCATTTGTGTTGTCCTTGTCCGCCCATTTATTTAAACGGGTCGGGCTAAACCCGCCCCATGAAATAATTTTTTCCCAAAAACTTTGTCCATAACTACCCAAATTGCAGGCCGGAAGGAGCGAACTCTTTCGGATCATCCCGTCCATGATCAGCTCTAGTCCAATAGCTTGTCCTAGTCGAGAAAGTACACCTTCAAGATGTACATACATTTGTCTACTCTGAAGGAGCAGCAGTCTTGGGCTCGGCCTAGATCCAAGTCCTAGTCTATGTCCAACAACAACAGTGGCCTAGAGCGATTTTTGGGCCTTTGTAAAAGCGGAGACTCGGAGAGGATGGTCTACAGCCATACTTGGAACTGGAAAGAAAACGTGAGGGAGGAGAGAGAGAGAGAGAGAGAGATTCAGATAAGAGTGGGGATATAGAAATAGATTTGATAGGATTTCACATGGTATTTGCGTTTTCAAATTCAGCCCATTTAGGACTTTTCATATAATTGTGACAATAATTCTAATGCCTGTAAAAATCTAAGTGTATCAAGAGGGCATGCATCTGGATAGACAAGCCCAAGCAATTTTTTATAACGATCATACCCAACCATGACATTGCGTTGCTGGTATGATCCAAGAATTGATATGCTTGACTTGCTGCGCACAATTGCTAAGCAATATATGCCATTAGGCATTTTAAGCCACTGATTAGGACGACAAATATTAAACCCGTACGACATCCCAGTGAACTCAAACTCTACTTGTGGAGCTCTAGCAATATCCCATTCCCAATAGCACAATTTCCACTTTTCATTGTAACTTGTCGCTCGGCTTGAGAATTCAAGCTCCATTTGATTCTTGATATCCTTTACTAGATTATCGTAGGCTGCAGGTGCTAAGGAAGTAAAGGTTGTCCCCGTATCAATCACGAACCCATTTTTACCATCCTTAGAGTTGGTGAAGGTACCCGGTGGAATGTATACTTTGTCACCATTCACTCGAATACCCTCTAAGTTTAGGTAGTAATGACCATTTCTTGGATTTATAATTAATGGTGTGGTGAAATTATCTTCTAATAATACCGTCCCATCACCAAACTGAACCTCTCCTTCAATGTTGGTAGAATTAGCATACACAAAGTAGGAAAATTGTGTATAGTAGAGCTGACGGATGAACGAGAACTCGCGGTTGCCTGCACCAAAAACTCCCGGGAAGCCACTCGGATCATAGTTATCGTCCCCACAACCAAAGATCACATCTGTAACCGTGGTTCTTACAGAATCCTCTCGCCCATCATTAGTGAATTGCGCTAAATTTAAAGTCTCGGTGGATAAATACCCTCTACTAAGGGCATCATCCATGTACTTAACATTGTATCGACAATGTCGTGATTGTGAACAAAAAGTACCATGGATATCCATGCACCTCCAGTCATTGCATAGTAGACGACGATAAGAAGAGGACTTCTTGGGATCGAATATGGTATATGACGATTCTTGATGTTGGTAACAGTGGGTGCAAGGGTGGCATTGGAACCAGGTTAGACTGCTGCCCGTGTCAAATATTCCATACCTATCAACTGGTGGTGTTCCCATGCTGTATTGTATTATAAACGCCCAACCCCTAAGCGGAGCCACCTCGTAGTTGGCTTGGCCTAATTGACTACTCAAGTGGTGGCTTCGAGCTATAGAATCAGCTGCACCATCTTCAATAAACTCCTCCCAACTGTAACTTCGGTTTAAGAATGGGTTGTCGGGGTGGCTTCGGTGGATCAACCGTGCTGAGAAACGTGGTCCTCCATTGCTTTTTGTGGCCGGGTTCATCTTTCGTAAGGCATGGATTTTGGAAGAGCCTAAAATGAAGAAACTAATCATTGAGATGATCACTAGGAGTGTTAGGCTATTCATGGTGAAGTATAGTGTAAGATCAGAGCTACTTCTTTTTGCGAAATATTTGTAGCAATTAGGATGGGATGAATGTATGTAATTAGCTAGAAAGCTTGGAGTGTGTTGTACTATATATATACATGCACCTACATATCGACTCTTAAAAGAGTAATAATTAAGCTTTTAAAACAATACTAGTTCAAAGATGATAAAGTTCGTGCAAATGGCCAACTAATTAATTAAGGTAATATTAATTATAATTAGGGTAATAGTTGAGCAGGCTCAAGATCATGTTCAATTGAATATTGATTGCTTTAAGAAATGCATTCATAGTTCCTGTACTCTATTAGTTCACACATTTCCACAAAGTGCGTGCATAGATATTACATCGAAGAAATAAATTGCAGTGAAGTTAATAATGCATGCATGTGCATGAACGTCTTGGCCAACTAACTAGGGTAATAATTATAATTAGGGTGCAGGCTCAAGATCATGTTCACTTGAATATTGCTTCTAAAAATTAAAAAGTTTACATTCATTATTCATAGTTATTGTTCACATACTCGATCATATTAGTTCATTCGTTGAGATTTTAAGTTATGTTACATACATGATCTATTTGTGAATTTGCCAACTTGTTCCATGTCAGTATATGTTTGTTGATCTGCAATAGGGAACAGAATTATTTATTTTCATGATGTTTATTAAAGTTTTTAGAGATAAAATAAAATTTGTGATATATGATTTATCCATGTCATTTGGTGTGATATATGTAATGGAGTTTAGTTCATACTTGATCATAAAGATTTTATATTTAATCATTAATTTTATATACATATGTGAATTTATATATAGTACAACAACCTAGCTACTATAAATTCAAAAAAGAATAAGCGAATTTATTGTAATATTTTCAATGACAATGACAAAATTCCTGTACTTAGGGTTCGTTTGATAGAGCTAAACTTACCAGAACTGAACTGAACTGAACTGAATTCAACATTACTAAATTGAACACTACTGAACTGAACTGAACTGAACTGAACTTAATTGCCCCCAACTAAACTTAACTGAATTGAACTGAGTTATTATAATTATTCTAATCATTCTAATTATTTTATTATAATTACTCTAATCATTATAAATATTTATTATAATTATGATAAGTATTATAATAATCATAATAATCTGACTGAACTGAACTTAATGGCACTGAACTGGACTGAACTGAACGGAACTTAATGACAGTAAATTGAACTGAACTGAACTAAAATTAATGAGAGTAAAATTAAGTTGAATTAAACATAGCCTTATTCTCATTTCGCCCATCTTGGATTTTATGGCATTGGAAGTTGTATAGATTTTGGTTGTAAGTTTGGTTTAGTGCATTTCAGTTTTTTTATCATTTTATATTCAAATAAACTTTAATTAGGTTAGGGGTCGTTAGTCTTCAAAATATGATTTTGTGAGCACTCCTAATCTTTACTAGAACTTGGAATTTTTTTTACTAAGGGTCTGTTTGATTTACCTGGATAAAACTTATCTAAATTGAACTGAACTGCACTGAATGACACTGAACTTAATTGCCTTGAACTGAACTGAACTGAAGTGAAGTGCACTGAACTGAACTGATCTGAACTAAAATGAAGTGCACTGAACTGAACTGAATTTAAGAAAAAATAAGGTGAATCAAACAGAGCCTAAGAATAAGATGATATTCTTAACTTGCATTGCTAGCAGTTAATATAATAAAAATATAAAATATTAGTCATCAAACTCGTACAATGCACACATAGCTGTAAAAAGTATTTTGTATCAATACGTTAATTTTTCTTAAAGTATTTTATGATAGAAGTACTTTATATTAGATTAATTAGTTGCATTTCTTAGTTCAGCAAGTCTTGTGTGAGACCAACTCACAAAAAATTGAGGTCACTTTTTAGAAATGCATGTAGGTGTCACTATGGTGAACAGTGAGTGACCCTTGTCTTACCAAAAATTATAAAAAGACCGTTTTATAAAAGTTTTTGTGTTCTTAGTTTACTCGGTCTATTTTTATAAAAAGGTGTATTTTTGGGTTTCTTCTTTTCAATCAAACTATAAATAATATGTTATAGTCTTAACGTGACTCTCTTACATACAATAGTATTTGAAGAGAATTTGATCATTATCTTATTGACATTGACAACACAATATTTGTCCTTACTATGTATGATCTCAAAGTTTTTGATTGTGTAGATTTCTCCTTCAACATGCTAGTTTTTTGGACGAAAAGTTTGAAAATAATTCTCTTTAATTATTGTAGCATGCACATAATACTCTTTCTACATAGATAAATCAAAAGTGTTATAATTTCAAATTATTTGGCCTTATTTATGTGTCAATATATACACCCTCGTTGATCAAAATCATGTCCATACTAATAAGATTTTCTTTTATTTTTGTTATTCATAACATCCTAAAGTCTTTAAATACGAAGTTTAGTTTTCTAATCGGTCTTCTAGACATTCAACTCGCGGATTAAATTTGTACAAGCGAAAGTTAGAAACTTATAAGTGGTTATAGTCTAACTTCGAATATAAATATAACTAAACGCATTATGATGGGTCATTGTAATATTTTCAAGGTGAGAATGAAACTTTGATTCGGGTAAAGCTAATCGTGAAGGATGCTAGCAAAAGAAGAGGGGGGGGGGGGGGCTCGTATGTACAATCCTTACACCAATTACAGATGAATATCATTAGTAGGTGTTAGGAGTGATGTGATAAATAAATAAATAAAAATATTAGGAGACATATGATATACTTCCTCTAATCCTTATTCTTCTTTCTATTTGATTTTTCATTATGGTTTATAAGACGATATTTTAACTATCAATAATTGTAGTTCTATAACTATAAAAATTATTAAAAAAAAATGAGATATTTTAATTTTTAAATTAAAAATAAATCTAATAATATTATTTCTACTGTGCGTAAAAGTTTATATTTTTTCTTAAATTAATAGTCAATGTTTGTAAATTTTAACCTCAAAAAGTTTAAAAAAAAGAGAAAATTGGAGCGAGCAGTAGTCTTCTGATGTGAGTTTAAAGTTTGGGGCTTGTCTACGAAAGAAGGGATCAGAAAATAAAGAATCTGTCACTCTATGGAGATTAATTGGGGCTGCAACACTGATATGAGTTGGTTGAATATGCTTCCCAATTGTTTTCATTTGATCTATCAGTTGCTTTATTAAATTAGTGTTTTTCACTACTTCTTGTTCACCTCCGACCTACAATATGCGTCAAGAGCATAACATTATGGATGAATCAAATTTAAATTTTCCTTTTACAGCATGTTACCAAATTATTTGCTTAGTCCGTAGTCACGCTCTCGTCGTAACAAAGGTCAGATTTGTGTCATTTGATGATTTTTTAAGACATGTCTCAATAATAATAATAATAATAATAATAATAATAATAATAATAATAATAATAATAATATCCAAGTCCAAGTCCAACTCCAACTCCAACTCCAAGTCCAATTCTAACCCTAAGAAAGAAAGTAGACATTGTAGCTATAAATACATGTTACATGTTGTACTCTAGAAGTCCCTAATCAAATCAATTGTTGTACAAGGAGCAAAGAAAGCAGAATAATTGAAGGAACTTAATTTCAAGAATCAGGAATTGAGAAGAAGATGAACAAGTACAAGTGGGTGGCAATTTTGGCTTCAGCCTTAACGTGGCTGCTAGTAGCGTTACTAGTATTGGGTCAACAACAACAACAACAACAACAAGAACAGCCACCGTTGATCGACTTCGACAACAACAACTACAACAACAACAAGAACAGCCACCGTTGATCAACGAAGTCGATCGCACCCTTACTGAGTTTAAGATTTATTGTGAATGCTTCGATTGAGTACAACAATAATCTAGTTTTGTTTTTTCTTCTTCTTTTTCTTCACTTTTCTTTCTATAATCCCATTACTATTATTAATTAGTTGTGATTACTTTGAATTTGATCAATCTATTAGAAGTATATGGAATGTTTGTCACATAAGTTTTGTGTGTGATGTAATTGATTAATGGTGTGTTTTTGGATATATGCTTGAATTCGATATACTCTGTAATCGATTTGTTCTTGAAAGTTTAAGATAGTGGTATATTTAGAATTGATCCAATTTCACGGCCTTTCATATAAAATCTTAATTAGTTTGTAAAGTAATGAAAATTAAGATCCTTGGGTGATAGACAATTTGATATCATTAGTGATTAACAATTTTTTTTTATCACATAGTGATTGTGATTGACAATTTAGTGATTGTGATTGACAATTTGATATCATTGTGGAGAGGAACTTAGGCAATGTGGGGGGTGTTGTTGTTTAAAGAGATTACTAATTTAGTATCCACTATTATTCGAACCTGTTTGAAAAAACATTGAAGATCTTTAAGTAATAAGCATGTGATAGAGCTGATCAAGGACGGCCCGGTTCATGGCGCCCATCCATTCAGCCCGGAAACTAGTCCTAGTCACAGTCCAAGTTGAATTCTAGCCACAACCCCCTAATCAAGAAAGTCGACATCTATAGCCATAAATACAAGGTGTACACATCTTCGAACGGCCGGGTGTATTCTTAATTAAGTCCCTAATTAAGCATTACCCAATTTTAAAATTTCATCATCCGTCATTGGTGCAAATAATTACTAAGCGAAGCCACAAGCTCCGAGCAAAAGAATGAGCAGCAACATCGATCTCAACTGAACTCGCTTGCTGAGAAGTTTGATGTATGCTTCTTTCTGGGGTTTGTTTTGGTAAGGAATGGATATTCATAGGGCGTAAAAACAAAACAAAAAAAAATAAAAAATGATGGAGTATAGTGGAACTTATAACTCGGAAAACCCATTCCTAGCCAAAGATTAACACCAAAAAATTAGCAAACACCAACTTTCTCAGCGTGCTAGACCCATAGAATAGAACCAAGAAAAACAAAAAATAATTGAGAGGCAATGGAACTAAGTGAAAGTTGAATCAATGAGGATGAGAAGAAAAATGAAATTTGATAGTGTGGAGCAAAAAGTAGTGATCAATGTTTAAAGGGTAGATATATATTGAGCAAATCATGATCACTTTTTAAAGGGGAGATGAGCAAGCAAGAAAGCCATGATCTTTTTAAGGGGTAGATGAACAAGCAAGAGAACGTGAATGGTACAAGTAGATATAAATAAGCAACCCATGACTAACCAATAATTAGATATATATTTTTTACCTTTTAATTTGAGATACAAGTGAATCAGAGGCATAAATGGAAGAGACAGAGAAGGGGAGTTTCACATAATTAGAGAGGTTAATTGTACTACTGTATCTGGTTGTGGTGTTCAGACTGTTCACCCATCACAAGATTTCTACTATTTCAGATTTAGTACAACCGCGATTTATGTAGAATAAGCGCATATTAGAGAGATAAAAATCATAGGTACTTTTTGAACTCTTTGATACACATAAAATAGACCATTGTTATCGAACCATGGAAGAACGATTTTATAAAATACAAGGATACATAAATCTTTGAGAACAAAATATTCTTTTGAAAAAATTTCACTCTTTTATATTAATCGGGGAATGAAGTCATATGAATATGATAAACAAAGCCAAAACAAATATCTTACTAAAACAAAATAATTTATCACTTTTTAATGTGCGTTTTTTTTGTTACTGAATTGAACAAAATTGAATTGGATTAAACTAACCTGTATTCATTACTGAGTAAATGAAAACACGATTTCTTATTGAAAATACTTTATCTCTTGATGAGCCAATATGATGCGAATAAGATTAGTCGTAACTCAAACAGTTTAAGATAAACCTCGATCAAAAAAAAGAAAAACTCTATTGAGCAAATAAACAATGATGTACTCACCATGCATGTCATGAGGAATTGTAGAAAGATAGCTAATAATCAAGTGACTAATGATTGAATCTCTCTCTCTCCAAAAAGCGTCAAGCAAGCCACAAAATCACCATTGGTTATACGGGTAAGAGTTCTTTCAAACTATAACGAGGACACAAGGACTGATAATTGCATATAACAGATAAGAAATTGAACTATAAGTGACATGATTATGGTTCATTTTGACAGGAATGATATACTGATCACTGAAATTTTGTGTCTTTATCACCTGTGGTAAAACATAAAATAAAAGGCTAAAGATCATAACTTGAGGTCAAATTATTTGCATTTCATTCATTCAGACAGGGGAACTCACAGTGTATAATAGACTACAGGTTCATTTGGACAGCTTTGTGGGTAGTACAGGGTAAGCAAATTCTTGTCAAGGTCATACCCAACGAAAACATTCATCTGCTGGTGCATCCCAAGAATAGAGATACTCGAGTAGATGCGTTGGATGGCTAAGCAATATATCCCATTGGGCATCTTAATCCATTGATTAGCACTGCAAAGCCTAAATGTGAATCCATTTGAAGGATTTATGTCCTGTCAGTCAAGGTGCAAAATTTGGGATTAAACTTCAGAGATAGTTAACTCGTCGATTTAGTAGATCATAATGTTTAGCTAGAGACCGCTTACGATAAATCGGGCCGATTGGATCGGACCAACTACTAAATGCGATGGGCTTAACGGGTCACACGCTTAAGTAATCGATGAATCAATATTTAGTTAATGGACCTAAGAGTCGCATTAATTAATTAATAAGAGAGACCGGTAAGTGGTCTGACCTAGGGAAAGCCCACTATGTGTAGTAGTCAGTTATTAGGTCTTTGGAAGCCATAATAGTCTGGCCTACAGTTTAAATAGAAAAGAATGAGGTGGAAACTAGGTTACACGTTTTAACTGACAGTCTCCTTCTCTCATATTTTCTCTCTAAACAACCAAGCACCTCCATAGTCCAATGCAAGGAACGGTTCCTTGTGCTCGTTCTAGCTAACGAACGTGTTTGGATTGATTCAATCGATTGCTGCGTGGACTACGGTAGAGGGATTACACTTTGAATCCTTATTCGCACCTATCGATATTTAATCGATCAACGAGTCACGCATCAAGAGGTATAGTTATGTGTATTTAATGATCCGTTAAGATTCCTGTTTTTTAGTTGTCTTCCGCTTTTATGATTAGATCATTTCAACTAGATCCTACAGTAGTATCAGAGCCAGGTTAATGGGTTAATTAGATCAATTTTTCAACCTTGTTACATTATTTTTCACGTATAAGGGCTGTTGGTTCGTGAAAATTGTTTTTGCCGTGATTAGGTCATGTCAAAGATATATTCCTTTTGGTTGTTTGATAGCCGCTTTTGTGTGATTGGATGACTAGAGGCGCACAAAGGTTTTCTTTTTATTGCAGTTTATCATGTTCTGGTAACATGTTATGTGATTTCTAGTGGGTGTTTGTTGCCTAGGGCCTCGTATTTACCTGCTTATAATTCGCACATCATGAGATCATATTATGATGGATAAGTTTGACTTTATAAATTTATGATGCTTTCTTGTTTTTGTTCCCCTGGTAGTGAACTTCCTTCTTTGAAGTTTATAATCACTAACTTTGTTATGGCGGTTGCTTATGTCCAAATAAGGGTCATAGTATTAGTTTGATGATTATATTTCTCAATGGAGATTCTTACTTGTGATTGGATCAAAGTACTCCAATGATGTTATCATGTTGCTCAGCTCTCGGTTATTTGCTTATTCAATCATGTTGCATTAATTTGCATTGATTCTTAAAACGTAGCTGTGTATAGATCTAAGTATGGCCAAAATTATTTCCTGGCAATTCGTTTCTCAAAATAAAGGTTTTTTGCGTGATTGTTAGTTGTCATTTAATATAAAATATAGCATATAAACATGTTCCAATAGCATATAATTTAAATTATTTCAATAATTAGATTATTGATCTAGTTGTTTATTATATGTCTTTTGGATATATTTTATATTTTATGGGTCACTCATCTTATGGGTGAATGAATGTATGATCTAGTATGACCCAAAATACGGTCTACGCACCGTTTGTATTTTTGTAACCTAAATACGGTATGTAAAACCGTTGTATTTATGTAATTTATTTTATTGCAATAGCTTTAAGTTTAAATTACAGTTACATAATGTAAAGCTTGAAGAGCGGAGCCTTGGAGGAAATCGCGATTCAAGTGGGAGATTTTGAATATTAGATCTTTTATTTTTAGGGGCCATACTAGGATCATTTATTCATTGCTTTAATTATTGCTTAAATTAGATTTATTGCTTTAATTATCGCATGCCTGATTTATTATATTGTTTTAATATAACTATTAGTTCACATATATTAAAGCAATTTATTAAATCTCGTCTCAAGGAAATATTGAGTTTATGTCCTCCCAAATAAGGTTCACCCATTACACTTTCGATATTCATAATGGGTATCGCCAAAGCGTGACATTATTTTAATCTTGAGTTAATGCGGGTAAGTCTAAGAAGAGATTTACAAGACTATTTTGGTTCCCTCAAAGATATGAGTAAGGATTCCTTACATATCGGGGCAAAGGGATAGCCATATTAGATATGCCTATCAACCGAGAGTTATGTTGGACATAATTAGCAAGGATTGCTTACCTATTTTGACTAGTGTGGTTGACAAGCCAAAGCTTGGTCACATTAGGGTAAAATGAGGATCTTGGAATTATTTTATTCATAGGGACACCTTAAAAGAATGGATAAAATATTAAATAACTTGTCTATTTTGGAAATTGATTAAGTTATTTAATGATAAATGTACTAAATTTTTACATATTATTTTTGTTTTGTAGCAATGGCCAATGAAAACAAATCAACTTTTTACCCAAAGTCGATGCTAGACAGCGAACGTTTGGTTGGACCAAACAATTACCTGGAGAGTCATCGCAACCTGAGAATAGTTCTCAGGCATGATAAGAAGGAATGCGTCTCGGAGACGTCTATTCCAGGACTTTCCAAAAAGCAAGTGCTTAATGTCGGGATGGGAAAGAAAGGGGCCACTTCAAAGGGCAACCTGTTGAAAGGCAAAGGTGGTGTGACCAAGCCTAAGCCTAAGCAACGATTGGCCGATAAGAGGTCGTCCTTAGCTGCGGTTAATCAGTGCTTCCATTGCCAACAAAAGGGACATTGGAAGAGAAACTGCCCAAAGCTAAAGGAAGACCTGAAGTATGGAATGGTTTCCATGACTTCAAATGTTTTCGTTATTGAAATCAATCTAGCTACAACTACTTCTGATTGGATATTTGATACTGGTTGTGGTACTCACATTTGTTCAAATGTGGAGGGACTAAAACAACCTTGGAAGGTAGCTAGAGATGAGGTGAACCTACGAGTCGCAAATGGGGCCAGGGTGGTTGCTTTGACTTTAGGAACTTATGTTTTGTCGTTGCCCTCGGGCCTTGAACTAGAACTTAACAATTGTTATTATGTTCCTAGTATAAACAAAAACATCATTTCTCCTTCTATATTGGATATGGGAGGTTTTGATATGCGTATTAAGAATGGTTCTTATACGGTTTCAAAAGATGATGTATTTTATTTTAGCGCCCGTTTGCATAATGGGCTTTATTTGCTAAATTTTGACAAACATATACTCACCATCAATAACAAAAAGGCTAGAACTAATGATTCTAACCCCACATATCTATGGCATTGTCGATTAGGCCATATAAATGTGAAACACATTCAGAAACTTCTTAGAGAAGGGATTCTGGACTCATTTGACTTGGAGTCATTTGATACTTGGGAATCATGTTACTTGGCAAAATGACAAAGTCACCCTTTCTAGGAAAGGGAGAGCGAGCCAGTGAGCTATTGGGTCTAATACACTCAGATGTATGTGGACCAATGAGTTCGACTGCAAGAGCTGGGTTTAGCTACTTTATTACATTTACTGATGATTTGAGTAGATATGGATGTATTTACTTAATGAAACAAAAATCTGAATGTTTTGGAAAACTCAAAGAGTTTCAGAATGAAGTTGAAAATCAGCTAGGTAAGAAAATCAAAGCTCTTCGATCAGATCGAGGAGGCGAATATAT